>BLLK01000047.1:0-636640 GCA_021927905.1 Chaetoceros tenuissimus | reverse complement strand
CTTTCTTCCGAAATCTTGGAATGCCTTTTCAAATAGGATCAGAAGTTAGACTTCTTCTTTGAAAAAAGAAATCTTTGAAAAAAGAAAACAACATCACTTCATCGGAAATTAATCGGCAGACCTGATTCTATACGTGATACCCTACTAGTTGATATCATATTCTGTATTCCATGACTAGATGCACTACACTGATGAAACAAAGTGACAGAATGTAGGAAACCTCCAGTAGATCTTGCAAGAGTACAGAGAGCTGTATGTATGGTTGCAAACACCACTGCGATTGCTGAAGCTCTTTCTCGCATCGACCACAAGTTCGATCTCATGTATGCAAAGCGTGCCTTCGTTCACTGGTATGTTGGAGAGGGAATGGAAGAGGGTGAGTTCTCTGAGGCTCGTGAGGATCTTGCAGCGCTTGAGAAGGACTACGAGGAGGTTGGAGCTGAGACAGCCGATGGAGAAGGAGAGGAGGAGGACTTTGAAGACTTCTAAGCACTCGAGCACAGAATGACAACGGAATACAGTTTCAGCAGCGACTTTTTTCTTAGTTGAAACTTGGAAGGATTGTGAATAGTAGCTTCTTCTTTTAGGCAGTGTAATCTACTCTAAGACTTACTTAACCATACTCATTTTTCGTTCTCTTTGCATCTACCTTCTTTGCTTCCTTGTCACCGTACTTCTTTAGAGATTTAGAATAAAAGATTTTTATGGTAGTGAAATTCATTTTCAAACTAGAACCAGAGTGCTACTATCCCTATCGCATCATTCATTTCATACAGTTATTAAACTATTAAACTTATCTTTTCTCTTTAGAAAACTTGCTCATGTCATTTCACAGTATCAACTGTCTACAATGTCTTCAGCTACTTTAAGGAAGAAAGTGCGAAATCAGAAGTGAGTAAAGTACTGTAAAAGTTTCAGTTCAGTTATCTCTGTGAATCCTTTCGAGTTTGAATTTGGACTTAACCTATTAACTCATACCTTTCCTTAGAACTGAGTTAAATAGGCTATCAACAAGTTTGAAGAAGTATAAAGATGTTCATCAAACAGCCTTCCGCCACGCTGTGCTACACTCGCGCCAAAAGAAAGATGCTGAGAGACAATTGAAGGAAAAAGAGGAGTCGATCGCTTCTCTGAAGGAGACAATTGAATCTTTGCAGTTTGAGAATTCTGATTTGCAGAAGCAAATGAGTAAAGCAGCAAAACTGACTAGCCTTAAGCAGTCTTTATGTAATCATTATACAGACTTAGAACGCAAACTAGAACAAGATTCTAAGGAGAAACTAGCATCTTTAGAGCGTGCGCTACAAGAACATTACTGTACAAAGCTGTTTACAGCAACTGAAGACTTAGAACGGGCAATGAGACAGAAGCTTCTTTCGAGAATGAATACTGAGAGAGTCTTGCTTCGGCAAGAATTTGATAATGCAGTTGTTTCTTTCAAAATGGTAATTCCACAGCTTAACCAAGAAATTGTGGATCTGCAAGAACAGCTTTTAATGAAGGATATTGAGCTTTCTGAACGAAAAGAAGTCATTCATGATCTTTACCAATATCACTCCAGAAATGACGAATTTGAGAGTATATCTGCAACAATTGAAGAAGAAAGCTCTGTTGCATCAGAAACTAACTCTGAATGCTCTGATTGTATCGAGGAATTAGAGAATATCTCTCTTTCATTAGCTGATTCGAGTCACCATGATCAACATGACCCAGTCTCGGAATACACTTCTGTCATGAATGTCACATCAGAAGAAGAGAGTTGTAGTGAACAACAAGACGCTACCACTAATGTTGTGATTCGAGAACTCGAGCAAAAAGTCAAAGAACTAACTGCTCAGGTGATGGAACTTGAGAATTCCAATGCTGCAGCAGAAGTGGGGCTACATATCAGAGCTGAGCGTTTTCTTGAAACCATCCAAGATATTCATGAATTGAAAGACATTCCTCTCTCTCCAGAAGAGCGTCTTAAGAAGCCTATGTCACCAAGCAAGGAACTAAAAGCCGAATTCTTGGACAAGTATGGAGATCTTGGAAAAGAAATTTTGGAACGGATGATACGTGTAAAGTGGCCGTCTACATTGATTGATACGTGGATTGTTGGACTACTTCGTTTGGGACTAGATAAAGATGCTCTGAAAAAGAATATTCTTTACACATTTCTTTACCTTGATGTGTTCTGTAAAGCTTTTAGGAAGGCATACATCCAGACTGGTATAGCTGGAGGACCAAGTGGAATCAAGGGAAATTGCGAAGCAGGTGATCTAATCCACATCGTATTCAAAACTTTTGAGGGAATGCATGGAAATTTTTCAACAATGAATCCTCTTGAAAGTAATCAGTATGGAGTTAACGGTTGCTGGTACGATGCTGCAAAGAAAGCTTTGGGGATTGCAAACGCTGCCAAACTTCGTTTTCTCCTTATTGATATGTGCCAAGGGCCATTACCATACGATGCAATGGAACGTCTTGAAGAATTTGAGGAGCTTCTCCCACAACACCATCCGCTCTTGCAGTATTTTGCATTATTGAAGGAATGTCACGAAAAGTTCTTCAAGATTGTCATGTCGGCTGTAAAGTTAGCTTTAGACGAGTCTGGAATCTTGGTGAAATCATTCGTGAACCGTATAGCTGATGAAGGACTGGATAGATTCTGCGATGAATCTGATATTGTAGATCATTTTGAGGGAACTCCAATGTACAATCTTTATCATCAAACTAATCTGAACAAGTCAAAGAAACTATATCCAAAGCAATTTGCAAATATGGTGAAGGCTGTTACTGGTATCATGCATGCATCTTATGCCAAAGATATTGGACAGACTGAAGAGGAGACTTTGGAACAATTGAAAGACTATATTGGTTTTATATTCAAGGGGCTTGGACTTTAAGAATGCGAAGTTACCAAGAAGGAGACAGAAGACCGTGCTAACAGAGCCAATTTGACAAGATACTTGAATGGAAGTGGTTAGAAGAAGAGTAAATCTACAAAATCATCAAGTAGAAAAAAGAAACGTACCAAATTTCCAACAGGTTGTCAGATGAAGTTGCCTAACGGAAAGACCTGTGACAAAACAACTTACCGCGGAGATACAATATGCCACTTGCACGGAGGAACTAAGAATCCTCATGAAAAGTGTCAGATGAAGTTGCCTAATGGAAAGACTTGTGGAAAGAAAACTTATTGCGGAGATGCAATGCCCATCTTGTGGAGGAACTAAGAATCCTCACGAGAAGTGTCAGGAGGTTTTGTCCAATAGTGGAACGGTCTGTGGCAAAAGAACCTTTCGCGGTGATACAAAATGCCACTTACACGGAGGAACTAAAAATCCTCATGAAAAGTGTCAAATGGAGTTGTCGAACGGAAACTTATGTAAGAAGAAAACTTATCGTGGAGATGCAATATGTCCATCGCATGGAGGAACTAAGAATCCTCACGGGAAGTGTAAGGAAGTGTTATCTGAAGGAACGGTATGTGGGAAGAGGACTTATCTTGGAGATACAAAATGCCATAGGCACGGAGGACGTAAGAATCCTTACGGGAAGTGCCAGGAGAAGTTGCGTGATGGAACGATCTGTGAAAAAGCAACTTGGGGACAAAAAATGCCACAGGCAATGGAGGAGCTAAATGGTCGCAGAAAAGAAAGAGTAAAAATTCTTCAAATTCCTCAAAGAAACGGCGCAAGAATGAAAAGAAGAAATCTAAGCGGACTAAGAAATAACTTCGATGATGAGTTTTAAGTACAGCCAAATCACAACGGAGTACAGCTTCAGCATTAGCTGAAACTTGGAAAGAATGTGAATAGTAGCTTCTTCTTTTAGGCAGTGTAATCTAATCTAAAACTCACTTTTTAACCATACTCATTTTTCGTTCTCTTTGCATCTACCTTCTTTGCTTCCTTGTCACCGTACTTACTTCTTTAGAGACTTAGAGTAAATATTTTTTAAATTAGAGCCGGAGTGCTTTGCGCTTTTTGCGCTTTTCCATTTCCAAAAGGATCACTCTTTGGGAAAAAGTTTACCATTCTCCTGTAGACTCGATTCCAAACAGTCATTCAATTTCTACACTTCCACCTGTCTACATGTCTTCAACAGCTGCTTTAAGGAAGAAAGTGCGAAATCAGAAGTGAGTAAAGTACTGTAAAAGTTTCAGTTCAGTTATCTCTGTGAATCCTTTCGAGTTTGAATTTGGACTTAACTCATACCTTTCCTTAGAACTGAGTTAAATAGGCTATCAACAAGATTGAAGAAGTATAAAGATGTTCATCAAACAGCCTTCCGCCACGATGTGCTACACTTGCGCCAAAAGAAAGATGCTGAGAGACAATTGAAGGAAAAAGAGGAGTCGATCGCGCTCTACATTTGGAGAATTCAGATGTGCATAAACAACTGATTCATTCAAGCATGACAACTTGAGCTTGAGACTTCCACAGAAGTTTTATTCTACTTTATTATTTTTACGTAGGTCACTAATACTAATGATTCCTTGGATGTAACGTTAGCGAACTACTTTGTTGGGCGTTTGCTTCCTTATTATGACAAAAGCATCCACTTCTTATCTCTCCGTTGTAAGGTTTACAATTCACCAACGCTGGACACTTCTTAAAATCACCATCTCCAAATTTCCTCTGTCTTTCAATAGATCGTATAGGCTTATGGTTGGACTGTCTTTGTCTAGATGGTGCTCCATTCATAGCTCTATTCATTACCATTGTCTAATTGCTACGATATGTTCTGTTGTCGTATCTAAGTCATTGCATTCGGAGTCACTCCTAAAACAGTAAAAATCTCGCCTTGCCGTCTATGTCCAATCCAACTCTCTAATTCTTATTTAGACGAGGCACCAAAGTCTTTACCATAGTAATGCACACATTCAAATTCACGTTCTTTTAGAAACTTATTTTTAGCCTATTTAACTCATCCCGAAGGAAAGATAAAGAGTCAAGTCCAAATTCAAACGAAATTATTCATAGAAAAATCTTTCCACACTTTCTTCATTTTAAGAAGAGACAGTCTAACACAGACTACATGAGCAAAGAAGGTAGATGCAAAGAGAACGAAGAATGAGTATGGTTAAGTAAGTCTTAGAGTAGATTACACTGCCTAAAAGAAGAAGCTACTATTCACAATCCTTCCAAGTTGTCATTCGGTGCTCGAGTGCTTAGAAGTCTTCAAAGTCCTCCTCCTCTCCTTCTCCATCGGCTGTCTCAGCTCCAACCTCCTCGTAGTCCTTCTCAAGCGCTGCAAGATCCTCACGAGCCTCAGAGAACTCACCCTCTTCCATTCCCTCTCCAACATACCAGTGAACGAAGGCACGCTTTGCATACATGAGATCGAACTTGTGGTCGATGCGAGAAAGAGCTTCAGCAATCGCAGTGGTATTTGCAACCATACATACAGCTCTCTGTACTCTTGCAAGATCTCCTCCTGGAACAACGGTTGGAGGTTGGTAATTGATTCCACACTTGAATCCAGTAGGGCACCAATCAACGAACTGGATAGTACGCTTGGTCTTGATGGTAGCAACAGCAGCGTTGACGTCCTTTGGAACTACATCTCCTCTGTACATCAAACAGCAAGCCATGTACTTTCCGTGGCGAGGATCACACTTGGTCATCATTCCAGCAGGCTCAAACACACTGTTGGTAATCTCAGCAACACTCAACTGCTCGTGGTATGCCTTCTCAGCAGAAATAACTGGAGCATAGGAAGTAAGCATGAAATGGATACGAGGATAAGGAACCAAGTTGGTCTGGAACTCGGTAACATCCACATTGAGAGCACCATCGAAACGAAGGGAAGCAGTCAAGGAAGAAATAACCTGAGCAATGAGTCTGTTCAAGTTGGTGTAAGTTGGACGCTCAATATCAAGGTTCCTGCGACATACATCGTACAAAGCTTCATTGTCCAAGCAGAAAGTACAATCGGTGTGCTCAAGAAGAGCATGAGTGGAAAGTACAGAGTTGTAAGGCTCGACAACCGCAGTCGACACTTGAGGGGAAGGAGATACAGCAAAGGATAGCTTGGACTTTCTTCCATAATCGACAGAGAGTCTCTCTAGAAGCAAAGATCCAAGACCTGACCCAGTTCCTCCACCAGTTGCATGAAAGACCAAGAAACCTTGCAATCCAGTACAATTGTCAGCAAGCTTACGAATACGATCGAGGACCAAGTCCACGATTTCTTTTCCAATGGTGTAGTGACCACGAGCATAGTTGTTTGCAGCATCCTCCTTTCCAGAAATGATTTGCTCAGGGTGATAAAGCTGACGGTAAGTTCCAGATCTCACTTCGTCACAAACAGTTGGCTCGAGATCGACGTAAACTGCACGAGGAACGTGTTTTCCTGCACCAGTTTCACTAAAGAAGGTGTTGAAGGCATCGTCGCCTCCTCCGACAGTCTTGTCCGAAGGCATTTGTCCATCAGGTTGGATACCGTGCTCAAGACAGTAAAGCTCCCAGCAACCGTTTCCAGTTTGGATACCAGCCTGGCCCATGTGGATTGAGATACATTCTAGGAAAAGGAAAAGGGTGAGGTTTTGAATCGATTGGAAAAAGAAAAGAAGTACATTCAATCGATTCGATTCAAAAGCACTCTCTTTCTTGCCTTTCAATGTGAAATGAGTTCCATGTTCAATCATGACAAAGCGAACTTACCACGCATGTTTGAAGAAAGTAAAGAGTTTGATTTGATTTGAAAAGCGAAAAAGGCTTGTAATTTCTCTCACGACAAAAGAATGAGAAGAAGCAAAATTGATTTTGTGGAGAAAAAGTGATTTTGATTGTGCTTGAGTCACAAATGTCAGCACTTAACGAAATTTGAAAAATCAAATGAAAAACTGTGAGATACGAGTAGTAATGAACAAATATAAGATTCAAATGAAACAATTTACGAGTAAGTGACAACTTTTACTATATTGATTCGATGTAATCAGTTATTTTCAGCTTTGGCTGTTGGGCAGTATCGAAAAGAGCTATGATATCAGCATTTTTTCCCGTGGACAAACCTAGGATTCAAGATTGTAGCGTAAGAAAAGAGATATTAGCTTTACATGAAGAAGTAGACCTACCTCTAACGTTTTACTGTAAGAATAAGAATACACAAATTATACCCCATAACCGAGCAAAGGTAAAGGAAGGAGCAGTTTTTTAATTGGTTCTCAAGCGAGATCTAGTTCTATTTTGTACAATTGAGTGATTTTCATTTGATATCTAGTATAGTGTGCATTGATCCCTCAAGTGTTCTGATCTACATACATTTCTATTCAATTCTTCCTCTTTAGAATTCCATGTACACGTATATAATCGATACATAGAAGTCGCAACTTTGCGCTCTCTAGCGATTATTGCTACACTAGTATACATTTGAAATTAGGGGAGTAAAATCTCCCTGTCCATTATAATATCTTGTCTTTAATGGATCAAAAGTAAGACTCTCATCTGTAATCGTCTTGGATTGTTATTACTATAGTTGCACTAGCGTACTAATGTGTTATCCAGATAGATTTCGTTTTGAACGACAACAACACTATCGAGAAGTGTTTAATCAAGAATCAAGTTGACCAATGCTGCCTCGATAAGGTAGTGGATGACGTGGATGCTGCACATATCGTAATATGGAAGAAGAATTGAAAGCTCAGTCTATTGAAAAATTATGCTGTCACTATGATTTAGTAGATTAAGATTGTTTTACCTTTTATCAATTTGAAAGTATATCTCGAATCAACACTTGAAATAAAGAGACAGGGTGAATGCCTAATGTCGCATGAGGATGATGAATGAGATGAAGGAAAGAAAAAGTTTCTCCGAGATTTGGTGTCAATATTTAAATTCATCCAAGTTCTTCATTAATATATCAAAAATAGCACCTGAATGTACAGAAAATACCAAAAAAATGATGAATGATACTTGCTTCTTCGCATTTTCACCATGCAGCCTGCCATTCTTCCAGCTCTTCTATCTTCCACAGTTCCACCATGCCCACCATTGTAAGCATTGACTGTTGTTGGATATAGCTATACATTAGTTACTTCTACTGCCTCATCCTTTCGCATCCATCATATTTTTTTGTTTGCACATATTTTTCATTCACATATCTCAGCTAAGGTATCGTAGACATGTTCTTCCGACTCTTTTCAACTTGTTTCCTTCTTTCCGCTTCTCTAGTGCAAGCTGATAGATCACTAAAGGAACGTATTTACAACGGAAACGATGTACCGGTAGATTCATATCCATGGTTTGCTAGACCATTGGATGGGGATGGAGACTGGGATGGTTGTGGAGCTAGCCTCATTTCTGCAGATTACGTGCTTACTGCAGCTCATTGCTTCTTTGATAGTAATGGAAGTTTTTCAAAGACACTCGCTAGCTATGAGATTGGTGCATTATGCCCTGACAGCAACAATAACTGTGGTCAAAATATGGAGACCATCGGTGTTGAATCTTTGATACTTCATCCTAACTATGATTATGAGACTGATAACAATGATTTTGCCATTGCAAAGCTGTCTTCATCATCTACTGTAACCCCAGTCAACATTGACAATGGAAGTTATTCTCCAAACTATTCTTCCGGAAAAGGTGCGCACTTATTAATACATATCTTACTCTAAATCATTTATACTCACACAGATTTTCGATTATCAAATAGAGCTTTGGAGTATCGGGTTTGGAGAGCAAGAGGACGGCACCGACGCTACAATTTTGCAACATGTGGCATTGAAATATGATCCAGATTGTGCCAATGACCACAGCGACGGTGCTATTACTGAGAACATGATGTGTGCGGCTGATGGAAGTAAGTCCTTTGAATATATTTACTCAAATAATAGTTCTTTAACTTTTCTCAACTGCTCTCTTTGTCATGAATTAGTTCGAGACACTTGTCAGGGTGGTAAGTTTTTTCGAGTCAGATGATTTTTTAGTAATAACCTTTCTTTTCAATATTGTGATTTCATGCTCAAACTTTCTTTATAGACTCTGGTGGCCCTTTGTACGATGTTGCAAATAATGTTTTAGTCGGGGTTACAAGCTGGGGTGATGGTTGTGGAAATGTCACGGCTCCTGCAGGCGTTTACGCTCGCATTAGTGCCCAGCTTGACTGGATCAAAGGTATTGTATGTACTGGATCTAACCAACCTTCCTGGTGTTCCGATTCATCATGTGAGGATTCACCTCTCAGAATGAAGGTATACATTCCGTCCCTCGATGCAAATAAAATGAAATCATGCACATGGGCTGCGAATAGTCCTGGCTATAGATGTACACTCGAAGGAGTAAGTAGTCATTGTCCAGTTGCATGCGGCAGAGCCTGTGGAGATTCCACAATGCGATTCAAACTCATAAAGCCAGATGGGACAAAGAAGAATAGAAACTGTAGTTTTGTAGCACGTTTGAATACTGCTGAGCGCTGCAGCTGGACAGGCGTGGCTGATACTTGCAGAAGTACATGTGCATGAAATGTGTAAAATTTGTGTCGAAGTCTACGAGTTTATTGTTTCTTGAAGTCTAAAACTAAAGAATATGAATTTCCTTTTTACTTGTTTAGAAAGGCAAGCTGCTTTCTAGCCCAGGTTTCTTCTTTTCCCATTCCCACACTTTCAAAATAATTAGTCAGGAGCTTATACCTCATGCGCACATTGAATCCAGTTCTCCACTGCAGCTTTCTCAGGCAGATGCCACACAGGTGTGATGGAGCTTTAAAGTCTTCCACCAGATGCCCAGTACCCATCATCAGGCATCGATTGTGAATGCAATGGTCAATACCATACAGATGGCCAAGTTCATGAGTGAGCAGTTTACAACTTCGTCTAAGGAATTCTATTTTGTCCTGACTTTTGAAAGAAATAATTTTGGGAGTTGTCTGTGCAAGTCCTTTTGGATTTTGGTCATGATCTTCATAATAGGAATATCCGTCACTCGTATCAGTATAGCCATAATGAAACCATTTTTCGGGATGCATTTTCAGAAGTGGGTGATATCTCGCAAATGAAAAAACAGCAACTTTATCACCTCCAAAGGCCATTCCAGCACAAAAGAGATCCGAAGGGCCATCATATAAATCAATCATTGTAATACCCATGATACAAAACTCTTTCCTGTCAATGTCTCCCTTTGAATTCTGTCGAGCATATCGATATGCTGCTAGTTCATCAAGTACTGAATCAACCTTGAGTTGGTATCTCTCACTTGTGGAATCACCTCTTCCTGCAATCTTTACAGAATAGGAATCAAATCCATCCTCCTTTGGGAATGATAGATTAAAGTCACGTTTGGATGATGTTGCAAAATGTCCTGGATTTGTTTTTTGTTTCTTCGGTTTTCGCTTAATTTGTGAAGGTAATGTAACTTCCAATGTAGCACAGGGTAGAATATGAACAGGTCTGTCAAAAAATATCTGTGTATAATCCATCAAATGCTCCAAAGAGGGACCATAATCGGGCCAGCTACATTGATCTTTCCGATCTACTATGGGAAGTAGGAGAATATCAATTCCTTTTGCATTCATCAAAGGTTTGAATCTTCCACTTGTTCTCGTAGTCATCAATCTTAGATAGTCATCATATGTCTGGCCTTCTTCGGGGACTTGAGCTAACCAGTCCAATTCATCTGATGGGTTCGGAGTTGCAAGAGAAGTTTCACTTTTAGGTGTTGGTATATAAAGCTGTCTTTCGTCAAGGTCTGAAAGTGCCAACAATTTGCTTGTTCTATTTCCTTCTTTTTCCGCTTCCTTAATAGATGGTTGATATTCCATACTTTGTTGCAACATATCTTTTCGAGTCGTCAAGTTGGCTTTATGTTGGCAAGGGAAAGATCCTAATGCATCTTTCCTTTCTTGAGCCGTGGGTTTCTTGAAGTCTCGATGAAACTTTGGTCCAGTATTTTTTCTTTTAGGTGGCATCTTGTACTTTTAATAACTTTATGGTATGGAAATTGTCTATGGTGGAAGTTGTGGTAGAAAGTGTGGAAGTAGTACAGTAGGTAAAAAGTATGGTGCATGTTGCATGTTGTGTTTCTTAGGTACGGTACACGGTACAGCATTGTGTTTTTGAATTTTTGTTCTTGCTGGTTCTTGACTGTTCCTTCTGTTCTTTTCGTTATTTTTAATTATTGAGGGCGGTTATAATAGTTAAAATAACGGTCCAAACCTTCCTCACAATTTGCGGAAACGCTAAAAAAACGAGCTTCTTCTTTCCGTATTTGACATCGAAGCATTTGGGATTTCTTTGTTGAAAAAGATGCCTAATACGTGATAAAATTTTTTTCTTATTATTGAAGCAACCAGAAAGTGGAACTAGATTAAGATTTATTTTCAGTCTTTCAAGTTGACCTTATCTTTCAATTATTTTATGCAACTTCATTATTTGTAGTGATTTGTTATGGGAGTAATCGAATTATTATTCAGAAAGAATGCAACTTACACCATGACTGAATTTGGTCTTGACCCCACCACGTAGAATAGAACTGGTACACATTGAAAATTTTATTTTCTTCTTTCGCAATCCCAATACTTTAACTTTCATATGCTGGATTCCTCGATTGAGCTTCCATGTAGATATTCTACACTACATCTCTATCCATATTCTTCCTTCCAATGTGAAACTCTTCCTCATCACATTCTGAACTCTTTCTAAAACACAAATGCAAAGTAGCAGAGGAATAGCATCGGTGGCAAAGACAGCAAACTAGCCCATCGAGTTTCCCATGGCGGTCGAATAGTACCCTCCATGACACCAAGATAGACACCGCGGAATGCACCGAATGTGATAAAAATGAGCATACGAAACATAGTTTTTAGTGTACGCTCATCACCTGTCAAGGCAACGAGGGCAAATGTTGCTACTAATCCTAGCTGACAATTGGCCATCATTCTCACCATTGCGAGTGTAGCAGGGCACCAAGTGCCTTCGCCTAGATATCCATCGAGATTTTTCTCTGGTATGAAGGTGAATGCTAGTGCGTCGAGTAGAGCTGTACAGTTCCAGACAAGAAGCCAGAATGCAAGCCATTTAGTACGTAATGTAGCTCCTGGTTTGAACCAACGGGGAAAGGGTCCACCACTACTAGAATCACTAGGTGCTTTTGGTGTCACCATAGTTTTTATTGCATCTGTTGCATTCAGTCACGACGTGTCATGTGCTATGTTCTCGAGCTCTCGCTAGACTCCTCCTCTTAGAAAGATGAAAGATGAAGATGATGATTGCATCTGCATCGCTATCATACTTGCTGTATCTGTCATGACGTCGTGACACGTAGGATTTGAAAAATAATAAGTAGTCATAATGATGTCATATAAAGATTTTTTTGAACAAGTTCTTACGTTTTCATACTAAATTTGCACATTTTTGCTTTTCTTTTCATCTCGGCTTGAAAAGAAAAGCAACCATCCAGCATAACAGCAAGAACAGCACACAGCACATCATAAAGAACTTGCTAATGAATACTGCCTACTCGTACCTTTCCAATCAATAGAATATAGTGCAGATAATTTCAAGACCTTTTCACTTCTATAGAAATAACATGGAGATACCCCATCCCACAGAGGAACAAAGGTCCTACCATAGAATGGACACAAGTATCCACAGCACAGCTCATAGTTTGCATAGTCTACACAACGGCAGCATACACACCAACAAACACAAAAATCAAGGCAATCCATACTCAGATAGAAAATGGTGCTGTAGAGACCGATCCATAATACCAAACAGGCTCAGACATATATGTGGGGAAATACTGGAAAATCACAATACACAACGGTTCATCATTACACTTATTGTTCTAAATTCAATTCTCTTGGGCGTGCAGACTCTGGACATTGCACATGAAGCAAGACTAGTCACTGCTTTTGAGATATTTGACGTCACATGTCTAGTCATTTTCACAATTGAAACTATTATGCAGTTTTTGTATAGGAAGCTTGACCTGTTTCGAGACACATGGCTCGTATTCGATGTTGTCATTGTTAGTACCTCTTGGGTTTTTCACTCGTTTAAAGTTGGAAGGTCTTTTCGAATTCTAAGAGCACTGCTTATTGTATTCCGTATGAATGGTCTTAAAGAGCTTGTAGAAGCATTAATCAACTGTTTACCAAGGATATTTGCAGTTGGAACTCTCCTTGTGTTGATTCTCTACGTCTATGGAGTAGTTTTTACTTCACTCTTTTGCGATTTGTACAAAGATGGCCATACAGATGAAGATTATTTTTCGAGACTGGATACAACCATATTTACATTATTTCAAATGATGACTATGGATAGTTGGAGTGGAATCGCGAAGCAAGTGATGGCAGTTTACAAGTGGGCATGGTTTCCATTCATTTGCTACATCATGAGTACTACATTTTTGGTATTGAGTAAGTGACATATATTCTCTTGATTGAAGCTTTTGGATTCTACTGAAAAAAGAAAGACTAATCTATACCTCTCTTTTCTCGAATAAACCATAGATATGGCTGTTGGTGTCATATCTTCAGCGATTGCCGAGATTAAAGTTGAAGAAATCGAGTCATATGTTGTAAATCTAAGCAGAGATTTGAGTAGAGATTTGAGCAGAGACAATGGTAACAATACCACTTTGGAGAGAAAAGTAGATCAGTTGACAGCTTTGGTCGAGCGCTTAGAAAATCAATTGCAACTACAACAGCAGCAACAACATAATTCTCAAATGTACCAATATACAGCTCCACAACAAGATTCTTCTTCCTCTTTTGAGTATTCACGAGCTGGAGTTGGACGTCAATCCGATGAATTCAAATTACCACATCCATTCCGAAAACATGTTTCATACTCTACAATTCAGGAGGAAGAAGTATCAAGGTCCCTTGACCCCATCGAAAAGAGTGATACGATTTGAACTCAAAAATAGATGTTTCCATGAAAACATTTTCGAAACTTTTTCCAAATTCATAGATTCAGTACATTAGACACGGGAACAAATGAAACTAGACATTTATTAGACTCTCTAAAATACATGTTTTTTACAAATTAATTTTGGTGTTCATAACTCAGTAGTAAAATTCCGATTAAAGTAATGACCGCCGAGCAGAACCATTTCAATCTTGTACTGGCACACTTGACTTCTCGAAAGAAAAAAATTCCCCATAGCCCCGACACCAGCATAGACGATTGTGTGAGGCTGTATCCAACCCCTTCGCCCAAAAATTTGACACTGATCATACTAGCCATGTTTCCTATGCTCCATAAAAGCCCTGCTATGCCTCCAGGTAACCACATTCTCTCAAGGTGGAAAGAAGGTAGGGAATGGTAAGCACGTTTGTAGTCCCAATCCGAAAGATAACACTCATGAATCAATCTCAATAACCAAAGAATTAAAGTGACGATAGATGCGCCAATTCCAAAACTAATGACAAAGCCAGCACCAGATGCTTCTTTTGGTGCAAATTGCATGGGTACCATCACACTCCCGCCCCATATACCATTGAAAACTGCGGCCAACAAACCAAACCGTCTTTTTCTTTTCAAATCTGATTCTATCTTGTTCGTAGTAGAATTACCGGAGTCGTCATCTTCAAATATATCTGTAGAATCCACACCTTCATATTGATCTCTTGTCGATATTTCCAATCTACCTTCACCTGAATTAGGAGGTACATCCATAGTTTCCACATCATGTTCCAAGGTTGAAGAATCAACATCATTACTATCACCACCAGTACCACTGTTGCTACTAAAGAAACTCATCCCCCACAGTCCAGCAATCATTAGAAACACTGCGAGACTAGCCATACTTATAGATCGAACTTGTTCATGAAAAAAGAATATACCCCAAGTGAATGATACCAACACAATTATAGAACTCCATAATCCTTGCGAAACTGCTAAACCAGCATTTTGTACGGCATAAATGGCTGCTACACCAGCAGGACACCAAAAGATACCAGAAACGATGCCCCAAGGTGTAAAATTAAAGTCAACATTGAATATAGGTATCGTTAGAAAAGATGTGATGAAGCACATGAACGTTTTGTAGGATTGAAACACTAATGGATCAACGTTGCATTCTCTTGCTCGTTTCATTTTGACTGGCACTGCAAAAGACCCAAATGCAATGCATGATATGAATGCTGATATCCAGCCTGTGGATGACATGGTTCAATGGTCTGCTCTTCTTTTAGGTACATTACTGAAAGTTGTGGGTTGTTGTTTTTTCAAAGATTCAGTCAGAACTCAGAACACAATTCCAATTGTTTTCTTTTTTTTAGAAGCAGCTATTTTGGCTTCAATATGGAATGTCAAAATTTAAATAGATCCAATGACGTCAAGACGACAGCGACATACAACATACAACATGGATGATTGCCAAGCATTGAATGGACAGGAGGAGGAGGGACGGGATCTTGCTTGATCCTCTGTTGAGACCAATGATGTTGAAGGGCACAGTATGGATTGAAAGTAGTATTAGATTAGAATATAACTAGATGAGAGGTAGAGGAGAACAGATAGCGTATCAGCGATCTGATGCGGGGTGAAGCCTCATTATAAACGGGGGGTGAATCTGTCCGCCGCCGGAAGTAAAAATGAATTCCTCCCGGGTGGAACGCACTATGATACCTACATACTCTGTCGTCATAGTAGAGAAATCCTTAACCAATGTGGATTCTTCCAACACGTTAGTACTTATCTATGGATGAAACATTTACCCCAGGGGAAAATTTGGGTAGATTCCTAGCCGCCGGAAGCCATCCATAATTTCCCCTTGGTTGACAGGGCTCTCCATTCAAGGCTTCACCCCGCTCTGCGATCTGTCTAACGTTCACAAGAATAAATTGACGGTCAATAATGAAGGTCATCATATCTTCCCAACCATACGTGGATATCGTATGACACCCGATCTCTACAATTGTGTATTTTTAAATGATTACTCGTATATTCATCATCACTACTTTTGATATCTCAAAGCGTCTCTCATAATATCAGTTTGAATTCTCTGTAAATCTTCCCAAGCAGAACTTCTTCACTTCTCAACTTGAAATCATGACCAACCAAGATAATGTAGTACTTTGTCAATTCATTTCTCCTAATGAAGACACGACAGCAGCAGGAGCTACAAAAGAGAAGCTCCCAGATTCATTGAGAAAGTGCTGTCCTGCATGTGCATGGAAACAGGAACAAATGGTCATGGCAGAACAAAAGAAGAGTGCAACAAACGCCGAAAAAGTGCTCCAAGGAGTCGCTGATCGAATTTTGGCTCCTTCTTCACCAGATGAAGGTTTGGTCAAAGAAGTAACGTCACCACTAACTGAACGTCAAATCAGATACGGCTCCATCTTGTCCCATGCTATTCAGTGCAAAACTGTTTCTTACGATGAACCCAAGAGAAACAATCAAAAGTACCCTGAGCTACTCAAGTTGCATAGAATCTTGGAACAATCTTTCCCCATTGTATATGAACAACATCCTCCAGAGGTCATCAATGAATATTCGCTACTCTTTAGAATTCAAGGCGAGAGTGATGATCTGCCTATCATGCTTTGTGCCCATTTGGATGTTGTACCAGCTTCAGAAGATACTCAAGAGAATACCTGGGAACAGGACCCATTTGGAGGAAAAATTGTCAATGGAATTGTATGGGGTCGAGGAGCTATTGATAACAAACACAATGTAGTGTCACAACTTGCAGCAGTGGAAGAACTTCTTGCAGCTGGACTTCGTCCAAAGAGAACTACATACATTAGTATGGGACACGATGAAGAAATTTTTGGAGATCAAGGAGCTGATAAGATTGCAAAAGTACTTGCTGAAGAAAATGTTAAGTTTGAATTCATCCTTGACGAAGGGACTATGTGCGTGCTAGGTGCTTTACCGTAAGTCTTCACAACAATCATGCATTAGGGTGCAAAAATGCATACATTTCTCTCATTTTTTTACTCACCCTAATATTCACCTCGATCGCTTCACGATGGCAACAATAGAGGCTATGCTCATCCCGTAGCCCTGGTTGGATGTGCTGAGAAAGGTTTCATGAACGTTGAATTAACTGTGACTGGGAAGGGAGGTGAGTTGTCATTGTCGTACATATTTCCTTTATCCTCAACTCTTTCCAACCCCACGATCTACATTTGATTGAAAATACTACAGGTCATAGTTCTGCACCTCCAATTGATGCAGAGAATGAAAACCCAATCAAGATTATGTCGAAAGCGATCTATGCATTGGAATCCAATCCTTTACCACCTCATTTTCAAAAGAACTCTATATTTCGCAACACTCTTGAATATGTTGCCAATCATATGAAGAAACCCTTGAATGTGATTTTTCGTAACTTTTGGTTTTTTGGACCTTTGTTCAAAAAGATCTTATTGAAGGCTAGTAATGGTGCTGCAGCTAGTATCAAAACTACAACAGCCGTGACTAAAGTTAATGGAGGGCTGAAGTTCAATGCAATGCCAACAGAAGTGAAGGCATTTGTCAATCATAGAATTCATCCAAATGATTCCATTGAGAAAGTGCTTGAACATGATAGGTCAGGGCTATTTTGCTTGATGTATGTGTTTCATTGTCTAATATTTTCACTAACCCAAACATCAATTAACTTCAACTTTTAGGAAAGTCATTAATGACAAAAGAGTTCGTATCGAACTGATGGACGGATCAATTGGACCATCACCAATCAGTAGTCACAAAACAGGTGGTTTCAAAGCAATACAGGCAGCAGTCAAGACTGTTTTGGGCTACATTAGCACACCTAGTTTATGCATTGGTAACACTGATACTCGTTGCTATTGGGACTTTAGTGAAAACATCTACCGCTTTTCACCAGTTCCACTAACCATGAAGGAAACGACCATGTTTCATGGATACAATGAAAGGATCGGAGTAGATGCCTTGGAAAACATGGTGGATTTCTACAAGACCTTATTGAGATCTGACGAATACTAATATAAGCAAGAATTAAAAATTACTTAAGCAATTACATCTTCTCAAGTCTGAAACTGAAGGTGCATTGCACCTAGACATTTTCAATGTTATTAAGTTTATCTATTCGCACTGACTGGTACACATCTTCTGTGTAGTTTAGAGAAACGCACACGACCTAAGCCACATTTTTCTTGGATTAAAATGACTTTTTCTTCAAAGTGGATATTGCATGCCTTGTATTTTCTTGAGTGAACGTATTTGTATTGCTACGTTGATGAAATGAAAAAAGAAAAAGGCAAAGCCAAATTAAATTACACTTTTTTAGCTTCTGTCACTTCAGGCCTTTTATCGCCGAATTCATGTACGTATAGTGTAGTATCAAGTATGTTCCGTAGACCGTAGACCATCTTCCATCTTTGAACAGAGTAAGGACATTACGTACAATTCAATATGTTAGTCTTGACCTAATGATTACCTTTACTTTCATTTAAATATAACAATGAGTACACCTACGTCATATTTGAAACCTTTTGAAGAAGCACTTTTTGAGCGGAAAGTGAGAGCTGACGCTATTCGATCTTTTTTCGCATCAGCATCAAAACTATCTGGTAGCAATAAAACTTCTTCCACAGTTTCGTCTCTTATTTCAAAAGATGCCCAGAGTATCAAATATGCTCTGACAAAAGTTTCATCAACTCATATTGAAATTCTGGAACGAAATTTGTGTAGCTGTGATGATTGGAGTGCAGTCTTTTTACTTCATCAAGATGATATGGTATCAGATGAAGTGCTTTGCCAAGCAATCAAAACTAAAATTCGGCAATGTACCTTTTCTGGCACGGTAGTGTTAGGCTTGGATCTAGAATCTACCAGTCAACAAAAGGGAGCACTTCTAAAACCTGGAGTTCAGCAAAATATACTCATTTCGAATACCATTATCGAGCCCGGTGCAATTGTTTTCAATAATACAATTGTAACAAACACGTATATTGGAAGCAATGCAAAGGTTATCAATTGTGGAACCATCCAATGCATGTCCGACTATAAAGATGTCATGAATATTGAAATTGGTCCAGAAGCAGGTGGAGATCGATCGGTTGACGTTATTCCTGAATGTACACTCGTTGATATTTGTCATCGCTTATCCATGACATGTTCAAATACATCGAAACGAAATAATCTGGCCAGCATCCAGTGGGACAAACCAACTTGTCTATCTAGTAACATTATCTGTGGAGAAATAATGCATACAAAATCGATCGAGAATGTGTATGTAGATGTCAATGCATCTATTGTCAACTGTTCCTCTGTAAAACATGCAATTTTACTTTCAGAATCGAGTATAGAAAATGCCATTGCAAATGATGTATTCCTACAATGGAAAGCATCTATTGTGAATAACTCCAATGTGTCCAATACACTCTTGATGGAATGTTCAGAGATTGGACCTAATTCAGTAGTTGCACATACTATTCTAGGGCCAGATTCTCATGTATCCTGTGGAGAAGTGCATTGTTCCATCATTGGTCCAAACACCAATTCACACCATCAGTCACTTTTGATTTCGACATTGTGGCCTTCTGGAAGGGGAAATGTTGGTTATGGAAGTAATATTGGATCCAATCATACTGGTCGTATCCCCGATCAGGAAGTTGCTTCCGGTGAAGGAGTGTTTTGGGGCTTGGGATGTGTCATCAAAATGCCCGTTGACGTCTCAAAAGCATACTATTCGGTGATTGCAGCAGGAGTCCAACTTCCTCCTCAATCCATCACAATGCCATTTAGTTTAATCATGAGTGGTAATCATAACAATCATGCTGGAATGAATGAAATTGTACCAGGTTGGTTATTGGCTCAGTCGCCATATACCATTTTGAGAAGTGAGGAAAAGTTCAAGTCGAGACGAAAAGCAAAGAGACATGACTATTATTGCGGATGGAAGATAATTCGTCCCACCACAATAGAAGCGTGTATGAATGCTAGAAACAATTTAGTAAAAGTTGCAGAATCGTCATCTAGTGCAACAACATTTACCATCAAGGATGTATCTGGAATTGGCTCCAATTATTTGTCCAAACGTGGATTGTCTTTGGGTATCAATACATACACTGAATTCATCCAGAGATATGCTTTGAATGGTCTATTGGAACTGTTATTGAGTGGAGCAGATGTTGAAAAGGTCCAAGAACTACTCTCCAAAAGCAAACTGTATCACGATGAATTACAAACCAAATCAAGCCAAGTATCATGGCCTCTTCTACCATGGGAAGAAGAATCTCATGAAAACGATTCTAAACTTCTCATGCACAAATTATACATTTTATCCAAGGAATTACTGTCCATTCTACAAGCTACAAAAGAAAATCAAATCGATTCATTTGCACAAGTATGCTCAAAATGTCTCAAAAAGTTGATTGAAATTGAAGAAAGTCATGCAAGACAAGTACTACGCAGTAAACAACGTGATGATAAAAGAGGAAAAGCTACTGTTCCTGGTTACTCTTCTTCTCACGTGAAGGCTGAAGACGATAAAGTTGTGCAATTGGCTCAGAAGCAGGCAAAACATATCATATCCAAAAGTAATGAAATGATTTTGTTGCTATTGGATGCTCAGAGTAAGTTATAAATAATCTAAGAGAGTTTTAGAAAAGTGACGGGTGCATCGGACCGTTATAAAAATACCGCCGTCAATGAGTCCCATCTAGAGGAAGCGCCCAGTTTGCTTTTTGCTACCGACGCTCGACACCACAGCAAAAGAAGATTTCAATTAAAAAATGCTCATTTCTCTACACCTCCTGTGATAGCATTTCAAAGCAACACTTTTAAACTAATTCTACGAATCACTTCCATTGCACAAATCGTATATTAGGAGCCATTGAACGAATCGAAAGCATACCGTAGATATCTCAATCTAGAAGTCCGACTACACAGTGTTGTACAGTGTTTCAAAAATTCAAATTGACAAAAAGCAGTTGTGAAGATCAGTCTACGTGAAAATGGCTTCCCTCAAAGATCAAATGAGATTTGCTTATAATGCATTGACACAACTAGTTATCCCAGATTGGCTCAAAAAAGAATATCAGAGCCGCAATATCCCATTGCCAGACATCAGCACCTTCTTTTCAAAAGAATCAACTACTACTACTCCACCCAATGACTCCAATTTATCTTCTGATAATTCAGATTCTTCAACGACTACTTCATCCAATCCTGCTTCGAATGATTCCGAATCCACCAATACCTCTGATGAATCCGCCCGTACTATTGAGTTTCTTGGAATGAAACTCACATTCGATGAAATGGAATCATTGAATTCAGATCCAGAACTACTAGACATTTTCAAAAGGACCAATGATATATATAATAAAATGATCGGAAACTCGGCTCACATGTGGTCGTTTTGTGAAAAAGAAGACAGGATGAAGTGTAAAAAGGTGCCTGTACCTGGAGTGAAAGTCCCAAATATCTCAGTCTATGAACCCATTCTTAAACTCATGAAGAAACAAAACTTACTTCAAAACAAAGTTGTTATGGCTCACTTCAAAGACCCTCTCTACGTGATGTTTGTCAATTGGTACTTCGAGGAACGAGGATTAATTGGACTGCCGCATCTCCTCTTGGGAGACCTCAAGGAAGAGGATCTTTTATTAGCTGAATTCATTATCTTTTTAAAGGGAACATTCCCTGTCTCAAAACTCAAAGACTATCTCAACCAGCACACCATCAAAGAGATTCTGAAGTGGGTGAAGAGCATCGTATCAACTACGACATCCAAGATTGGATTTATATTGGCAGACGCTGACCCATTCCCCAAAGATGGGTCATTCGCATCAGATCTGGTGATGAAACTTTTGAAAAAGGATCCTGCATTCAAACAATTCCTAGACAATTATATTTCGATGGTAATGGAATACCAAACGCTGGTTTCTCCAATTTCTTCTCATATTATATCCAACATGATTCAGAAGAAGAAAGTCGGGACTGAGGAGAAGGAAGAAAGATTGGTTACATATGCAATGATCAACTTTGAGAGTGAAGATTACGAAAAGTATTTCCCAGAATGCTGTAAGAAAACAACCTCAATGATCACGAGCGGATTCATGAACGAATGTGGCGGGATGAAAACTGTCATGAGTATATTAGATCTCTATCATTTGGCCACGCAGAACAACGGAAAACATGGCGGTACTTCCTCTGGTCTGATGACTCAAGAACAATACTTTCGAGCTTTGCATGTGTTAGTCAGTATCTTATCTATTGTTCATAAGCAAAAAATTGAGGATATTTTCAAGAAAAGTGAACAGTTCAAACTAGCTGAGTTACTCAAAGATGCTGGAGTTGCTGGAATCAAGGGTAGGGAACCTACTCTAATGTCCAATAAAGCTCTTTTAAAGGAGTATTTGGATACTGAAGAGAAGAAAGCTGAGAAGAAACGATTGAAATTGGAAGCTGAGAAGAAACGATTGAGAAATAAGGAGGAGGAGGAGCGAGTGAAAGCTGAGAAGGAGCGAATCAAAGCTGAGAAGGAGCGAGTGAAAGCTGAGAAGAAGGAGCGAGTGAAAGCTGAGAAGAAGGAGCGAGTGAAAGCTGAGAAGGAGCGAGTGAAAGCTGAGGAGGAGTGGAAGCGAATGGAAGCTGAGAAGGAGCGAGTGGAAGCTGAGAAGGAGCGAGTGGAAGCTGATAAGGAGCGAATCAAAGAATTAGTTGCAAAGATAGATTGGGATGAAATGGGAATTTTTAAGGAAAGACATGGGCAAGTCTCTTTTCCTCTTTCTGCTGCTCCAGTTTCTCATACTACTACTTCAGTATCACCAACAATACCAGGTCCATATTCTCAGCTGACGACAGCTGCAAAACAGGCTTCTTCTGTTGGACTTGACACTGCTAGACTTCCCAACCTCAAAAGAAAAGCGAGTGAAAGACTTGCCAACACGGAAAGTAAAAGCACACCCATTGGCAGCGAGGAATCATCACAAGTCACTCTTTCTATTACTAATACTACAGCTAATACAGCTACAGCTATGAATCCAGCTACTTCTTCTTCATCATCTTCCAATAAAAAGAGAAGAGTGGGATGGACCGATGCCGAAGATGAACTCCTCCGTAAATCCGTTAAAGAAAATAACGCTAAAAACTGGGATCGCATCGCACAAGCTTTGCCTGGAAGATCACGTAACTGTTGCAGTAAACGATGGTACAATCATGTAGATCCCAGCATTAACAAGAGTAATTGGACCGAGGAAGAAGACAAGATTATCATTCGAGAGCATGGAGAAAAGGGGAATAAATGGGCGCAAATCGCCAAATGTTTGAATAGAAGGACGAACAAAGCTATTCAAAATAGATACAATAGGACTTTGAAGAGGTTGATTGAAGAAAGTCAAGCGACTGGGAATCCTGTCGATGTGAAGAGTATCAAACATCGCTACTACTAGACGAGAGTAAGGTAGTCTTTCTATGCAAAATCAGCTTCTAGCTTCAAAATCTCTATCAAAAAATATAATCCTAACACTAACTAAGTACTTATAGTATTCTAAGAGTCGAGTCAAATAAAGTTGGGCAGACAAATATATTGACTTATAACTACCTTTGCATCTTTTGACCATTTCCTAAGTGGTATTTCTTCAGATCCTACTAGAATTATGGCCCGCTACAAACTCTTGAAGAATAATTAAACAGTGAAATAACCGAAGTAAGCTAGAGGTTACTTTCTCGGTGCTGCAACAAGGGAATGGTTTGCAGTTAGTGGGATTAACTTTGATGTTTACTTTAATTAATAAGCATTGTGAAATGAAGAGGAAAGAACATGCTTCTCACATTAGCCCTTCTCATTTGCGTTTGATGACAACTCTTCGAAGTTCGTCAAGATGTCAAGATTCAAATGACGCTAACAATGACGTTAGTCTAAATAGGCTATTAGAATGTCGTAGCACTCGGGACTAGCAGCTTTTACCCGATTTTCAAATTTTTGAAACTCCTACCAACGCCCTCTCTACCACATTTTGTTTAATGAATTCCTATTACTTCCAAGTTGTTTCACTATCATCTGCACCACATTCAACATAGATCCTAACTTACCACTAGAAACTTTAGCAAAGTAAAGTCAAACATGCCCAAGGTCAAGGAGGAGACAAATGAAAATAATGGTCTAAATGAAGGACAGGGCGAACTGACTCTTGGCAAAATAAAAATAACGTATGGCTTCCTCTGCACACAAGGCGATCAAGTCAACAAAGACCGCTTTTCAATACGTCAAGACTTTGCTCTGAATTCATCAGATGCTTGCTTCACGGTATGCGACGGCTATGGCAAAGGAGGAGCCATTTGTGCTGAATACGTGAGCAAACGAATCCCAAGCCGAATAGCACACGATCTCATCAAAAAGAAACGCCACTCTTCCAACAAATTGTCTCAAGAAGAAATTATAGATTCATGCTCAAAAGCATATAAAGAGACTCATGAAGCCATTTTACGGAATCCAGACACGAATCGTGATATTCATGTATCGGGGAGTACTGTAACATGTGCCTATTTGCAGGGAGAAGAGAAACGTTTGTATATTAGTAATGTAGGAGATTCTCGGGCTGTGCTCGGGCGAAAAAGTAATTCTTTTCCAGTGCATCATATTGCCCAGCCTCTCTCCTATGATCAGAATTTGTATAGAGGTCAGGAACGAAAGCGGATACGAGAAACTCAAAAAGCGAGAATATTGACCATGGACCAAGTAGATTCGTTGGCTCCTGTGCAACTAGGAATAAATGAACAAGTGCATGGAACACAGGAGCATCATGAATATAGGGACTTGATAGAAGGGGTGGATGTAGAGACGGGCTGGAGAATATGGACTTTAGAAGAAGATTGGCCTGGAATGATGGCAACTCGAACCATTGGAGGTAAAGGTGGGCAAGAACTGGGTGTGATTCCTGATCCTGAAATGGTAGTATTAGACTTGCAGGAGGAAGATGAAATTGTTGTCTTGGCTACAGATGGGATTTTTGAATTCTTGACAAATCAAGGCGTCATTGATATCTGCTCCAAGAGTTTACAGCCTGGGCAGAATGATACGAATGCACCTGGACCATTGGATGCATGTAAGGCAGTCATCAAGACGAGTGAAAAATACTTTCATGACTTTTCTTATATCAAAGATGACATGACTTGTATCGTTATTTTCATTCAACATCTTTCCTCTTGATAACTAGAGATGTGATGTTGCTTTGATGTGGTTTAGATAGTCTGTATTGTTATATGAAAGATAGGTGATGATTCATGATTACAACAAGATTTTTCATAAGTAATCAATTGAGTATATTTCCCAAGAGTATCAAGTACAAATATATCAACGTGCAGTAAATATAATTTTATATTCATTGTCTAATTTCTAATCCCCCCATTCCGAAATCGTAAATTGCAACACATCATGACCTTTACTCCATGACATCATCGGATAATTTGGTGGCATCATCAGAATTCCAGTAGGTTGTAAGTTCTTTTTGTGATAAATGACTTTCGTCGTCTAATTCATCTTCATCGAGAGGAGGAGGACGACAAGTAAATGCGTCGGCTACTGCAAGCATCGACCTTTTCGAAATCTGGTACATGGGCATTAATCTAAAAGGTTGTTCGCATAAATGAGATAATTCATCAAGTCCAAGCATTGCAAATCCAACTGCCCACGTGATGAGGAGTGTCACGATACCATCCATTCCACTTAGATACAATGATGTCGGAAGGGAAGCGAGATAAAATGTCAATAAACGTGTAGTGTGACTTGTGTACAACACTGGAATAGGACTTGCTCTAATACGACCAGTAGATGTGATGACTTCGCTTAGACTATGAGCTGTATGATCCAAAGCCATTTCTATAGTTTTGATCATTCCATGAAGAGAAACATGAGTGAGTGACATTATGAGTTAAATAAATTCAAGTTGTAAACAGAACTGACACATTGTAAACACATCATTACTGCACTTTCAAGCATATTTGCAACATACCTTCAGCAGTAGAAAGCTTTCCTTTCTTCCCAAGATGATGAATAGCTTGACGAATCCTCATGACAACAGCCAATGGCTTCTGCCTTTGTTGCAGGATGTATCTCGCATCTCTTTTATCTACAATCATGGTATTCACAATATCTGCGATATCTTCTTCGGGCACAAATCTAAGTTGACTTTTCAATAGCCATGCAAAACATGAGACTTCCCTTCCAAGCTTCAGTGCAAGCTGTTTGTCATGGGGATAAATAAAGGCAGAAATAAGATGAGCCATTTCCTTTGTATGTAAAACAACTTTACTCCAAGCTTTTCGCCCCTCGTCCAATCTACTCAATCCCATATTACTTCGGGTTGTTAGTAGAAAAGCTACAAACGTAGAAACTATTCCCAATGGTGCCAGAGGGATGTGTACCTTCTTCACAAACATGTTTTCAACCCAAATCACTAATACAGTCCATATGGTAAGCAAAGACATCTGCGGCAAGATACGAAATAATAAACGACTCTTTGGGAAGTTCAGGATGTAGCGAAAATATCTTTTTCTAGAATAATGTCGTTCCCAATCTTCTAATGCCCATGTATTCGAATATGACAATCTATTTGTATTTCGAAACAATTTCGGTAGAGTAAGATCTACAGGCGAGCCGCGCAATTCATGTAGGACATGCTTGACATCCTTTGAGAACCGTAACAAGCTGTCTTTTTCTGTTATCTCTTTATCATTATGGTATTTGGTATTTTCTTTCTGCAGGTACGAGTAGACTGGTTGTATCTTTCTCGATCTTCCTGAAGTTTGTCTGAAAAGAGTATGCGATGCTAGGTTTGCAGTATAACGCCCAGAAAAAGCCGTCGCGTATGAAACAAAAAGAATTGGCAGTAATTGTACTCCTAATGATGATACATATAGCTTCATCTTCATGCTTTTCGTGGTGAAAGGCTTTAAAGGAGCTCTTGATGTTATCTTTCTTTTTTATGAAGTAATGAGTGATGAGTGGCAATTGGCAATCCACAGTCCACAATGATGAGATTGAAATTGGTTTGATTGCGTATAATCGACGTCAGCATTACTTATTTATTGACCTTTGATGACGTAGATTAAAACTATACGTAAGCTAGCAAGTTCTATTAATAGGTATATAGGTATATTCAACACTACCTGAAGTAACGACGGACGACTCCTCGACTCTACGTAGACGAAAGGACGAATCTACCAGGTACGTACGTACTACGCAAAAAGGAAACTTAAAGTACGTTTTGAGTTTTTCCAATGCAGTGTCAGTTCAATATGTTGCATACACGATTAACGATGCACAGGAAAGGTTTAGGAATGATGCTGGATGCTGGAATGCTAAAACAGGAACCAAGGTCGTTTTCCTCCTGCCTTCGCTTTCCTTTTCCTCGATGTGATGCTATGAAGGCTTTGGAAACTATTTTGCTTTACAAACTCTAGTAGTTACTTATACATATTCCATGTAATCATTTCTACTGTGACGTCGTATTGATTGTAGACTTTTGGATACTGTATTGTTTGATGAAGAAGATCCCACATACTAGAAAGAAATACAGTTTCTATTGATCTGTCCTGATCATAGCTTATCGTAAATAAGAAAGCTCTGTTTGTTTTAGAAAATAATTTGAATTGATCAAACTTCCCACATTAAAATAAAAAACGACAGATAAGATAGATTAGTTCTAGGATAGATCGAGCATCTTGGATGAATTCTAAATAAATTCTTTTCAATTATTCATTTATTTTTTTGTGAATATGTAATATGTAATGTTACCCTTTGTAAATGCTTTTCAATTATTTATTATTTTTGTTGTGATTATGCAATGTGACCCTTTGTAAAATAAAAACCATCTTTTACATTTCAAATATGTATATTGAATAATTATTCATGTTGTAGCACTTTAACTGCCGTTCCCTTTCCCATCTTGATTTTTTCCTATTTCGTCCATGTTTTCTATGAATACTTTGGATGGAGAGAAGGTATTCGCTTCTTCTTGATTAACTATACTAGATGTAGTGTGTTTGGTGCTATGCTTTTCATTCTTTGCCCTACTATTCAGAAACTGCTCTGCACTTATCTTTCCCCCAGCGCTGCTACTGGAATCAGAGGCCTCAAGGCATACTTTGTTCTGTAACTCTCCAGTCAATCCATTTAGCAATGAACTTCTTCGACGCTTAGGCTGATGTTCATGATCAGCGTTATTATCTTCTTGTTGTCCTAACGACCTCGCAAACTGTTTACTGAAATTGTAAAAGGCTTCTCTATCATAAACAATGTTGCTCTGAGATTCTGTAGTTGACGATATTTTTCTTGCTGACATGATAATCTGATGCTCCTTTTCAGCAACTTGCATCATATGATTCAGTTTATCTTCATTACTCCAGTAGCAGCACTCTAAAGCTTTACTGATGGGATCTGACCGAAAGTGGGATTTGATAGGGGTACTTTCTTGTAGTGAGAAAGGATGCAGTGCTTTCATATTTGCTACAGGTATTATTGCTCGACCAATATACGACAGACGCTCCGGTGTACTTGTATCACGTTCCAGTCTGCCTCTCCCATTTCTTTCTGTAGACCCAAAGAGACGAAGATGCTGTAATGCCTGCTCTAGGTCTGAATTGTATCGACCAACTACTTCATACATGTTTCGTTCAATGTTTTCCTTCACGATGTAATAGTTGATTTCTTGGTCTGTTTCCATTAAATCCGAAGCCATGTCTTGCACTAGAATGTTTTGCTTCGAAGAAATATAATTATGTTGTTCCCTATGCATAATGTATGCTAGGATGTTTGTTACAAAGGAATGCAAAACGTTTCGACTGACCCCTACTATGTACTGCTTCTTCACTCCCTTGGAGTACAATTTATGACCAATTTGTATGCCATTTGTATGTGCTACGTTCGTAAGTCGCACAAGGCTGTCTCGGAGGAATGTTCTTGTGCGGATAAATGGCCTATCAATCTTAAAAGTAGAGTTTATGAAGCTGCACGAAAGAATCTACAAGACTCTGAAACGAATAAAATATTTTTAAAGGAACTCTTCCGGGATATGAAACAAGGCAGTGCTTTAAAATAATATTTTGATTTCTTTTTTCAAAGGAATGACTATGAACTATTTCAAAAGTGATGAACCAAACTGAAAAGACTTTGGCGATGAAGCAGTCCAGTGATAAATATGATATAAAAGATCAGTCAGTCCCTTTGATGCTTTGATGAGTGACTCAAAGTATTAGTGCGTCAAAGGAGGTGAAAATTGAATTTCGGTTGATTGTCACAATAAGTACGTAGTCTATCAAAATGGAAAGAAAAGGGAAGAAGGGAGAGAGAATGAAAATTATTCCCATCCTGATAGGGACAAAAGAGGGAGAAGAAAAGCTACCTTTTTTCCTTATCTTTTTAGATTATGCATCTAATACAAACTGTACCTACCAAAGAGAAGATTTTTATTCCTCTTTTCTCTCTAACCAGCTGTTTTATCCCTTTTCCGAAAAAATCTGAATAGTACCCCGATCTGTAGTGATTCAGATTCATCATCGAGCACTCTTTTGGAAACATTCTCGGACATCATCAGAAAAATACCTTGCATGTAATCAAAGAGAGATACACTATTTCTCTGCATCAAAACTAAAACTAGAATTCACCCAATCGATTGAAAATGGAAAATGAAGCAAATATGAATCAGAAACCCCAGACGATACAAGAACTGATTGCTGGAAATGCTCTGATTGACGCATTTATGGGTGGAGGCACATCAGCTCCTAGAAAAGAGCATCCAGAAGCCAAAGTCGAAGCTCTTTTGGCCACTATAGAGGCATGTTCTGACGTTGAAGTACTAGTAGCAGGGATTGAAACTGACTTGGAAAAAGTTTCAGTTGTTGCTGGAGAAGATGGAGAGAGGCTTATCAAAATAAATACAGAAAAAGACATTCAAATGGAGACTATGGCAGCTCGACTGACCCGTATCAAATCGCTCATGTACAATGAAAGAACGACGACACCATCCTTTCCGCAATCACTATTGAATATAGGATCAACCAAACATAAAACGGTTGCTGCAGCACTGCATCACGCATTGATGCAATCTCCTGCCAGAAAAATGATTCTGCCTAATTTGCTCCATGAATTGCAAGAATTACCTTTTGAGACTCGTAAAGATGTTGCATCTATTTTTAATTATCTCTTAGTTTGCGGATGTGTCAATATTGGTGAGGCCGCTTCAGAGAACAATAGTGATTCTACTTCGGCGTCCTATACGAAAACAATGATCAATTTTGTCAAGTACGTGGATGAATACTATCAACCAATTATGAAATCAATCATTGCAGGACATTATGTGCAGATTTCGCCACCTCGAATATTAACCTATGAATTGGATAATATTGAATCAGGCGAAGATAAAGATAGTATCAAGAAAGAAGATAGTACAAATACTTCTACTCAAGTTAAACCAGTGGATGTGGCATTACACTGTGGTGCAATTCTTCGATCGACACTGAGGCATCCTAAGCTATATTCCAACCTAGTTTCAGCGGCAAACACTCCTGTCTTTGTATATCCTTTTCTAGATCGATTTGTGAATCAACCAAATTTTGAAGTGTCAAGTGATGCTCTTGAGACACTGCGATTGATTATGCATCCAGATGGGAGTGGTATAGCCGTACCGTCTGTAGCTGCAAATCCTTCTAGCCAGGAGTTCGAAATAGTCGACAATCCTGATGACTTGGAGGCAATGATGGAAGCGACTGCTGCGGAGTTCCTGGAAAGGGATTTTGATGCAATTTTTATGCAACGCTTCAACATCAAGTTATTGAGCGCACAGAGTGCAAATTACATCACGAGAAGGGTTTCTTTACAGATATTATCTGCAGTTTTACTCACCAGGTCAAATTACAACATCATGATGCAATATATATCTAATAGGAACAATCTCAAAACAGTCATGATGCTTTTAAGTGACTCAAGTGCTCATATAACTCTCGAAGCCTTCAATGTGTTCAAAATTTTCGTTGCAAACCCGAATAAACCTGTGGAAATAGTTAGAATTCTTGCCGACAATAAAGTCAAACTCGTCAAATATTTGACAAGTCTACATCAGGATAGAGAAGCATCTGACGATCAATTCAAAGATGAAAAGGCTTTGGTGATTTCGACATTGGAACAAATGGAGTAGCTTAATCATGTCTTTAGAATCTCGTAAAATAGAAAATATTTAGAACTATTTTTTTTCACTGGAAAAAGTAAACTTAAAACTGGAGCTTTAAAACTTACTATTACATATTTGCCATACATAAGATAATAAAATATTTCTAATTCAAAAAAAAAGACACAGAATGTATGCGTGGGTTTCGAATGATGACATTATTCTTCAATAATAAGAACATGTGCACCCGTAGAAATTTTTGAATTCTTGGTGGAATCCTTTCGAATTTGCTCGAAATAAGTGATGCATGTATCTCTTGAATGGCCTTTTATCACTATTCACATAATATTCTGCTTGATTCCGAGGCATCATCATCCTATGTTCCTGTTCTGCCGCGCACAGCATCATCTCTAGTGCTTGATCATTCTCCCAATAGGAGTGATGTCTTTGGAATAGGGCACAAATACCTTCAATAGAATGGGGATGGAGAGCGATACAGTTGTGGACGGGTATTATAGCTCTGTTCATTCTCCTTGATATATTTCCATATATTTGAATATGATTGATGGCACCAGATATGTCATTGAAATATCTGCCAACTACCTGTTGATCTTGTACAACGTAGAAGTATATTTGTTTGCTATTGATATCATATGAATTCATTTCCAAAAATTCTTTCAAGAAAAACTGTGGGAAGAAGGAGCAGGAGGTACACTAGGAGTTGGATTCAGGATCGTTTGAATCACATTCTCACCTTCTCCACCTTCTCATGCTGAGAACTGTATAAATCATCACATACAACTGCGACATCTGGCAATGAATGAAGAGGAATGCGAAGATGAAGAAAAAAATAGATTCTTGTCTATTTCACCATGTGCAAAGTTGTCACATGCAAAAACTTCTTCAATAGAGGCTGCGTAGTTTAATTCAAGAAATTCATCCCTAATGAATGCATAGCTGACTGCATTATTCGAAAACTGTAAAGTTTTGTTTTACATTTGGTTTTAGGTAGGTATTGGTATTACCATCGTACTACTGATATTAAATACGACTTTCCACATTCCACCCTTCTCAAGTGTCAACATTCCCACCAAGACACAACGGACGAGAAGATTTTTAAATTGAAATATCTCACTTTTCTTTACCTTCCCTTCTCTTGTCTTTCTTTTTCCTAACAGTTTCATGACCGCAAATTTTTTGTGGTTTTTATCAAGCAGAGAGGCTGCTTTCTTCATCACAGCACAATCATCATCAGATTACAAATAGAAGAAAAGATACAGCGACCTATACCTACTTAGTCACTAACTTTTCATCTCCAACATCCACCTACAATCTTACGATCAATATGCTTGGTTCTTTAGCCGCTCGTCGAGCGATCAATGCAGCAATCAGAAGCAGAGGAAACCTCGCTGCTGCTTCACAAGTTTCATCTGTTGTCTCAACTAATGTGACTTCATCAAATACTTTCAGCACTCAAGCTGCAACGAACGAAAACACAGTATTCATGCCACCAAATCTCATTATTGATGATAGAACATCTGCATCTCCATTTGCTGGTCTTGAACCTCTTAACGATACAAGTGAACAAGAGGCAGCTATCGATGATGGATCTGAAACAGAAGTCGAATATGATGATGATGAAGATGACAACGAAGGAACCTATTTTTCGCTCCAGAATCAGGCTGAACCAATCTACGTCACTCCTCTTCCTGAACGTCTTCATGTGCCAATTATACATTTTGCAACTGTTGAAGAGTCTGGAAGTATACATCTCGATTCTCATGTATTTGGTCAAGACCCGATCCGAACAGATATTTTGCACAGATGTGTTGTATATCAACGTAATAAAGCTAGAGGAAAGAGAAATGGCGGAGCAAAGACAAAGACTATTTCAGAAGTTTCAGGAAGTGGTAAGAAAGTGCGCAACCAAAAAGGAGGAGGAATAGCTCGTGCTGGACACAAAAGACCAGCACACTGGAGAGGAGGTGCAAAGGCCCATGGGCCAAAGGGTCAGATTCAAAACTACGAGACCAAGTTGAACAAAAAGGTGAAGAAGATGGGTTTGAGAATGGCTCTTAGTCAAAAATTAAAAGAAGGGAACTTGATTCTTGTCAATGATTTCAACCTCGGAACATACAAGACAAAAGAGATTGCTAATGCCTTTCAAAATCTTGCTGGAATCGGAGGCAAGGAGGGATCATCAGCGTTCATCTTAGACCATGTAGAAGACAATTTTGATGAAGGCGATGAAGAGGCAATGGTGACCAGTTTGGATGGTTGTGATATCAACCTCAAGGTTGGATGTTCCAATATCTTTAGAACAAAGGTAGCAAACTATCGTGCAGCTAATGTTTATGATATGCTCAAGTATGAGAAACTTGTGCTAAGTCTGAGCGCTCTAGAGCAACTAGAAGCTAGATATACTGATGCTTAACCAATACACTATATACGAGGCTATTTTACCATGAATTTTAAAAGTAAATATTCTTCAACTTCTTTTTATTGGGGATTTTTCTTGAAGCGAATGAAGTCTAGACTCCTGCAATATACGTAATACAAACTACCAATATCATTTTTGTTCTGAAACATTTATGTTCTCAACATTATTTTAAAAAGCGATTGGGAAGCTAGCTACCATATGGTATTTTCTGATAAATTTCTCGTGCGTCTTTTTTATCTACGTACTTATGCTACTCTTGTGGGCTTTATTAAATAAACGATTGCTTTACCAACATCACAATATTTTTTACAGTTCCTCAGGTCGTGAGCAGATAGAACCCAAATTATCATAATGGTGAAAGGTGATGAAGATAAAAAATAGACAATGCAATGACAAGAGAAGAGGCTGAGGTATTCGATTCTTTTTCGGTAATAGTTTAGATGTGGAGTGAAGGAATGACGATATTGCTGTGTTGGTGGTTACGCGATGAATTATTGATACTACCATATTGATGTTGTAGATACATCACGGATATCGCAATCAGTATAAAATGTGGATCGCTGGTTTTTCCTACCGATTTTGTACGCTGGATAATAGAATACATCAAATGACATCAAATAATAACGTGAGAGAAAAACTTTCGTAGATAGTATGTATGTAAATACTTTTGAATAATTTTGGAGAGGAATAAATGTTTGGATGGTCAGGATGTGCATGTGCCTCTCAAAGTTCCTTCGAAGTTTCAAAATATAAGAAAATTGCACCTAGCAGATTACCTTGATAAAGCACAGGAAGATTGAGGGTTAATAACGATGAGACATAATAACATCGGAACATCCACGTCGTCCATACCTACGTATGATGAGGATTGAAGCAGGAAGAAGATGGGGAAGATCTTGAGAACCTCCATACCGTGAGAACGTAAAAAATGAAGAAATAGGAAGGCATTTACAATGACCTATAAAAGTGAGAAAAGTGATAAAGCAGTCCATCGGAACATGCAGTCTCAGCCAATCAGAATCCATCGGGTAATCTCATTTAGTTCTCATTTGATTGAAGTAAAGGGGGTCATCCTATAATGTCTCGTGAAATGACCCGTTGGAGGAAGATGAAGGTTGTACAATCTTCTACAAGCTTCGAAAAGGGGAACATCCACATCGTCTCACTTCACAATTTTACAATACTTTAAAACCAACCTATCAATTATTCTAATTCAACAAGCAAATATGATGATGATAAATACTCTACCTACCGACGATGCCTATGAAAAAATGGTTACTTTCCTCTCTGGATTCATGAACCAGAAAAAAACTCGAAATGGAAAGCAGAGGTCAATAAAGTTCCCCATGAAGGTAAGAACCTAGTTTTGTTTCCGAGTCTGAATGCAACGAGAGATGCGACATTAGAAATATTGGATAGAATTGTTTACTCTGTACAGACACGCGAAGCTAATTTTTTTTTTGTTTTCTTCATTATCAGTTAATGTATATCCTAGAATGTGGAGAATATTCGCACATCATCATGTGGAACAACAAAAGTGATGATAACTCGTTTATAATTCTCGATGTTCCTGCCTTTGAAGCTATTGTTCTACCAACTCTTTTCAAAGTTTCAAAGTATGAGAGTTTTCAACGCAAGCTATACAGATGGGGTTTTCTAAAAGCCAAACTACCCTCGGATATGCTCTTCCCTGTTGTAGGAGGCTGCCAAAAAACTGTCTCATTTGTGCATGCTTTATTTCCAAAAGGCGATTATGCTGCAGCTTCTCGATTAGTTTGTAGTGGGCCACAATTAAAAGCTCATAAACAGATACAAAAAGAAGTGAAGGAAAAAAGGAATAAGGCATGTAATGAGGAGAAGATGGAAGCAATTGCAAAGCTGGCCTCAAACTCTTTCGCTGCAATAACTAATGCAAGTGATGCTTCGATTTCAAGCTCGGATGCAAGTAGATCTACGTCCACTTCCTTCCAACCGAGAAGAGTGAGCGATCCTACTCGTGTTTCTGAAAGTATAATGAGCTATGGTGGATTGTATGGATCAGGTAACACCATACCAGCCATGCCATCTATTGCTGTGACTCAAATTGTTCCATCAACTGTTAGCACTTGTGATGCTCCTAGTAAAGAAGACCTTCAGGAAGTACGTTGTCGTCGAGAAAGGTTAGAATCTCAGCTTCTTGAACTCGAAGCTATGTCCAATCAACTTTTTGCAAGTGAAAGTGGATTAACAGTACAGGCTACCTCGATTCCGAATACTTATGTGCAACCCCAAATGCAATCATCTCACATGAACCATATTCCTTCTTCTGATATGCAAAATTTCAATCCTTTTGTATAAAACTCAAAGTTGAGGTATTTGGAGAATGTATACCATGGATACTTACCACTGTCAGATCAATGCAAACAACTGTACATATTAGGAGTTAGATTAATGTTTGCCAAATTTTGAGAATTTTTGAAAGAAACATTAAAAATAGAAAGATTAGTTTGAAATTTAAACTTTTTATTTCTTTTAAATATTTATATTCAATGTTTTCGAGTATTTTGTCATCTTCTCAAGAAGAGTCAAAAATACTTCTATAAAACATCAACCTACTCATATCTATTCAAGTTTCTTTGCAGTTAATTCTGCTGCTTTTTCTCTAGCTGCAGGGGTGGTTCCTAACCAAAATCCCTTATGTACCTCACTTTCCTTCTCCCAAAATTGCAAAGGCGAAGTCTCGATCTTTCCAGTCAAAGCCTCGACACCTTCGGCAGTGATTAAAAGAGTATGTTCAAATTGTGCAGTGCGCTTGCCATCGATAGTCGTTGCAGTCCAATCATCTGGCCAATTCAAGCATTGAGATAACCCCTCGCAAATCATTGGCTCAATAGTAAAAGTGTGTCCAGGTGCCATCTTTCCATTCGGCTCGTTATTTCTGTAGTGGAAAATATTCGGATTGGTATGGAAAGTACTTCCAATACCGTGCCCACAAAAATTTTTCACGGTAGTAAATCCCCGTTCAACTACATGATCTTCAATAATTGCACCAATATCTTTGTAATCCTTTCCAGGCTCTACAAATTCCATAGCCTTGACCCAACAATCATAAGTAGTTTGAAGTAATTCCTTCGCTTTTGGATCAGCTTCGCCGACAACAAACATTTCCGAGCAATCACCATGATATCCATTGAGATAGCATGTAATATCGAGATTAATAATATCACCCTCCTCTAAAGGTCTAGAGTCAGGAATTCCGTGACAAATCACCTCGTTGATGGAAGTACAACAACTCTTTGGAAAGCCGTGGTAATTCAATGGAGAAGGGTATGCTCCTCTCTTGAGGGTTTCTTCATGTACAATATTATCAATTTCATCTGTAGTGATACCTGGTTTAATAGCTGCCCCTGCAATATCAAGTACTTCACGTGCAACTCTACCGCTTGCCTTCATTTTCACAATTTCTTCTGGAGTCTTTACCTCAATGATCCATGGCAATAGTCCCGATTTTCCTTTAGGCTATTGTATGTAATATAGCAAAAGAATTAATATGAGTATTTAGTCCATGATTTGTTATAAAAAAAACAACTAAAGTCGTGCTTTAAACGTACCCTTCCATCAATGGCATAGTCAGGCTTCATGATGCTTTCATCGATGACAACCTTTTGTGGACTCTGAACTCCTGGTCTAATAGTTCCCGCATATGGAAAGGAGTCCTCCTTGTTTATTTGCTTCACTGCTGCTCCGAATCCCTTACCACCAGATGATGTTTTCTTTTTTCCGGAAGCTTTCTTCTTGAAGAGTGAAGTGGTTGTTACTGGAGAAGCCTTTAGTGGCACATGATGAGGGGTGAATGCTGATGCAGAGATCAGATTCGTAAATAATAATAGAGTCGTTGCTGTAGATTGGAAGAGCATATTTTTAAACAAGAGAATAGATGTAGAGTCTGTCTTCAGGTAAGATAGAAAGAACTAGATCAACAGATACATTAGGATGATGTGATGATTATTTACTCATGCGAGTAGTCTACAAACACTAGACGCCAAACGCCTGAAGTTGCAAGGCTAGAAAGCGGCTCAGAGATATGACTACGATGGACAGACGAAAAGAGACATAGTTCTTACTCAGCTTTTACTCACATTTTTTTCTAAACTACAATAACTTTGGTTTTGTTTGAACATTAAAATCAAGATTGTATAATTTTATAAGTTACTATTTATTCTTCTCTTTTCATATTTTTATGGATCAGGACGACAGGAAATCTCAGGAAATCATTGGTATGGTATGGTACCAATTCACTAATTCTTCTACCTCCACCAATGTTAGTTCCCCTGACAGGTTGGGCTAATTCGATGTCTTTCCGTCTTTCCTTTTCCTCCTCTTCGCAGCCATCAGCTTTTCATCATTTCATCATTGTATCATCCGTCAAGTAATTGTTGCAGTAACAAGAGATGTTATAGATGCCTATCTAGCATACATTTGCTGTTTAATGTGAACTTGTCTACCTATCCTCAGTGAGCATACAAAGGTACCAAGCAAGGAAAAAGAAAGTCATGATTATTCCACGCGTTCGATACTCATTATTAGTATACCTTCTCTTGATGGTTGCAACTCAAAAATTAAGAGTACATGCATTTCCATCACATTCTACCAAATCATCGTTACCATCACCACCACAAATTATAGCATGTTCTTCGCCGACAGAATTACAAAGAGCAATTTCATTTTATATAAAGGAAGGTGACCAAGTGCTTGAATTGGGTTCGCAACTGACAGATACTACTCAGCATTTATGTCAAACCATTGGATCAAATGGAAAAGCAACGTTGATTGATGTCAAACGGAAAGAAGCTACAACAGGAAGAAGTTCTAATCGTGACACATCATTGTTTCTCTCGGAAAATGGAGAATTTGTACACAGGGTTACTTATAAAGAATTGGAGCATTTTGATCAATGGAGATCATATGCCTATGATAATTTTGATGTCATGATTTTAGATGCAGGAACAATGATTGGGAATGATTTACATTTGTCAGCTCTGACTTTAGCTAATGAATTTATTGCTAATCAAATGGAGAAGGATGCTTGTCCGAGAGTAGTGATTGTCAAGTCGAAAACATTGTCGAATCTTGCAAGAAGAATCATACATTCACAGCGATTGTTGGATGGAACGACAATTGTTTCCAAGGATATTGAAAGATCTTGTGACCCATTGGTTGTTCCATGTGTAGGTGTCAATGAATATAGAAGGACGATACCATTCCTAGTCAAGGAAGGTGACGAAGCAATTGAAGTGGGAAGCCATTTTGGAAGAACTACCAAAATGCTGCATGATGCTGTTGGAAAGAATGGCTTTGCTGCTGGTGTCGACATTGGACCCAAAATTATTGCAAATGCAAAGCAGCAGTATCCAGATGTTCCCTTCGAGGTTGTAGACGCCTGGAAGACCCTGGAGTTATTGAAAGTAAAGATTAAGTATGGTCGCAATGATTCTCTGGGTTATGATGTATGCTATGCAGATATAGGCGGACTTAGTGGAGCAAATGGTTTATTGGAATCTTTAAGTTTACTGGATTCAATAGCCAAGGCTACTGAACCCCGAACTATTGTGATAAAGTCCCTGTGCATGAATAGATTGGCTTCTCAGCTTATAGCATTCTCGAGTGTATGGAATAAAATATCATCGAAATCTGGTTTAAATAGCTAATCCCAGAATTACTTCAACGAGAAAATAAATATAATGCTTTGTAGCCTGCATGTAGAAAACGATTTCTTTGCCTTTTCTGGTTCTATTTTACTCCTTTTACATAGCACTTTTTGTAATGTCGCTCGGTTTAGATGTGAACACATCCATTCTTCTCAAATCCAGCCTTGAGTTGCTCAACATTTGCAATAGCTGGAAAGAAATGAACCTGTCCCTCTAACTCATCGACAACAATAGGAACCTCCTCCCTATTCTCGACAGGTGTTTGATCTTCTCTAAAGTAAACCAAAATTGGGAATCCGGAACTGGGCAAAAAGTCATAATTCTTGAAGCTAGAGTAAGCCCATTTATTTTCCCCTCCAACAACAACATTTTCACCAAGTGAATCTCCATTTGCCTTGACTAAAGAAAAAGAGTCGTCGTCGAATTCGAATCTCAAGGTAGTTGTCTGAAACGCAAGGAAGAGAGAAAACACAGTGAAAATGAGAGCAAGACCACCAAATGGTTTTGCGGTCAGAAGTTTTTCTCCATCACCATCACGTAAATCTTCAAGAAATCCACATCCTAGCCCAACTCCAAATGCTCCAATAGCAAGATTGTAGCTTGGATCTACTAGCTCAATAGCGTTCAATGATGTAGAAGTAGATGATGAGATAAGTGCGTTATTCAGTTGAAGGGTACTCGTAACAGGAGCCACGAATGCATCGCAAGTAAACGCTAGTGTAGCTACTGCGATAAAAGCCCTAGAGAATACAGTTCTATATATCATTGGTGTTTACTGTGATAATGTAGTATGTACGTAATAAGAATGGTGAGGAGAGAGGAGACCAAAAGAGAGAGAGAAACAAAGATATCTTCATCTAGATAGCCATCTAGAAGGTAAAAGATACTTCATCTAGCTATTTAAGGGATGAATGCTTCGTCATCTTTAAAAATTTCTAATTTAGTCCCATTATTAGCTATTTCCCTATTATGAGAACCCTTCCAAATCTAAAACATCTGGAAGATTGAAAAAGATGTGTCTTCCGAAGCCCTTCCGAGCGACGAGACCGAAATGCCGGCAATAAATTGACACCTTTTATTCAAAAAGACACATGAAGTGAAAATAGAACATTGTAGAATTTCTTGTTCTTGATGGTGGCTCGGATCTTTTGGCTTTTCTTCTTCCTGAGGAAGAAAGGGCGAGAAGCTCTAAAACTAGGTATCTCAGTTGAAGGAACGTGATGCCATAAAAAGTTTTCCAACTTGTTTCATCAAAATGAAAATCCTTTTCTTACTTGCAACGAGTATCCTTGTGTCAAAGGACGAGGTCTTTGCCTTTCAGCCAAATGTTTTCTCGTCCTCTAGCAAAGTTTCCTCAAGATATTCTTTTTCATGCGGCATGGCTGAAGAAGATAAAAAGAAGATTGTTGTGATCGGTAACGGAATGGTAGGACAACGCTTCATGGAAAACATGTTAAGCCTCGATACTGAGAACAAGTGCCAGCTTGCTACATTCTGCGAAGAGAAGAGAGCTGCTTACAATAGGGTAAAGCTTACCAGTTACTTTGAGACTCTAGACCCAAGCGACTTATCCATGACTTCTGAATTCAAGGAGGATGGTACTACTTCATGGTATGAAGAGAATGGTGTAGAACTCTTCCTGAATGACAAGGCTGTTTCTATTGATACTGAGAAAAAAGTTATCACTGGTGCTTCAGGAAAAACAATGGAATATGATGTTGCTGTAATGGCCACTGGATCTTTCCCATTTGTTCCTCCTATTCCTGGTGCTAAGAGGCCTGGGGTTTTTGTATACCGCACCATTGAAGACCTTGAATCTATGCTTGCATATGCAAAAGAAAACAATGTTAAGAGTGCTGCTGTTATTGGAGGAGGGCTTCTTGGTTTGGAAGCCGCAAAGGCTGTGGCTGATATGAAGGTTGAGTCTCATATCATCGAGTTTGCAGATATTTTAATGTGTCGTCAAATTGATGAAGGGGGACATGATGCTTTGGTTGGAAAGATCGAAGGTAAGTTTTTGAATTATGTGCACCCAATTTCGGAAAAGTAACGTGCTGACTTTCTAACTTTCTTTGTCATCCCTTAGAAATGGGTCTCAAGGTGCATTGTGGAGCAAGAACTGAATCGTTTGTAGGAACTGACGGATCTACAGATAATGAATCAACTGCTCCAGTCTCTGCTTTGCGTTTCTCTAATGAAGGTTGGGATGATCTTGATGTCCAAATGGTAAGTCATCTCATTACTATGATTTTCAGTGAAAAAAAGTTTAACCATAGAGAAATACCATCTAACAACTGCAACTCATCAGGTTGTTGTAAGTGCTGGTATCAAACCTCGCGATGAGCTTGCCAGAGAGGCTGGTATTGGAATTGGTGAAAGAGGAGGAGTTGTAGTCAATGAACAACTTCAAACTTCTGCTGAAGATGTCTATGCTATTGGAGAAATCGCTTTGTACAACAATTTCATCTACGGTCTCGTTGCGCCAGGTAGGTATTACCTCTTTTTCATTTGAAGTCCATGGAATTACTTTTTCTTACACTTATGATGAAATTTTCGCATCTTAGGATACGATATGGCTGGTGTTGCTGCTAAAGTAGTCGCCAAAGACTTGGGATATGATATTGGAGACGACTTGCCTGAATTCACTGGTGCTGATCTATCTACAAAGCTCAAGTTACTTGGATGCGATGTTGCCTCGTTTGGTGTTAATCAACCACGTCCAGATGATACAGATGTGTCTGAAATGGTATGGAATGATTCAAAGGGTGGAATTTACCGTAAACTCATCTTCAATAAAGACAGAACAAAGTTGAGAGGAGGAATCTTAGTTGGAGATGCTGGAGACTACAATAAGCTACATCAGCTTGTTACAAGTGAAACTGAAATTGAGAATCCGGCTATTCTACTTGCACCATCTTCTGGAAGAGGAGCCGTTGATGAAGAAGAAGATACCATTTCAGATGATCCAAATGCATTAATCTGTTCCTGTAATGACGTGACCAGAGGAACGATTGCAGCTGCTGTCGCTGAGCTTGGTGTAGACGGAGCAACATTGCCGTAAGTGTATTACTTCGATTTTTTATACATAATTTCTGAAGATAGGTGTACTAACTGTTGATCACAGTGTGCTCAAGAAATGTACAAGGGCTGGCACGGGCTGTGGTGGTTGTGAACCACAAGTTAAGACTATTCTTGGTCAAGAACTAGAGAAACTAGGTGGAGCTCTATCAACCCATATGTGCGAGCACTTTCCTTACTCAAGACCAGAACTTATGGCAAAAATCCGTCTAGAAGAAGACTTAACTCAGGTTGACTCTTTTGAAAAAATCTTAGCAAAGTATGGACACGGTGACGGATGCGAAACATGCAAACCTGCAGTAGGCTCTATTCTTGCATCTCTTGTCAATGACATGATTCTTGATCAAGGGCGCGATGCTTTGCAAGACACCAATGATAGAGCTCTTGCAAATATGCAACGTGGAGGTACTTATTCTGTAGTCCCTCGTGTACCTGGAGGGGAGATTACTCCAGAGCAATTGATTGTCCTTGGTGAGACTGCACAGAAGTACGGTCTTTACTCCAAAATCACCGGTGCACAACGTGTGGACTTGTTTGGAGCTGCCAAATGGCAGCTACCTGACATCTGGGAAGATCTTGGCAAAGCTGGACTTGAATCAGGGCATGCATATGGAAAAGCCCTTAGGACTGTCAAGTCATGTGTAGGATCAACTTGGTGCAGGTATGGAGTACAAGATTCTGTTTCATTTGCCGTTCGTGTTGAGAACCGATACAAAGGAATCCGTTCACCTCACAAGATGAAGAGTGCTGTTTCTGGTTGTGTCCGTGAGTGTGCCGAGGCTGTTGGTAAAGGTAAGTTCATTCACTCTTTACGAAAGTAACTTATCTTGTGCTCTCATATTCTAAATGAAATATTTCTCTCTGTAGATTTTGGCATGATAGCAACTGAGAACGGTTACAACTTGTACGTTGGAGGTAATGGAGGAGTAAGTATTCAGTCATGCTTTTCTGTTTTGCTGTTATAGTTCCAAATCTTCTAACATTATCAATACAAAGGCCAACCCAGTTCACGCTGAGCTCTTAGCAACAGATATAGACGAGGATACTGTATTGAAATACCTTGATCGATACATCATGTATTATATTCTCACTGCGGATAGATTGGAAAGAACCGCTTCTTGGCAACGAAAACTTCCATCTGGCAAGAATGGAGGTGGACCTATTGAGCATCTTAAAGAAGTCATCATTGAAGACTCTCTTGGCATCTGTGATGAACTTGATAAACGTATGGCTCATCTCATAGATACATACCATGATGAATGGGCTGAAGTTGTGAAGGACCCAGAGAGGAGAAAGAAGTTCAAACAATTTGTTAATACTGATGCCAACCAGGAGAGGGATGAAATGATAGAGTTTGTAGACATGAGAGGCCAGTATAGACCTACTGATTGGCCTGCAGATGGAACTCCTCAGACTAATTGGAAGCCTCCAACTGAAAATATTTTCTCGAAATCGGAGAAGAAATGGGTCGTCGTTGGAAAAACTTCAGACTTCCCTGTTAATGCTGCAGGTGCAATTCTCTATGGAGACACTCAATTGGCTATCTTCAACAATGAGAAGCGAGGAGAGTGGTATTGTACCCAGAATATGTGCCCCCACAAACAAGCTTTTGTTCTTTCACAAGGTATCATTGGAGATGTTGCTGGTACTCCCAAAGTTGCATGCCCTTTGCATAAGAAGAATTTTGATTTGACTACTGGATTGGAAATCGACGGAGACCTTGAAATAATTACTTTCAACGTGAAGATAGATGATAACGACCAGGTCCTTGTGGAATTACCAAGCGTTGAGGAGGTTGATGCAATCCTTGGAACTCATGGTCTTCGGGTGAATAAATCTGATTGCGTAAATCTTGCTGAAGATGCAATCAAAGTACAACTAGCCAAGGAAGCAAAGAAGAATCCATCTGATCCAAAGCGAAGCAGTACTGTCCTTATGGCTAAGATGGAGAACAAGAAGAAAAAGGGATAAGCAGACGTTCACATTTAATCCAAAGATAGCGTTCATGACTATATATAACATAATTTTTGATTACATTAAAAGTCTAGTCAGATACCCTAGTTGAGTACGCACAAGTAGCATCCTTCAGATTTCGAAGAAGAGTTGGTACTATCACTATGTTGCGCTTCCTGTAAGGTCAAATCTTGAGGGTACTTTTATTAAACTCACAAATTCTGGATGGCATAAATCTCGCAAGCTTTACAAGAAATTAAAGCTTGATTGCAAATGCACAAAATGAAAGATATTGTCCGTCTTGAGGTCTTCAATAAGCGTTAATATCAGATAGATAAAGTAAAACAAATAACTTTCTTTTTCATTTATCAATGGTATCACTCTCTACTTATTCACACATATCACTTGTTTCTCGCAATAATCAATACTCTATTCTCATATCACTTCAACTTCCAACCGTTCCAACGGAAAACCTTACACTCTGACAAACAATGCTTTGTACTCAAGACACTGCACACTTCCGTTTTATTTCTTCATTCTCTACTTCTCTTCTACTATTTGAGTCTCTTGACACCTAAGCTTCACACAACGCACAGGACTTTGGACATGCTGCTGCAATCTCTGGATTAGCACAATATTTCTCACGACGCGCCAAAGTCTTTTTGGAATTTCTATTCACAAAGAGCCAATCACATGTTCTCAACTTCTCAGGATGCAAAAGCATAGGGAACTGGAACCCATATTGATCTTTACAGTTCGGGTTCTCTTGTTGCATGTCAGGGCAAGTGTCAGTATTAGTTCCATCACAGAAGCCACAGGAGTATGGACATTCCTTGCCAATGTCAGAAGGTACCTCGCAGTTTGCATCAGTGAAACAGTATCTGTAACGTCTAATGTGAAGTCTATCATTGTTCCTTGAGATCCATTCACAATGTGCAAACCCAGTCTTGTCTTCGCGGAAGTATGTGAACTCAGGATTATCCATACAGATTGGATCTTCAGGAGTAAGAGAATCATCATCAGGCGTGACAGGCTCGCCGATGAAATCATCATCAGGTGCTATGATTGATTCAACACAAGTATTGGTACTTGGATCCACAGAGTATCCTTGTGGACAGGTACATGAGCCAGAATCTGATGCAATAAAACTGTCATCGCAAGAACATTGCCCAGTAGCAGAATTACATGTACCATGACCATTACAGTCATTGCCTGCACACAGATCATAGCAGCGATTAGAATTGGAATCGAGTACATGTCCCTCTGGACATCTGCATCCATCGCCAGAAGGAGTATTAACAAACGTGTTTTCACAGATACATTTGGCAACGTAAGGTCTGAAGTTGGTAAGAGTAGTACATTTACCATGTCCGTTACAGTTGTTGAACTTGCATGGATCACGAAGGGTAGGGGAACTTGAAGGTTCTGAGCTAGGTCTGGTAGAAGGCTCAGATGATGGAAGCAAGGACGGCTCAAACGATGGAAGACTACTTGGCTGTTCAGAAGGTACGTCCGATGGAATATCTGATGGAATATCCGACGGAATATCTGAAGGCATCGATGACGGAAGCAAACTTGGCTGGTCAGAAGGTACGTCCGATGGAATATCTGATGGAATATCCGACGGAATATCTGAAGGCATCGATGACGGAAGCAAACTTGGTTCCATACTTGGTGAAACCGATGGGATATTCGATGGTGCATCGCTTGGTACAACGCTCGGAAGGCTTGAAGGTAATGAGGATGGCTGTGCACTTGGAAAAGCTGATGGAGATACAGAAGGTGTCACTGACGGGGCTTTGCTAGGTGCAAGAGATAAGGACGGAGCATTCGTCACAGCAGCACATGCCTGAGCCAAGCTGATGGTAGTTGGGTACAAAGTTGTACCACATCCAGTTTCCAGAACCTGTGTGTTTCCGGAAAGTAGAGTATATTGTGGAGGAGAAGCTGCAGAACAATCATTTGGAAAGTCATAGTAGACCCAATTGTTCTCTTCACGATTACATGTACTTGATAGGAGAGTCGTTCCACCTGCACAGTCAGCTGCATTTCCGACAGTTTCACTAGTTTGGCCATAAATCGCACCATTTGGGGTAAGAGTTACTGTAGTCCCACTAGCATCATTAATAGTCATTGTGCCTGCTCCACTAGCAGCAGTCGTACCATGCCAATGCTCAATCAAGATGCGAAGTTTTCCGTCATTAGTCTGACAGTAACGGACTTCGACACCATGAGATGTGACTTGATACATGACATCCGAAAGTAGGGTCAAGAGAATCAGAGCTTTGTTAACGAATTTCATTCTTTTTTCTGTTGTAAGAAGACTATGTAGAAGTAGATGGTGTTAGTTGTAATTTGAGGAGTATGGTATGAAAGTAGATTTAGTAAAAGAGTGACGATGTATTTCTTTCTCAAAGATATGCTGTCATTTGCCATGAGACATAAACTACTCTGCAAGGTTATAGGAATTCAAAAAAGTAAGGCAATCCTCTTATACGACATACCTTATGTGATTTGACAGTAATGGCGGTTGTTGCTCTTTTGAGTAATAAATAATACCTGAGTAGTCGTTCTGAATTTCGTATGGTTACAAAAAGCAGACTTTGGATTTTTATGATAACAAAGTGATTTCTTCTCAAACCCTTTTTTGAAGCTATATCATTTACTGAGAACGAATAGATCAAAATTCATTGCTCAACGGAATAAGAATCGAAGGCCCCAGGTGAAATTTTGGATGCAACTGAAAAGATTCAGAGTAAAAATTGTTCCGGATCTTTTTTCATCTGTACGAGTGATGTACTGAGTTGTACGATGATTATGTTCCGTTGAGAGAAATGGGGAAGAACATTTCTACTTGATCGAATGGCTGCGTCTTAAGAAGATTTTAGAAGGGTCGTACTCGGAAATTTGTGTTGTTGGTTTTTAGAATGTGTAGACTGATGTACTGAGTTGTACGATGATTATGTTCCGTTGAGAGAAATGGGGAAGAATATTTCTACTTGATCGAATGGCTGCGTCTTAAGAAGATTTTAGAAGGGTCCTACTTGGAAATCTGTTTTGTTGGTTTTTAGAATGTGTAGACTGATGTACTGAGTTGTACGATGATTATGTTCCGTTGAAAGAATTGGGGAAGAACATTTCTACCTGAACGAGTGGCTGTGTATTAAGAAGATTTTAGAAGAAGGGTCCTACTTGGAAATTTGTTTTGTGGTTTTTTGGAATGTGTAGACTGATGTACTGAGTTGTACGATGATGATGTTCCGTTGAGAGAATTGGGGAAGAACATTTCTACTTGATCGAGTGGCTGTGTATTTGAAGAAGATTTTAGAAGGGTCGTACTTGAAAATTTGGTTTAGTTGGTTTAAGAATATTTTATTAGAGTCGTGCTCAGACATACGCACGTTCTCTTATCTGTGAGAAAAATGTCCTGTAGGGGCTCTGAGCAAAAATACTTTTCTTTGTTACTTCTCAATTCTTTCAACGGAACATCATCATCGTACAACTCAGTACATCAGTCTACACATTCCAAAAAACCACAAAACAAATTTCCAAGTAGGACCCTTCTAAAATCTTCTTAAGACGCAGCCATTCGATCAAGTAGAAATATTCTTCCCCAATCCTCCCAACGGAACATCATCATCGTACAACTCAGTACATCAGTCTACACATTCCAAAAAACCACAAAACAAATTTCCAAGTAGGACCCTTCTAAAATCTTCTTAAGACGCAGCCATTCGATCAAGTAGAAATATTCTTCCCCAATCCTCCCAACGGAACATCATCATCGTACAACTCAGTACATCAGTCTACACATTCCAAAAAACCACAAAACAAATTTCCGAGTACGACCCTTCTAAAATCTTCTGAAGACGCAGCCATTCGATCAAGTAGAAATGTTCTTCCCCATTTCTCTCAACGGAACATAATCATCGTACAACTCAGTACATCACTCGTACAGATGAAAAAAGATCCGGAACAATTTTTACTCTGAATCTTTTCAGTTGCATCCAAAATTTCACCTGGGGCCTTCGATTCTTATTCCGTTGAGCAATGAATTTTGATCTATTCGTTCTCAGTAAATGATATAGCTTCAAAAAAGGGTTTGAGAAGAAATCACTTTGTTATCATAAAAATCCAAAGTCTGCTTTTTGTAACCATACGAAATTCAGAACGACTACTCAGGTATTATTTATTACTCAAAAGAGCAACAACCGCCATTACTGTCAAATCACATAAGGTATGTCGTATAAGAGGATTGCCTTACTTTTTTGAATTCCTATAACCTTGCAGAGTAGTTTATGTCTCATGGCAAATGACAGCATATCTTTGAGAAAGAAATACATCGTCACTCTTTTACTAAATCTACTTTCATACCATACTCCTCAAATTACAACTAACACCATCTACTTCTACATAGTCTTCTTACAACAGAAAAAAGAATGAAATTCGTTAACAAAGCTCTGATTCTCTTGACCCTACTTTCGGATGTCATGTATCAAGTCACATCTCATGGTGTCGAAGTCCGTTACTGTCAGACTAATGACGGAAAACTTCGCATCTTGATTGAGCACTGGCATGGTACGACTGCTGCTAGTGGAGCAGGCACAATGACTATTAATGATGCTAGTGGGACTACAGTAACTCTTACCCCAAATGGTGCGATTTATGGCCAAACTAGTGAAACTGTCGGAAATGCAGCTGACTGTGCAGGTGGAACGACTCTCCTATCAAGTACATGTAATCGTGAAGAGAACAATTGGGTCTACTATGACTTTCCAAATGATTGTTCTGCAGCTTCTCCTCCACAATATACTCTACTTTCCGGAAACACACAGGTTCTGGAAACTGGATGTGGTACAACTTTGTACCCAACTACCATCAGCTTGGCTCAGGCATGTGCTGCTGTGACGAATGCTCCGTCCTTATCTCTTGCACCTAGCAAAGCCCCGTCAGTGACACCTTCTGTATCTCCATCAGCTTTTCCAAGTGCACAGCCATCCTCATTACCTTCAAGCCTTCCGAGCGTTGTACCGAGCGATGCACCATCGAATATCCCATCGGTTTCACCAAGTTCGATTCCAAGTCTTTTACCTTCACCAGGGCCATCATCCAGACCTAGCTCAGAACCTTCAAGTTCCCCTACCCTTCGTGATCCATGCAAGTTCAACAACTGTAACGGACATGGTAAATGTACTACTCTTACCAACTTCAGACCTTACGTTGCCAAATGTATCTGTGAAAACACGTTTGTTAATACTCCTTCTGGCGATGGATGCAGATGTCCAGAGGGACATGTACTCGATTCCAATTCTAATCGCTGCTATGATCTGTGTGCAGGCAATGACTGTAATGGTCATGGTACATGTAATTCTGCTACTGGGCAATGTTCTTGCGATGACAGTTTTATTGCATCAGATTCTGGCTCATGTACCTGTCCACAAGGATACTCTGTGGATCCAAGTACCAATACTTGTGTTGAATCAATCATAGCACCTGATGATGATTTCATCGGCGAGCCTGTCACGCCTGATGATGATTCTCTTACTCCTGAAGATCCAATCTGTATGGATAATCCTGAGTTCACATACTTCCGCAAAGATAAGACTGGGTTTGCACATTGTGAATGGATCTCAAGGAACAATGACAGACTTCACATTAGACGTTACAGATACTGTTTCACTGATGCAAACTGCGAGGTACCTTCTGACATTGGCAAGGAATGTCCATACTCCTGTGGCTTCTGTGATGGAACTAATACTGACACTTGCCCTGACATGCAACAAGAGAACCCGAACTGTAAAGATCAATATGGGTTCCAGTTCCCTATGCTTTTGCATCCTGAGAAGTTGAGAACATGTGATTGGCTCTTTGTGAATAGAAATTCCAAAAAGACTTTGGCGCGTCGTGAGAAATATTGTGCTAATCCAGAGATTGCAGCAGCATGTCCAAAGTCCTGTGCGTTGTGTGAAGCTTAGATAACGAGAGACTCAAATAGTGGTTGAGAATGAAGAAATAAAACGGAAGTGTGCAGTGTCTTGAGTGTAAAGCATTGTTTGTCAGAGTGTAAGGTTTTCCGCTGGAACGGTTGGAAGAGGAAGTGATATGAGAATAGAGTATTGATTATTGCGGGAAACAAGTGATATGTGTGAATAAGTAGAGAGTGATACCATTGATAAATAAAAAAGAAAGTTTCTTGTTTTACTATACCAGCACTATCAATCTGATTTTAACGCTTATTGAAGACCTCAAGACGAACAATATCTTTCATTTTGTACACTTGCGAGATTTATATAGAATAATAGCACATACCTTCAAGTGAACTGACTCACATGTTTACTATCTGTACAAAATTGTGCAAAACATATGGTCTCTTCAATTTGTACGCGTTTTTTGTCAAGATTGAAGTTCTTTGAAATAGAATATTGTTATTATCTTTTAGAATTTGTGTGTTCAATTTAATAAAAGTACTCTCAATATTTGATCTTGTAGGCAGGTGCAAAATAGTCATAGTACCATCTCTTTTTCGAAATAAGTAAATCTAGAAGAGATATTTAATTGCTATGCGTTCATTGTTGCATTCATCTTGAGCAGTCCATTTGAAACATAGCAAGTATTGCTTCCACAATATTTACATTTGTGATTGCCAGGATCATACAATACAATACAATACACGGGACTATTGTGTTGAATATTCACCTTCTTGACTATCTTCATTAAAAGTTCTAATGTTTCTTCTATATCTCATTATGCTTACACATCCCATGGTACTAATAATCCACCGATTCTACTTGACATTATTCAAAGTTATGCTTGATACCACTTGGCCTTTCAAAATCATCTTCGTAGCTGCTATTGGAAATCGACAACCCAGCAACTGACAAATGATTAGTGCTACCCATGGAAATCATTCTAGGAGTAACAACAATTGGTTCTGTTTTATCTGGCTTTGTGTATTCATCAAACAATATTGTAGTGACACTACTGGGAGCCAACCACATTCCTCCATGTACAAGAGGCAAAGGAATATTGAGCAAATGTGCAATCATCGTTAAGCCACTTCCACCATGACAAAACAATGCAATCTTTGACTTTCGCAATATAGGATCGTTTGCAGTATCTTGACTCAAGTAATAATTGCAATCGTCGTCATTCTTTATAATTCCATGCCTCGATAAAAACTCATCCAAATGAGAACAAAAGTCCTTGTAGTTTTCTGCATAATTACTGTAGTCACTACAGCTCTCTTTCCATCCAGGAGTAGAAGAATCACCTTGACTTAGTTCCTGCAGTTGATTTCGTATGATTGGAGAAGGAAAATCCCATATTGCTGGAGCCTTTTTCTGACTCTGTTTTGTGGGAAAATCTTGTAGATGAGATATTTGCCTCCAAGAAGATAGCTCCCTCGACCACGGTTCTATTCCCACATTCATATCAAAGTTATTGGTACAATTACCATTGTTTGATGCATCATGTTCGTTGCAATTGAATTGTAATATTTCACGCAGTCCTAATTCAGCAGTTAACTTTGCTCGTCCAAGTGGAGATGTGTAGGCATGAGTAATACCCTCATTTTTGAGGTAATGCGCTAGGGCAGCTGCTTCTTTCATTCCATTTGTTGTGAGAGAACCACCTTGGGCTCTATTTGTATCATAATCAGGGTCGGCATGTCGGATAATGTATAATCTAACCATGATTGGAGATAGTAAGGTAGGAAGTGTAATTCAATTTGAGATTCATAGCGTTGAAAGTTGAAGCTCGTCGCTTTTGGTCGTTAAAAGTGTTGTACGAGTACTTACGTATGTATTGTAGCAGGAGATTGTATATTTATAACCATCTTCTTTTTAACAACAGCTTTGATAGCTCAGTTGGGAGAGCGCAAGACTGAAGATCTTGAGGCCCTGTGTTCGATTCACAGTCAAAGCATGGACTTTTTGCATCTATGAAACATCTGAATCTCCTTTTGTTGTTCTTGGTGTCCTTCATTGATAGAGCAAAGAACAACAAAAGGAATGGAGGTCATATACATTGAGATATGAGATATTAAACTTTCAATTTTGACAAGGGGTTCAATGTAGTTGTCAAGGGGGTTCAATCCCCGTGTCTTGCTAGAATCTACTTGGTGCATATTTGTATCCACATACTTTTTTTGTATGGAAATATTCCCCCGAGTCTTAGCCTGTTTTTAGACGAAGACCGACTTTTTGATGAGGGAATAACCCTCATAAATGAGCAGCTTAAAAAGTACTGTATGATTTTCATTTCTTCACACCATAAAAGTGTTTGTAATGACTGCAATCAATGAGTTGTACCATTAAAAATAATTTACAATTGTCCTACTTTTTACTGATTATGTTTTTCTAAACTCGGTAGCTCAAAGCTCAATTTTCATACTTGATTTTTCTTAGCGGTCAAAGAATGGTGCATTTTCAATTTTGTTTTGTCATTTCATTGTTGTGATGGTTATGAAGACGGTTATACACCAATGCTTTTCGCGCGTAAAAAGTGATGTCTTCTTGATGTCTCCAGTCAGAACTACAACTACTCACTACCAATAGGTAACGTTGTACAACAAAAAACAAACTGAAACTAACGCCAAAATCATACAGCTAGAGGAAGATACGAAGATACTGATGGTAAATTGAAGTCAAAAGATACGTGCGTTCGCATTTTGAAATCTATCACACTGTTCGGGTTCGTGTGGAATCATCTTTTAAGAGGAATCCATCAGTCACAAACATCACCATAAATAATTGCACAGACGGAGAAAGTATTTCATAGGTACAACTAACGAAAGGTGAGTAGGAATGTGATGCGGAGAATTTGTATTGCTTCTCATTCCAATCGTAGGTGGAATTTTTCACATCAAGCATCCCATATCCTATCCAACCATATTCATAATTTTTTATACCAAAGAATCTCAACTCAAACAGCAACATCTAATCTTTGCTTCACATTCCACTCAAACATATTTCAGAATGCGCATCACTATCCTCACTTTGATTCCAGTAGTCACTGCATTTGCACCAAACTTGCATACTACTACTAGACATGAGACTCAATTGAAAATCTCTCGTCGCGATGCTGTCCTCACTGGCGCAGCTCTAGCAGGTCTTGCATTCTCTCCAAAATCTGCAGCTGCATTTTCTCAGCAGATGCCTGACTATTGGACTGAACCAACACAGATGCCAACTGACGGAAGACTTGATCTAAACAGTGCCTACGTTGGTGATTACAAACAGCTTCGAGGAATGTTTCCAACTACCGCTGGCAAGGTTGCTTCGAACGGACCGTACAAAACCGTGAAAGATGTATACAAAATCAAAGGTTTGACAAGTAAGTCATCTTTAGATTACGTACTTTAGAGATTTCATTCCGAACTTTATTTCATCTCGCCATTCACCATTGCTGTGTCTATTTCCTCTTAGGTCGCGACATTGACTTGCTTAAAAAATATGAGAATCAGCTCACTGTAAACCCTCCTTCTCGTGCGTTCAAAGAAAGAATTAACGCTCGTGTATCTACTTAAGGAGTTAAAGTCGTGACGCTTCAATGCTTGCATTGGTCGAAATAGTTCTAAAGCCTTCATTTCATATGCTTTTCATTTTCGTACTTTCATATCCAGAGATATATTGAGGAATAATTGACAGATTGTACACCTACGAGTAATATATAAATTCAAGCAATCATAAACATTCTTCTTTCATATTTCAAAAAGATTTTACTCAACGTTTCTCACTTGCTCAAATTGTTCTTCAAGATTGTACATATCACATTCCTTTATATGTGTCCGATTTTTGTTCTTTGCACGAAAGATACGCTTAATCTCTTTGAATGCATGAAGCTTTGCAGTTCTCGCACTTCCATTTGTAGACACAACTCTTGCTACAGTCGGACTATCTTTGATATCTACCATGAGCATCAATGCAGATCGAACGAGGTCACAATGATCCCTTGGAACTTTTATCATGGCAAGGTTTGTATCGTGATTGTACATCCTCACTTTGGAATGACAAGAGGGTTCAGGTGAATCATGTGCTGGGAAGAACATTTCGACTTTGAACAAAGATGACCAGCAACTTACCCTCAATATCCTGAATTATTCCAGCTGCAGCAACACCAAATGCCTCTTCCGTCACTTCTCGTATGGCGTGATATATATCCTTACGATTCAAAGGTGTCTTTTTCTCATCCATGTTTTCTTTCTTTATCTTTTCGCATGAAATGCCCTTCACGCTTTCTTCATTTTCAAATTTGACCAAGAGCCAGCGGGCTTTATGACGAACCATAGTCTATTGATTACACTCGTATATTACTGTTTAGTAATGAAAAATTCAAAGAGAAAAAGTGGACTTTGTTTCAGTTGTATTAGATAGCCACTTATCTATTGGACCAGCTAGTAGACTCCCTAATAGTTCTTTTTTGGAATGAATGGCTCCGGGCCACTTCCAGTCCCATTTTATAAATGACGAGGAAAGTGAAATGTATTCGAATGAATATTGTTCATTGTCTTCCTTGTGCTTCCAATGAAGACACTCAGCAACTCCAACGCTATCTCCGAGACACATACATAGACTCGCTTTACCTTACAAAATGCCAAAAAGAAATGACAAAAAAACAAAGGCAAAGAATGATAAGAGTTCATCAAAGAACATGAAAGTAGAGGCTGCTGAGTCAGACGAAGTTATTTCATCTTTTAATGTAGAAAGTGAAAATCTGGCTGATGCAATACAGAGATGCACAGTTGGCATAAGTCCAACACTATCACAGGAAGAGATTTCAAGTATTGCAGAAGCAATCATTGAAATGGGCGAAGATGTAAATCAAACTTTGTGTGATTATCTCGATATTTCAACTAAAGATGCGAATCAGATCATGAAGGATGCAATCCTTATACAAAATGGAGATGATAGTGACCAGGAGTCTGTGGAATCTAACCTTAGTGACGAGGAAAATGCATCGGATGATGATACGAGTATTGGTAGTACAGACAGTGATGACGCATACATACAAGAAGGAGAATGCGAACTTTGTGAACGAGTAATGAAATTAACAGCTCATCATTTGATTCCAAAATGCACATGGAAATTGATCAAACCTCGATTTATGGAGGCTGCTGACGATTTTGAAGAAGGTCGATATGATCAAGTTATAAACATATTACATCTTGGAGAAGAGCTACCGTATGGATTGACAAAAAAGACATTCCAATCAGGTTTGAATATCAAACAATTCTTGGCTCATTATACGGCAGATTTATGCCGTCCTTGTCATAGTGTCGTTCATAAGCATCACAGTAATTTAGAATTGGCCGAGAAGTACAACACTGTAGAAAAGATTCTAACAGACGAAAACATTTACAAATTTTGTAAATGGCAAAGTAAGCAAAAGCCTGGCAAATATGGATTAAAAAATAGGTGATTCTCTGTGTGCTGAAAGCAGCTATATCTATTTATTGTACATTAATGATAATTCAGTTTCAATTTGGCTTGCTTAGTATCTAATCAATCACGCACTCTATGATCATTGAAGTTAGGTACTATCCCTACAGTTTATCAAAATACAGCGCTTGATCTAATGAAAATATAATATATTATGTTTTTATTTTATAGAAAAGAAGTACTTTATCTATGATCTTTGTTCACTTGAAAGAATTAAAAGAAAGATGAAAATAAAAATGTGAGCCTATGCCCAGCAATAACGCCTTTTTGGAACTGTCAAGAACATCAGAGAACATGACACTCGAACTGACGAACATGAGAACATCAAAGATGAAGATGCGCGATGTGACAGCGGCAACGTTTTGTAAACACAGCAGAAACGCAGAAACAAAGGAATTGCAAAGATGATTCGATTCCTATCCTGCTTCATCAGTATCAAATCATATCAAACAAAGATAAACTAGGATAAACTACAATATTATCTAGTCTTAACTCCTTTTTTCAGAAAGAAGCAGCAAAAGTGCAAATAGATTTTTCAAAACGTTACATGTAAAGCAAACATAGATCACATCAGTCCAAGCCTAGTTTGTCAAGATATCATATAATGACTACACCAGAACCACTACAACAACAACAAGAGGAAGATGAAATCCAAGCACCGCAAATGACGAATGACGATTCAAATGATACACTCCTATCTATGAACTTCAACCAGGACGGCGGTTGTCTCTCGATATCTACAGCGACAGGATTCCGAATCTGCAATTTAACACCTAAATACATGGAAACATTTAGGCGATCATTCGGACGTGGTATCGCTTTGGCAGAAATGTTGTTTCGATGTAATATTTTGGCCTTGGTTGGAGGCGGAAGTTCACCACAATATCCTCCGAATAAGATTTTGATGTGGGACGATCACAAAGGTGTCGAAGTGGGTCAGATTCTGTTACGACAAAGAGTACTGAACGTGAAAATGCGTCGGAACAGAATTTGTGTAGCGACAAGGGATCGAGTTTATGTCTACGGATTTGCAGCGTTGGACTTACTTGATACTATCGTGACTTGCGACAGTTTAAAAGGATTATTAGCGATTAGTACTGATGCTGGTGGTGGCCTTGGAAATATTGGCGAAGGTGACGATTGTTGGGTTTTAGCTTGTCCTTCTACACAAAAAGGTCAAGTGAGGGTAGAGTTATATGGAAAGCGAAAAAATCTTTTAATAGATGCTCATGAAGGCCACCTTGCAGCTCTGGCCTTGTCAGTAGACGGGTCTTTGTTGGCCACTGCTTCTGAGAGGGGAACAATTATTAGACTCTTTGAAACGGGTCAAAAAGTTAAACCTAGTTTCGGTGAATCAGTTGTACCAGCATCTTCTTCCATGCCACCAGGAACTCCTATTCGAGAGTTTAGAAGAGGTGTTGAATCAGCTTCTATCAGTTGTTTAGCATTTAGCATGGATAGAACATGGTTAGCGTGTACTTCGGATCACGAAACTACCCATATTTTTCAAGTTTACAAAGAAGAAAATTCTAGTAGTGAAAAGGAGAAGGAATCAGCTTCCAGTAAATTATCATCGCCATCGGCGAAAGCCAAGTCATCATTATCATATGCTTCTAAATATGCCAAGAAAATACTTCCTAGCGTTTTGACCAAAGCACCGAAAAAGTATTTACAAGGTGAACAATCATTTGCACAAGTACGGGGAGGAATCACAAATCCTGAAAAGTGTTGTTTCATTCCAGATCAACCTCATACCATAGCCGTAGTTGGTAGAGATGATTATGGAAATGGCTGCATCATGATTTCCAATTTTGGAGAGAAAGATGGGAATGGACAATCTTATGCAGTCAAAGGTGAAGCCAAGAGAATTGCATTTCATCGCTTCTTCAAGAAAGGTATGGACAAGTATAATTTGAGTAAGAATCGTCCGAAAGAAGTTTATACAGGGGAGAGTGATGTCGTGATGAGTGACGAACATAATAAGGAACAGAATGTTTCAGATGGATTGAATCAAGACATGAGTCAATTGCAAGTAGATGCCGGAATTGATAGCACCATAGAAGAAAAGAAAGATTTAGTTCCTGGAGAAAATGAAGTTGCATTAAATAGTGATGAGAATGAAAAGCCGGATGATGAGAAAAAGCTGGATGCGTCATTGGAAGAAAACAAATTAGCAGACAATGACAAGTCGAAAGAGTAGATGCTACTACAAACAGTTATAGATCTATTTCATAATACTTTCTTTTAAAATCATAGTAAAATTATATCATTTTCGTTATGAGCATTTGTACACATTCTATCAATGCTCTAGCTGCTACATACCTCATCTACAAATGAATCAAATCAAACAAACATATACTTGACAACAGTATCCATATGTTCAGCATTTAGATATCTCTCGCAAAGTTCCTTTCCTTTATCATTTGGTTCTGTATATTTATTACTTTGAGTCATTTGCAAATGAGTATCATTTTTCGCAATGTAAAGATGAGCCCTTAGGTTTCCTAGTTCATTCATATTCTTGGTAGTCCGAAATCCACCTCCGTGAATAGTCCTTGATGAAACAGTCAACATCTTTCCATAGGGAATATAAATTATTTCTCCTATAACATTTTTTGAAACATCATCCTCTCTAGGCCACACCTGAAGGTACATACCTTCATTCGTCAGAGGCATGAAACCAATGTCCAAGTCATTTCCATGACTCTCTAGAAATTCCCATGTGTAGTCAACATGAGGAGGCTGAGGTATCGTTTCGCAAGTAGAAAGAAATGAAATAAGAAATTCATCTGTTTTGACTATATCACGCATAAGAGAAGAAGGTAGACCTAGATGTTCCAGTCCCAACTCTTGCTGCATTTTGTAGTCTAGGTTTTCATTAAAATCGGCAACTTTTGCATGGAAAGATTTGGGTGCTGCCCGTTCTATAGCTTCAAGGATGGAAGTATCAATGGAATAGAGCTTTCCTTGGTACTGTTGTAGAAAGGATTCATTAGCGTTGGCATCATGTAATACTCGGATGCTTTGAATTCCCTTCATCAGTTTGTCTTGAATCTGTTCTTGGTGGTCTTGACTATCTTCACCATGATATTGCTCTTTGTATTCTTCAATTCCAAGCCTATAAGCCTTAGATACAAAGTCTTTCGACTTTGATTGATATAGTGCTGCAGAAGAAGTCATGGCTGTGGAATATTAGTAATGCTTTTGAATTGGTGATAAAGAAAATTGAAAACGAAAAAATATGAAAAGAGAGCTTCAGAATTTGAAGTCTTGACAACCGAGGTTCCGAGGAGACATCAACCAGCAGGAAAGGGGGGCTAAAAATATATGAAAGATATGACCCCTCTCTAGCTACATAGAGACTAGATTGTTGGCGGCATTGCATTTATCATCATCATCATCATCTTCTTCTTCTTCTTCTCCTTATCCATCATCATCGCATGCAATTATAAAGCAAGCTTATTTTCATCTGAAGAATCTCGTAGAAGCGATACGAATTTCTATTTATAACAATTGTCCTAAGAACTTGTTTATTTTTAAACTTCAGAAATTTCATCTGTAAAAGCAACTCAATTCATTAATATTCTAATCAGTTTGAAAGACATTCTGAATCATTGGTTTACCAACTGACAATGCTGCTCGATCTAATTCCTCCACCATACCAGCGTCTAATCTAAATTCATACGCACCAAGATTCTCCTTTGCTTGTTCCAAAGTTCGAATACCAGTGATTGGAACTGTATTTTTACAAAGAGCCCAGTTGATTGCTACTTGAGTTTGACTTTTTCCAAGGTCATTACCAATAGCTTCCAAAGTATTGAGTAAATTCTGAGCGCCTGGAAGTAATTCGCGGAACAGCTGACGCCTTGGATTCGTTGCTCCCTTTGGTAAATTATCCAAATTGTATTTTCCTGTTAGCAACCCTAGACACAATGGGCTATAAGATATCAAGCGTACATTCTGTTCTTCACATACTGCATTCATGTCTTTTGCAAAGTCATATGTCATGAGACTGTATTGAATCTGTGCTGTTGCAAGTGGGACTTCTCTTTCCTTCATATATTCGCAAATCTTTTGAAATTGTTTTGGTCCGTAGTTTGATACTCCAACTGCTTGGCACAAACCAAGATCATATGTGTCTGCTATTCCTTCCCAAAGTGCTTTTTCTTGAAAAGGCTGATAGTTTACAGTTGACCAGTGAAGCTGTGCTAAACAAAGCTGATCTTGTTCTAACCGTCTTAGTGATCCCTTCACTGAATTAACCATGGACTGCGGAGTGATTCTCCAAGGATATGGAGCTAACTTTGTTGCAACCTGTTGTGGAGGAGGTGGAGTAGACGTTTTAGATTTTGGACTCAAGAAGGAAAAAAATCCCGGGTCCTCTACTTCGACGAAGTTCATAGATTCCTTTTCTTTGAGATATCTCCTTTCAAACTGTCCCAATAGAATTTCAGCTCGTCCGTTTAAATCCAAGGTACCATAACTGTCTGCTGTATCAAAGATACTGACTCCACAATCACGAATGTATCGGTAAGATTCGTAGATCTCTTCATCTTGAGAGGGATCATAGTCAAAAAGTAACCTATTCCCCCAAGACCATGTTCCAACTCCCATTGCTGAAATATCAATTGGACCAGCAGATACTCTTCCAATTTTTGGGATAGCATTAGTCTTTGACACAACCAATGCATCGCTACCATATAACAGTGATAGGGAAACGAGAATGAGCTTCATTTTAAGCCTTTTTTCAATTGTGGAAATTCTGCGTCGAAATGTATTGCTTAATTGGAAAAGAGAGAAAGATACAATGTGTATTTGGAATACAAAATAAATGAGTCTAAAGTCTAGAGATGAATGATGTGAGGTGAAAGAACACGTGGTGTTGTTCGTACTACATAAGTATGTACGTATCTTCAAAACTAAAAAAGTAAAGCTTCATTCGTCATTGGATTCGATTCTTTTCAAAAACCTTTGGATGTTTTTCATATCAGCAAAATATAAGCAAGAAAGATAAAATTCAAACAAAATAATATACATGTTTCGTGTCCATTTCAAGCATTTATGTTTATACTCTACCATTTCAAGAGAGCTGCGCCGGCCATCATCCATGGATGAGCAAAATATGCAGCGATTGTTCCTCCAACTACCAATGCATATGGTCCACGAAGGAATTCCGTGTAATAATCTTGTGGGAGAGTTTGTCTTCCTTCAATAATTGCTTGGAATGGTATCACACTCGTCCTTTCTTTCACTGCTTCAAATGCTTCCCCATGTTTACGTTGTAATCTGCGATCTCCATGCCAAACAGAATACAAATGATGCAAGACTAGGATTGAACTTGCTGATAATGCGGTGGAAGAACCCAGCCATAAGGAATGCGCCACACACCACATGACCTGACCCATAGCTTGAGGATGTCTGGTAATTCTAATGATTCCGCTCTCGTATAGGTCTTTCAATGATGTGAGTACTTCTTGATGAGTAAAAATAAGTCTGCTCATTACAATGGTACTATGTACTTACGCAATTGAGGCTTTTCAATAGCTGCAATCTCAAGTAAATTGAATGTAGATGGATATAAAAACAAGAAAGAAACAAAGTCAGTAATCCAACAAGCTGCATGTAATCCTGGTACACCCGTCAAATCCCATAGCTGAACTCCTTCATGACAATGATTTACAAAATAAGAAATGCAAGATAGTGCCAGTGGTAATGAAACAATTGCAAATATGACTCGCCATGCTCTTGCTCCAACTATTTCTTCTGCATAAGGGCGTAGCCCAGCTAGACCACTATGAGCAATCGCGAAAAAGGACAACATTGCAAAAATAGTAACATCAGGTGCTGTTGTTCCAATGGTAGTTTGTACTGTTTGTAAAAATGAATCGCCTAAATGAGGTCCAAATGGAAGGAACCATACATACGACACTGCTGCAAGCACTGTCCCTGTTGCAATTGAAAATTTAATCCAATCTTCTAGTTTCTGTTCTTCGAGTGTAAAAGATGCAGAATCTTCACCAATGAGAGTCATCATCTCTGATTTAGTTTCAACTGCATGCAATAATTTATTTGACTGTCTCTGGACTCCATAGGTAGGTTGAACTAGAGATCTGGATACATCATGCGATGATGAAAAAGATGGTAAAAATTTAGCTTGATGTGTAGGTTGCACAAACCCTTGAGTTCTAGATGCTAGAAGAAGTAATGTCGACAATAGAAACTTAGACATATACATTGTATCTGTCTTCCTCAAACTCAATTTAAGTGCACAAGATAAGTAGCTGTACAGATGAATTATAATGAAATTACATAAGGTAACATCAAAAGATCGCAAGTTCTTGATGGCTTTTTTCATCTTCAAGTTGGCGTCAAAATCAAAAGTGGGACTGAAATATCTAGCTAGAACGTTTTTATAATTGGCAGGGTATCTCCGTGCCATTCAAATTTTTCCTTCTTTTCTCTTGGTCCACTCCAAACGCTTTCGAATTTCTTTCATTCATTTCAATCAACATTACTGGTATTTCATTGAGACTATCATATTGTGAAGAACATAATCTTACCTTCAAAAGATAGTCAAACACATATTATGGGAAAGGCAAAAGATTCCAAGAAGCAGGCTCCTCACTCAAAGTCTACAAAGACTAAACATAAAGTGGAGAAAAAAACAAAGAAAGTTGCAGCTCCTGAGAAAGCCGATACCATTGTAAACTTTACACCTGATGAGCAGTCAAAGCTTCTTGCAATTTACAAATATCTGAATGATGAGTTGAAGAAATATTCCACTGATAAATTTATCAATGTTGTGGGAGAAGAACTGACTAAACTTTTTGGTGCCGAAGTTGTCGGGTCTGCATCATCTTTGAAGCTTTCGTTTGTACCTGCACCTGGTACTAAAGAAAGTAAGAGAGAGGTAAAAAAGGCTGCTGATGAATTGGAGAAAAAAGCAGCAGCTTTGGCAGAAGCAGCTAGAATTGCCCTCGCAAAAGCTGAAGAGTCTGATTCTGATAGTTCATCTTCGTCTTCATCCTCTTCAAGTGATAGTGATAGCAGTGACGATGAAGATGAAAAGCCAGCTGCTGAAGTGAAGAAGGAAGATACAAAGAAGGACGATAGTTCATCTTCGTCTTCATCCTCTTCCAGTGATAGCGAAAGCAGTGATGATGAGGATCAAAAACCAGCTGCAGTAGTAAAGAAGGAAGATACAAAGAAGGACGATAGTTCATCCTCTTCTAGTGATAGCGATAGCGAAAGCAGTGATGATGAGGATCAAAAACCAGCTGCAGTAGTTAAGAAGGAAGATAAAAAGAAGGACGACGATGATAGTTCCTCGTCTAGCGGCAGCTCATCTTCTTCTAGCTCCTCTGACTCTGATTCTGATGTAGAGATGAAGGATGTTGAAGATAAGAAGCCTTCCGAAAAGTCATCATCTAGTAGTTCATCCTCAAGTTCCGAAGACGAAAAACCTATTGCTAAGGTTGAAAAGAAAGAGGAGAGTGATAGTGACTCTTCCTCGTCTAGTTCTGACTCTGATTCCGAGGATGAGGCACCAACAAAAAAGGCTGAAGAGAAAAAGGAGGACAGTGACAGTGACTCTAGCAGCAGCAGTAGCGATTCGGACAGTGATTCAGACAGCGACTCAGATAGTGATTCGGAGGATGCTCCAAATGTAAAGAAAAATCTTCAAGCAAAGCTTGATGCAGCTGAAGGACCTCCAGCTAAGAAGCAAAAGACTGCTAGTCCTGACGACGACACAGATGTTTCAGATACTGATGTAAGCGATGTGGAAGTTTCTGACGTTTCTTCTGTCGACACTTCCTCAGATGAAGACTCAGATAGCGACTCGGACAGTGATTCTGGAAGTGATAGCGACTCTGACTCAGATTCAAGCAGTGATTCTGACAGTAGCAGTAGTGATGATTCATCTGACGAAGAAGATGCCGATGAAGTAAGAGCAAAGAAAGCAGCTGATGCAAAAAAGAAAGCAGCAGCAGCGGCGGCAGCAGCTGCTGCATGGGTTCCAACTCCTCCAAAGAATAATCTTAAGGTTGATATCAAGACTGAAAAGGGAACAGACGGAGCTCAAGCTCTCAATAAGGGAACTCCTTTCAAAAGAGTTGATGATCAATACTGGGGGGAAGTTGCACACAAAGATGGAGGGGCTATGGCAGATAATAGTTACGAAGGAGCATTTGGAGAAAAAGGCTTTGGTGCAAGAGCAAGTTCTAAATTACTACAAGTCCAAGGTAAAAGGTTCCAGCACGAAAAGACAAAGGCAAAGAGAAGCTATAACGGATTTGCAAAGACTGGCCAAGGCATCACGATGGAAAGCTTTTCTTCCAAATTTCAATACAGTGACGACGATGAATAATTCTTACCCTTTCAAAGTGACACTCTTATCTGCTATGATTACAATTAATAGGCATGCTATAAACTTAAAATGAAGTACTATGCTATTCGTTTACATTATTTCAAAGTTATTCTTACGAGTATGTCATATAGAAGGTGGGATCTCCCTCATCAGCCGATATATGGTGTCCACAGAACTACCTGCATTGGCTGCAAGCACATATGGCAACATTCCATTTCGATCTGGGGTATTGGAAATAGAAGGATTTGCATCATATATAATATCTATGCCATCCCCAAATGATCGACCTCCGTTGGCTGCATAGTGAAGGGGAAATTGCCCATTATTATCAGCCAAGTACACTGCTCGAGGGAAACCCCAGACTAGGTTCTCAATAACCCGTCTAGATCCAGAGATACTGTTAGCACAGGCAAGATGCAGAGGAGATCTTCCAAGCTCATCAATCTTGCTTACCTGTCCAGTCATGATTTGACCAAGTCTTACTGCTTGTGGAGGACAGTCAAGTTCAATGATGGCATGAAGTAGGTTCATTTCTCTAGCTTGAAGTGGATTTACTCCTCTTATGACACAAATCATGCTCACAAAATTTTGCCATAGTCGTCTATCAGCTTCGTAGATCGGAGAGGTAATAGTAGCAAGGTCCATACATTGAAATTGGCCCTTGAGAATATCAAAAGGCGTTTTCCCATTTCGGTTTGGAACTAGAACACCTCCTTTTCCTTCGTCTCCTCCAGTATGCATTGCTAGACCTCTTTCCAGTAAAAGATTTACGTGATCAGGGTGCTGTTGATGATAAAGTGCACAATGGAGAGGCAGGTCAAGCTTGTTATTTTGATATCCAATGGATGCTGGATCAGCTGCTAGGATGATAGAAGCAATTTCCATTTTTTGGGCGCGATGAATAGGATAATCTCCAGTTTCTTCATCTAGTCTTTGAGAGAGAACATAAGGATAATGAGAACATATGAATTGTACAACTTCAGGAATAGAAGAAACCAACCCGATATTCAAGACTTTTTTCATTTGTTCTTGATTTGCAAAAACTTCATTGTGGTATCTTTCGAGTAAAGTATGGATAACATATCCAGGTGGATAGTGAGAAAGGATCCAAGTGATACTACAATCAAAATCATCTTGATGTGAAAGAACAGCTAGTTCCTCGTCGAGTTCAAGGAATTTCTTCCAGTTGATTGGATCTTCACTGAGAACACGTTTGAGTTCGCAGACTTTGTCGTGTTGATCGGCGGCGCATTGAATATTGAGTTGAGATAGCATTTTCTGAATATGTTGAAATTTGCTTGTATTTGTATTCTTGTTTTGATGCATGTGTGGCAATTTTATGCGTTGAGATAGTAAAATCTGAATTACACACAAGAGACCGTTCTGGTTCACTAGAGGGCTTCTGGTTCTTTATTGAAAAGGAAGACAAAGATTCAGTATTCGGTAGAGAGATTGTATTTAGAGTTCGGGTATCATTTCATTTTATGCTTAGATGATGTCAGTTTCTGAATTTGAGTTCTTTTTTTGTGAGAATACTCACTCGTAGATGCTAGACATCTGCTGTCAAAAGTCTTAGAAAAATCACTCTTAACCTGTTGAGGTCCATACGAAAAACATACCGTGCTTTGAGAGTTAGAAGTGGAAGGAACTTATTAATATATATTTTTTGAATTACTTTGTTTGCATGTGCTATCTACTCAAATTCCAAATGCACGAAGAAAAGACACCAAAGTTTTAAAATATTCAATATATATGCAATGCAATTGAATAAATCACTACTGCTATTAGTAGCTACACTAATTGTTTCCATCACGATTTTTTTTAAATGTTTCATTTTTTGTCATGATCATGAAAACCCAGAGAAAGCAACTTGCCGTATACAATTGAGAAATCTCTGTAAAATAATTCTTGGTCGTTAGCATACATCTCAACATACTTCAGCATCTTTTCATCATGAATCATGGCCATGCAACTTGGAAGCATCATCAACTCTCCTGTAGGATTCTCATACTGCAGAGGACCATTCCACCATTTCCCCTCATGAGTCTTTTTCTCAGTCCATTTCATATTTAAAAGAAAGCTAAAGAGTGCATTATTGAATTTGTTTTCAGCCTTGTTCCATGGTCCCCAGTATCCACTTCTATCTCTATGACATCTTCCAAGAGTATGCGCTCCTATTAAACATACCATTTCCCTATCGTTGAAACCCATTCTATAAAATATGTCTCGCATATGAGCAGAAGTCTTTTCAAATGATCCCTTATCTGCATCTGGAAGTCTACCATCAGGAGGACTCTTTGATCCATCCATAGCATCAACTCTACCAAATTGATATGGTATAGTTGGACCACCTGCATACTCCACACTTACAACTCCAGCAAAAGTGTATAAATCTCCATAAGATAAAAATGGATGCTTCACTTTGATTTCTTCTAGAGCTTCCATGGCAACATTCAAACCTGCATTTGCCTCCCAGTTCTTTTCAGGGGCAAATCGGATTCGACCTCCATTAGATCCTCCCGTTCCATCTATTTGAGAATAAGTACCAGCTGAATGCCAAGATAGACGTACAAATGTACCAATCAATGATGTACCGTCGTTTCGAATTTGCATATCCTTTTCAATGTGAGATACAATGTCTTGTCGTAGTTTAGATACATTTACTTTGTGACGAATCAAAACTTGGATATTATTCACAAAGTGTTGAAGTTTGACGTTGAAGAATGGAATGGACATGGCGAGAAATATGATTGCATATGGAGACCAGACGAGTCCTAGGATCTTGGACTTGGGATACATGGAGGTTACAACTGATCAATCCATGTCAGACCTATGTTACATGGTAGATTCGTGTCGAGGTTAGAAGATTCTTTATCATCAGAATAAAAAAGGAAAAGCTTTCTTTTTGTGAGAAGAGTTACATCACATAGTTCATGTCCATGTCACATTTTTAGAAAAAGACAGCTGTCAACAATTTTAAAATAACCTATCAATGCAAACCATAAGAATTAGATATTCATTATTTTGTACTTACAAACTTTTTGAACTCAAACACAACCGCAACGACATGCACATTACACATTGCACATTGAAACATGAACATGTGTGTGAAGAGGCATTCATTTGAATAGAATACCATAGTAAGTAGATATACCCATTGTAGTAGCATTGACCTTATAAAGCAGTAATTGAAGAAGTAGGAAGTGAAAAATGTCAGAATCCAAATTTCCTGAAACTCCAACGAGACAAATCATTCCGCCGCCATCACCAAGCTCGCGTAAATTCAGTACACCAGGCACACCCATTTCCAATAAGGGTGTCTCGAAACTATCAGCTGTCGTAGGCGATGGATCCTTTGAATCTATAATGAAAGCTAGGGCCCAAAAGCGTAAAGAGAAAGATGAGCATTGCGTTGCAGAATTACGTGTCACTATGAATAACATGGATCTATCCCTGACACAAGAAATTAAAAGACGAGTAGAGGGAAATAAAATGCTGGAGACCAAAGCGAGAGAAGAAATTGCAGCGATGGAAGAACGTTTGACTCAAATGCTGGAGGAAAAAGTCACCTTGTTTCGCGAGAGACTTCTGACTCTCGAATCTAAAGTTGAAGACTTGAATCAACGACTGGAAGAAGAGCAAAAGACTATCCCTCAAGACATTGAAGAGAAAGGAAAAGAATTGAAAGATATGATTGCGTCATTTCAAAATGATTTCTCGTTAGAAAGGAGGGATAGATTGGCGAGAGAAGGAAGAATAATGAAGCAACTGACAGATCATGCACAAGATACCACCGAACGTTTGGATGAAGAGACTAATGAGAGACAGAAGGATACTGAGGAACTGAAGGCTTCATTGGCACATCACGAGAGTAATCGGACAAAGGCCGACGAAGATTTTGAGTCGTTGATTGCTTCAGAATTGAATGCTTTGAAAGATGAGCTTCGACAAGAAGCCATGGAACGAAGTGTGGAAGATGAAGAAATTGTTGAAGCTTTGAATAGATATACTGAAAATCTTCAGAAGAGTCTATCTATGTTGGATTAAAACAATACATTGTAAATACAAAATGCGCTATTTTGGATTTTAAGTTTTCAATACTCTAGTTTAGCTAGATATCAGGTGTAAACCATACAAGGGAGAACCTTTCACCATTGAAAGGTGCCGTCCAGTGCCTGCTTTTCCAGCCATCAAACTCTTTTGGTTCATATCTGATGTGGTAAGGATCCCCTTCGATCATTAGCTCTCCTCCACTATAGTCACCAAGGCCTACAATCATAGAAAGGCTTTGACCTTTGCCTCTTCCACTATCAACATGTGGTGTAAACTGTGCATTTCTATTCACGGCGCAATGAGATGATTCAGGCCTACCAAAGATTTGTCCATCTTTTTCTTGTGCTAACTGTAACTCCAGTGAAAAGACAGCTTCTACGAGATCAGGAAATAGATCATTCCCAAGTGGAACTCTCACATTGTCATTGTTGAGCAAAGAACCATTTTGGTACTTTGGATTGATGATTGTAAACGACCCCGAAGAAACTATTCCATCATTTTTATTTTGATCGTCTTTGCTTTGTTTGATGACACGGGATCTTGCTATCGAAGTCGATGGCCACCTTCCATCACTATTGATCGCCCTTAATATAGAGAGGGTTTCTTTATACACTCCGGGGGCTTCTGATGATGCTATTACCAACGAAGGATTCACACTTATAGAATCATCAATCTGTGAGTATATCCTTGGAGCAATCACATTTTGAAGTTCTTCCAACCAGTGCTCATCGTTTTTCTGTGTTTGAGTGTCTCTTATTCTTGCTAGAATCTTCTTTTGTAAAAAGGAAGTTATGACTGCCTTATTGTCGCCTGAATTATTTTCATCTTCAAAGAAACGCTTCCCTTGGACAAGCTCATCAAAGTGAAATCTTGCATCTGCAAAGTACATGTGATTTACTGGAGCAAGTGGTGTTTCAATAAACATATCTGATTGTAGTGCATTATCCATGAATTCAGATGGTAACCAATCGTTAGTAATTGCTACAGCAGCTCCTACAATTCGGCGAACTTGATCTTTGACGAAGTCATCTCCTCTGAATTCAATGACAGCCATCACTTCTTTATCGTCTTCAGTTTCATATGGAATAAATTGTACAATTCGACAGCGATCGAGAATTCTCCAAACTGGTTTATTATTAGGAGAAGCATCTCCTTTTAGTTGATCACAACTGAAGTTATGAAACGGACGTTTTTGTTTTAAACTGAGTACTCCGAACCTTCCCGCAGCTACATTTTCTGCCCCCTTCTCAGAAGTTCGTTTGCACTCTGCACTGCGGAGAGCTGCTTTGAGTTTCTTTAGAACGTCGTTAGGCGGAGGGGTTTTAGCTTTGATTTCTCCATTAAAGCCAAACAATTCATTATTATCACTCATACTTTGAATCATTTGATCTCTATTATTCAACCACCATTCTTCAACCTCTTTACCACCTTCAAGCCATCGCAAAGGTAATATGTAGTGGTAGGCTCTCTGGGTGCAAGACATTTCAGCGTGTAGATTCGAATTGTCAGGAACATTCTCGATTGATAAAAGCTGAACATCTGATAGAGCAGTTCTTTGAAGTCTTGATTGGAACTCAGTCATATCAACAGATGAAAGATTCTCACTAATTTTGTCTGCTATCTGCTCTAATGACTTTATTCTTTCTTGCTCTTGGTAACCTTTCTTTTCACCCTTCAGAGTCTTTCGAACTGGATAGGAGTAACTAATGGTCATCACTTCATCAATACTTCCGACACCATTTTCTTGAGATAAAGAATGGTATCTTTGATTTGCAACTGATGTTTGCGTACTGCTTATTATTTCTGGTATGAGTTCATCATCCATTTTGATTGATACTTCAATCTCATCTTTAAAAACATCGTGTATGCTTTTTAGAAAAACATTTCTCATGATTTCACCAACAATCATGGCATCTGATTCGGTGCGAGTAATTGAGGCATCATCATATTCTACCATATATGTATCATATGCAATATTCAATACGACGTTATTTTTCTGTAAACAAAAGGGAGATATTTCTTTTCCTCCATTTGCTTTCATTGCACATGTTTCACTATTTCGAAGATGGCGAAAAAGAGCATTCCTAGAGTCAAAGGTTTCGGTGCAAAATTGGCAAGATATTTTCTGCTCTTGTTGCTGATCCGAATCCAGTCTATCTGATGTCGACGCCAAAGATAGAGAAGTAGAATACAAGCCATATCTTCTTTTATGAAACATTGCACCATGCCGATAAGATGCTGTATGTATAACTGGAATGCTTTGTTGCAAAGCAAAACTGAAACTGTTCACGGTAAGGGGAAGTCCCCATGTTACCAATAGCAATAGTATGAAGTTGCTCATATCATGAACGTTTTTTAAGAGAAGAAATGAACTGAAAGTATATCTCGGCAGAGAGAGTAAGGTAGAGTTTTCCTCATTTTTTGCATTTTGATGGTTGGCCATTGGCCATGCTACAGTCCTTGGACCATTGGCTTCTATGACGTCAACAAAAACGGGTAACGACGGTTAGAAAGTATTTTTCTCAATGTTTTCGTTTTATTTTCATTTTTCTTTGATGAAACAAAACCATTTGACAAAGAATGATTTTTTATGCATACAGATATACGAATGATAGATATACATTAGCTATTTGCCAAAGTATAGGCAAAAATGTAAGTAAATAGCTAATTTATTAAACACAGTATTTCAGAATGATTTTATCCATGGAAACGCCCACAAACATGGAGTTTGTATATGGTACTTCAAGAAAAGTCTTTCTTTGAAACCAGACAAAACATAAATGCTTTGAATTTGTCCTTTTTTCCAATGTATGCATCTTGCGGGAATTTCAAAGATTCATAGTCCCAAAGGAGAACTACCGAGAGATCATCCATCAATAGGATTGTAGCAAATGCTTCGCAGCTTAAACTCTACAAAGCCTTCCATCCAGTTTAACATTCTGTACTGAAAGATTGATTTTATATTGAGAATTCAATTTCTTCCTCTAGGTCCAAAGAGTTCGATTCGTGAGCTGGCTCAAACTTCTGTCTCAAGATTTTACTTCCTGCATACCCTAAAGCAGTGAACCCATCATTATCCGTTGAATTCAATAGATCTTGACCTCCAATTTCTACCATTAGTTCAATAATATCCATGGGAACGTTGGACCAATAACAGGCATAGTGAAAGCACCCACGTCCATTGTGGTGACCTTTGTTTTTCCATAACAACATTTCTTTCTTCATTTGTAATTCTTGTTCATTGCTGTACTTGAGATAGTTTCTCAATTCATCCCATTTCCTCTTTAAGCATAAATCAATCAGCGACTGTCCATCATATCGTTTGATCACATGAATTGGGGTTGATATGCACATTTTTTATGTTGGCATAGAAGAGTGGATTGGAGGGAACTTGTTGTATCGGTCGTGGCGATTGTCGATTTTTTGCGTGCTCCAAAGAAATAAATTACTGCTACTGATCCTATGTTTTTTATAATGATCTTTGTCACCTTTATGAGCAATCAGTTACTCCGGTAGATTCACGTTATTGAGATGTTTCAATGAAAAGCGTTTCTTTTGATCTCTTATTGGAACTCGGAATCGAATCCAATAGAATTCTCGTGCGTCGTGCGTCGTGCGTGTTATTAGTGTTGGCGTGTCTCTGTCGCCATCATCATCAAAAAGAGGAGAAGTTGGTAGCTAGACGATAGCCACTTTGTATATTTCTCCTTTTAAATCCCATAGTGTCCTTTTTAGGGTGTATTAAAAAGGTCTTAGACAAGAAAACAGAGAAAAAAGGATACAAGAATTCCAGATTTAGTATGGTGCTCCATACGAATACGTCTATATCAGAACTCAATACATTCAAGACAAAGTAAAATTTTGCATACAGAAAACATGAAGGAATAGACACCAGGAATGAAAAACGAAAAGAAGCGCATGCTTTGCAAAATCCCTTCTGAGTCAATCAATCATCAAGCAAGGGTTGGATCACAAACAAACAAAAACGAAGTTAATATCCAAACTGGCTGAAGAATATGAACAATGAAAAGCAACCGAATGCCAAGAGCAAAGACCATGATCAGGCTGAACGACAAGAAGAAGAAGACAAGAGTGGTTTGTTCTGGCCGCATAATAGTACAAATAGTACTTATAGTAGCACTGGAGACATACGAAAGAAGCATTTATCGGCGACGGAACTAAGCTACCACGAAATGAGTACATCTTCGAACGAGAGACAACATATAGCCCCGTCTGAGATAGACTACAGCTCTACATCATCGTTCTCATCTCACCACCACCACCACCACGGAAATACTGATGGACACTCGTCATTTCAATACTACTATCGTCCTGTTCCTCCAGCAACAACACATCCACCTTCTTATACAAATCCAACTTCCTACAATCCTCATCAAAGCTACAATCACTCCGTCGAGACTGACAGTAGGAATTCATCTACTGGAATACAACAAAGCGGTAGAGCTGATACTTTGAAAAGGGATCATAAAGCCAGTCTTGCTCAAGATCCACAGGAAAACCACAGAAAAGACGATGAATACAGACAAATTCATCAAAATGGCTGCCCTAGCAGTACTAGTTCTCAAATTCCAATCGCATTTTATGCTTCGAGAGGGTATGATTATCAATACCAATCTCATCGTGATCAAAAGAATGCCAAGCAATATGACTATAACACTGTAGTAAATAGCAGAAGAAGAAATATTTCACCAGCAGATCTAAATACTTTCAACGATGATTATCATGATAGCAACTATAAACTATCATCTCATGCTGAAGAAAAAGAAGTCACATCTGCTGCTCAGAGTGACACACCTAAAGCAACAAATCAAAAGCAGAAAGAAGCAAAGAAAACAGAAACACAAAAAAAGAAGAAAAGAAAAAAGTCGAAGGATGCCCCCAAGAGACCACTATCAGCATACAACATCTTCTTCAAAGAGGAACGACAAAGAATGCTACAATCCCTGCCTAGCATGGACAATGGTCCTACCTCCAATTCATCTTCAAAATGTAGTCGTCATCATCGCAAGGGTAGAGACCAACCTCATGGTAAGATTTCTTTTGAAAATCTTGCGAAGACCATTGGCTCGCGATGGAGAGAGCTTGGTAGTGCAGAGAGAAAAAAGTTCGAGATTCTAGCAGCAAAGGATACTGAAAGATATACGGAGGAAATGAAAGTATTTCATGATGAGCAAATGTTGAAAGCTTCAACAATCTCGTCAAATGATCATTCGCATGAAGACTCTGACGAAAAAGTTGTTTTATCATCATCGAAACAAAGAACAACAAATGACGAGTATGATTCTTCTGCCAAGCACGACGACGAGCATAGGGAGGAGACCAAAAGTGGAGCAGCAGCATTAGAAGAAGGAGAAATAGAACCTGTTCCATTTGATTCTATATTTCTTTCTCCTTCTCCCTTTGGCTGTGATGACACCAATCGAAGTTGGTCTCTTAAGGATTATTCATTTGATAGCTTAGATTCGAAAAAAGCAGGATACTGGTAAAAGTAAAAACATAGAAGTACATACGTACTTATACAATGAAATTGAGCCTACATAGAAAAGGCCTAGGAGCAATTACTATTATTTTTCTGACCAATGCGATTTTATTAAGAAAATACTCGAACTCCACCAGCAAACGCATGGTGGTTTTCCTTATGTCAAGTATGTATGTACAGTTTCTGATACCGTCTGTAATATCTACCAGAAGCTGGCTAGAGGATAGAGAGCGGAGACCAGAAACAAGAATTAAATGCATTCGCGTCTACAAATTCAAATAAAAAGCGGCATACTTCAAGGAATGAAAATAGGAATGAAAGGCAACCAAATACAAAGACCAAAAACAATAATCAGACGCGACAACAACAAGAAGGACGAATCTCGTAATCCTTTTATGTATAGTATTCAAGCGCGTGGAAAACTCGTGATCAAATCATGATCTATAGTATTTGGATGTCTTTTTTACCTACCATATCAGGTTTTGAAAGGTATGTCCTCTCTACAGAAGAATTGCCTATATGTAAGTTCATCAAAACTTCATACAACGAAGTGAAACGAAGTAGAGCATAGGAAGACCAAAAGTGGAGCAGCAGCATTAGAAGAAGAAAGAGAAATAGAGCCTGTTCCATTTGATTCAGTATTTCTTCCTCCTTCTCCCTTTGCTTGCGAGGATGACACCAATCGAAGTTGGTCTCTAAAGAATTATTCATTTGATAGCTTAGATCCGTAAAAAGCAGGGTAGCAATAGTAACAAACATAAAGTACATAGATAATATATACAATGCAATGTTTTATAAAAAAGAATAGTACGTCACAATATGCAGCTAAAGAAGAACGAGGAAGTATAAAAAATGCTCGTTTGATTTAATGTCGCAACATACCTAGGTACATACTAGTAGATACTAGATTTCATCGAACCCAGAATTTATAAAAAAGCAGATGGCATCTAATGATCTTGACACACGTCTATCTCCTCATCATGCCTGGGTGCTAACTCTCCTCTTATCATTGTCACCTTTCACTGTTATGCTAGATTGTATACGAGTACTCGGTACGTGCATAGATGAAGTAATAAGATAAAAGAAAGTCCTATGATTTCCAATTACTATTTTTCCAATGCGATTTTATGTAAGAAAATGCTCCACAACGAATCTCATACCATTTTTCTTTTATCATGTATGCAGTTTCTGTGGCACTATGCAGTTTCTGGCACCGTCTAGAATATCTACCATACATTCGTTTTTGCATTCAGAGCGTGGAAAACTCGTGATCATTTACTAAGCGCGTGGAAAACTCGTGATACTTTTTGATATATTCAAATCAGTATGTCTTTTCTACCTATCACATACGTCCTTTTGAGGAAAATTGGCCTGCGTAAGTTGATGAAAACATGAACACTTGAAATAACAAACTTGAAGCTGACTGCCGTAAAGGACAGAGACGGAGACAACAGACAACAAGAATTCAATTCATTCACATCTCAAACTCAAAATAAAAAGCGGCATAACCTCAAGGAATGAAAATAGGAATGAAAGGCAACCAAATATTACGAGCAAAAACAATAATCAGAGGCGACAACAAAATGAAGGACAAATCTCGTAATCCTTTCGTGTATACAGAATTCAAGCGCGTGGAAAACTCGTGTTCTAAGGAAAACTTCATACAATGAAGTGAAAGTGCAACTTGAAGAGAGATAGAGAGCACAGACAAGCGAGCAAACAAACTGGTATTCCATTCAGTCTTCAACAAAACTAAAAAAAACTTACCTACAAAATAAAAATATGAATGAAAAGCAAACGAACGAGAAGAGCAAAAGCAGTCATCAGGCTCGACAGCAGCAAGAAGGAAAAGACATGAGCGCTTTTTGGCCGTATCCACATGATAGTAATAGCAGCAGTATTGAAGACGTGGGGGGGAAGAAGCATTCATCAGAACTAACCTCTAAAATGAGTACATCTCCTTTGAACGGGAGACAACATGATATAGGGCTGTCTGAGATGGACTACACTTCTACATCATCGTACTCATCTCACCACCACCACCACCACGGAAATACTGATGGACACTCGTCATTTCAATACTACTATCGTCCTGTTCCTCCAGCAGCAACACCTTCTTTTACCAACAAGACTGTTTCCAAGTTCAATTCCAATCCAACTTCCTACAATCCTCATCAAAGACACGATCACTTCGTCAAGAGTGACAGTAGGAATTCATCTACTGGAATACAACAAAGCAGTAGAGATGGTACAACTATAAAATGGAATTATAGAACCAATCTTGCTCCAGACCTACAGGAAAACCACAGAACAGACGATGAATACAGACAAATTCATCAAAATGGCTGCCCTAGCAGTACTAGTTCTCAAGTTCCAATCGCATTTTATACTTCGAGAGGGTATGATTATCAATACCAATCTCATCGACATCAAAAGAATGCCAAGCAAAATGACTATAACACTGTAGTTAATAGAAGAAGAAGAAATGTTTCCCCAGCAGATCTAAATACTTTCAACGATGATTATCATGATAGCAACTATAAACTATCATCTCATGCTGAAGTAAAAGAAGTCACATCTGCTGCTCAGAGTGACACACCTAAAGCAACAAATCAAAAGCAGAAAGAAGCAAAGAAAACAGAAACACAAAAAAAGAAGAAAAGAAAAAAGTCGAAGGATGCCCCCAAGAGACCACTATCAGCATACAACATCTTCTTTAAAGAGGAACGACAAAGAATGCTACAATCCCTGCCTAGCATGGACAATGGTCCTACCTCCAATTCATCTTCGAAAAGTAGTCGTCGTCGTCGTCGCAAGGGTAGAGACCAACCTCATGGTAAGATTTCTTTTGAAAATCTTGCGAAGACCATTGGCTCGCGATGGAGAGAGCTTGGTAGTGCAGAGAGAAAAAAGTTCGAGATTCTAGCAGCAAAGGATACTGAAAGATATACGGAGGAAATGAAAGTATTTCATGATGAGCAAATGCTGAAAGCTTCAACAATCTCGTCAAATGATCATTCGCATGAAGACTCTGACGAAAAAGTTTCATCATCATTGATGAAACAAAGAACAACAAATGACGACTATGATTCTTCTGCAAAGAACGAAGTCGAAAAGACCAAAAGTGGAGCAGCAGCATTAGAAGAAAGAGAAATAGAACCTGTTCCATTTGATTCAGTATTTCTTCCTCCTTCTCCCTTTTCTTGCGAGGACGACACCAATCGAAGTTGGTCTCTAAAGGATTATTCATTTGATAGCTTTGATCCGAAAAAAGCAGGGTAGCAAAAGTAACAAACATAAAAGTACATACTCTACTATACAATGTAATGTTTCATCAAAATAACAGTACGTCACAATATGCAGCTGAAGAAGAACAAGCAATCATCAAATATTACTTTGAGATGTGATTTGATATGGCGACAGACCTACATAGCTAGACTCGTAAAAGTCGAAATAAAACAGCTGATTGTATCCGATGCTTACCTAGGTACTAACTCTTCTCTTATAATTGTACCTACTTAGGTACGTGCATGGTGAATTAATATGAAAAAGTAATGATAATTTCATTAAAATTCTTCTTATCTTTTACACTGTGCATAATATGTTAAGTATTATCATGCCCGAACCTACACAGAATTGATTATTGACAAGAAGTGTGTGGTACAACATGCATGCAATTTGTGAACATGCAATATTATAATAGGAACACCTTTTTGTCAACAAATCACGTCTTCGCTCGATGAAATCCCAAGCTCTTCCTTTTAGTCTCTCATAACTACCTTTACAACGCAGATCGCATACCTAACTTTTGATTTTGATGAGCAGATACTGTTCTTTTCTGTGCCATAGCTGGCTGGTGACTGGCTGGCGACATCGACTGAATGAAATCCAGCCCAAACTCTTTCACCTTCTCGTGGCTGAAATATTTGCACCTACTGGCTGCGACCAAAACCACTCCTCGATCGCACAACATTGGCAGTCAACATTGTAGCTACAATTCTATGATCAAAGTAAGAAAGTCTTTCTAAAATTGTATTTTACATTTAGGCCCTTCCTAGGAGCTACATCATCGTACTAATTAAAATTTGAAAAATGTTTTGTGACCGTGATGCGCTCTAAATGGATTACATGAATAAAAAATTAGACACCAAGATCGTCAAGGCAGGCAATCGCGTTCTCGATAATTGTTGCTTGCTTCTTTTTCTCAATAAAGAACTGCTATCTTCGCCAAGTATATCATTGGCCTCCTTTTCTGTTGCTAGATGATCTGACATGCGACTCTCGAAGTGCCATATATGTTGAATGTTTAATAGCATACTGATGCCTGAATATCATTGGAGATTCCTCATTACCCCGAGAAGAAAAACAAGACGCCATATTATTACCTGAAGGTCCTGAGTATTGTCCTATTTGGCTTCGTCTACTAATTCTTCTTGTTCCTCCTGTAGAAATCCTTCTTGTCGAAATTTCCCCTGCTATGGTCATGTCATCAATCCTTCTCAGTATTTTATGTGATGTTTCAGTGCTACTGTTCTTGTTGCTATTACTTGACCTATTGAAATTCATGATGATGTTGTCAACGATACCATAATAAAAATAGAGAACCATGAAATAGGAAGCAAAACCAAGTAAATACAAACATCGTCTTTCTCTCTGCGATAAAAATGACGACCTTACATAAGGTACTTGTAAGTACGTACACTTATCAAACTTCCGTTGTTTCAACTGACGTGCAAACACGCAAATACAATGGTTTAATTACGTGAAACAGGCAGTACTCAGAAGGCAAATAGTAAATACTGCTTCGTCAATATGATGCGGTTTGATTTGGTAACATACGAGGAGGAGCATACAAATGGAAGAAGATGATCGTGACTACGAGAATGTAGAATTGCAACTTTAGGTTGAAGTCCAGGCACACCTTTTTGTCAACATTTCAGGTCGCAGCTCGATGAAGATCCCAACTCTTCCTTTTTTGTCTCTAGCACGACCTTTACTAGCCTATTTATAGAATCTAACTCTTTTGATTGTGAGCAGTGAGAAGGGTTGTATTCTTGCCTGGGTATCGGTGGCCCTACCTCCTCTTGTTTCTCCCCTTGTGAAGTAATCGAATCCGAATGCGACTACTTCGCTCAATACTACGTAGTGGCACTATCTGCTGCAGCTAGCTATTGCTACGATGAAAGCAAGAAATCCTTTAGATTCAAAATTATATCTTACATTTAGACCTTACATAATAATAAGTGACAGTGAAAAAAATCGTAGTGATAAAAATGATGAACGCGTTGCAATATTTTCTTCTTGCGACTGGCTGATGCGCTGCGTAAAAACTGGTGATAACAAACATTAAAAGTCAAGATCATCAAGACAGGCCATCGCGTTCTCGATAATTGTTCTCACTTCTTGCTTGCTTCTTCATCTTCTTAGTATAGGACTGCAATCTTCAGTATGCATTTCACTGGCTTCCTTTTTTGTTGTTGTTCCTATGATGAGATCATCTGACATGACTCTTCTTGAACTGTCATGATATATGGAAGAATACAAACTCATATACGGGTGGTGCCTGCTGAGCATCATTGGAGATTCTGTATTATCCTGAGAGAAACAGGAAGTCTGGTTATTACTTGCTAGCCTTTGTCTGCTTGTGGTAGAAGTGTTGGTGGTGGTAATTCCTCCTCGTCCGATCATTCCTCCTCCTGTGGAAATTCTTCTTGTTGACATTTCCCTTCGGGGCAGGTCATCAATCCTTCCTAGTATTTCATGATGTCTCGCTCAGTACCATTCCTGTAGTTATTACTTGCTACTTGGAAATTCATGATGTTGTTAACGCTCTTGATGAAAGATGGGAGAATGTCTTTATGAAACTGAGGGAATCTAAAATCAAAAGCGACAACTGCACAAGAAAATACAAAGAAGGAAATTCAATTTTGTTTAGGGAAGATTCATGACGAAGCTCTTATCACTTTCAACTTGGTATCTAAGTACGTACTCTATCAAACTTCTTTGCATTGCAATGGAAGTTTGGTCCAGGATGAGGAGGAGTACGTACTGGTGGTTTATGGTTTGGAACATGATGATATCAGCTTCATGTACTATTTTAAATTGAAGTTCCTACTAGTACGTACTACATAGGTATGATAACGGAAGAAGTAGAGAAGCGATGCCACGTGTATCTACTAAGAAGTGCGTCACCTTCCTCACCCTGACATGTTCAAAATGTCTTTCGTAGGAGGAGGACGAAGGGTTAGAAACGTTGTTGTAGCTATCGACCTAGCTATAATGGACTCTCAGGAGATCTTCTTCCAAAACTTTTGAAAATTATCACAAGACCATCTCTCTCCTTTTTGAGTGGTCATCTACATTTTTCTTTTTACGTTACTATTTAGAAATCTCCTTTGAGCAATATCATCTTGCAATATATAAAAAGATTCATACTTCAAAATGGCAGATCAAATGGCAAGCATGCTCATGGGAGGAGACTCCGATTCGGATGACGATTCCAATGGGGATGTACAAGTTGTCGGGCAAGGAAGTGTTGCTCCTAATCCTGTTGTGGCTCCTCCTCCAGTTGTTGCTGCAGTCAATCCTGTGATGCAAACTGTAGCTTCTCCTCAAGTGGCGAAAACTCCAATACCTCAACAGCGACCTCCTCCTCAGAGAGCTCCGGTGCCGGTGCAACAGACAACACAGCCACAGCGGCCACCAATGTCCACTCAACCAAGTGTGTCAGCGGCTAATCCTGCTGTACCCATGAGAAGTAATGTTGGCATAGGAACCAGTAGTACAAATCCTGCAACTAACAGTATTGCAATGAATAATACGCAGCAACAAAGACGAGTGTCTGCTTCGATGCAAAGTAATGTCATCAGACAGCAGCCGTCTACGAATCCTTCTCCTCGTCATTCGCACCCTCATTCTTCTCATACAGCAGCTACTGTAAAGCCAATCAGTTCCAATAGACAGCCTCATTCTGGACCAGCTACATCAGTAGGACAGCCTAACCCTGCACAAAGATCACGACAGACATCAAGTACGTCAGTATATAGTCAACATACTCATGTATCTACATCCAGTAGTGCTAGAACCCCAACAGCTTCCTCCCTTTCAACTCCGTCAAATACTGTTCAACAATCATATTCTACAAATACAAGTCATGTTCGTCAGTCTGCTCCTGTTCCTGCTCCTGCACCAAAGGTACCAGCTTTCGACTTTGAACCAACACCGATTGCAGAATTGAAACGAAAATCACAACCAGCACATCTTCAAGCGCCTGTGCAGCAGCAACAACAGACTAATGCTAACGTACAGCAGCCATCTCGGCATCATCCAATGCATTCTAACACTAATAGACAAACACAACAACAGCAAATATCACAAGTATCAAGACAGCAGCATTCATCTTCTCAACATCCTATGCGAACTCAGGGATCGACTTCTACTCATCAGTCATCATCGTCGTCTAGATCTCACTATCAATCTGCATCATCAAGTGCTAGAGCGAATCCTGCATCAGATACAAGTAAAAATCGTAAAGAAGAATTTCTAATGTTTACAAAAGTACTCATGAAGTACCTTGAACAAAAAGATAAAGAAATGCATCTAAAAGCCAGACACGTCATTAAAGAATGTGCTAGAAAAAACAAAGAGGGAGATCCAGCATTTAGTTCTCTAAGTGCCTCGATGCAAAAGCAATTGAAGAAATTGGTTGATAGAAAACAGGGTGCAAACTACTGGGCCAAGGCTGAAGATTATCTACGACAATGGCTTTACAATACTTACAAGAAGAATGGCAAGTATTCGGAGGAGGAAGCTCAAAGAAAAGCTAGACGTACTGCAAGACAAGCTTCCTTGCCTCTGGATCAGTCCTTACCTCCCCATCACAAAGATCAGCCTATTCAACCTACATCAATTCCTCAACCAAGCCCTACTGTTCAGATGCAACAACGTCAGCAACAACAAATGCAACAAGAGCAGCAAGGACAAGTACCACAGCGACAGAGTCAAGAGCAACAAAAAGCTGTCGAGCAAAATGAACAAAAAACACAACCAGCTACTAAAAAACCTAAAGCAGAAACAAAACCTACTGCAGCGAAGAAAGCTCCCAAGAAAAAAGCTCAAGCTCCAAAGGGAAAGACATCTACTACCAAGAAGAAGAATGCAAGAAAAACTCCAACATCACCAGAGAAAAAGTCAACGGCAAAAGAATCATCGAAACCTGTGTCCACAGAACCAAAGGAGTATCAAGAAGCGATGGAGATGCTTAATCACGTCGTGGATTATGATGTTAGTGCAATTGGACTTATCTTGGGAAATTTGAATGGAAACAAGCATAAAGAAGACATTGATATTTCCGAAGAACAGAGAAAGCTTTTGTACGATGATTTCGGTATTACCAAAATGAAACCAAGAAGAGGATTATATGGTGGTGACAAATCTAGAATTGCATCACCTACTTCCGTTGCACCAGAGAAGGATGATGACGGAGACAGCTCTTCTAAATTGCCACTCTATATACAAGGATGGGATAAGCGAAACATTGTTTCTGCACGTATTGCGTGGGCGAAGCTAAGATTGATGGAAGATGAACTCGAAGAAATGGAACAGACAAGTTCTAAACTCCCATTGCCTAAAGAATCAAATCAGAAGCCAACGGAAGTAAAAAGCACAGATGAAAAAGATTCAACTCCAGATGTCTCGGACGGATCTTGGTTCAATGACGAAATGGCAGAACAAGATGAAACTCTGGCATTGATATCTGAAGCAACTCAGTACTATATTAGAACTGCACTAGAAGGTGCCATGAATCTTGCTAAAAAGCGCGCAAATATTGAGGGGATCAGGTTGATGAATCAACAACATCTCCTTGTAGCAGAGAGTCAAAAAAATCCAACATCTAAAAATCGCAAACCACCATTAATGCTCCGTCTTGGATGTGATACAAGGCGTCAGTATTCAATGGTACAAGGAAATGCAGCAAAGACAAGTCAGCGATTTGAAGAGGCTTTGGAAAGACAGGAAGACATGAAAGTTATGAATCAGGAATCTATGTGCAATGTTTCTAGTATGGAAGAGTTATCAACCATTCCTAGACTTCCTTCAGCTGCAAAGAAAGCAGAAGTCAATGCTAAGCGTATCTTTGAAGTTCATGGCGGAAAGCATGCAACAGAGCCTCCACTTGGTAGAGTTCCAAAGAAAATGAAGATTACCTCGAAGGATTTCTCTTCTTGCATAAATCAGCCTAGTTTCGCAGTATCCAAAAGACAAGTTCTTACAAATTCATTTATATGAAGAAGTGGATTAATATTCTTCTTCTAAATTGAAACAACTTTTAGTCTGTACTAATCATACATTTTAACAAGAATACAAGTCGAATGGTTTCTTCACTCATTATATCATCCATATGCATATACTCATAGCGTCATATGCTAAAGAATAAAATCAGAGTTCTCATCGGCGTTTCTGGACATTTCACCGCGATGTGACCATAAAAGTTTATCCGAAAATCGACCAATGACATATTGTTCCCTCATCAACACAGACACACAGACGACATGAACTTTTGGATAATGTAATAATTAGTTTTACAAACCCACGGCTTGGAAATCCTTATTCATATTGGACTGATGAAAACCACAGCGAGAAAAAGGATAAGATCGTTAGTATTGGTTGCAATGACCTTCGCGTTTCTGCAAACTACGAGCATTTCATCTCCGCGGGAGAAATACAGCCGACATCTGCAAGATGATCAAAGCAGTGAGACGAGGTTTCGATTTGAAGAGACTTTGGCAAAGTCAAATACAATACTCCTTGGCATATTTTCCATGGCTAGTATCGAAGCAGCTGCAAAACGAGATCTGATAAGGAATACTTACATCAAAGACGGTGGTCATCATGTGTGCTCCCTCCAAGAATATGAAGATATGCTGACAAATAAATCAAAAGATGAAATTGAATGTCGGGTGATTTACACATTTGTACTAGGAGGAGCTAGCTATGCCCAGCAGACATTATGGTCACCGAAATCAAATGAACGAATTTCTTTACCCAAACATCATAATTGGGCTGAAGTAGAAGACGACTGCACATATTTGAACATTCGTGAAAATATGAACAATGGAAAGTCAATAACATACATGGCATTTGCATCAATGATTGCAGAAAAATTCGACATTGATTATGTAGCAAAGATAGATGATGACACAGTGACAACGATACCGTTAGTCATTGAAAAGTTGAATGATTTGCCACCATCACCCTTTAATCGACGAATTTATGGTGGTTTATTTACCTTGAAATTCTCAAGGATGAAGTATGAAAATCATCATCTTGAAATCTTGTATTCTCAGGGTCAATTTTATTACATGAGTAGAGATCTTGCAAGATTTGTTGGCTCTGAGATGCCCTTTGAAAATTATTATCGTCTGAGATTCGCCGCAGAAGATGCTGCAATAGGCTCATATATATTAACTCACGAAAGGCCAATAACGATCATTGATGATTTCAATTCAGTATTTTGGCGTCACCCAGCAAAATCATTGGATGACTACAAATCATGGTGGGATAGGAGAGAAGAAGAAGGTGTCATGCCTTTTACTCATAAACATGATACGAATTTCAAATGGTTTTGCGAGGATGAATTTCCAAGGCGTGGAATGGTTCTGCAGTAATACAACAGAACGAAATGCGTTGACATGAATTGCAAGTATAGAAATAAATGAATTTAGAAAATGCTACACATCAGACGGACGTAGCAGTGTAAAGTAATTACACTTTATATTTTACAGTGAAGGTCATTGTCTTATTTTTGGAATATACTATAGTATTATCTGAGTTAGGTTAGGAGTCTCATTATTCTAAACACGACCTACTTATCACTTCTCTTCTCTTACACCAACAATTTGAGAAAGAGGTGCACAGTAATACGTACTGTGGTACGTTTTTGTGAAAAAAAAAACAAAATAATATTCTTTTAAATAGTAGGCCATCCCCTCCCCATTCTTATTGAGAATGGATTTACTTGATCCATTTGCACCGGCTCCCCAGAAACAATATGTCTATGATCTTTCGGGTTCAAGGCCTAATGTCGCTTCCACAAAACAAGATGTAGACTTCTTCGATGGTGCACTCAACAGTACACCCACATCTAGAATCGGAAATGATTTAGCACCAGCAGCTCCTATCAATCCACCTTATCATATCAAGGAGCCACCACCCCCGCCCAACCAATTGGTTCAAAGACCAGTTCTTATTCCCACTTCTCATCATATCACAGAACCTCCTCCACCTCCGCCGCCGCCGCCGCCGCCACCACCAATTAATCATATGAGCAAAACTCCTGTTGTCGATAGCAATCCAGATACCTTTGCTTCAAGAAAGAATAGTACGACAAAATCTTTTGGGGATACAAATTCGTCAAATGTGAGTGCTTACTCCTCTGTCAGTCGATACTCTCAATATTCAACAACTACATCAGCAAATTTATCAGCTGGAGCAACTATTCTAAATGACAAAACTTTTGCTCCACCACCTGCACTTGAGAAAAGTTTTGCAGTAACAAAGAATGAATACATGGGGACCCAAAAAGTCATAAAGTCAACTCTACCATCACATGGTTCGGTCAAACATAGTGGAAATTGTCTTGCAAGATTTTCAATAAAGTCGTTACTAATCAAAAAGTGGAGAGAAACTTTCTGGATAACATATGGCAATAACCAAATACTTTTCTTTAGATCAAAAGAAGATTATGAAGATTGGGTTTCAAATCCTTATCTAGAAAAGGATGATCGCGACAAACTTGTGAAACTCAATATTGATTTCAAAAATGATCGTTATGCCAAAACAGTGAAGGGATACACTATAACACGAATAGCGACAAAATACTATTTATCAAAAGTCATGTATACATTCAAGGTAGAACGGTGGCACAGTTATGGTCCAGCAGTCGCTGTTGCTATTGGTGGCAAAGATTTTGACCAAGTACAAAATTTAAGAACAATTATTGCTGCTATGCTTGATGTGCATCCTCAAGGAAACTTGAAGGCAGTAGATGACTCTGACATGAGTTCATACTATGGCTGGAGTAGAAGTAGTGGATCGTCTATAGCATCATCGTCTTTTCAATCATTTGGTTCTAGAAATATATCTAGTTCGCAAACACAGTCACTAGCTTCGATAAAAGAGGAGAAACCTAAAAGCAAAAAGAAGAAGGAGAAAAAGGAAATCTCAAGCGAAAATTCTTACTATGCCTGGAAGGATGGAAATGCCCCTGTCGAGATGCAGAAGCCAAGTCACAAATACGACTTGGGAGTAAAGCCACCAAAGAAGGAAAAGAAGAAGAAAAGATTTCTAGGCATCTTTCGAAAAAAGAAAAAGGCAGAAGAACCTGAACCCGAGATACAGTATTATGTCGGAAGACCGTCTCATGAAGCAAATTTTCAATATCATGCATCAGCCATGTATTGATGAAAATGTTTTTAAATGCATCTCTTTATAGATTTGGATTGATCTGTATAACTTTGTAAAATAAGAACATAAATGAATTATGATAACGCAATTGTCCGTTAAAACGGCCTATTCGGACCGTTATCATGAATCACAAAGCTAGACTACATCATCCTGACACGTCATTTGATTATCATTCACACATCTCGCGTTTTACTTCTTTTCGCTTCGACAACAACAGAATATCTACAACTCATATCCAATATAAATAAACTTGCAAATATGAAGACTGCATCTCTCGTTGCTCTTACCCTCGCTGCTCCAGCTGCTGCATTCTCTGGATCATCCTTCACTGGATCTTCCATGAAGGCTGTGCAAAACTCTGCTTCCATGACAATGGAATACATCCCAAGGTAAGCTATGTTGTTCTTACCCTTTTGTAGTTCCTTTGTGTGTCAGCCATTTATATCTCACCTTTCCTGTCTGGGGAAACAGTGGAATGTCCAAGGAACAATGGAAGAAACTTAAGGAGAAAGAGGCAAAGTCCAAGGGAAAGAATCTTGGAAAGGTTGGAATTACTTCTTTCCAGTCTAGAACTTTTGCTGAATGGCAAAAAGCCGGAGGAAAGAACCTTTTCCCAGTTGATCCTAATAAGGTAAAGGATGTAAGTGAGATTCCATACATGCAGAGACAAGGAGGAAAGCCTGATGATTCCGACCTTAAGAAGGGAGGCGGAGGAGGATTCTTCGGAATGTTTGGAAAGAAGAAGGAACCTGAGCCAGAACCAGAGCCTGAGCCACCAAAGAAGAACTTTTGGACCTTTTAAGTAAAGTCAACCCCAATCATATTGCAAATACATTACCTTTTTCTACGGAAAGGTATGCCATATTAGAACTAAAATTATTGTCATTTAATCAAAATTCTCGAGTTCTTATCATTTGTTTTTATAAGTATATATACTCCTCTATTCACAAAGTAGGTTTACATATATACTCAAATCCAATGAGATTGCATAGAAAAGAAAATATCCGAACTTTTTGAAGGAACTCATCTCCTCTTGACAGTAGTTTTTCTGTACGTAGACTGGTAGATGGTTCAGTTTCTCCTGGCATTAGATTTGATTTTGCAAGTCACTATCCATACCGTTTATACTATGATGATACTTCTTCAAACACATGCAATATTTCTAAATTTTCTTAGTATTAAAGCAATAAAAATTATAGTCTACTTTGACCATTTGTGGTGGTGCTCATTTCATTGACATCTTCTTTGTGCCAAAGAACAAGTCCCACCTGTCCTACAAATTCATTTATTATATTGTTCTTTTCGAATTTATAAAACATTCAGCTGCAAACCTATCAATAAAAATATACATTGAATCATCTACAACTTATACAGGAATACATGCTATACAAGTATTTAGCATGGTGGCTGAAGTGGAACAGATCCCTCAATAGTAGCAGCACAGTAAAGTCCAGCAACTCCAATCATAGCAAGACGTCCATTCTTGATCTCGCGATCACGTCCCTTAGCCAAAGCCTCCTCAGATTTTCCCTTGCTCAATCCAGCTGGATCGTAAAGTCCAGGAACCATGTTCTATAAAGAATGACGATAAAAATGATGGTCGTGAGAAAAAGAATTCTTGACATTGAAAAGTGGGCAATACTGTAGTGGCAATATTGAAGAAGTCCCAAAAAAGGCGACACTTTTGCAAATAAAACATCCATCAAATCAAGTTAACGTACCTTTCCTGGGGTTCCTCCGCGAAGGTAATGGGTTCCACGGCGAGAGTGGAAAAGCTCATCATGGAATTCAATCAATCCAGCGAAAAGCAACATTTGTGCCTTTCCCCATCCTGGAACAGCATCCCAAGCCTCAAGTCCCTTGGATGGGATGCTTGCGAAGTCAAGTCCGTGAGACAATTCACCTGGAAGACGAAGTCCAGCTCCAACAGCCCACCAACCAACGAATGCAGCCATAGCAACACGTCCGTGCTTAACCTCAGCATGTCTGTACCATGCAAGAGTCTCGTCAGATCCAATATCTGCAAGTCCAAGAGGATCCCATACACTTCCGATCTCGATGGTGTTTGGGGAAGCAAGAATTGCTTCCTTGGAGATACAAGTGTAGGAAGGTACCTCAGGCTCTGGCTCTGGAGCAGCCTCTTCCTCAACAGCCTCAACTGCCTCTTCGCTCATTGCGAGCTTGGTAGCGAAAGTTGGTGCAGTTGGTACAGTGAATGCAGATGCACCTGCAAGGAGAGTGGTAAGGATTGCGAGCTTCATATTGGTATATTTGTATTGATATTAGATGGGTGATGGCTAGAAAGGCGTAACAGACGTAATTGCAAGGAAAGTCGATGTTTTTTTTACTTCATTGGTCTCGTGTCCTCGCAGTTCAACTGCGTATCTTTCTCATTTGAGCTTCAATCTTGTGTGTCCCCGTCAGCTTGGTATTTCAATTGATTCTAAAAGAGCCTTTTTGACATTAGTATGTAAGTACGTATGCATCCAAATTCAACGTTATAACAACACAAAACAACCGCGAAGCAACGAAAAGCAACCCGCGAAAGCACAACACAAAACTTTGGAAAGGAGCATAAAAGCCGCGAAGGTATTAACTTCGCGCCAGATCTCAATCTAATTCGCGCCAGATCTCCCAAAATCAGATCCATTTCAAAAGAAAAAATAGCAATGTAAGTTTATTGATTGGTGGACATAGAAAGAGACGGTCGCGAGAATATTTGTTTCTTCCCCTTGGACTTGAAATATATGTATAGAAGAAGCGCAGTGTCAACGGAAGTCTGATAGATTTTGACTATACAGTCTAGCTAGATTATTTCTTTTTATTATGCTATGGGAACAACAGTCCAACTTTGTTTTCAATCATGATGAATGTTACTAATAATACTTTGCTGTTTGTATCCAGTAGCTATATTCACGAATCAACATGGCAGACGATTCGGCACTAGAACACGATGCGAAGCGCATGAAGCTAGATCTTGAACAACAAATACCTCAACCACAACAGCATGTTGCTGTGCCAAATATGACCAATGTCAATGTGTTTGATTCAAACATTGATGAGCATGGAACAACCATGACTGCTGCAAATCCTATCGCAGAGGAAGTCAGCGAAGAACATATGCATCATGTAAATCAAGACGCTGTGCAAATGGCGGTTGCAGAAGCTACAGCGGCTCACATGAATGAATTTGTAGAAGATCCAACTGCACCGCCAACTGAATATCAGCACATGGATCAGACTCAAACTGTTCAAGTAATACACCATGATCCAAATGCCATAGCAGCGGCACAAATGCAAGAGCATTATCAGCAGCATGATCCGAATCAAATGGTGCAGATGGATGAACAGCAAATGGCTCATCAGCAACAGTATGAACAAATTACACAGTATGAACACGAGCAGCACCAGCACCATATGATGCATCATCAGGAACAAGATCCTAATCAGCAATATCAAGGTCATCACTTGGTTACCGAAGGAGGAGCTGAAATGAGTATGGAGGCTATGGCTGCTAATGCTGCTGCTGCCGCCGGAGTTGCAGATGTCAATTCTGTACCGATCAATGTACCTGTGAGTGTAGAACATCACCATGCTCACGTTGGAATGGATGAAACTGGACAGCTTCAACAACAGGCAATTGAAAGTCATCAATTGATTAATGGTGTTCCAGTTACTGTTCATCAACAGCATCAGCATAATGCAGATGGTTCTATTACCATTACAGAGACAGTTCAAGCTCATCACCCATCAATGCCTCCTCTTGTCCAACCTCAACAGTATGTAACTCACGAAGAACACGCCCAGCAACATGAAATGATGCAGGTACATCCAAGTACAATGCCAAAGAAAAGCAGACCGTCTCATACTTTGCCAACTACTGATCCAGCTTATAGACGTAAGGACAAGTCTCTGGGAGTTCTTTGTTCGAACTTTATGCGCCGTTATACTCAAATGTTTTCCTCCAAGGTTCCCGCGGGGACCACAGCTGAGGTTACGATTGATGAAGCATCCCAGTCGTTGATGGTAGAACGTCGTCGTATCTATGACATTATCAATATTCTTGAAGCTATTGAGGTTGTGACTCGTAAAGGAAAAAATACATACCATTGGCATGGAATGGGTAATATTACAGATACCCTACGTAAAATGCAAAAGGAAGCATTTGAGATCTTTCCAAACGACGTGCAACTCAACAACTTGAACGGGAATGATGGGGATAATAAGGACAATGAGCAACTACCTACTGGTTTCGCCATGCTTTTGGCCTCGGCGGAGCAAGTAGATCAACCAATGAAAAAAGGAAAAGAAAAGAGCCTTGGACGCTTGAGTCAAAAGTTTGTGATGCTTTTCCTTGTTGGATATGAGACTATCTCTCTCGAAGATGCATCGGATAAGATCCTAGGCAAGACTGATTTACCTTTACCGCCACCAAATGCAACAGCTGAAGAGATGTTGAAGATCCGAAATTCTAACAATAAGATGATCAAGACAAAGATAAGACGTTTGTATGATATTGCAAATATCATGGCAAGTGTTGGGCTTATACAAAAGCTCCAAAGTGATAATCACACTTCGTCAGGAAATCCACGTGCTAGACCAATGTTCAAGTGGATTTACCCTCTCACTGCGAGGGAAATATTGAATTTTTCTGATCGAAGAGTACAACAAACTGTTGATGGACAAAAGATAATTGTTCCTATTCCTGAAAAGGAAGTCAGGATTAACGAAGATGGTATTATTGAACATGGCTTTGTGCCATCACAGCAGCATGAAGAAGGAAATGTCATGCAAGCCTACGCCCAGCCTAACAGCATGCAAAATCAAGTCATCGCTCAAGAAAATGATGATTCATTGACCGACACTGCAAATGCTGTAGTGAATGCAATGGAATTAGGAAATGATAATGACGATGTTGTGAAGGCTGCAGAAGACGCAGCAATGATTGCGCATCAAGTCGTCAATGGGACTGAGGGCACTATTACAGAAAACTCCATGGTACAAGAAGAAGCGCTCCAAGCAGCTGTAGCTGCAGCGGGAGAACATCTCGTTACAGAACAGCAGCAATACAGTGACGAGCCAACCCCTGCTCACAATCCTAACGAAGATGACACTCAAAACACTGTCCATGTAAGTGTTGATGAATCTGGTATTCCTATACAAGAACAACAACATTTGCACGAACCAAATCCAATTATAATGCAGGAAGGTGAACAAGTTTTGGACGAAAGAAATGGGGAAACTGTTCCTATTTAAATAGAGTTTGGGATGGAGCAATCTGATTGTCGAATGGTAATGAACAATTTTGTAAAGTTAAAGATAATACGAAAATATAACGTTCAATATTTTTTATGAAAATGTAAAAGATTGGCTTATTTTTTAGGCTGCGTTACATGTATTAGATTATTTTACAAATACCTACCAACAAGATACGAAGATGTTGAGGTTGTATGGCTGGGATGTTGGAGAAAAGAGGCTTTCAAATTTCAATCCCAAAATGAATGAAAAAGGACTAGAACCAACGTACGTACATACACAAATATCGTGGAATTTTCTTTTCACGACTGAGGAAAGTCCTCAACAGCCACAAACATCCCTGGTACAGAGATGACTGAGCTAAATAAGGTATATATTAGGATAATAATATTATGATACAGTCTGTGCTGGATCCTTGGAAGAATAACGATAATGTTTTTCATGTGGAAGGGGGCTTCCTTCTCATCTAGTAATGCAAGTCTAACGAAGGCTCTATCGCAATATTATAAATATTGAAAGCGAATCGTTTCTACTTCCTCTCTAGACAAAACTTAGTTCCCCTCTTAACGAAAGAGGCATAACAGAGGCGTCTCATAGTTTTAAAATATTGGACCACACAAGATAGATATAACGTCCATTTACAGTCACGCAGGTTGGAGTCGTGTTGAAATAATCACAGAATATTGAAAGGGAAAATAAAGTGCCGCCAATATTTAACAAGAGAGCACTACTCGGTTAGTGAAAGTAAATACCTTACAACTTAGTGCACTTCCTTCAATAGCACATCGAAGACAAATATACAACTTCTTCACATCCAAGATATGCCTTCTGCAATACGAAAGATAAGCTGCTTTAGAAATCTGATTCCAGGACCCTCTAGTGAGGTTCGGTATCAGACCACTGACGATGATATGTTTCATGACTATGCCCTTGAGGAAGAAGAGAGATACAATCAAATGGTCTATGGTATCGATAGCTCTGACGGAAGATACAGCACAAACAAACACAAACATAATACAAGCGTCTCCACAGCCAATGAGAGCTTCCTCACCACCAGCACAATGAACTACCCCACTCCTTCAAGGCAACGACAAGATGAAGACATGAGATCCCTGCCTCAAGCTCAATCACAACCGAAGAATAAGTCAAGATCGTTCAAACGCCCTGGTATTATTTGTAATCTAGTACCAGATAAGAGGCTAGGCAAGGATGTATCTCAAAGGGCCTCTTCTTCGTCTGAGAACCCATCTAGAGCAGTGCCATCCTCTAATTTTTCATCAGCATTCACTATTGACTTTGAAGATGTCTCCTTCTCTGGAACAAATCTACTTGAGAAAAACAGTGACTGTGATGAATTCGTACCGCAATCTGATTTTTCGCAAATATACAATGAGGTTGAACCGGAACATACGTACTCTGACAAAAGATCCAAGAAAAAACTATTTCAACAATGTGTTTCCTACAAACCAAAATCGCACAAGAAGAAAATGCCAAATATACCAGAAGATGCACATTTAGATCAAAAAGAACCAGAATATGATTTTATTCAAGAAAGTGATGGACATGTGGAAATGAATATTCCTGACATTCAACCATTTTCAGCATATGAGCAAGCAATTCCCTACCATCAATCTTCAAAATTGTCCAATGTGCAGATACTTGATTCATTAGCTTGTATGGAATTTCAAAATTTGCAACAAAATATCGATGATTTGAAAAACACATCCGGGTTTCAGAGAATGAATGATTATCAGACACAAAGTGAAGTTCCTCAGGTTGTTGGGTATGGTGCCTCCAATGATCTCAGTGATTCCGTCAGTGAATTTGGTATGGGCAGTATTCATGGAAGTAAATCGGAAACAGGGCGATATGAAAAAACTTTGGATGACTCTGATGACTATCACGATGATTATGGCCCTCCTCGCAGCGCTCGAAACAGGATGAGAGATGACTACGGTCCTGTTGGAGGAAGGAATTATCGCTCTGAAACTTCAACTCCTATGGGAAGTCAGTGGGAAGAGAAAGAATTTGATCGTGTTAACCGATCGCACACAGAGAAGAAAAATGAAGAATTCCTTATGAAAGCAAGTATTCGAGAGCATGCATCTCGTTACAGCAATGAAGATATCATTCCAAGGCAAAGAAAGGATGCATTTTCTAGCCAGTATGAAGGAGAGGAACAGTTACAGTCCTTTGGAAGGATTCGTCAGCCTCCTCTTTCTGAATCGCAAAGCTTTGAAAAAGTTCATCAGGATCATAGGCTATTTTCCGCGTACCAGCCTACAAGTGTTCTCGATAGCAGCAATGAATTGGATGAACCAAGTCATCACTATCAGAGACAATATCAAGACATGCCTCCACACCCTCGCCATAGAGTTAGATCATACGTTCGACCTCGTTCCTCTCAGACAGAGGAAGCTAAAAGGAAGGAGCAAGAGTTCCACTTTGCTGTTGCAGAGAAGAATCAACGAAAAAATATTGCGCGCACAGAGACTTTTTCTGAAGCTTCATCCGGTGTCTCGAGATTCAGTAGAAGCAGCAAATACCGTGAGCTCTTGAGCGCACCCATGAAGATTCAGAGAGACGATAGAAAGTCATCTGTAGAGTCTGAATTAACTCACAAGTGGTCCAACATGTCTAGTGTCCGTTCCGAATCTGAGGTTGAATCTGATTTCGACGAGTATGAATATCGGCATAGATCCAGTGGTCAGAGACCGCGTCCTAACATGTACAGTGATGATGCATATTTCTAAACTATACTATAATGGAACACTTGAGAATGTAGATGAATAGCGTATACATTTAGATTTAGTTATTGTGCTTTTCTCTTAGTTCACGAATTCTCTCCTCTTCGTAGTCGAATAAACTGTATTCCAACTCCTCGTCTGGCATAAATAGACCCTCAAACTTGAGACCAGGATTCTCTCTTGTTGCACCAACTTCCTTCAAAGTCTCAATGTATAGCTTGACAAAATCCTTGAAATGTTCGCCAGGTGCGTATTCTTCTCTCATACGTTCACCTTGTCTAGCTTGATCTTCGACTCCAAATGTAGGTGACTTTCTTGCAGCTCTGAAAGTCTCCTCAAGTTCAACCATAGTGATACCAAAAGATTCCAAAGTCTCCAAATCCTTTGGATCGACATCATTTTTCCATTCGCTAAAGGATGCAATAAGTTCTTCTTGAGATCTTTCGGAACGAGCCCCAAGTTTAGAACCCCTAACTAATGCAATCTCTTTCACCGGTTGCACTCTGGTTGCTGGACCAACTTCATTGAAGGTGATAACTTGCTTTTGACTCAAAAAATGATCCCATGCAGCTGCTCCCTCAGTTTCTAAATCAAATCCAACATATGCTCTGCCGGTTGGGTGCCCATCAATAGATTTTACAAACTCGATTGATCCCTCGATGTCTCTTGGCTGTACACAGAATTGTTGGAAATATTCTGAGATTTGTTTCTTTGAAGTGCCAATTGGTACATTGCTCAGATGCAATACGTGTCCATGTGATAAGAAGAATGGTTCTGATGGAATATCACCGTCTACAACAAGTTTGTGAGTCATTTTCTTCATTTGGAACTTACGAAGTGGCCCACCAAATTTGTCGTGGATAAGTTCACGTTGAGCAGGCTGTACACGCAAGATCTGGCGTTGCAGATTCTTGAAAGCATTTTCGAATTTAGAATTGGATAAGAGCTTCTTAGCATCTGATGCAGATGAAGTTTTGATAAGTGCAGTAGTTGGGCCTGCCATGCAGATATCGTTCTCTGTAATATTTTCTACTCCTTGAAGTAATCGTGCGATAGCATTTGATTTCATTCCTGCTGGAATATTCTCGACCTTCACAATCTTATCACTTTCAGTTCCAACAAAATTCTTTTCCTCTTCTGTTTGTTTTCCAGTTGAGGTGTAAATAGATGTTTCAACATGCGGCAATACAATGATTCTCTTTGCCTCACTCTTTTGAATAGCGTCACTTGCTTCCTTTGCAGACTTAAATCCCACAAATGCACTAGTCATGTTGGCACTAAAAACATTTTGTAAAGGAACTGAGAAAGCATCAGCGACAAATTCTTCAACCTTCACTTTATGTAGAGGATTGCTGTATGAACCTAATTCATTGTCCACAACTGGTCTAGGTACATTTGTGACATATGCAAATGATTCATAAGACTCGACCCATTCTGTAGGTGGGTTTGTTCTATTAGCAGGAAATTTGATAGGCTTTGCTTGACGCTTGGACTCGTCATGTTTATTTTCATACTTGTAATATAACGCATCTGTCTCCCATGGGTCGTCAAGTTCGCCTTGAAATTCAATGTCTCCCCACATATCATAGTTGGGTCTATCACTTTGCCCCCTCTGTTGCTTAATATTTCTCTGTTGACGAAAGGAGGACTGTGCAGAAGCTACTTTTGATCCAAGCCATTTCCTATTATTATCAAATTTTGTAGGATCCAATTCATAGTCTTTTGGACCTTCAAAAAGAGATGCATAATCTTCCACTTTTGCTTGATTCATTCTGACATTCTTCTGACCAGCTGCTTTGGAAGATTTCTTATTTACATCTGTTGGAGCAGATGCATCAGATGATTCAGTGGAATAAGCCAAAGCGTCCTTCAAAATCTCATCTGATTCTTTCCCTGGAAAAGAATCTTTTACGGAATGACCTTTAGGCTTTCTAACTGCTAGTTTTGGAATTCCAGATTGATGCTTTTGTAATTCCCCACGAGCAGCTGGTTCTAAAAACTTTTTGGCAAAGTTTTCTTTTTTGGACTTGTTGTCGCCATCTTTAGTAGTTGCAAATGATGCGACAATGGAACGACGAGATAGCGCACTTGCGCGATTCTTTGCTATTGTCAACCGAATCATTTCTATCCTTTGCTTGGTTGTTTATATTATATTATCATCAATCACCTATGACAATTGCAGTTTAGCTTGATGATACAATACATACAACATGTACAAAGCTGTGTTTGCTCAATTTCCCTTCACTTTTGCGGTCCATAACCACCTTGTGATTGCAAAAGAGAGACAAAAGGAAAGAAGCGGTAAAGAAGCACACGGAGATGCACTTCTCCAATGAAATCATCACAAATCTAAAAAGGCCTTTTGTGGTACGTGTTGAAAAAGAAAACGTACGTACCTACCAGTTTGTGGTATCTTTCGTTGTTGAGAAACCGTTCTTCTTCTGGCTTCTGGAGGAGGCGAGGAAAGCTGAAGATGCAAAGCTAGCAAGTTTTTCGGCGAGCAATCGAATTACCGTTCAAGAACATTAGAGACTTGTACATAAGACTCATTCTTCTAACAACGATGCAATATTCAAAGCTTGCACTATTGGCTCTAGTACCAGGCGTTTCTGCATTTGCACCATCTGCAGGTGGAAAGACTGTCTCTGCCCTCAAGGCAACCGTGGATCCATCAACTGTTACAAAAAAGGAGTATGAAGACATCTGTGGTGTCAGTTTCGATGGTGAATCCCTAGAGAAAAGACTTGAGAGAACATCTTTCCTCTACCCAAAGCATGTCGAGGTTGTAGAAGACCTGGCTCCTATGGTAGATGACATGGTTGATAATATTGTAAGTGTCAAACATATATCTTTGCATTCATTGAATGACACTATTCGTGTCATGAAAAATCAGAATGCTGGTTGTCATTTCATTATATGTTTCATAGCTTCAAATGAATTTACTAATAGTTTTACTTGTGCTCTTAGCTTCTTGAGACTGGTGAGAAAGCATGGCAACCACAGGATTACCTTCCTGATATGGCAGCTGACACTTGGTATGACGAGGTAAAGGAAATGAGAGAGATGGCTGCTGGTGTACCAGATGATGTTCTCGTTGTCCTTATCGGTGATATGGTGACCGAAGAAGCTTTGCCAACTTATCAAACTCTTCTCAACACATTTGAGGGATGTGATGATCCAACAGGAACAACTGAATCTGCATGGGCAAGATGGAGCAGAGGATGGACCTCGGAAGAAAATCGTCATGGAGATCTTTTGAATAAATATTTGTACCTTGGAGGAAGATGTGACATGCGTTCCATCGAAGTTACCATTCAACATCTCATCACCTCGGGATTCAACCCTGGTGCACAAAAAGATCCATACCGTGGATTTGTTTACACTTCCTTCCAGGAACGTGCAACCAAAATCTCTCATGGAAACGTAGGAAAGCTTGCAAAGGCCAGTGGAGATACCAACCTTCAAAGAATTTGTGCCAAGATTGCAGGAGATGAAGGAAGACATGAAAAGGCATATCAGGCATTCGTTACTGAGATTCTCAAGAGAGATCCTGATGGCTTACTTGAAGTTTTCGGAGACATGATGAGAGGACAGATTGTCATGCCTGCGGAACTTATGACTGACGGATCTGATCCAGATTTGTATGAAAACTTTTCCAATGTTGCGCAGAGACTTGAAGTGTATACTGCATTGGATTACGCTGATATCATTGATCATTTGGTTAAACAATGGGATTTGGAGAACCTTGAGGGACTCAGCAGTTCTGGAGAGAAGGAGAGAGACTATTTGTGCAAACTTCCAACTCGCTACAGAAAGCTTGCTGAAAGATCTATGAATAAGGCAAAGAAGGCAACAGAGGATGAAATTCCAATGAAGAGCTTCAACTGGATTTACGGAAGAGAAGCTTAAGAAACAAATATTGGTAAGGAAGTTGATGCATATATGTAAAAAGAAAAGGGATAGGTAGTTGGAATAGTTTCTTAAGATTTTTTCCTTAACTTAAAAATTTCGATAGACTTTTTATTCTGGAGAAGAAGTACATGCATCCACTGTCGAAGCGCAATGATCAATCTACGTATATGGTGGTACCGCAAATTAAATTGCATATGATTATTATCTGAGAAACCATTATAACCCTCCATAAATAATTGACGGTGACACAATCCGAACGCCATGCTTACTTTCTGCTTGAATGATGAAAATGATTATAGCGTTCCTCCTTTAGACTTTTCCTTCCCTCAGTGATGTCATAGCCATTTGATTATATTCTTCTTAGAAAAAAAGTTATATAGAAATGGTATTTAGCAAGGTCACGTGCCGTCATGAAACCAACTCCTCAAGAAGCACTTTGTTGTTCATCTCTATCAAGATTTCATTCATCTATTGAACAACACATAAATACCAGACCTTACTTGTCGTATTTTGCACACTGATACAACCATGGAGCAAGGTGGAGGTCAGGATGTCCCTAAAACTACACATGTGAGAAGATCTCGTGCAGAGAGAGCTAGACTGGAAATTGAAAGGCGTCACAGAAGCTCAAGTCGAGGATCAGATAATTCAAATAGATCCAGTACAACAAGCAGCAATGCTGGAGCACCTTCTGCAAATCGAGTCGCAGCCATCTCCAATGCCACTCTAAACCCAGGTGTATTAAATAGAAATTCTACTTCTAGATTATCTTCAAGAAGTGTACAAAGTTCCCAGTCGAGTAGAAGCTCGAGCACCACCAATAGTAGTCCAATGCGATCGAGATATGAAAAATACGAAAAAATGGGAGTCAGATTGAACAAAAATAAAGATACGACCCAGCAGCATATGCATTCACAGCATAGTAACATGAGTCAGGCTAGTACTACTAGCAATTCGTATCATGATCAGCAAATTGCAATGGTTGCTGCAAAGTCGCAGACACAGCAAGATGACAATGAAGCTATGAGACGAAAATTAAATGTTCCTGAACATAAAATGCAGCAACTTCCAAAAGAGACAATGCCTTTACCAACAGAAGCGAAGCAATCGGTAATACAAGAAGTAGTTCCTCGGGAGCAACAACAGACACAATATCAACACCAAGTTAAGCAACAAATTCCTCAGCAACAGCAGACACAATATCAACAGCATCAACAGCAAGTAAAACAGCAGATCCCTCAACAACAACCAAGAGTTGCTGTATCTACTACTAGAAATGCCACACCAGTAATTGATACAGCTTCAACCATGAACAAACCAGTGAATGTCAATAAGTCACCGACAAATATATCTCCGACAAATGCTGAGTTTCATCAGCCAAATGCATCGGTGCTAATGAACCAAGCCAACCTAGAATCACCACTTTCGCCAATTGTTCAAAGAGCACTAGGAGATCGATCTTATGAAAAACGAAAAAACGCTGCGCTTGAAGTTGAAGCATTGGTAAAATCATTGGCAGAGACAGCATCTACTGCAAACCCAGCCAATAGTCGAGAGCATCGGACTATTGCTGCATTGATTCAACTTTTGGGACGAGACTTTTGTCCATCCATGAATATCAACTTTCGAAAGGGAGGTTTAATTGGTTTAGCAGCTGTTGCTATTGGCTTATTGAATTATGAGGGTTTGAAAAGGGCATACTTGGAACATTTAATCCGACCGGTTTTAATGGGCTTTGATGATCCTGAACCAAGAGTCAGATATTATGCCTGTGAAAGTATGTACAATATTGCAAAAGTAGCTAGAGAATCAATTTTGCCATACTTTAACATGATATTTGAAGGGGTTGCATCAGTTCTGGCTGACACGGATGATGATGTTAGAGAAGGTGCTAATCTACTTGATCGCATTGTGAAGGACATTGTGACAGAAACCGAATCGTTTTCCGTTGTCAAATTTTTGCCACTGTTACAAAATTACATTCGTAGAAGCAATCCATATCATAGAAAGCTTGTTGTTGGTTGGATTATTGTTCTAGATGGTATTCCCGATGTCTGTCTTATTGATCATTTGCCTGATTTCTTGGATGGACTATTCAATATGCTTGGGGATCAAAGTCTTGAAATCAGAGAAGCTGCTGATTCGGCTTTGAGCAACTTTTTGAAGGAAATTCGTGAAAGTGTCGTCTTGGAATTTGGTCCGATAGTCAGTATTCTTGTATTCCAATGTGAATCCAAAGAAAAGTTGAATCGGCTCACTGCTATCTCATGGATTTGGGAATTGATTCATCATCCAAACTCTGGCGGAGACAAATTGCTCCCATTTTTAGCTGATGTATTGAAGGCAATTTTGAATAACATTTCTGATGGAGAAGGAGATATTAGAAAGATCTCTGAGCGATCCAACAATGATCTTTTGTTTCTAGTTCGCGATACAAAGCATGACTTCCGACTTGATATTCTTATTGATGCTTTGGTAACTAAACTATCTACAAAAGATGATGTTCCAACGAAAGTTGCTGTCTTGAAGTGGATTAACATGTTGCTCGAGAAACGAAGAAGAGATATGGATACCTATATTGAAGGTTTGATGAATGTTCTAATGAATCTACTTAGTGATAAGAGCGATGTTGTTGTTCTGCTCACTGTTCAGGTTCTATCTCGTATCTGTCTATCTGACGTATTCAACAAGGGGATTCTATCCAAGGACAAGCTGCGTGATGAAGAGCAATTTGGAATGGTGATAAAACAAATTCTTACACTTTTTAAGCAAGATCGTCGACTTTTGGAATCAAGGGGGTCGCTGATTGTGAGAAGATTTTGTGCGCTCTTAAATGCGAAGAGTGTGTACTTGATCATGGCGGACATTATTTCTGAATATGATGTTAGTGACGACTCTTTCACGCTAGAGTTTGTCGCGACAATGGTTCAAACCTTGAATCTAATATTACTTACGGCACCTGAACTGAACAATCTAAGAAAACTGCTTGAGTCAAGCTTCGCTGTTGACTCTTCAAATGATGATTCATCATCTTCCACAATATTGTCAAGGAGGTCACCAATGCGCCCAATAGATAGATACCACGCAAAGAACGAAGGTGCTAGGGTATTTGCATCTCTGTTCCATTGTTGGTCCAACAACCCAGTCTCAACTTTTTCACTTTGCCTCCTTGCACAAGCTTACGACCTTGCATTTTCATTGGTCAAGAAATTTTCTGAGCTTGAAGTTACTGTAGGCTTTTTGATGCAAATTGACAAACTCATTCATATGATTGAGAGTCCTATTTTTGTCCATGTTAGATTGCAACTGTTGGACGTAGAGGCGCCATATCACACATTTTTACTTAAGAGTATGTATGGTTTACTTATGCTTCTACCTCAGAGTGATGCATACCATTCACTTAATGACAGACTGACAGCAGTATGCAATTTACGTGATAATCTTGGTATCAGACCAAATATCACAGCCTCACCATCAGGTGTGGTAAGAAATGAAGACTCTAGCGTCCATAAGGCAGGATTGGAAGCACTAGACCTTTTAGCTCGTTTCGACGAAGTCACAGTAATGCATAAGAAAGCACGAACTGCAATCCAACAACAAGGAATGTTACATCATGCGCCCACTAAGGAACGAACTAATGGAGGGAATAATGGGGTACATCAACCACAACGGCAGATGCCTTTAGCTTCTGCTGGGAGAGGGAAAGTTGTAAGACCTTCCACTCAATAAAATAATTGGATATGATTTACTGAATGCATATTTCACTGAAAATTACTCTTAACGCATGTCATTGGAACGGTAAATGGCTATCTTTCAATCCTCTTTTTGTTGGCTCTTCTGTCATTATTTATTGTACGTACGTACATGTAGGTACGTAAGCTCATTTTTGCTCCAATCAAGTAATGTTTTTCCTCTTAATTTCATCTATTGAGGAGGGCGCGCTATATTTATTCACTCTTAACTAAAACAAATACAACCTATCTTCCCCTATCACTCATCAAGATGATAAACTTAAGAGTGTTGGTTCTAAGTGCAATGATGGCTCTCGGGTCGGCATTTGTAGCCCCTTTTTCTCGCCTTTCAAAGTCACTCTACAAATATGCTTTCAGATTACCATCTGTTTCAAGCGATGATGATGAAATATTCCATGATTTAATGGAATGGTCGACAGACCCTGAATACTTAGGCAATGTATACATATCAAAGTCATGTATAGGTGGAGGAAATGGACTCTTTGCCTCGAGAGAATTTCAAAAAGGTGAAATACTATTTGTTGTTCCAAGTGACAAATGTCTCACTGTGAAAAATGCCATGGCAGATGAAGATTACGGTGGATTCTTTTCGGAATTGGCAGAGCAAGGGGGGTCAGCTGGTAAGAAAGCTGCTTTGGGAGGATATTTAGCGCAAGAATTGCTAAAAAATGAAGATTCTGATAATTCGTCGCCTTGGTCACCTTACTTGAAAGTACTCCCTTGGAAGCCAAATGATCAAGAGCATTTTTTATGGTGGTCAGACGAAGATATTGAAGATAAGCTTTATGATGCGAATATTTGTGATGAAGTTATCGCATTGCGATCTGGTACAGAATATGTCGCAGAAATAATGGGTGATATCAATCCAAATCTTGACTCTGACGAGGGTTTCGATGCAATACATGGAGCGTTTGTATCAATTCATAGTCGAGCCTTTCAAGATGATGTAAATGATTGCTCTAAACTGATACCCTTACTAGATATGGGACAACATTATGCAAATGCTCTAAGTATTGACCATGAAAGCGATAGCAAAGGCAATGTAGTAGTGACTGCACTAAAAGATATCGCAGCGGATGAAGAGCTTTTCAATAAATACACAGACGACGACTTTGAGCTTGATCGATTTGCAGTTTATTATGGGTTTGTGCCAGGAGAGAAACAAACACTACAAGAAATAGTTGACAGCCAGTCGCCGATAATATTTGCATAGTAACTATGTTTTGTACCAGCAGTAGATTACCTCGCAAATTATAAACCTGCATTGGAAGCACCATATAAGATCTCACTAAAACACACAAAACTTTATTTTACATCGGAATAGAAAATGACTCATATAGATTTCAAAGGATAGACACTTAAAACCATTAAATACGTATTATAAAAGAATTGAGTGAAGGTATGAGTACATCAGGAATACAAACTATGCCGATGATGAATCTTCTTCTATCAGACAAATCCATATCCTTCACAAGACTGTAACGCAGACTTTGCTTCAACGCAGCCTTTTTGTCAAGGTAATCAGTAATGGCAATATCCCATTCTTCTGCTGAAATAAAACCATCCCAATCAGTATCAACTTCCTTCACTAATATTGCAAACCCTTCATCTGAAATCTCAAACTTTGAAGCTCGTAGAGTGATGAATGAATTGAATGGACCATAAACGCATAGCAAAAGCACTCCTTTTCTATACGTAGTGCCACAAGAAGCGATAAATACTGGAAAAAATAGGTTGAAAGAATTCAGAGTTAAGTAGAGATGTTAATATATCAGCTATGCTTCTACAGAAGATTCTTCTTCATGTATAACAGACAAATCCAAAGCTTCTTCAATACCAGACAAATCCATATCCTTCACAAGACTGTAACGCAGACTTTGCTTCAACGCAGCCTTTTTGTCAAGGCAATCAGTAATGGCAATATCCCATTCTTCTGCTGAAATAAAACCATCCCAATCAGTATCAACTTCCTTCACTAATATTGCAAACCCTTCATCTGAAATCTCAAACTTTGAAGCTCGTAGAGTGATGAATGAATTGAATGGACCATAAACGCATAGCAAAAGCACTCCTTTTCTATACGTAGTGCCACAAGAAGCGATAAATACTGGAAAAAATAGGTTGAAAGAATTCAGAGTTAAGTAGAGATGTTAATATATCAGCTATGCTTCTACAGAAGATTCTTCTTCATGTATAACAGACAAATCCAAAGCTTCTTCAATACCAGACAAATCCATATCCTTCACAAGACTGTAACGCAGACTTTGCTTCAACGCAGCCTTTTTGCTAAAGTACTCGCCAATGACTATATCCCATTTTTCTGCTGAAATAAAACCATCCCCATCAGTGTCAACTTCCTTCACTAATATTGCAAACCCTTCATCTGTAATCTCAAACTTTGAAGCTCGTAGTCCTTGTAACAATTCGTCTTTATGAATGCTTCCATTCCCATCTCTATCGAGGTTGATGTAAAAGTTGTGAAAGAACTCTTTGGACAATTCACGTCCATCTCTACGGGAGAGAAAACATTTATCCATTTCTTGGTTGATGTCATAAGGGTCTATGAAGGAAGAACAAAAGTTCAATGTTCTATTTCGTCCAATATAAATGTATAAGCTTTGTTCAGGAAATAAACACTTACCCCAAATGAATATCTCAAGCAGAGACATTTTAAACATCTTTCCAAATTGCTCTTGTAAATGTTTTGCAATTTCCTCAAGACGTGCGTCGGTACTGGCGTCGAAAGATGATTCCATTTTATGTTGAGCGAATTGAACTCTTTTGCGATCTGCATTCAAATCTATTTCCAACGGATTATCGAGAAATGATTCAGTCCCCTCTGAAAGGGAGAGCTTTTCATCAAATGATACAGTGATTGCTCCTTGGATTTGACCTCGTGCTGATCTGTTCATGGTGTTGTCCTTCAAGTAGAATTCAGTGGTAACGGTGGCATTTGCTCCATTGGTATGACTGCTTTTGTAGTCCATCACACTAATCCCAAGAGAATTAATTTCTGACATTGCCTTCGATAACAAACCCCATGCATTCGTCGTCTTCATAGTAACCTTGAAAAACAGAGGGGTCTGACCTTCTTTCTCTAAAGCTTCCTTCTCTATTGCCAAAGCCTCTTGTCGGATGGTTTCATATTTGTCAATGAAATAATGCAGGAAGATGGGCGGAACTATTGTTCCAATAAGTAGCGCTAGAACAGAAGCTGCAAACCATTCTTCGTCTATTAGACCCTGTTTGTAGGCTATATTGCTAATCATGTAGCCAAACCCCCCTCGACACATCATGCTAAATGCTACAACCACCTTATCGCGTCTATGGGAATTGAAAGAGCCTTTGTCCTGTTGAAATCTTGGTACAAGTAATGCTGTTCCTCCTTTGAAGAAAACAGCAGTCGCAGTAAGTAAAAGTCCACGATACCATATTTTCCCACTCCCGAATATTTGTACTGGGATCTACAATATAAAGGAAGTCAGAATCAGAGAAAATGCCACAATATTATTTATAAAAAGCCTCAAGTGATATACTCACCTGAAAACCAATAGTGGCAGCAAAGAAGAACTTCATGAACAGTCCAACCATATCATTGCCATATTCAACGAAAAGATCCTCGGCTGTATCGACCTTAGAGAATGTCATCCCAGATAAAAAGGCTCCGATCAGATAAGATGCTCCTGAGTAATTCAGTACTGGTAAGTAACCCGCAACAAATATCACCATCAACATGAATAATCCAAACACTCTCTCCTTCTTCTTACGCACTCGCGTTAGGATATTATCCTCAATGACTCTGGGTGCCACAAATATAGCAACAAACCCCAATACAAATAGCCAACCGATTGGAGCAAACAGCGTCAACATAAATTCACGAAGTGATATAGAATCCCCTGCCAACGACTTCATTACAGACAGCAACGTGAGTGCTACCATATCATCTATAATGGTTGCAGCTAAAATCATTTGACCAACAGCAGCAGTCATCAGCCCTCCACTATTCAAAATAGGCAAACATGTCCCGTTCGCTGTCTGAGCAAAAGCTACTCCTAGTGCGAAAGCTCCTTCAAAGCTTAGACCAAATGCAAATCCGATACCAAGTCCAGAACCTACCGCCAACACTGCACCTAGAAAGGACAAAGTAATAGCTCTGATACCAGTTTGTGAAATGACGGTCACGTCCACTTGAATGCCAGCCTCGAACATTTGAAAGATAAGACCGATCTCTCCCAGCATTATAAAGGCAAATTGGAATGGAACAAAGCCAAGAACATTTGGACCAAGAATGATCCCTATAATGATTTGTCCGACGAGCGGAGGGATTTTGATGTAACTTCCAAGACCACCTACAAAGTGGATTGCAATGAGAAAAATAAGGGCGTTGTAAATTTTTTCGTATGTTACATCATCTATCTTTGGCGCTGACAACTTGAAGAGAAAGATGGTACTACTCGTTAGATGATGCAAATAGAGTAAAATACTAAAAGAAGGCTGTTCATGCCATGGCTTGAAATTGAGCACTTTCACTTACTGTTTCTTTTGACAAAGATATGCTGTGATTCCGTTGTTTAACAGAAAAGGACAAATATTCAATAAATATAAGTAAGAGTCGAAGGTGGTTAGCGATGAATTGGATTGGACCATACTTATTTTATTTTGGCTTAATGTACATTCCAAAATAATGAAAAGAGTTCACTAAAAAATACAGAGAGAAGCTCATGCTACGACATGCTAATAAGCCTATTTAGACTAACGTCATTGTAGCGTCATTGGAATCTTGACGAACTTCGAAGAGTTGTCATCAAACACAAATGAGAAGGGCTAATGAGAAGCATGTTCTTTCCTCTTCATTCACAATGCTCACAATTAATTAAAGTAAACACCAAAGTTAATCCCACTAACTGCAAACCATTCCCTTGTTGCAGCAGCTCAGGAAGACAAACTGAGACGGAGTCATTTAGCCAAGGGTATTTTATTTTAATTATGGAAATAGGCTTTTTACAAGGTGTCAACATTCAAATATTGTCTTACAAATTAAAAAAGCTTTTTGGCTACGTTGACAGAAGAAGAAGTAAGGTGTGCTTCATCGAACCTGACAAGCACATTAAAAATAGATTCAAGGGGGTTTTATGCCAAATATTGCCCGATTTGCACATAGAATAATCAGATAAAGAGGAAATTCTGCACAACATGAGAAACGCCCAATCAAACCATACTGTTTCCTCTGTCATTTTTCTTCTCTTGTGCTGTTGTAATTATTTCCATCGGCACTGTGAGGCTGTGCAGCTTGAGCAAAATCTTGATTTATATGTAGAGCCTTACACATTTGATGTAACAAAGAGACAGAACTTTTGTGGCCTACAAGCAAAAGTTGATGCAGATGAGGTCGACCTTCGAACTGTTCTTAGCGGGAAATACTTGAATATCGCAATTATGTCAGGTAAGTGTGGAGACTTCAACGAACAATTCGCAAAAGTACTCTTTCATAATGCTGTTATACTCATTGCAATTTCTGCTTCCATTCTCAAATGATGTAACAATGAAAATAGGCAAATATGAAAACACTGATTCAAATGGAAACTTTGTCGATTCTACAGATTTAGGTTTGTGTGTGAAAATCTTTGATGAAATTGCTACCCGAGGAAACTTCACATGGAAGGAGTCGTATATTGTCCAAGATGAGCCTCCAGAGGGCAAGGATTGGACCGATTTGCTCCTATGGTCAATTGAAGCATATGATGTGTCCGTTGATTGGTGGATTCCAAATTCTAATCGCATAGCAAATGGTGCTACAATCATCAAAGGATGGCTTGATGCATCGACAATTATTGTTTCTAGAGTGACTTCTTCCTCGGATGAAACTGAGTCCGAATTTTCCTTCTTCAATTGGGGAACTCCTTTCACTTCCAGTGTCTGGATTGCCATTGTTGGTACCCTTTTGATTACGGCTTTGGTTTCGTTGTTTGTCGAAGGCCTAAGCGGTATCTATGCACCAGTCCAGGGAAATATTTTCTCTGTTTTTGTCAGCTATTTGCATCATTGTCTACTTGTAGTTTCCGGGCATATAGGTATGTCATCAATATTGAATTTTGAAACACCTGCCACTGATGGAATTACAGAACCAAACTAACTGGTTGCACCCTAACCCTAATTCAAAGATCACATTCCACTAACGCACGCGGGACAAATTTTGTCCTTCTCGATCGCTTTTTTTGCAATGTTGTTGCTTGCTGCGTACACAGCAAATCTTGCTAGCTTTCTTGTAATTGAGAAAGCAGCTGCGAATACATTGGTGGATACTGTCAATGATATTGTGAAAAGCGGAAAATCTATTTGCGTAGAGGGTGGAGCCGCGACTCAAAAAGCAATCCAAAACACCTATGACAGCGCTATCCTTGTGAAGAAAGGTGATGATGAAGAAAGTCTCCTTGCTCTTGGTAAAGGGGAGTGTGATTATGCGGTCATGCCTCTTTCAAACTTCGAGTCAAGCAGAATTAAGAAGGATATCAATGGGGATTGTAACTTGAAAAGAATTGGACAAACATTCCAGGTCGAAGAAGCAGGGTTTGCAACGTACAGTGATGCAGGAGTTCTCTGTACATCGATGGTTCGTGATGTGCTCAATGTCCACATGCAAGACTTGCATGATGAAGGATGGATCGAAAAAGCTTGGAATGATTATTATGAACAGATTCAAGATATTGATGATCCAAAGTGTTTTGATGATTCTTCTTCCGTTACTAAAGAATCTGAAGAGACTCTCGATCTTATTAATGTTGGTGGAATATTCTTGTTTCATGGTGCACTTGTATGCTTTGCCATTTTATTATTTGTAGGAGAAAAGCTTCTAGCGAGGAGAAACAAAAATGATGTTGATGAGTCCGATACTCGCACTGACAAATTGCCAATAAGTGTCAGCGATATGAGAAAAAGCCATGTCCCAGGGAAAAATAAGTTGAAACCTGTAGTGAATGCAGCTATGCGGGAGAGCGCTGTTTTGAGGATGAGTGGAATGAATGGAACATCAAGAATGAATTCATTTGAGGAAATTTCTACAGAGGTATCTCAGATGAGAGAGGACTTGGATAATGTCACGCAGAAAGTCGATCATCTCACATATTTGCTGACCCAAGCTCTTCAAAATGGAATCCCTAAAGATTCCTTTCAAGACGATTACGTGTCTGCTTAGTCATCATATTACATAGTGCAGTCCAAACTTCATGTAGCAAATTCATAACTTATTAATTCCAAATATGCTTGTTGTATTTCTTCGTCACCAAAAAAAGGTATGTATATTGAATGTAAAAAATCTCTTCATGTTGAAAAGGCGCTGAGATGATGTTCAAAACAATCTTGGACTCAGTACTGTTTCTATCTACGAGCAAGATAGAGACCTGTCCCTCCCACACTTATCTCTCTGGAAATGAAAATAGAGAAACTCATAGCCATGAGGAAGTTATCTCAGATTTCCCATTCACAAAAATCAAATAGACCCCCACAACAGTGAAGTCAGAATTTCGCGCGATGTAGTCTCTATTAGTGATCTTCTATCAGCTATTGAACAGCGTCTAGATAAACTGTTTATTCACAGATCAACACATGAAAGAAATAGGGACTGTCTACGACAAATGTTATTAGCAATACAGAAATCTCAAAATAGAGAACAGAATAAGAAGATATTCCTCTAAACTCACACAAAGACCAAACCATTCCAAAGTGGCAAGAGTGATGAATGAATTGAATGGACCATAAACGCATATCAAAAGCACTCCTTTTCTATACGTAGTGCCACAAGAAGCGATAAATACTGGAAAAAATAGGTTGAAAGAATTCAGAGTTAAGTAGAGATGTTAATATATCAGCTATGCTTCTACAGAAGATTCTTCTTCATGTATAACAGACAAATCCAAAGCTTCTTCAATACCAGACAAATCCATATCCTTCACAAGACTGTAACGCAGACTTTGCTTCAACGCAGCCTTTTTGCTAAAGTACTCGCCAATGACTATATCCCATTCTTCTGCTGAAATAAAACCATCCCCATCAGTGTCAACTTCCTTCACTAATATTGCAAACCCTTCATCTGTAATCTCAAACTTTGAAGCTCGTAGTCCTTGTAACAATTCGTCTTTATGAATGCTTCCATTCCCATCTCTATCGAGGTTGATGTAAAAGTTGTGAAAGAACTCTTTGGACAATTCACGTCCATCTCTACGGGAGAGAAAACATTTATCCATTTCTTGGTTGATGTCATAAGGGTCTATGAAGGAAGAACAAAAGTTCAATGTTCTATTTCGTCCAATATAAATGTATAAGCTTTGTTCAGGAAATAAACACTTACCCCAAATGAATATCTCAAGCAGAGACATTTTAAACATCTTTCCAAATTGCTCTTGTAAATGCTTTGCTATCTCCTCAAGACGCGCGTCGATGATGGCGTCGAAAGATGACTCCATTTTATGTTGAGCGAAATGAACTCTTTTGCGATCTGCATTCAAATCTATTTCCAACGGATTATCGAGAAATGATTCAGTCCCCTCTGAAAGGGAGAGCTTATCATCAAATGAAACAGTGATTGCTCCTTGGATTTGACCTCGTGCTGATCTGTTCATGGTGTTGTCTTTCAAGTAGAATTCAGTGGTAACGGTGGCATTTGCTCCATTGGTATGACTGCTTTTGTAGTCCATCACACTAATCCCAAGAGAATTAATTTCTGACATTGCCTTGGATAACAAACCCCATGCATTCGTCGTCTTCATAGTAACCTTGAAAAACAGAGGGGTCTGACCTTCTTTCTCTAAAGCTTCCTTCTCTATTGCCAACGCCTCTTGTCGGATGGTTTCATATTTGTCAATGAAATAATGCAGGAAGATGGGCGGAACTATTGTTCCAATAAGTAGCGCTAGAACAGAAGCTGCAAACCATTCTTCGTCTATTAGACCCTGTTTGTAGGCTATATTGCTAATCATGTAGCCAAACCCCCCTCGACACATCATGCTAAATGCTACAACCACCTTATCGCGTCTATGGGAATTGAAAGAACCTTTGTCCTGTTGAAATCTTGGTACAAGTAATGCTGTTCCTCCTTTGAAGAAAACAGCAGTCGCAGTAAGTAAAAGTCCACGATACCATATTTTCCCACTCCCGAATATTTGAACTGGGATCTACAATATAAAGGAAGTCAGAATCAAAGAAAATGCCACAATATTATTTATAAAAAGCCTCAAGTGATATACTCACCTGAAAACCAATAGTGGCAGCAAAGAAGAACTTCATGAACAGTCCAACCATATCACTGCCATATTCAACGAAAAGATCCTCGGCTGTATCGACTTTAGAGAATGTCATCCCAGATAAAAAGGCTCCGATCAGATAAGATGCTCCTGAGTAATTCAGTACTGGTAAGTAACCCGCAACAAATATCACCATCAACATGAATAATCCAAACACTCTCTCCTTCTTCTTACGCACTCGCGTTAGGATATTATCCTCAATGACTCTGGGTGCCACAAATATAGCAACAAACCCCAATACAAATAGCCAACCGATTGGAGCAAACAGCGTCAACATAAATTCACGAAGTGATATAGAATCCCCTGCCAACGACTTCATTACAGACAGCAACGTGAGTGCTACCATATCATCTATAATGGTTGCAGCTAAAATCATTTGACCAACAGCAGCAGTCATCAGCCCTCCACTATTCAAAATAGGCAAACATGTCCCGTTCGCTGTCTGAGCAAAAGCTACTCCTAGTGCGAAAGCTCCTTCAAAGCTTAGACCAAATGCAAATCCGATACCAAGTCCAGAACCTACCGCCAACACTGCACCTAGAAAGGACAAAGTAATAGCTCTGATACCAGTTTGTGAAATGACGGTCACGTCCACTTGAATGCCAGCCTCGAACATTTGAAAGATAAGACCGATCTCTCCCAGCATTATAAAGGCAAATTGGAATGGAACAAAGCCAAGAACATTTGGACCAAGAATGATCCCTATAATGATTTGTCCGACGAGCGGAGGGATTTTGATGTAACTTCCAAGACCACCTACAAAGTGGATTGCAATGAGAAAAATAAGGGCGTTGTAAATTTTTTCGTATGTTACATCATCTATCTTTGGCGCTGACAACTTGAAGAGAAAGATGGTACTACTCGTTAGATGATGCAAATAGAGTAAAATACTAAAAGAAGGCTTGTCATGCCATTGCTTGAAATTGAGCACTTTCACTTACTGTTTCTTTTGACAAAGATATGCTGTGATTCCGTTGTTTAACAGAAAAGGACAAATATTCAATAAATATAAGTAAGAGTCGAAGGTGGTTAGTGTTTAGGAAATTGTGATTGACCAGAATGTCTCTGTGGTCTGCAGCCACTTGCTCTTATCGTATATAGTGAGACGATCAAAGACTTACCTTCCTCCTCATTCTTCTCCAGATAGGATTCTACCTGAGCTTGTTTCATAATCATGAGCGTAACAAGGAATGATGAATAGTGCGAGCAAAACGATGCAATTATACGAGGTAGATACAATAGAAGTTCTCCTTTTCGTGATGGAATAGCCCTCCATAAAAAGTGGATGTATTGTGTGATATGTATGTTCTTTAAATATTGCTGTAAGTGGTGCCATCTCTCCAAGTTTTCCCTTCGATGAAGAGGAATCAACCATATTTTTTAATTTGGAGGCCTAGATGTTGTTTTTTCTTTAACTATTTGTTTATCGTAATAGTTTGTAGAGGGAGATGCTCAATTGTGTACATGTGCAGTCTGCAGTGTACTTCAAAGAAGAAAGGAAACCAAAATGAGAAGGAGTAATTTAGCCTTGGGTAGTATATTTTTAATGATTGAAATAGACACTTTACAATTTACAAGATGTCAACATTCAAATATTGTCATAAAGTCCTAAGATTACAAAAAAGTAGGCATGTTTTAAAGTTAATTAGATGTGACTTCGCGCTTTGAAATTCTTTTTCGAAAGAACAGAAGAAGGAAGAAAAACTGTGCGCATCATCATCGCTGATAGATGATGGACTTTGATAGGCACCTAATGATGAAGCTTTTATGAACGTTATTAGCTCTCCCATTCATAGATGATACTCAATTGAGCCACATCAATGTGAACGGCGCAAGGTGTAGTCTCTACTAGTGATTCTAGATAGACCATTTTTTCACAGATCAATATTGGAATGAAATAATCTACTCCTATCAATGGCTTACGAGACATGACATATTAAAAATACAGAATAATCAACATGGAGAACAGTAGAACAAGAAATTCCTCTATGTACCTTAGTGGGAGATTTACAATAGAATCTGATATAATATCCAAATATAACTAAAACTTCTTCTATTCAAGTGGTACCATAAGCTCAACGGCTAAGACTGAGAAGCACGATACATACGAGCACAATCTAGATGCCTAAAGTCCCGTACCTTTTCCAATTTGTCAAAATGAGTTCCTCCAGTTCCAACCTTTTAGGAGAAAGAGCAAATTGTAGAGGGATATTGTGGAGACTAGGAAATCTGCACCTGTTGTTGGATTTATTGCTCGTAAGTTGGAATGAAATGGAAGAAAGGAGATGGGATTTTGTCCGGCATTGAGAAAGACCATAACTCCTATAGGGGAGAGTAAGGGTCGCTAGTAGGACTCATTAATTGTATCGAGGCTCTTACTCCAGTACTTTGGCAAACGTCAGCTTCCCTTGTAGCAGCAAGTGATAATGACAGCGATTGGCCTACCTCGATCTTCAAAATCACCAAGTGAACATAAGAAAAACCTTCTATGGTTCTTTTATCATCACTTTATGGGCTATGGAATCTATTCCATTCCAACCAAAACCGTCTGAGTCAAAGCCCAAGAAGATTAACTTCATTCACAACTCACATTTCTTCAGAACCTCAACCAAGGTAGATAATAAGTTGACCTCAACTTTATCGAGGATGAATATGCTAAGGAGATCACCAGTTACTACTTCCTACACAGTAAATCAACTGGATACCTAAAAGCAGCGCTGAAGTTCTCTATCCAAATGGTACTTAAAGGAGATTTTCCTCGATCCATCGATCCGAATTCCTTTCAAAAACTCGCAAGATGTTCATAGTAACGACTACATACAATGAATTACTAGTCTTTCTTTGATTCGGTCAACGCTACCATTGATGACTTCTCCTCCAATGATGTACTTACAGAGAAAGGTTTGGGCTTCACCCGAATTCAGTAGAAATCTATCTCTCTTCTTGAGGAACATCTGTACACGATGGTTGATCATCTCGAAAAGAAACCTTGAGTGTGAAGGATGAGTTTGGTCAATTTGTAGATAATTGTAATTCATAACAATTTTATTTTTGCTTGTTCATGACAAGCTAGTGAAACAGTAGAATTTACTTGGAATGCACTACTATATCTGCATAGAATAGGAATGATAAAGAAAATTTTAAATTACATGCGTGAGACTACCCCTAGTGGGCACTTAGTTTTCCTCCCCCACAGGCAATGATCTACCACTATTACGAATTTTGTCTCAGCTCTCCTGTTCACAGATACCCAATTTACCCCACCAATGAAGTAGAATGGTCAAGACTGTTTCGAATATCAATATTATAATGAGTTGGCCACTCCTTTATATGGCCTAGAATGATTTTCATAGAGGAGATTGGAACAAGAAATTCCTCTAACAGCAAAGTTGCTAGAGTGAATATCGACTTTGATAAATAATATCCCCATAGAATCAGCACTTCTTCTATATAACGTGGCACCCCAAACTAAACAGCTTATAGTAAAGCACGATACATACACAACCTAGATGCATAAAATGCTTCCTTCATTGACAACCTTCTAGAAGAAAAAGCGAATTTTAGAGGGATTGAGGAATACAGAAATATCTGCAGCTGTTGTTGGATTCTCTATTTAAAGGAGGGATTCTGTCGGGTGTTGAGAAAGACTTCAACTCGTAAAGAGAAGAGCTATGGCCGCTGGTAGGGCTCACTAATTGTATCAAGGCTCTTACGCCAGTTATTGGGTAATTGCCAGCTTCACTTGGAGCAGCAAGTGATAATGACATGCCTGTCTGGATCTTCAACACCACCAAGTGAAAGCATGAAGTACATCTAAAGACCTTTTGACAACACTTATTGATCTATGATGTGGCATTATTCCGACCACAGCCTACATGAGTCAAAGCTTAAGAAGATAAACTACTTTCTTCAGAACTTCAACTGTATTGTGGATGAATTGCGAAGGAGATTACAAGCTATTACTTCCTACAAAGATTTCCAAGTGAATATCCAAAAGTAGTGCTTGAATTCTCTATCTTAACAAAAAGCAGATTTTCCTCGACTTATCTATTCGGATTACTTTCAAATATACTTGCAAGATGTTCAGGGTATGACGGTAGATAATAAGAATCTGCGCTTTCTCATACAATGATACCTGAGAGAGAATGAATCAGGCTTGATCCAATTTCAGCACGCGAAGACTCTTCTTGTTCAAAAACTTAGCTTCATGAAAAGGAGCGGACATCTAGCACTCTTCAAAGGAACTTGTCCACTGGATGATTGATCATCTCGGTGCAAGTCTCAAGAGTAAGAAAACTTAAAAAGAATCCTTGAGGCTGTGGGATGAGATTGGTGAATTTATAGACACTCTTAATTATCTTATGAGTACCTATTTTGTTTTCGCTTGTTTATGACAACTGAAAAGTAGAATTTACTTGAAACGCACTACAGTAGACTATCTGTTTAGAGTAGGAATGATAAAAAGATAATTTATAATTACATGTGTGAAACTACCCCCGGTAGACACTTAGTTTTCCTTCCCCACAGGCAATGATCTACCATTTGTTCCTGGTACGGAATGTTTTGAGCTGCCTTGGGTTCCCTTCTTCCCATTGCTATCTTTCAGCGTCCTTCCAGACGAACCAAGGGTTCTTGTAACCGTAGATACTCCGTCAACAAATTTCGTTCGGAAAATGACATTAGCATTATTGAACATTCCCTCCTTCAAGGACACAACGATGAATTGACTCTGAGAAAAGTGAGTCTTGAGCATGTTACCAATATTTTGAGTATGACTTAGGTCAAGAGCAGCGTCGACCTCGTCAAGGATATACATTGGTGCAGGCTTGAAAAGGAGGAGTGACAAAATAAGAGACAATGCAATAAGAGATCTCTGGCCTCCACTAAGCTCACTAAGACTTTCTTTCCAGACCCCACCGAAACCAACTTTGACTTCAAGTCCTTCCCATGCATGCATTCCCTCTGGTGGCTCAAGTTTTGCTTGAGCACCTGGAAGTAGAGTTGAGAAGATTGATCCAAAGTCTCTATTGACCTTCACCCAAGTTGTCTCAAGTTCAGTTTTCTTCTTCACATCGAGCTCCTCAATGACAGATTGGATCTTCTTCTTATCATTTTCAATAACTCTACGCTTTCTGAGAAGTTCACTATATTCAGCCTCTGCCTTTTCAATCATGCCCATCACCTTCTTGTTAATCTTCTTTGCGAGCGAGTCCTGTGTACCTTGGAGCTGTTTTAGTTCTTTGCTCATGGCTCCAACGTCTTGAGTCGAGAAGTCATAATCTCCACCTTCAACTCCAAATTCTTCTTTAGATTCATGAATCCATTCAAATTTGCGCTCAAGTGATGCAATTACTCTTTCAGCATTGCTTGAGTCCTTTTTGAACTTAGCAATCTGAATTCCTATTTTCTTAGCCTCTAATTGGGCAGCTTCAACCTTTTTCGATAGAGCCGCCTTTTCTTTGCCAAGCTTTTTCAGTTCAGAGGATACATTTGTCATTTTCGTTTCCACCTCTGCAGTAGATGCCTTAGCTTCGTCATATTTGGACTTGATCTCTCCTACCTTCATTTGTAAGTCACTTTCTACGCTTTCTGTCTCTTGCAAAGCTTTTTCTGCAACCTTAACAGCCTCCTTTGAAGCAATTACTTCGGTTTGCAAACTCTCGAGTTCCATTACCATAGTCTGTGATTGTGTTTCGATGGAGCGAGCTTCCTCTGCAAGCTTATTAGCACGTTGTTTCGCCTTCTTCATTCTTGTTTCAATTTCTTTGAGTTTCTTCTCACGACTGCGAGTGAGTTCAGCCTCCTTTTCTTTGAGTTCATTATACAATGCCCACTTTGATTCTTTCTCAGAATTCATTTGATCCATTTCCTCTTCTGCTTCTTGTAACTCCTTTTCCATCTTTGAGAATTGTTCAAATAGCATACCATAGGAAGTCTGCGAAATGTGCTTGTCAACGGATGCAAGTTCTTCCTCGCAGATTTCTAATTTTGCAGAAAGATCATCATATTTCTTGGATACAGACTTGAGCTCATGAAGTCTGGTATTGACAATGTCCAATCTCTTTTGTTCCTCAGTAAGCTGGTTAGTGGATGTGGTCAACTCGGTCAACTTTGCAAGTGTGGTTCCAAGGTTGTTCTTGGAACCTCCAGAGATTGTTCCTGATGGGTCATATACATCTCCATCTATCGTTACTGTACGCGTTTTGGTTGCATCACAAATCTTGTTAGCAGCCTGTGCATCATCCACGACGAGACTTGCTCCAAAGACATATTCCAGAGCACTTCTAACCTCTTCATCAAAACCCACCAATTCAATAGCAGGTGAAGCTGAAGAATTCATTTTACTTGCGATACTCTTTGCTTGGTTCACATTTGCATTACTGATTCGTTTTGATTTGATCTTGTCTAATGGAATAATGGTAACTCTCCTCTGAAGTTTTCCTTTACTCAACAACGCCTTTCCTGTGATTGCCTCATCTACAACCACTTGAAAGAGCTTACCTCCGGCTACAACCTCCAAAGCAGTAGCATGAGCAGGATCCTTCACTTGGACCAATTTTGCAACAATGCCCTTAACCTTGCTGCGATCAAAACCCCGAACAGGATCAGAATAGTTAAAGGCCAATCTTCCTTGAAGCTGCGCAGTCAATGTATCAACAACTTCCTGAAGATTTCCAACAGAGTTTTCAAGGTCATTCTTTTCATTTTCAAGTGAATTGAATTCTTCTGGGGAGAAAGAAATACCAGCTAATTTTTGCTTCATAGATTCAACCTTTTCACTAGTCTTGCGTCTCTTATCAGCAAGGGTTGCAGAAGACTTTTCTTCCTTCTTCATATCCTTTTCAACAGTCTATTTAAAAATCGTGAAAGTCAAAAAATTAGAAATCGGCTTAATCAAAGAATGAAAGTAATGCGAGAAACTACGAACGACATACCTTGATGGACTTCTTCAAATGCTTGATTTTCATTTCAGCCTGCTTCGCCTTTGCATCAGCAGTATTAGCATCACTGTGTGCTTTGCTAATCTGATCTGGAAGAGTCATTCCTTCTCCACTATCTTCAGAGCTGATTCCAGCACACATATTTTGATATTCAGTAGTCAAACGCTGTGCTTCTTGTTCAGCATCAGCAGCAGCCTTTTGTGCCCCTCCAATACGCTCTGCATCATTAGACATTTCCACCTGTTTTGACTGAACAGCCTCTTCAGTTTCTTGCACAAGTGCCTTTGCAGCATCCAAGTCCTCTTTTGCCTTATTCACAGAGTTGACACTGTTTTGCCATGCAGAAGTAGACTTGACCAACTGCTTGGAATAATTCTCTTCAATAGTTTTGAGTTCCTTGTGTTGAGTTCCAAATTCTCCATTCAACTTTTCATTCAAAGTTTGCATTTCCTGTTCCTTAGCTTCCATACTTTCTTGATATTCCTCCACAGCCTGTTCTTGTTCTTTCAATTTCTCCTCCATACCAGCCACCTTGTCTGAATTCTTTTCTAGTCCAAGAGTAGCCTGATGATAGTCACTAGCTACAACGAACCTTTCAATACGTTCAATATCAGCTTTATTCTTGCTCCACTTGAGATAATGCTCCTTCTCACCCCTCAATCTCTCAAGAGTAGGTGTAATCTCCTCCTGCAGTACGGTATTAATCTCATCCACCTTTTTCTGTTTCTTTTCAATAGTTTTCAAAGCAGCAACTTTTTTATTCTCATACATGCGTGTTCCCGCTGCTTCCTCCACCATACCCAATATCTCATGCGGTTTCATATTGAGAACTTTTGTAATTCTTCCCTGCATAATTAGAAAATGGGGGTTGTTAACATTCAACTGTACAGAATGAAACAGGTTGGCAACTTGATTGGCAGGTGAGACTTTGCCATTGATGAAATATTTCGATTTTCCTCCGATGGAAATTTGACGAGTGACTGCAATTTCCTGACAGTGTGAATATCCCACTGGTGAATTTTGTGTATCGCTATTGTTGAATACGATTGTAACGGATGCTTTACTGACTCCTGCCTGTCCCTGTTTGTAAACGAGTTCAGAGAGGTTGCCTGCTCGTACTTGAGACAGGTTCGTGATTCCGAGTACGAAGCAGATTGAGTCTAGAATATTTGATTTTCCTGATCCATTGAGTCCAGTGATTGCGTTGAAGTGAGAATCAAATCTGATTTGATAGAGAAGAATAGGAGAAGTTAGCAAGGAGTACGTTTCAAAAAGGAAAGAAAGAAAGATGACTGATTCAAGTAGAAGCTTACCCTGCAATGACTGTCCTGTGAGCATAGGACTTGAATCCGTCCACGACAATCTCTTGAATGTGCATGGCTGATTCTTTGAGTAGAGTGTGATGCTCCTCTTGATTGAGTGATGATTCTTTTATTACTCTATTGACGCTGTTGTAGTTTGCTTTCTTCTTTGTTGATGATGTTGTGAAGAGAAAATGGTCGTTAGAGATGCAGTTTGAATTTTTGTCGTAGAAAGCTTGTCAATGAAGGTCAATGGTTAATTTAGCTGATGACAATGACGAGGCAAAAAATCTTCAATTTTCATTTATTATTTACTCAATATTCCTAAAATCAAGATCAAGGTGATTATTGTCATCATATGAACTGTCTTTCGGGAAACATGATTAGATCCCAACTTCAGTATCTTTCAAAAGATACTCAAAGTTTATGAACAAAAGCGAAGATAATGAGGCATCAAGACAAGCATAATATACTACTGTAGTTGAATTGACCATTCTCGTCCTGAACTATATTCTATCCCTTTCTTGTTTTGGATAAAACAGACCGATAGAAAGAAAAATGCCTTCTCATGTTTTTGTCACCAATGCCCTTTTGCATCTTTGTGCTGATCGAGGCTATATTCTGAATAACATACTTTCCCACACCAACATGTAAACTCGTGAGATGCCTGATAATGTTGATTTCTAGCTTGCTCAGTCTTGAATTCTTTGCCACATGCAGAGCATTGATGACTTATTTCTTTCGTCCTACGAGTCTCTTCGACTATTCTTCTCTCCTCTGCTGCAATTGCATAAGAGAACCTCTTTATACTGTGTGTCCTAATAGCCTTCAATAGTCCATCTTCTTTTGAAGTCAGTCTATTGATTTCTTCTCTAACTTCTAAAAGTGAAGTCCGTAGGTCGGCTTCTCCATCGGCCTCGCTGTCAGCTTCTGATTTCATTCGTTTAGTCATATTGGACCTTCGCTGGTAGCCTTTACCCGAATGAAACCTAGGATTGCGGAAGATTTCAACCAATTCAGAATTAGTACAGTTCCTTCTGAAAAGTTGTGTGCTTCCTTGCATGGGATGTATCATTGAAGTTCCTACCGTTCTTGTGGTGTAATAGATGTTAAATCTAACACCAGCACTATTTCGAAATGAAATAACACGGCTAGCTTCATTGAATTGGATTTCATAAAGATCTTCAATTGCTTCCGCAATACCTCTCACAAAGTCTGGGGACCAAGGATTTTTGACAGCACTTTCATTGTGATAATTAGAAGGTGTGATATCATGTAAGATATGATCACCACCTCGCATGTCGAACAGCCATCCACATGAGCCCTTTACCCGATAATACGAAACACCATTTAGTCCTTCAATCTTCCTATCACATTCACATTCCTCACCCTGAGCTAGAAATAGAGTTGAATGATTGTCTTCTCTATCGGCAGGGAACTTTCTGATTGCAAGACCAACTGAATTCAATATACGAAACCTCCACTTCCCACTGAAGACGGGAATTTCTTCCATCACTCTATCTCCATTTTTGTACTCAAAGAGCCAACCTCTACCATCAACCAGTCGTAGGAAAGGTCCACTTGATGACAAATCTGCTACTTGAACCGCATCAGCAACAACAATGTCACCATCCCTCACAATATCAGTAGTTTTGCTTTCTTCTTCCATTGACGGCTCATTCCTAATAGCGAGCGTAGATACTGCTTTATATGCAAAAAGACCGATCTTCACACTGCTTTCTGGCAACAGCATCTTGTAGTCCCCTCGTCTATCAAAGACCCATGCATTGATATGCGCTTGAATCCTATAAAATATTGTGCCGTCTCTTGCAGTAACTTTTCTATCGCAATAAATTTTTTCCATAGGGAGATATAGCTGTCGTGGATTCAATTTTATATCAGTTCGATCAATTGGATGATTTCTCACAGCAATACCAACTGGATAGTTTGCAGAAAACATAGTCCATAATCCACTTTCAACAGGTACTTCCTCCATCATAATCTCTCCGTGTTTCTTCACAAATAACCAACCACTTCCATCTGCTAGCCGTAGGAATGGACCATTATTAGACCCTTCATGTCGAGAAGGTTGAATTAGATCAACTGCAACAAGGTCCCCTACATTGAATGATCTACCATCAACGTTGGAGACACGTGTGTCATTTCCTACTTCGAAATAATCTCTCACTTGACATTCGGATAAGACTCTAAATACAAAGCATCCTTTTCGATCCCAATACCATCTTTCTTCTTTCTATGGTACTTTTCTGAATCTAACTTTTTGCATCATCGGATTTTGTAATATTGAATTTGATGAAAAGATACGAGAAGCGAGATACAACCTCTCATTTTTAACTGTAGCTAGGTACCTTGTCAAATACAATGACGTCACGTCATTGGTAATAAAAACGGTCATCCAAACATAAAAAACAAAAACACTAAAAGGTAGTTCATTCTAAAGCACAACCATCTGGGGATCTATCTCAGTTTTCCTTGAAACAAATGCAAGATTATCATCTATCATGGTACAGATACGATCTACAAAGCGACATAAGAATGCATCATTGCTCAAGGCGCTGAAGAAAGATTGCACAGCTATGGCAAGGAAAGCCATGTTGTCCAAACTGGCACTGCGAAAAATGGCTTCCATAATTTTCAGTATTGCATTGATATGTTGTATCCCTTTCTCAATAATTATATCATTTGAACCCCACGATGAAAATGTAGATCCAAAGTTCATCTCATCTTTTCGCAATTCACTCTTACAACGAAAACATAAACAGAAAGATATCGACCTGAAACCAATGCCAGCACACTGTCAAAACGTACCTCCCATTACTGAAATTATCATTAAAGGAGAACGGCACACAGGGACGAATTGGCTGCGATCCATCTTGCAACAAAATGTACAACAAGATGTAATTGTCGATCAAACGTCATTGGATATAGGTTGGAAGCATGGATTTCTTCCACCTTTAGGATGGGCTAGACCCATTACAGAACATGATCTCGTAATTGTACAGACACGAGATGTATTCACTTGGTTACCGAAAATATTTCAAGAATCCTATGATCCTGAAATGCGTGAGAAAAGGAGAAAAGTAAGGTCTTTTGCAGCGTATTTAAAAGAGGAATATACATGTCGATGTCAGCCTATTCAACGACAGAAAAAGGATGGTCAATCTAAATATCAAACGAAATTCTGTAAGAAGATTGCAAAGTCTCTGCCTTGGTTTGGCATAGGATTTGATCCTGATAAAGTGATTGCTGAACGAGCCAAGAATGTGATTCAAATTCGTACTGAAAAGTATAAGCAATGGTTGAGCGATCCTGATCCAATTGTCTACAGTGATTCTAGTTCGAAGGAACAATATCTTAAGAATAGGATACATGTACGTTTGGAAGATTTGGCAAGTGAGCACGTGAGTAGTTACGAGGAAGCTAGAGACTTACAAGAAAAGGTTGTAGGCGAGCAATTGCTCAACCATTGTGTGCCAATTTATGAACATTTTCATGAAGTAGTTGAAAGAACCAAGTGGGAAGGTTATAAACCTCGTGGTAAAAATAGACCATTTGATCCAAGTAAAGAAAAGATGGCGATGCTCAAGAGATATAGTAAACAAGAATTAAGATTTGTTCTGGATAATTTGGATATGGAATTCGAGAAGAAACTTGGATACAACTATGATTACGTCTACCGTCTTTTGGAAAGTGATCATATTCCTGAAACGCCGAGAAAAATCCCAGAGAAGCGCGTAATGAAGAAGATGAGGAATGCACATGGACTTAGATCAAGTGATGCATCGGAGCATAAAGATATCAACAGGGCACTCAAGAGTATCGAAGAAAGAATACGACAAAATAGGGAAGAAGCTGAATCCAATAGTTGGATTTAAGATTAGAAACACTTCAATAAATTTGGACCTATATTTAAAAATGTGAAGCATGATTTGAATATATTTTGTACATTAGATTCTTCACATTATTTTTTCTTGTTCCATCAAGCTAAGGGAATGCGATCTTCAACTTTATTCCAGATATAACACAAGAGAAGTCCAAACACGATCCATGTTTGAAAATCACGGAGGCCAGTTTGTGGATCATGAAAGAAAATAAATGGCCAAGGACATCTTTCGTTCTTGGAACCAGCAGTTTGCTGAAGCGGCTGTGCCACAGTATCGTTGAACTTCAGCTCCTTATTTTCCAGTATTGGTTCCTTCTCATCTTTACTAGGTTCTACTTTTGCTGGTGTGGCCATCATTTTATGGGGGTTCGGACCTCCTAATGCTGCAAATGGACACTTACTAGCATCTTCATATTTCTTTTCTGCAGTATCATCGTCATTATCTTGGTTTGTATTTCCAATCCTACTTGCTTGTTTCTTGACACAATTTTCAAAATAAACAGTGGCACTTTCATATTCTCGTACAAAAGCTCCATCTATTCCATTCAGTACGTCAAGCTCTTCAAATATCCTCATATTCAAGACAAACGCTACATTAGCTTCAGCTACAAGTCTCTCCACCTGTTCATCAGTCAAGTCTAAATCATCCAGAGCCTGCCTGTAAGAATCCTTGAACAGCTTTGCAGAAGGAATATTGTCAAATTGATAAAATGCTAAACCGGCATCTGACCCTTGCAAATTCATAGCCCGTTTCGCCACTCTTGCAAGAATCTTCCCACCAGACAAATCTCCTAGATAGCGAGTATAAGCATGGCTCAATAATAACAAAGGCTCAGATTCCGATATATGTTTCAATCGCCTGACATAATCCTCCGTAGCTTTTGACATTTTATAAGATTTGACTTGATTCCCTTTGAAAAAGTCCACGTCCTCTCGAAGAGCCTCAGCACGACTCAATTCTTTTGGGAAATGCAGAGATGGAAAATGATTCGGAGCATGTTGTTCCAACAAATCTTCCAATTCTTCATAAACCACCAAGAGATTTTGAATCAATATTGTATAAAGTGTCTTGTCAATATTACCTTTTATAAACTCCTTGACAAAGTGTACAGATTCTGCTGCAGAATGTGAATCCTGCGTACCAATTTTCAAGGAGCTAGAAAGTGATGTTGTCGACCTTACACGTTTCATAGGTTTGGCAATATCATTTCCGACTGTGGTAGATTGTAAATCAATTGGAGAAGAGTGCAGGGATTCTTCTAGAATTTTACCCATGAGACCAAATAAACTAAATTCTTCCATGGCATTTACAAAAGTAGTATCATTTCCATATTGAGTTTTGAAAGGACATCCTCCTGAAATGACATAGCTCGATGATCGTGATCGAGTATCAGGGGTATTTTCTCCACTAGTTGTGTTATGATTGGATGATATTGGATCATTTTGCAAAGTGCTACTAATGGTATGTACATGTGTCAATGCAATTTTGAGCGATTCTCCAATATCATCAGATGCATTTTGAGCGCCTTGTTGTATTTGAGTCGTACGATTTGTAGAAAAATGAGACTGAGGAAGCGATTGAAGAGCCAGTCTCATGGAGTCTGCATCCTGTACATTTCGGAAAGGACAGGATCCTTCTTTGAATGCTGGACATGACTTCTTTGCCATTGTAACTGCTTCTAATGGTGTCATTTGCGGAGAGGGAGGTGCAGATGAAGCGACTGATGAGTCGCAACTTGGGAATGCATATGGGCAACCTCCTTCTTTCTTGGTCGTCTTTGCATTTTGCTCATTCTTTTCGGGGGTTTGCGTTTGTTCGTCCATAGTTTTCTTACAATAACTGGAACATGTAGAGAGTTCGAGGGACAGACGAAGTAGTTGGACTGATTCTCTGAGCTCAAAGTGCTACTCTATCAATGATGTGGTATGTTTATGCAAATAATCCATATCGATCTCATCATATGATCGCGTGATCGCGTCACATTTTCTCATTTTGCTTGCTGATGCTTTTAAATCCTACTTAGGTCGGCCTTCGTGGTGAAAGGGTAGGCTGACCCTACCCGAAGTTCAACGTGTGCTGACAGTATCACTAGGTACGTACACACAACCGAACAACATTGAAGAAGAAGAAAACTTGAGTTTTGCTTACATTCATCTGAATACTTATTGCATTCATTGTATTTGAGCAAACCATAGATCTATTATCGACATGAAGTCTTCTATAATTGTGTCTATTGCAGCTCTATATTGCGTGGAGGCATTTGCTCCTTCTGCTACAGGGCCAAGTCCAACCTTTTCAACTGCACTCAACATGTGTCCAGGAGGTGAGTCGTCGAGAATATTCGTTTATACTTTTCCTTTCTTTGCTTTGACATTTAACTCACACTGCTTTCAAAAAGGATGGGGAATTGGAACTCCAATTGATATGCAAGAAGAAGAATTTTCAAAAGGATCAGGTGCAAGACGTAGAAGACGTAAGCCAAACTCAACCTCGGGAGAAAGTTCCTCATTTGATGAGGTTGCATATAGTGCAGAATCAGCAGAACGTGCAGCGAATAAATATGCATTAGAGGATCCTATGGAATTTTCACAGAGAGTGAGACAGGAGAAGGATAATTTGCAATTGCAAAAGAAGAAGGATTTATTGGAGATTGCAAAGATTGCTGGACTTGGTGATAGACTCAAACCGAAAGTAAATGAGGAACAGGAAGGCTATGGCAAGTTTGATGATGAATTTCCAGAAGATGATGATAATCTGGATGTTCGCGTTTATTAGATCAAGACAATTGAAATATTCCATAGTTACTTTGTTGATTATAATTAGAGTTGAGTTATTCAAATATTGAACAGAATGATTTTCCAGACATTATATAGGATTTCATCCATATAAATCAATTTATTGTGTTCTTTCATACAGAGACACTACTATCGGGACTTCGAAATATCCATGTGCATGCTCTAAATGACTGTTTCTTGCTAGATACTCTTTAATCTTCATCTGTGGTTACCTGTACTGTGCCGGTGATTTTTGGTCTAGATAGAGGCGAAATCTTCACCTCTCAATTTCTTGACCTCTAATTCAAGCTCTTTGATGCGCTCTTTCATAAGTTCCATTTTCATACTATCTGCCTTGTCAGCATTTGTAATCTGAGTTTGATCTAACTTGTTTTGATCATCAACCTGCTCCTTTGCAGCATTCAGGGCATTCATTTTCATCTCTTCATCGCAATTATACATGTATTCAAGAATCCCTGCGGCAGCGAGTACATTACAAGATGGAGTGAGAGCAGATGCAGCGTATTCTAGGCTCAGCCAGAATGTTTCATAGTCATATCCTAGAGCTCGCAGATTCTTCAAGAGGACCCAATGCAAATGTTCCTCGTTATTTACATTTCCGTTGTCTCCTCGAAGTACTTCGAAAGCATAGTCGATGGCGACCTTTCTGTGCAAAAGTGGGATATTGTACCTGTGGAATTCATCGCAGATGTAAGTAGAATGGTAGTAAGCCAGCTTCTTCTTTGGCTGTGTCTGCAGCTGAATAGCAGCCTCTAGATATTCTGAATTTTTCTTGGTATCATGTCCAGACAACAAGTCCAGTACACAAAGAACATTGTTGGTAACTGTTTCTTGAATGGATAGTCTTGGTACCGACTTGTCCTTGGAAGGAAATGCTTTCTCCTTGGAAGGCTGGTCTCTTTTCATGTTGGTGGAATCCTTCAAAACTCCAGAACGAAAGGTTCGTTTACCTCTCTTCTGTAAATATTCAGCATGGTCTTCGGATGACAGGAAAAGATATGGAGACATTTCAGTAAGGTTCTTGTCACCAAGTCTAAAAATAGCGAAAAGCTCATTGATTCTTCTCTGCTCGGCTTCTTTAGTAGAACTTGGGGTAGTGAGGCTGATGGAGGTATGTCGACTGATACCGAGTTCTGTCAACCATGTTTGTAAAAGCCATTTTCTCGTATTAGCATCTTTGGAGAACCATACACTAGGATGGCAGTTTTCAAAGTGTTCTGGTTGGACAGTAGAGAGGTTGGTTGCATTGGATGTAGTCATCATTGATGCAGTGCTTTTCTTGTTCAAAAATAGATTGTGATGTTGGTTGAAACTGAAGTGAAAACGAGCATGGAATTATTCAAACTCTTCAGACCAGTTTAAAAATTGAGAGAGCCAGCACTATAACGGAAAAAAGGCAAAGACTTTCCCTCTACTATCAAAGAGAGGAGTATTCAACTCCGATTTTCATATTTCTAAAGTTCAAGAATAATAAAAATGACTCCATTCGAATTTTGTTGTCTTATGTTGAATATTTATATGTGAAAGTAATTAGTTGCAATGTTTGAGCCATTCGCTTGAACTCAATAAAAATATAATCATATATGAATATTCAATATTAGATTCTCGTTAGGACCTAGAAAAGGAATATCGATTACATTTTTATAACATCGGTAAACATAATGATAATCGAACTGATCTTGCCACGATTGATGTCTACGACAAAATTGGAAACGTGGATGGCATGGTACAGATTTTTATGAGAAAAAATCGCTCACTTTTTTAGAAAAGCAAAAAGGTTTCCATTGAGGCTTGGTACTCATCATACAACTTTATGTGTAAAACACAAAATAGAATTGCTAACTGGTATTAGAAGAAGCAAAGCAGCTACAAGAACTACTACACAAATATCTGAATTTAATTTACAATGCGGTCTCCACCGCCATACCTCATCCCGAAAGTAATTCATCAATCTCCTGCAGGAAATGATGATGACGACTTGTCGGTTGTTTCATCGTCATCATTAAACACTAACTCATCCAGAAGATCTCGGCTACAAAAGAACGCATCTTTTTCCACCTTTGGATTTGGAAACGAAGCAAAAATTCGTGTTGTAGCTAGGATTCGTAATGATGACAATGCACAGAATGAGGGAACTACACATGTCCGCATCCAAACCTGTGACGATTTGAAATCAGTTTCTTTCCTCAGTCCTTCAAATAAGCAACTTCAAGGAAATTTCACCAGCCCTACTCCATCCACTGGTACTGTATCTGGATTGGCTGCAAAATTTGACAATGCAGAAGATAAGCCATTGATGCCATGCACTCTCAATCAGAATGTGCTTTCTCCTACACAGGGCAAGACACCTCTAAGAGCAAATGGTATCAAACCTGTCAGACAGAGCTTTATCCAGACACCTACCCCTAAGAAAGAAATTGAAGACAAGATTGAGAAAAAAGTTGCTTCCCAGTTCAAGACTTCACAGACAGTTATAGCTGGAAACGAGAGATTTGTTTTTGACAATGTAAGTAATATCCAATCAATATTTTTGAACTAACTTCCAGTAAACTTCCAATGAGCTAATTTTAATGGTCATCACTATATTATAGGCTCTCGACGGATCCGCAACACAAGGAGATGTGTATAACATTGCAGTAGGAGATGCAGTTCGCAGAAATGTTTTCCGTGGAATAAACACAACAATCATGTCCTATGGACAGAAATATAGTGGGAAGTCTTATACCATGTATGGACCGAAGAAAAAGAAATATTCGCGTGATACTTCGACTGGGGATGATAATGCTTCTCTTGCATCTATAGACACACTTGCTTCGTACAATTCAGCAAGAGGCACATATGAAGAGGATGGAATTGTTCCTAGAGCTCTACACGATCTTTTTCTTGCCAAAGATAAACAAACTACCGGAGGAGATGTTACTATCCAAATGACTTTCGTAGAGATCTACAATGATGGAATCATTGATTTGCTGACTTACAAAGGTAGCAAAATCAAGAACCGTGTCATGAAGGATAAGATTGGGAATGGAGCTGGTGGGGTGGGTGTTCGTGGTTTGACTTCGATCAAGTTGAAGTCTTCATCTCATGCTAGAAATCTGATCGATGCAGCACTTCGAAGAAGAATCAGTTCTCGATCTCATACCATCTGTACTCTACAAGTCACGATCAATCCAGCAGTGAAGAGTAGTGTCACCTCTGGACGACTTGCATCCATTACCTCGACAGATATTATTAGTGCAAAGCTTACTCTAGTTGATCTAGCTGGTTCTGGAGGAAAGAGCAAATATGGAACACCTCAAAAGAACTTGGACGAGAAGAAGAATGATGCTCGCATTGCCAAAGATATTTTTGTTTTTGGCCAATGTATACAGGCTCTGTCTAATGAGAAGTCAAATTCATCAGGTCAGACTCATGTCCCATACCGTGATTCAAAACTGACTAGAACATTGAAAGAATCTGTAGGAGGAAATTGTTGTACTATTGTATTAGCCTGTATTGCTCCATCTGAACATGAGCTTGACGGAACTCTCTCAACTCTTCGTGTTGCTGAATGTACTAGAAATATCACCAATCGCATCAAAAGAAATGTTATCAAGGCAACATCTCTAACTCCTGCAGAAGGAGCTGCATTGCGCCAAGAAAACAAGGTCCTCAAGAATCTTGTTGTCGATATGACTAGAAAGATGCAACATCTTAGACGAGGAAATCATTCGAAGGCAGAAATAGTCTTTGATTTAGAGAATGCAGAAAATTTCATGCCGGAGCAAGGGATTGAGTCCAACACTTGGCGATTCAAATATGAAAAGTTGATGAATCTTTGCAAAGAAGCGAACATGCCATTTGATGAAAACGTGGAACTCGCTTTAGGAGAAAAGACTCTGTTAGATGATTATGAAAACGAAATTCGGGATCTTAAGGAACAAATCATTAATTTGACAATTGATGATCATTGCTCAACAACTAGTGGATTGACTATGGAAGGTGAAGATGTCGATGACCGGAGTTTAGTGAGTGGAATGACCATGCTTTCTCTTAGTAATCAGACAGTCCGCTCCTGTGAACACATTCAGAATGCGAAAGCCGTAGAGTTGGAGGAAATGAAAAAAGAAGAACGTATGAAAAATGTCAGGGATGCTTTTGATGAAAATCATTCAAATTCAAAGAGTCAAGAACTTGAGAGTTTAGACAATCAGATAGCTGACAAGAAAAAGATTCTTGTCGACTTAGAAAAACAAATTAAAGAGACACAAGAGCTACTGTCATCGCTCAAAAGCGAATGTGAAGAATTGTCAAAAGCTAATGAGGCAGCAGATGTACTAAAGATTGAGACTCAAAATCTCGAGAAACGTGCTGAGACATTAAAGTCAGAAATTAAGAATCTGAGTGATGAAAAGCTTGGTCTTGTAGCTGAGGTGGAAGACTATCAAAATATTGCTGACCTGGTAACCGACCTAAATGATGAGAAAAATGCACATATGAATACAAGAGACAAACTCATGTCTGCGGAGAATACCATCAGTTCCATTAAACTTAGTAGGAATGAATTGCAGAGGAAATTGGATGAGCAAAAAAATATCACTGATAAAGCAATTCAGGAGCAAAAGGAACTTGTGGAAGCGAAGGCATCAGTCGAAGCCAAAATGAAAGAGCTGAAGGAAAGGGTGGAAGAGCAAGGAGTAAATGAGTCGCTTGAGATGAGAGTATCGGAGCTTGAGGAATTGATGAAAGAGAAAATCTGTGGCAATTTCTCACATCCAGCTCTGAGAGAAAGAACCAACGAAAGTGCTAAGCCACCATTACCATTGGGGCAGAAAAGAAAGATCTCCTCTGGGGAAGGGTCGACCCCTGTGAAAGACGACAATTCTATTGTGTCAGTGTCAAGGCTATTGAAAGATTATAATCCAAAGCGTGTCAAGATGGACAGCGACAATCAGTCGATCCTCTTCGGTTCTGATGTGAATGGGTCCTTTGATGCACAAAGTTTGGCTTCTGGAAAGTTTTCTATAGGTGGTGAATCTCTCAACTCCGACCAACGAGCAATTCGTCTACATGCACAAAAATTGCTGTATTGGGCAGACAAGAACTTATCCCAGGACAGTGAAAGCATTATATCCTCGGTTGGGTTTGATTCCGACAAGGAAAATCATGGGACAATGACTCCAGGTCGCAATACAGTTGCAACTATGAATTCTTCTACAAAGAAACAGGGAACAGCTTTCGAGTCTCCTGCCCCGTCATCCTTGCGTTGCATTTGTACCAATAGCATCTTTAGTCAAAGTGGAAATGCTGAGCATTCAGAATTTTTCTTGCCACGACTAGGGTTGGCGTGCAACTGTGGCGCTGAAGAAAAGGCAAAAAAGAAATATCGTGACCCTACTCTTGTAAAGTCATTTTTAAGATCATGGCAAGTGGCTTTCTTAAAGAGCCAAGGAATCACTACTGCGCAAGATTTAATTGATATGTATGAAGATGAAGGAAAGGAAGTTGCTCGGGCTATGAAGAAATGGAGATATACAAAACACATGAAACCTGCACGCACCAAGTCTTGTCTCATTGCTCTACAAATATGGGCAAGAACTGCAAGATCTGTAGTTAAGTCTCATTTGAAAGATTCAAAAACTATCCGACGTACCACAGACATGCAGAAGAAGAAAGCCTCCTTTTTAGAGATTACCCTGGAAGATAGCGACGACGTTAGTTGTATGAGTATGCATGACTTTGAAGAAGACGTCCTACTCGAAGGAGAGTATGAAGTTTAACAAAGAAGATTTGGTTCCCTATGTTTCAATAGTAAAATAGCATTTATATTTACATGCCCTGGCGGATAATTTCATTTCTAATGTGGTGACAGTTATTCTTATCGCCTAGCGCGCTTCGCAAAAAGTGGATGGCGCTTTGAAGAACCACCAATTTCTCTGTAACTTCTCCCAGTTCCGCCTGAGAGTTGTGCCATTGAACTTCCAGCATTACGCTTTACCATCTCGTCAGCTAGAGCAGCTCCATCTTGATTATTCTTACGAATAGCGGAATCTTCGGCTCTCTGTTCCTTTTCCATGTCAGTGTCACTCATTAGCAAAGTATGAAGAAGTTTCTTGTCATCTTCAGGTGTAGAGTAAGCATAATTATTAATCTTCGCTTCAACATTGCAAAGCTCGTGAAGATTTGTAACAATCTTGAAAGTGTAGCCCTGATCAATGAGATATTGTTGTCTCTTTGCAGAGTAGAACATTTCTTGGGTGTCTGTGCTCACCAAAGTGTAGAAGAAAGCATTGAATGAAGACTTGTTACTACCGTCTTGTTGTGTAAAAGATTTTGGACGAAGAATACGTCCCAGTCTCTGTGCCTCTTGACGTCTCGACCCAAAGTGGGAAGACACTTGTATGACAACATTTGCTTCGGGAAGATCGATAGAAGTATCACCGACTTTACTCTGTCATAAGATGATAAAGATTAGCAACTTGTATTTAGCAAAATAAGAGAGAGCAAATCAATAAAATGACAAAAACTTACCAAGCAAATAGTCGAAACAGTGTTTGTAGATCTAAATATTCCTAAAATTGCCTGGCGTTCTTTCTCAGGGGTCTCTCCATAGATCAATGGTTTCTTGAGAACATCAGCGTAAATCTTCAAACTATACACCAAATCACTGAATACAATAATCTTATCACCTCGAGCTTCGTGAAATCTCACTAAGTACTCTACCGTTCGTAGTTTTGTAGGATTCATGACATAAAGGAGCTGTTTTAATCTAGCTGGTATACTAGGTTTCAAATATTCTCCCATAAAAGGGCCAGTCATAGGACACCAAACCTCAACACACTGAACATTGGCCAGATAACCTGCTGCTGTGAGATCCATCCAATTTGCTTCATAAAGCTTGGGTCCAATCAAAAAGTTAAGGTCGGAAATAAGATCGTCTTCTCTAACAAGTGTTGCAGTCAATCCTGATGATAATTATTCGGATTTTAAGATCAGTATATAGATAGAAAATAAAAAAGGAACAATGTACCAACTTCATTTGAATGTCTTACCTAATCTGCAATGCGCCTTGACATTTCCAACAACACGACGAAACATTTTCGCTGGGACAACGTGTACCTCATCCATAAGCATCAAACCCCACTCTCTTGAACAGATTGCGTCCATGACTTCCTTACTTTTTTCACTTCTCTTTCCACCATAAGAAATCATGGTATACGTTGTAACTAACACACAACTTTCAGGATGTAAGGTTTCTTTCTTATCCGAAGTAAAACAGCATATTCTTTCATCTAAAGTTGAAACAAAAGTGAGAAGAGAAGATTGTACAAAAGCATATTTTCTCAACAAAAGAACATACCTGGAATATTGGTCCATAGTTGAAACTGATACTTCCATTGCAAGACAGAAACTGCATTCGTACAAAGACAAATTACAGACTTTTTGATGGTTTGTGCAGCAGTTACTCCAGTCAAGGTTTTACCTGCTCCACAAGGCAAAACAATGATTCCAGACCTTGCTCGACCATTTCCAAACATTTTCGCAAGACTTCTTTCTTGGTATCGACGAATTTTTGCATGTGGTTTAAGATCCATGGGAACATTGGGGTTTAGAGTATCATTCCTAAAGTCATATTCCTCCATCAAGGGATAATCCATTTCAATAGCTTGCTTCTTTACAATTTCACATTGATCTCCTTGAATCTGGAATGCAAAAGTCTTGCGGGATACTTTCTTTCTTGATGAATTAGCAGCAGCAGCAGTATCTTCCAGTAAGGATTGAGTTACCTCATCCTCTTCATCTTCAGAATCTTCATCTTCGACTCCTCTCAGAATCTTGAGATTCTCCTCCATCTCAGCCTGCTTCTCGTTGATTACAAACCCATCTTTATCAACTTCTCTTTCGGAAGAATCTCCAATTGTCGATGAATCTTCAACTACTCTTGCTTGACTAATTTTTGAATCTCTCAAAAGTTCCCTCAATACTTCCGGATATTCACTTTCAATAAAGAATTTATTATGCTTGAGGACTAACTTCGCTTTTCCATACTGTTTGGTACATTCCCGAATAAATGTTGCTACACTAGGCGGAAGAGAGTTTTTACTAAGTCGATCCAAGACACGAATAATACTTTCTGTTTCGATATTGGTAGCTACCGCTGCATAAAGAGAGTATGGTGTCAATTTGTATTCATGTAAAAATTCAGGTCTAGCCACTGGTTCCGCAATGGCTACAAGGAAATCGTAGGCCGAATTGTAAAGAGAATGAAATGCTTCTAAATAGATTGCTCCGTCGGGACATGTCCAGCATGGTCTTGCTGCGTGGTCAGGTTTCAGGTTTAGGTTTGAAAAGTCTGCTCCTGATACTAGGTCATCAGAAGTGGCGAAAGATTTGGATGTGGTTGAGTAAGACTTTAGGAGTGCTTCTCTTTTCGATGCTCGATCTACAAGTTTCGTGGCGTTTGCATATTCTTCATCTGCGGGATTATAGGCTTCATCAGACATTTTATTGTTTGAATTTAGCGCAGCTGTTTCTTAGTCAACTAGATTTCCAACAGGTTCAGGTTGGATAGATTATGTAATTAAAAAATGAATGGAATGGAAAGTGGAAAGATCACAACATGAACATGGAAAGATGAGGAAGAGGATACTCTTTTCTATAAATAGAAAGGAGTGTCTTTCTCAAATACCGGTCAAAAAACATCCATTTTCGATTTCTCCGATGAGTGACTAAATTTGATCTAAAACTCGCAATAAACTGCCTCTTGAACTGAACCAGTTTATCACTTTTGCATTTGGTATGATTGAAAGCATTAACAAAAGCCATCTGACTCGTTCACTTCACCTGTTTTTATCCTTGCCTTCTACTAATTCTAAAAATGTCAATGCTTTTGCCAAATGCAGGAGCTAATAGATTAAAGAATAATCGCTTACAATCACCTCGCAAGACATTAGCACTTGTACTAGCATGTGTTGTATTCTTGGCAGTCCTTGCCATGGATTCACGAGATCAAACTCGGCATCTACTCGGTAGCGCTTATGGATCTGTTTACTTTGGTTCATCCTTCTCCCCAGAGATCCCCAAGAAGGTGCATTTTGTAGTGATGGGAAGTGAGCCTCCTACTCATATTCTCAACATCATGGACTACTCTCGAAAGCATCTACAGGAGATACATTCAGACTATGAAGTGAAGGTGTGGAGAGATGAAGACGCCGAACAACTTGTCCAAGATCAAAATGATGCCAAACTTACAAAAGCTTGGGAATCGATCAAGGCTGATGAACAAATTGGTAGGTATGCGAAAAGAGCAGACTTTATCCGTACTTTAATTATGTATGTTGAAGGCGGTGTGTATTTGGATACAGACATGGTACCTTGCGATGGACTTGATTTCATGACTGAAACTCCAGGTGCTATTTCATTTCCGTTCATACCAGCCTTTCATGTAGAGGTAAATGCTGCTGCATTTTCAGCTCCTCAAGGTCATCGGATGATGAGAATGGCATTGGAAAGTTTCAAAGCAAAGGGTGAAATGTTGAAAGATGTAAGTCTTATTTTTAGGTTTCGAGTATGGCAATTGTAATCATCTTCCCTCACATTACATTTCAACTTCTGACAGATGGATAACTTACGAGCGGCTGGACCTTCTGCAATGGCTTTGGTCGCCGACGAATACTTCAAGACTGTCCGAATCCAGCAACAATATCCAAATGAATTCAGAAAACTTCCTCGTTTTGTATACAAGAAAAATGATCGTTACGATCTACCAGACATGCCAGGTATCACAGATAAGAGCCATGATTATTGGACAACGTTGGCGGACTTCCAGTACGCTCCTGAAGGAAACTCAAAAGGTCTTCACCATATGGAGACAAAGACTTGGAGGCATTTTCAACTGCAAGAAGATTATGTCGAGCCAGAATGTGTCAAGGATCCATCCAAGATCGAGCCTTGGCTGAATTACGTATGTAGTTCAGAACATCACCATGAGATATTCCGTTTTGAGTCATGTGGAGTGGATAATTAATGATCTTCTGTTGTTCTGATTTTCCAAGAAGTTGAGAAAGTGAAAGTCCTCAATGCCATGACAAGCAAATCTGATAACCCAAGTTTGTGTACCGCAGAGCTAGTACAGAGGTACAAGTAAAGTTGCTACTCTTGCGTAGCGAATATTCTACAAGAAAATAAAACTAAATACATAATTCAAAATTGCAGATAGATGTTTTCATCAGTCATCCAACTCGGACATCATGATCTACGTACATACGTACGTAGGGGAGCCTCGACATTAACAATAGGCTCTAATAGGCTATTCCTAAAAAAAGCCTATCACATCCACATGCCTTGTTCGTGTCGACATGCAATTCAGTAACCTGCTGTGATTTTTCTATATACTTATTGGATTCATGCTATAATACCGCTTTATTCATGAAGCAAAATAAAAAATGTTTTATATGAGTACATTGTTTATTTGACCTGTGTGGTATGTTTCTCACGTAGAAAACGTCGTAGAATGGAAGTGGGACAGGGTTGACCCACTTTCCCTAAAAAACCCGCGAAATCCGTACGAGGGATATCATTTTCAGAGTTTAATGATGCAGTCTTTGCAGTGCTAATTGCTTCTTCAACATTCATGGCTTCTTAAACATTCATGGCTTCTTCAACATTCCTGGATTCTATCTTGTTCTTTGTACTTCATCAAGGCTGGAATGAGACATTTTGTACCTTCCTCATACGTACAGATTATTAATTGAACCACGTTACTATTTCTCTTCAATAGCAAACATCAAGTACGTGGCAAACTTGAAGCTGACGATTCGATTCTTTTCACCACATCATCTTCATTCCTTCTAGTCTAGTTCTTTTGACTATTTTTCAAAAATAAAATCTTTCAATCAATACTTTCTTTTTATTCAACAGGATGCATGAAGACTTCATGGTTCCTTGCAGACGTTCATTAAAAGTACTGTTCCATTTTTCAGAAACCGAATTTTCTAAATACAATTGGTACAATTCTTCGTTCTTCATGCAGTTGTCCTCTGTTTCTTGCTTCAAGTTAAAAGGTCATACAAATACGTTCATTTCCAATATATCTTGTACGTATGAAATTAAATACGTCTTTTCGTTGACTAATTACTGTCCAGAAGAAAAGACAAAAAATAATGATAAATAATGTGAAGTATTTTCAATATAATGATTGATAATGATGATGAGTAATAATGATGAATAACAAACTTAAATTTAAAAACAAGATTATTTCAAATAAAGGTTTCATAAAAATCAGTCTCTTCCAATTGTTATGCTGAAATTAGAGAATCAAAGTTGTGTAAAACATCATGACGATTCATGGGAAGATGACGTCAGATTCTGGGTTTCTGACAACCCTTAGTTCTTCAACATCTTTTTGCTCTGCAAAGAGCAGCCTGTTCTCTTGAGGTCTGCATACCAATTCTCTATTTGTTTTACGAGTATTTACCGGACAGACCCAGTCCAACTTGCAACACTGAGGCTTTCAACCTAACATGTACATAAACATGATGGACTCTAGTAAGAATAGTTCTTCATCGCAGCAAATAACTCCAAGTATGAGGACTTCATCGAACAAAACGAATGCCATAGCGCTTCAAAAGGTTATAAATTCCACTGGCATGAGCATGATGCCTAAAATGGAGGAACAAGTTATGGCAGCACTAGAGAAGAACCCCAACGCGAAGGAGGTTGTGGTTCATATGCGAGTTGTCAAAGTTCCAAAGGGTGCAAGTAAAGGCGGCAAAAAGGCTGTGAAAGCCAAAGTATCCACTCTAGCGTACAAGTTCCAAATAAATCAGAAACTGAGGCAGAAACTCGTCATGCAGAAGAGGCAGAAATATTTTGACTCTCTTCGTGCAACCAAAAGTGCAGATAGTAATACAAAGCAAAAGGTTCGATTTGCCCCTGCTCAAAATATACCCGTAAGGCAGGCGACGCCGACTATGCCCGCCTTCAATTCTGCTGTTGAACCCACGCCTAAACAAGAAGCCTCTCCTGTTACTGATGCTATCCCCCCGTCTCCATCTCGCATTTCGGCTGAAAGACTGGCAGCTCGTAATAGAGCAATTATAGAAGCTCGAAAGAGGAATCACCAAGAGAAATTTAAGCAAAAGATTGACAAGCGAAATAAAGCACTTGCTAGTGCAAACCCACTGAACATACTTCATGCATCTTTCAAAGCATGCGAATTCCCAAATGAACAAAATACTATACTTGGTCAGTCATTACTGCAAGCTGATACTAGCGGACAAGCTGAACTAGATCAACCGAACATACTGCCAACTCCAGTTACAAGTCAGGTCATGGAGATAGAAGAAGTAAGAGATCAATCACATACACATGATTCATTAATGAAGCAGAAGGATCCAGACTACACAAGCGAGAACTTTGATTCAACGCCAAGATTTTGAGGATATTTAGGCATAGTGTTCTATAGTTAGTAGGATTTTAAATAGCTTCCTTATGGGTCCACATTTTCAAAACTGTATATAATGAAAAATATTTTTTTAAACTTAAACTTTCCTATTCTTCGAATAAGGTCGGGGTTAAAAAGAAGTTTCGAAACGTTTGCATTACAATTTCTTAAAAAAAAAAGTAAGGAAAACAAATCTATCTATTTTTTTGAGCATGCATGCAGGCCCGGTCTGTTTTCATAGCTCTGCTTCAAGTTCAAGTGCCATTTTCATTTGTAAGTGCAAGTAGCACTTGAAGCTGTTTTTGTACGTTGCACTTTTGAAACTAATTACAACAACACAAGCATAATACCAAATAATACACTAAAAAAATAATAATAATCTGTCGACCTAGTCTATGATAATATCTTTTAAAGCTTACTTGAAAGTACAGGTTCATGAATTGCTCTCATTTCGAGCAATGCTTCTTGTAACAAATGGTTGAATTTTTCTGTCCATCCATGCTCTCGTCTTGCAGATATATTAAAAAAGCATGTATCTGGCTTTACTCCGTATGCAACACCAAGACCATCCGGTACGACTTCTCCGAATCCCCAGTTGTCAATATTGGGATGAGTTAAATGTGATGTGCTTACTCGCCAAGTCTTGGCGCGCACAAAGACAGGGTCTGTGTAGATATCTGGGAGCTTCACTGAATCATCTGAAAGCATCGCGAGTCCTAGAAAATGTCTATCTACCCCATTGCCTTTACCAGCCTTTTTAATGTAATTTACATGTGTCTTGGCTGCATCTTGCAATAACTTTCTTTTCTCTTCCAATGCTTTAGGGTCGTCTTTGAAGTTGGCCATCATACCCATGCGCTTACAGAATGCAGCGCTTTCTTTCGATACAGTTCGAGTAGTCTCAGTTCTACCATGCAGAAATGGTCGCATTTGAGTTGCTTCATAAGTACCTACTTGCTTTCCATGCAGTCTATAAACCGCAAGCTGGATTGCCACCTGGGCATATGCATCTGGGGAGTAGCCTGCTTTCTTCATAAACTTGCTTCCGTACCCTAAAAAGTATTGGACGGTTTGCTCCTGATCGGTGATCAATGTGTTGAAATCGCCATGCGCTATTTCAATTCAGAAGAATAGGTCATAAGAAAGCTGACAAAGTAAAGTAAAGTAAAGGCAATTTTTCAACATGTTTCTTACCTTTTGCGACCAAGGAACTCATATTCGAATTGCTCGACATCAAGATAGGATAAGTATCAGCAAATATATCCTCTACTTCAGCTGGTTTCTGGCTTGGAGTCACAGTCTTTGATTTTGCATCACTATATGCCTTGTTGGTAATATAGTCAGTAAAGCTAATCACTGGCATACCATCCATCATTGAATGTTCACCTTGCAGACCCGCTTTACCATTCTCAGTACAAAACAATTGAATACTTTTGTCAAACCAGCGATTGAGACCTGACTTCAAATCTCCCGTCCAAAAAAGATCCGCACACTGCTGCTTGGAATATGTTTTTTCATCGTCCAAACACAATAAGATTGCACCACTCTCAAGCTTCTCCAAAGCCTTTTCTGCTGTCTTTCCTCCAACACGCAACATCTCTTCTCTCGCGTCAGCCCAGGAGTCACGATCAGAACTTGTACACCATCCTAAATCTAACTTCTCATCTCCGTTTGCTTCAGCTTCATCTGCAAGTTGTATGCATTTCTCTAGACATTTTTCCAAATCTGCAAGAGCAATCGGGTCACCATCCTCATTCACAAAATCAAAGGAATAAAATCTCCCCTTACGAGCAACTACAACATGCTTGTTCAAACTTGGATCATACATTTTGTAAGTATCCATCTCTCTCTTTGGAATACGACAAGAATTGAACATGTATTTGAAAGCTACAGAACAAAGAGGTGTTTGATTACCCTTTCTTCCCATTTTTTCATGTGGATATGACCCTGAACAAATCATTTTACGAAATTCAGCAGTTGCATGCAAAAGTGCTGCTCCACGCTGTACGTTTAATTTGGGTTTCGATGAAGAATCTTGAGCAGCATTGAAATTCGCAGCTATAGAATCATCATCTGCCAAATGAAAAAAGTACGATACGTTTACAGTGACTGGATCACGGATTTTGAGATATCCCTCTGTGTTCCACCATAGCTGGAGCCAAGATGTATCTTTCATTTCCACATTTCTGCGATGGATCAACCGTTTCTGCAATTCAGCTGCTTGTTCTGGAAATGATTTACATGTTTCAATCAGGTTTCTCGCTTCTTCTGGCGATTCTGCAAGTGGTAGAGCAGTCGGCAAAAATGTTTGAATAAGATCTTTCAAGTCATCATGTGGGATAGGTAGCTTTGGTAAATCCTTTTGAGCAGAGTATAGTGGTCCTCCTACGAGTGGTTCGATGATTGCTGCATCGTCTCTGTAATTTCCGTGAGATTCAATCATTGCCATGGGCCATCTTTTGAAAGGTGACTTTGCAGAAGTCGACATGTGATTCTTATGAAGGGGTTTCACATATCTCGTTTGTGGCTGAGTAAGGATTTTTTCTTGCTTACTACTCACCAAATGCGGCTGAGCAATAGTAGAAACACTTGCTGTGTTGTAAGTCATGTTCTTGAATGGACGTCTAGTAGTAATGGAATAAGTTCTTGATGAAGAAAGAATACTACGATAAGTTTGCATGCTGCAATGGCCACTTTTTAGACGATACAATTACCTAGAAAAACCTTCTTTCGATGTAAATGAAAATGAAGAAAGTATGAGAATTCAAGGAGATATGATGCTTCTTATGTTGAAAAGCTTGGTAAAACAAAAAGGAATGATGTTAGTGGTGTCTATTGCAATCAATTGCGATCAGTGACGAGTGACGAGATAGACTTGACTTGACTTTGGATGTGGGGTTCGGGTGGATCTTTGGTCCAAAATATCTAAGGGACAAAACTCGTCCCTCTTTTGGAAAAGGGGACCAAAACTTTGACTCAACGGTTAGCGAACTGTTCGTCAAAAAATGTCTGCGAAAAACACAAGAGGAAAGAATACAAACCTCAACAACATTTCACTTTCTTGGGAGATAGAATCTTATTACAACACGAAAAGAAACATGTCTGGACCTTGTATTCTAGTTACTGGAGGCTGCGGCTACATCGGATCACATACGATCACTTGCCTTCTTCAGTCCCCTCTCAATTATTCAGTTGTAGTGGTTGATAATCTCGCAAACTCTTCTGCAGTTTCTCTTGATCGTGTAGCTGAGATTTGCAATCTAGATGAAGAATCAAGAAAGCAAAGACTTGTCTTCCACAATGTAGATATGTGCGACGAAGATGCTTTTAGAAAAGTATTTGAAGCTTCTCCAAAATTTGATGCATGTATTCATTTTGCTGGGTTAAAGGTACGTTTTCATAGAAGATTTGTCGGAAAATCTTTACCAATGACTTTCTTCGTGACCCAAATAAGGTTATTGAAAATGATGGAAAATCACAAGATTTGAAATCTAGAACAAAATCTACATCACGATTGCCTACGTGAAAACTTTCTAACCTATATTCTGTAATATGTAGGCAGTAGGAGAAAGCCAAAAGATTCCACTCAAATATTATTCCAATAACATGGTCTCCACATTCAATCTCCTTAATCTTATGGAAGAGTTCGGATGCCATGCAATTGCATTCTCATCTTCTGCAACTGTATATGGTGCTGCAGATACTATGCCAATCACAGAATCAACACCAGTAGGAGTTGGAATCACAAATGCCTACGGAAGAACAAAGTACATGATTGAAGAAGTTTTGAAAGATTATTACAACTCGAAATCTTTGAATGAAGGGGCAAAGCCAATGGCAATTACTATTTTGAGATATTTCAATCCTGTAGGAGCACATCCATCTGGAAAGATTGGTGAAGATCCGAATGGAATTCCAAATAATCTTATGCCATATGTTGCACAGGTTGCAGTTGGAAGAAGAGAGTTTTTGACTGTATTTGGAGGTGATTACGATGGAACTGGTGTCAGAGATTATCTTCATGTTATGGATTTGGCAGAGGGTCATTTGTCTGCTATCGAATATATGGCGAAGAAGGAAGAAGGATTGTTTACTTTCAACCTTGGAACTGGAAATGGAATGTCTGTACTTGACATGGTCAAAGCTATGGGTAAGGCATGTGGACATGAAATCAAGTACAAAATGGGAGAGAGAAGACCAGGTGATATTTCTACTTGTTACGCAGATGCTTCATTGGCTAAGGAAGAAATGGGGTGGGTTGCAACAAGAACTTTGGATGAGATGTGTGCAGACTTGTGGTGTTGGCAACAGCAGAATCCAAATGGCTTTGCAGCTTAAATTTAGAATAAGAGATTTCAACACAACCATTTTCCTTAGTGACGGAGGATGTACTTTTTTCCTAAATTATTAGTCCAGCAGTCAAGGTTCCATACAGTATCGAAACAATGGTCATAGTAAGAATGACAAGCACTCTGGCAGGTACCGTAAATTCTTGTTCTTCGCAAAATCTATTTGTATTTAAAAAAAAATCATTCCAACATAAATTATCTTTAAAAATCAATAAGAATAACTTTTATCTCTATGTTTTCAATGTGTGGTGCTTTTCAATTCCAAGAATGGTAAAGTGTCTATCAGAAAACAATGACGACGCTCACTTTTCAGTAAATGGCTAGTGTATAAAGCCAAGTGAGAATGAAGAAAAATGGCGGGAACCGTCTGTCATGGTCCGTGACCTGTCCAGAGGGGTACCTTTTACTAAAAAGTCCAGCCTTTGAGAGAACAAAGGAGAGATGAATGATCGAAACGAGAGCTGTTGCTGCCTTTCGCTTACTGTTGTTTACGGTGCGTTAACGTTGCTATGGAGACTTGCTCGTACATGCTATCTTCATCTACAGAATTCTACAAATCATATCATTCGTTGGTGATCTATGTTCGGATAGGGTTGAATTGAGAGCGGAGGAGAGTTTACAGAAGTCATGTGTAACTGAACATATCATCTATCATGGTGTCCTTCTATGGTAATAGTGGAACGAGAAATGTTAACGAAGTTACAAGTCGGTTGAATCTCTAGTCTTATACATGTGGATAGATTTGATACTACCCAACGCTTCTGAAACGATGTTGTTTGAAAGTGAAAGACATCGATGTTGAGGAAAGAGTCCGTCTATGCATTCATGGATTTATAGATGCTAGTGATGTTTGAGATGAATCTGTAGATGAAAGATATATGCAAAATGAAAACTGGATTTTTATTTCACTTCTTTACTCACACATTTTTTTTCACCATTACAGCAAAGTCAATATTTAAATATGCCAAAGCAGATTACCGACATCCGTGATTTCCTCCAAAAGGCTCGTCGTGAAGACGCTAAGCTTGTAAAGATCCGCAAGCGCTCTAACCAAACCAAATTCAAGATCAGATGCTCTAAATTCCTTTACACTCTTGTTGTAGAGGATGCAGAGAAGGCAGAGAAATTGACCCAAAGTTTGCCACCTGGTCTTGAGAGAAAGGACGTCTAAATCTTTTTAGGTAGACTAAGTAAATAAAATAGAAATAGAAGGCTATACTTCAACCCCATAGAGTACTACATATTTACTTGATGTGGTTCAAATATATACATAGCATTCATTCATTTGAGCTTCCCTTCATCATTATTTGACCTCACTACTTCATCACCCCTCGTCCATGAATTGTGTTTTTTATACATTATCATGACGGAAAAAATGAAATAATGATCTGCTCTAATACAAATGATACTTCTGGTTCAGCTTCTACTCTCATACCCTATGAATGTTTGTAGCTACATTACATTTTCACGTAATTACATTTTGGTGATACGTAATATTCGTTATTTTGCTAAGGATGTCATTGTTTCGTTCGGTGGCTCCAAGTTGCTGTTCATCCAACTTTGATGGCTCGAGGGTCGGTGATGACGACAGTAGTTACAACAACACATCAATTTTTTTCTACTTTCCACAAACTCATTCAATTTTCTGAAATAATCATAATAAGAAAAGAAGGTTCATAATAGAATCATAACTACCATGAAATTCTTTAATATTGCATCTTTGTTGATGCTTGCAGCTTCTGCTGATGCGTTCAGCGTCAGTGGTCCTGCAAGAAATCAGGTTGCTCAGGCATCCATCGCAACTTCAACGCAGCTTTACAATGTACCACCACCAAGTGCTACCGAGGGAGATCCTGCAGATGTGAAAGACGCAGCAGATAGAGAAAGTCCTCCTCAAAGTTTTTACCAGCTTCAGATTAACTGTGCTCGAGCTGCTGAGCTTGCAATCAAGGATGGACATAGGCTTATTGAAGTTGAGGTAAGATATTTCACTGAAGTTAGAAAAAGTTTGGTCGCTTTCTGTTCTAATCTTTTTCATAGTTTCCTCCACTTCCTGCACAAGTATTGGAGATGGACGATGTTTCAGCATATGATGTAGCAGAGTCAAATTTCAAACTTGCACTTGATTTTGCAAAGTCCTTTGCTGCAAAGACAGATGATACTGATGATTCAATCCCAAAGAATGTTGCGATTCTTTTCCCTGATGAGTCTGAAATGGGAATTGCACTTGAACGTACAAGTATTACAAAAGATCCATACCCAGGTGTCACAATTTCATCTTTGAGAAACTCTGATCCTCGTGATACAAGATTTTTCAAGCCAGAACAAACTTTCATGTCTCTTTTTGGTGGAAAATCAGGTGGAATTATCAAACCTATCGAGGGTGTAGACATGTACATTGTAATCGTAGCATCAGCACAGGAGCTTCCAGATGTTGAAGAGTTGTCAGAACTTGATCCAAATGCAGTCATCTGTCTTTATAATTTAAAATTGGACGTCTTGAGAGGAGATTTAGGAGCACCAGCATTTCCACCTAAGGATTTCCAAGATAGATTTTTGTCCAGGGTGAAGCCAATTTATTATTTGAGAACCAGACAATACAGTAGATCTACTGCTTCTCCGCCATATCTTGTAAACTACCAAGGATGTCTCTTTAGATCGTATCCTGGAGAGTTCCAGACTTTGTTGGATACTGGAACAGGTAGCTATAGAAGAGTAGAAGGAAATGCTTATCGTCCAGCATTGGGAGAATTCAAGGAACAATTGACAAAGGCTCTAACTACTGAGGGAATCATTGAGGAGGAAGGTAATTTCTTGAACTTTTTGAGAACTGGATACAAGACTACCACTTGGTGGGAGGAAGATAGAGAAAATGCATCTGATGCATGGAGAACCTAAGAGACAAAAAGTCACAACAAATAAATTTAAAAATAGGATCTAAATGATAAAGAGCAATGCAATAGACCAAGCTGAAATTAAACAAGTTATGACTTTGTTGACTCTATAACGACATCTCCAATTTTCTTTGTAGCAGAGCCACGTTCATCTGGCTTTTGTTGACTCTCATGTGGAGTCCAACCGATTCCATATATTACCTGAACTGTGGCTTCTACGCTAGCTTCATCTCCTGAACTCCCGTCATCAAGTTGAAACATGTGATCATAAATAGATGCCATAGCGAGAAACGTATCTACATTCATTTTTTTCCTACGTGCCAAAGATGCGTTATTTTCACCCATTCTTTGAAGATGTTCCATACACACCATGGCGTTGGGGAAACCAAGCGTAATTGTATCAATATCAATTGTAGTAAGAGCAAATCCAGAATTTGTAAGTAGTGCACCAACATCTGCAAAATCAACAAATGGGCCTACATGCGGTGAAACTCCACCGTCACGCTCAAGTTCTGATAGCACGAATGACGATCTTAACTCTGAAAGAGTTGCACCTCCAATCATAGCGAAGAGAAAGCATCCATCAGGTTTTAACACGCGGTGAATTTCCTTCAACATCCCAGGCAAATCATTTACCCAATGCATAGATGTAGAACTAATAACCAAATCAAAAGTCCCATCTGGAAAAGGCAGTGGACCTTCTTCATCCCCAACCATTTTGTAAGTTCCGCATCTTTCTTTTTCCTCTGCAGTCAGTGTGTCAATTTTGTCATCATCACGATGTAACATTTCTTTGCATGAATCCAACATGACAAGCTTTCGCACACCACCGATGCCGCCAGATACACTTCCATCGGCTAAGATTCCGTCATCTTTTGAAATTTGTTTATGAAGGAAATCAGGTCCTGAGCCAACATCAAGGGCAAGGGGAAAGCCATCATCTCGAATGATGTCATCTAATCGATCTACAAGTCTTTTTGAGATCTCTTCCTTGATATAATCATAAGTATCAAAATTTGCAGCATTACTCCTTTGTAGAATCTTCAGTGACCGGTCGAACGCTTTATTTGTGTTGTGATCCTCAGCTATTCCTGAGAAGTTTTGATGATAAGAGATTGGTGCTGTGGCTCTCTTGGCTGAGGTGGAAGTAAGGTTACATCTACCAAGCACTTGTAAAGATCTGTTGAAAAATCCTAGCTTCGACATCAAATGTAGAGTGAAGGAATGTTGTATGTGAAGTTCTTTTCGAAAAGCTACAAGACAGTGGACTTGTTTTGTTAAGGTATGTTATCATTAAAACACAAATAGCTCGTGGTCAAGGAGAGAGATAGAGAGGAGGTTTCGGCAAAAATGTGAGGTGGAATTTTGTCGCAGAATCTACATGTTGACATGTCATTCATCTTATCCTCATCATTGTCATGAAAAAATCAATGTTTTTGATCAAATATTTCATGTCACATACAAATCCAATAGACTTAAAAATGATTCTATTATAATATTTTATTTTTAAAGTTATGCAACATTTCCTTCTGATATTGCGCTTGTACATGCACCTGCACTAGTCATAAATGGTCTTCCCAAGAAAGATGGAATTCCATATTCATTTGTTACCAAGAAAGGAGCAATTTTCTCGAAGATCTTCTTCTTACCCATTGGATTCTCCTTCATAGGTGCTCCTTCCTCTCCCTCAAAGTTGAAGTCTGGAACAGTAATTCTCTCCCCTACCTTAGCATCAATTGGAGGGTTCACCAACTTGACTTCGGTGTGATCTGCGTTGGAAGCACACAAAACCATACCATGACTTGGGAATCCAAGCATCTTTCTTGCCTTCAAGTTGCATAGAACAAGTACCTTTCTCCCCTCCATATCTTCTGCATTCATATATGGGCGAAGTCCAGAGGCTATTTGACGTGGCTCGTCCTCGCCTACATCGATCTCCTCACAATACAACTTGTCAGCTTCAGGGTGCTCCCACACCTTCTTGATTACTCCTACTCTAATATCCAAGCTTGTAATAGCAGGTCCCTCGTATGTATCGAGTGGATCCTCTGCCTTTTGAACAATCACCTTAGTTACAGTCTCTTTTCCTGCAGCATTTTCTGTCTTCTTTGCGTCCTTTGATTTCTTCTCCTCTACCTTTGGTGCGCGGAACTCCTCAGGAATAGTCTCACAGAAAGTTTTTAGTTGTGCAATTCTATCAGAAAGTGGAACAACGCCAGCCTTCTCCTGATCAATAACACTGTTGTCAGAAGTTGCCAGAGACAATAATGCAAGCTGCTTAGTTACATCTTGTCCACTCATTTCACCAGTCAAAGCAAGACGAACTGGATGGAAAAGATTCTTTCCCTTCACTTTCTTCTCCTTTGCAAGTTGCTTCATGTATGCCTTGTATGCTTCAGGGAAAGAATATGCATCTCCTCCTGTTTGGTTGTCTTCGACAATTGCCTTCTTGTTTTCGTCCAAGAACGCAGCAAGAGGATCATTAGAGTCAGGAAGTGGAAGAGTACCAGCTTCTGCTGCTTCTATAAGAGTCATTGCAATTGGATAAAAGTTTCCATTCTTAATCATCTCTTTTGCTTCTCCTTCAGCCAACATATCAAAACTTTCAGCAAGATTATATTTCAATACTGTCTCTGCATTAGTAGCCGCATCACGAGTAGTTTCCATCATTTGCTTTGCCAGAGTAGTTGCAGCAGTTGCGAACTCGTCGATTTTCTCTGCATCAGCTCCTTCCTTGAACATCTCAAGAAACTCAAATTGCTCCTTTACAAGTGGTTGTACTTCTTCAACAGTCATCATTTTCAAGTGCTGAGAGTTAATCCACTTCAGCTTGGACATGTCAAAGATGGATGGACTCTTTACTACACGATCAACGTCGAATGCATCGATGAGCTCATCTCTGGTAAAGATCTCATTGTCAGTTCCATCATTCCATCCAAGCAAAGCAAGATAGTTAATCATAGCATCTGGCAAAAATCCCTCTAAACGGAATTGGTTACAAGAAGTCGCTCCGTGACGTTTGGAAAGCTTTTGCTTGTCCTCTCCAAGAATCAAAGAACAATGCGCATATCTTGGACGAGGAGCTCCCAATGCGTCCAAAATTAGTCCTTGTCTTAATGTATTAGTCAAGTGCTCTTCTGCACGTACAACAGTGGTGATACCCATAGCTGCATCATCAACAGCTACACAAAAGTTATAAACTGGAACTCCAGAAGATCTCAACAAAATAAAGTCACCAACAGTACTTTCAGCATCCCATGCAACATTTCCTCTTACAGCATCTTCGATAACAACTCTTGCACCTTCTGGTACCTTGAATCTGACTGTAAATTCTGCTCCTTCGTCTAATTTCTGCTGTACAAGTTCTGGATCTGCATCACGCCAAGTTCCATCATAACGAGTTGGTACTCCTTCTGCTTCTTGCTTCGCCTTCATCTCTTCCAACTCCTCCTTGGTACAAAAACATCTGTACGCCTTTCCTTCTTCCAATAGTTTGTTTGCAAGTTTGCCATAAATTTCATTTCTTTCTGATTGACGATATGGTCCAAATTCAGCTCCATCTACATCTGGACCCTCATCCCAGTTAAGTCCCAACCATCTCAAGTCAGCCAAAACCGATTCTTCTGATTCTTTTGTAGAACGAGCAAGATCTGTATCTTCCACACGTAGAACAAATGCTCCATTTTCATTTGGGAAATCCAATTGTCCCTTTTTAGCAGTAAGCCAATTGTAAAGAGCAGTACGTGCTCCTCCAACGTGAAGACTACAGATTTCCAAATTTAGTCAGTAAAAGAAATAAATCATAGGATACCTATGTGCAAATTTATGGAACTTACCTTCCAGTAGGACTAGGTGCAAAACGCATTCTAGGAGCGCATTCTTCTACATTTTTACCCTTGAGTGGAAATTTTACCAAGTCTTCTTCTCCATTGACAAGAGTAGTAGTTTCATCTTCTACAGTGGCAGATAATTTTGAGAATTCCTGATAAGGGATAGCAATAACTCCCCTACGTCTATTCTCTACAAACTTCCCAGCAGCAGATTGAGTACTAACTGAGTTTACAGTTGATAGTGGTCTCATGGTAAACGCAGCAGTGGTGCGCACATGACGAGTGAAGATGGCGAGACTGAGCGCCATAGATGCAACGTGAAGCTTCATTGAAAAGTTCTAATGTGGAAAGAATGAACAATTTGATTCAATAGAGAACAGAGTTTTTCCAAGCAAATTCAGTGAAAAGGCTTCGTCAACCTCGTAAGATACAATTCAATGTGATGGCTTTTTGTTTTTCTTCATTCTTTCCAGCTGGTGATCGCACACAAGCTGTGCAGAGACGGGTTGAAGTTTCCTACGCATGAGGTTAGAGGGGTGTGACTCACTCATCAACATGTGTGCAGCCCCCCTCTGTTGTACTTTGAACCTATTTTTGAACATTTCTATTAAAAATAGGTTAGACTGACGACTTCGGTCGGAACTGTCGGAAGATCCATCCATATCAAACATCTACGTCATCATTACGAAGTAATACAAACATCACGAGCTTGAAAAACAAACACTATTCAAATTCTGTTTTCAAGCGAGTTTCTTTCTATTGCAACTAATTCACCGGCTTGGACTCGCTATTTGCAAATGGAAAATTGTTGTAGGATTGAGACTTATTTTTTTCGCTGTCCTCGGGCAGAACTTTGTCGGGACAATGTTGGAAAAGAAGTTCAATTATTTTCTCATGAAGATTCTGATGTAATTGAAAATGAAGTTTTAAGAAGTGAAGTTGATCCAGTCAAAGCGATGAAATGTGAGATACGAAGGACTTCCTATTTTCGACCTAGTAATCATAAGTTTACTGCTACTATGGTCATATTTTCTCTGATATGTTTCCCTACATGTTCATCTTTTGGGATTTCAACATCAATCCAGCTTATGAATACTAAAAATGCTCATATATTCACAAGAAAGGTGAAAGATATACACTATCCATCGCGACGAATTCCGTCGTTCACTAGATTTATGGTAGAAAATGAGGAAAACTTGAATGAAAAAGGTGCATCGAAGAAATCATCCAAAGCAAAAGCTAAAGACAAAACTTGGAATAATACATCTTTGTTTCCTGCAAAAGGTTTCAATGTAGAAAAAAATGAACTAGAAGCCATGGAAGAATCTGCAATCGGAAAAGAAGTATATACACAGAGTATTGCGGCGCTGATAGGAGCACTGACTGGTCTTGCAGTAGCTGGGTTTAAATTGTCGATAGATGAAATCCGGCAGTTTTGTTACGGTGGAAATTTGAATGTAGTCTTTCCAGATGGTATTATATATACACCATTCTATGCTGTCCCATTTTTGGGAGCTGTAGTAGTTTCATTGCTCAGTTTGACTGGTGATTTTAGTCCAGGTCTTAAAGGTGTGGTCAAAGAAGTTGATGAAGACTCCTTGTCTTACGGAGCAAAGATGGCATTGAAAAATTCCAATCAATCTGATAACAATATTGTATTGAATTTGGACTCGTCAACTAGATCATTTCGAAAAGCTTTAGCTGCTATTGTTACTTTAGGAACAGGAAACTCATTGGGGCCTGAGGGACCAGGAGTTGAGATAGGAGCGGCGATTAGTAGGTTGTGTAGTAATGTTTGGCCAGATGATCTTAGCAGTCCATCTTTAAATGAAAAGGACAGACTTCTCACAGATTCAAAGGTTGAAACGAATTCGTCTTTGGTAGGGGAAAGACTTGAGGACCGCATTGCAAGAAATAGGCTTTTGCTTGCATGTGGTGCTGCTGCAGGTGTTTCCTCTGGATTCAACGCACCACTATCTGGAGTCTTTTTCGCGTTGGAAGTGGTTCAGTCATCTTTACCTGCATTATCAGTTCCATCACCACCACCTGAAACCGGAGGTATTAGCAGTAGTAAGGACCGAATAGAGCTACAACAGCAGTCTCTCACTACTACAACTGGTAGTATTGCAGCAATATTGATATCTTCAGTTTTGGCAGCATTAGTAGCTCGGGTAATATTAGGTGACGAGCTTGCTCTTCAGTTGATGACATATAATATTCAGACACCATTGAGTGAGCTGCCTCTTTTTCTTTCTCTAGGAGTTTCATGTGGGTTCGTGGCAGTTGTCTTCACTCAGACGGCACAATTGTCAAGAGCAATTTTCAAAGGATCAGCTGGTCCACAATTTGTAAGAGACGTATTTGGGAACCTGCCTGCGTATACTTCTCCAATAATTGGAGGTATTATTGGAGGTGGCGTCGGATATTTTTATCCCCAAGTTTTGTTCTTTGGTTATGAAACATTGAATGGACTTTTAAATAATGGCAATCTACCTACGCAAGTGCTCTTTTCACTCCTTGTTGCAAAGACATTTACCACTGCGGTGTCAGCAGGCAGTGGACTTGTAGGAGGTACTTTAGCTCCATCACTGTTCCTAGGAGGGATGACTGGTGCAATTTTTTACAACATGGTTATTGCTACGTTTGGAACTCTTGCAATTGATCCGACTATTGTGATATCTGATGAAGTTTTCTTTCGCCTTGCAGACTTGCCAATCTATTCGAGTGTTGGTGCAGCTAGTGTTCTAGCAGCCATCTTTAGAGCCCCATTGACAGCATCTCTGTTGATGTTCGAAATCACTAGAAACTACGACGTTTTGCTTCCACTGTTGGCCAGTGCTGGTATTGCCACTCTCTCCAGTGACATAATTGAAAATAGTATAAATGCTAATAAGTGAATGTAACATATATTGGATATATCTTTCCTACTAATTATTGTATCTTAGCTGCCAGGGCTCTAGCCATACCTTCACTAACATATTCAGCCACATCTTGGACGAAATATTTATTCACAAAGCCATCCTTTGCACATTGAGTGATTGTAGCCTTGATGAACTTGTTTTTTTGCTCTCCTTCTGGCAGTAGCGTAGAGCACTTTATCAATGAGCTGTACGTTACATGATCAGGGTCCAAGCTATCATTTGACCGAATTTCATTGAAGGCTGCAATAGCAGTGTTGAATGCAACTTTCATTTCATTCTCGTCATTGTTGGATTTAGCACAGGACTTCAGAAGAAGGTTATATGTAAAAATTGTAGGACGCGCAGCCTCGTTCCCATTTTCATACTGATTCTCCATTCTCTTCACTATGGTCTGTACTAGTTTGGATACACCTGGTCTATCTTGTTTGATATATGCACGAATTATAGTATTGTATAACCTTTCATTTGCTTGGACTAGTTCCCGTTGTTGACACTTCTCCATCAAGTCAACGACCGCATTGATCTTCTTGAAATCACCTGAATCACCTGAAGAAGCATAGCTGTCAATGATTTTCTCAAATGAAAACGAGTCTACGGTGTATCCTTTTTGAATCATTTCCTTTAACATATTCAATGCAGCATCAGGATTTGCCTTTTTTGCATAACCTAACAAGAGTGATCTATAAATATCTGGTAGTAACTCAGAGTCGTCTTCAGCAAATTTGGTTTTTACACTTTCAAATATGCTTTCTGCTTTCTCTACACCGTCGTCTACATTGGACTTCATCCATCCTTCAATTAGCAGTTGGTACGTTCTCAAAGTTGGACGCAAGGACTCATCCCCTTCTTGTTTCCACAGATATTCCATGGTGGCGAGTATTCTTTCCGCGTCGTGCATGAAACCTGCGTTACAATGTGCATTGAAAACTGATTGATACACAATGTTATCTGCCTTCACAGTAATTTGTCCTTCATCATACATAGTTATCATTTTGTCTAGGAGTTTGTTAGCTTTTTCTGCTGCAACTCTTCTTTTCTTTGCAAGTCGAGTGTAACCCCTAATGACAGTGGTCCAACAAACAATATCGGGTTCGAATTCTAGTTGGCCGTTTACATGCAAATCTAAAAGGCGATTTAGAATGCGTTCACTTTCTTCCACTGACTCTTTATGACTTCGCTGAGCAAATGAGTCCAAATAGATTGTAAAACTTTGACAATTTGGCTTGACATTACGTTCATCCATCAAAGCTAATATGTTTTCGATACGATCAGAAGAAATATCTAGGTCAGACTTTGCCCAAGCAGTAAGTATGGAGTTCCATACATCAATGTGTGTACCCATTTCTGGATACAAAGACATGGCTTCCCTCAAGAGATTCTCAGAATCCGATGCACTAGTTTTCTCTCTGTTCTTTGATATAATATCTATGACATGCTCATATGTCTTCGCAGTTGGAACAATTTCCAAATCTCTCATGCGTTCGTAGTACTGTATAGTCTCCTCGCCTGTCTCCTTACTTCTCGTGAACCTAATTACATCAATGATAGCATCAAAAGTCTCGTTTGTATGATAACAACTTTCCATTCCACTGTCACATAATTCATCAATTTCATTGAATATATTCAAAACTCGTTCTTTCACCTCAGTTGCATTGTCTTCGTCGATAACTCTCCTCCAGGAATCAAGAACCATGTTGAATAGGTCAATATTTGGTTCAAAGTCCATCTCCCGATCGTTTATAATACATTCTTGCCATTCATCAGTCATACGAAATAGCAGCAAATCCATAATTTCTGCTACTTGATTTTTGTCGCCGTCTATTCCCTTGTTACTTTTCGACAATAGTTCCAACTCTTTGAAAATTGGTTCTGCAAACAAGACATCTTCTTCTTCGATCATTCCAACAGGTGTTTCACTGATTCTTGAAACAAAGTCAATAATAAGATTTTCAATCGCTTCTTGCTCATCATCTTCTTCGACATTCTGCTCTTGCAAGTTCTCTTTATCTTCGATAAGAGGTTGAGATACCATAGACAGCTTTGTAGAGGATCGAAATGCTTGCAATTGATGGATTTGATGCGATGTTGGAGTGAAGAAAGATCTCATAGGTTGAGGTTGAAATCCATTGACATAAAGTGCCATCACTGTCATAAAACTGAACCTCATTTTTCTGTAATTTGCTATATATTGAAAGATCTTAGAGCGCAACAACAAATGTAATAACAAAAACAACCAATATGGAATAACCAAAATATTTTTTGTTTTTTGCTTCGTTTCTGCGTCGGTGTGATGGCTTCTTCAAATCATTGGTCCATGAGTGAGTCCCATCTTCATTACGTAATTTCCTACTTTGTCAGGGATAAGTCGATAGAAAAGCATTGTCGAAAATGTCATAGTGATTTTCTCTATCTTGGCTCTATCTTGCAATTGATGGAATGACACATTGTACTGATCTGATAAGTAATATTTATTCTAGATAGTAAAGTGGAAAAGTTCATCACAGAATTTTTTATTTACTTTTTATCAATCTATACATGTAGGAGTTGTATATTTTATTCTAACACAGATATGGCTAAAAGGCACTATTTGATCTTTGAAACTCGATCATCTCAACAGGAAGTTTTATTCAAGGAAGATCAATTGACACAGGATCGAACTCGTCGTAAGATCCGATTGGAGAGCAGGCAAGGTCTGGATTGTGCTTAAAATATGTGGTAGATTTGGTCTCTCGCTCTAATGAGAGATGATTTTGATTGGAAGGCTTTGGACCTTCACTTTCACAGTTTTGGGATTGGGATAGAGGTGGCTGAATGCTGACACGCTGATTCCAGATCGGAGCGCTATTTGTAAATCTTGGTGCTGGTAAAAAGGAATGTTCTTCGCGATCGTTCTTTTGACGGATAGGAAGAGGAGAAATTCGTTGTTCGAGTGGGTAGGAAGGTAAACTATTGTATTTTCCTGACATTTGTGGGTGAGGCAAAGTTTGGGCGCTATGTGGATGTTGAGACGGATGTTTGTGACTAGGAGGATTCCCATACATCGTATGGGTTGTACTTCGATGATATTCAAATACAGGAGCTTCATCGAAAGGATCACTCCACCACTTTTCTTCAGTTAGTTCCTGAGTACGTGCAACGGAGTTTATATTCGAACTAGAGATCTTGTCCGGTGAATCTCCTCTGGGACTGTTTCCCCAAGGGAACTCAGTGACACCATCTTTTGTGTTGAATATTTCTTTTCCAGCCAGTAATTCCACCTCGTCATCATTGTCATCCTCCAGATCTGATCCGAGGACATCTTCCTTAGAATCTTCTTCAGTCTCTGTAGTGTCATCATTTTCATCTGTGACAGTAGCACTTGCGGCGGTGGCAGCAGCGGCAGCAGCGGCAGTAGCAGCCTTTTCTTTCAATGCTTCTTGTTCTTGCTTCCATGTATCCATTTTCTTTTTGTATTCTATCCTTTCGAGGGCTTCTTTCTTTTGAAATGGTAGTTTATCTTCTTCTGGTAGACTTTTCCATAACTGACCAAGCATACGCGAAATTTCTGTGGTCTTGAGATGAGGATTTTCCTTTTTAATTTCTTGACGTTTCTTTTTAGAGTACAGCAAGAAGGCAGATGGGTTCCTCCTTGGAGCTGTTGGATCCTGTACAAATTGAAAATACTGTTGTGAGCCAATGATGATGAAAAATTTCACATTCAACTGTTTCATAGGTAAAACTTACCTTTTTTGCTCTCTTGTTTGGAACTTCCCACTTTGAGAGGAAAAAATTCATTAGAAAGTTTTGTCACGCTTTAGAGTAAAATAGCTTTCTGTCGTGGAAAGCTAACAAATATCTGAGTATGAAAGAACTCCAACAACAGAAAACAACTTACCGGTCCTTTGTATGTTTCCTTTTCTGCAAGGTATCTCTTCTTCTCCGTTTCAGCCAGATTATCCCAGTGCTGGCGTTCAGTGGCGCTTAGTTTTCGCCACATGGCAGATGCTTTCTTCGAGACGACTGGGGCCTAAGTGTATAGTGGCGTTTGGACATAAAGTTCAAATTTGTTGTTTGTATGTATATGGAAATGAATTTGTTTAGACCCAAAAATATTTCATCAATAAAATGAAACTATATATAAATAATATATACTTACAGTGTGAGATCCAGGAGGCAGCTCCTCTTTGATCTTTTTTTGTACATGCATGAAAAATAGAATATAGGAAGACTTGAAGCGCTTCGGAGCACCCGGAGCCTTCTTAGTCTCCTTGCTATCTTTCCCTTTGGGACTCTTTGTTGGTGACATATGTACAATATTTATATACAGTGGATGGAAGTGGAAACTGTATTGCTGGTGTGGCTGCAACAATTCTTTAAAGGAACTAGTTGTAAGGTGTGATGTAGTAGGTCTTGTTCGTTTCTAGAATCAAGAATTTGTGGTGCGCCTTACTTACGTGTGTTTCATGAAGTCGTTTGAAGTGAAGTTTAGAAGTTTTAGAAGACATGTTGACTGCTGTCAAATGTCAAGACTTGATTGATACACACTCTAATCTAAATTTCACATTGTACAAACACTCTAGCTTCATATTACATATATGTAAATAGAGTGTGTGCATAAAAATGAGAGTAAAATTAGAGTGTTTCTAAAGACATTTCCGGGATCGTCTGGGACTTACTTCTCTTCAAAATCCAAGAATCATTTTGGATCGTGTTGAATTACTATTCCTTCTTGTAAGCAGTTGAGAAGCCGAGAAGCCAATGAACAGATGGATCATCCATCATTTGAAGGAGTGTCTTCCAATGATCTCTTGTAGATTATGATTGCACAACTAGCAGGAAAATGACAAGAAATGCAGTATATACAAAGTTTCAGAGACTTGTCAATACGTAGATCCAAGATGTCAATCTTTTTCTATCATTTTTAAAGACAACAGCAATATAGTAGATTTTTTTATAATAAAGATTTCGTAAAAAAGTATGAGAAAAAAAAACAAAAAAAACAGCATTTTTATTCTTAAATCGAAAAATAAGTGTATTGAATGAATGTTGTTGTGCTTTTAGGTTAGGATTTACACAATTATGGCCATTTTTTACCGTATCACTTTACATGTTTTGATCATATCATAGCATTGGAATTGCAATCTAAGCCTTCGAGAAGGGATCTTTGTACGATCATGTATGCAGAAATTTCCTCTTTGCTGTTCTAACTTCACTTTTCACGCAAGCCATTTGGTATATTCTGCCTCTGATATTTCGGCCATTTGAGTAATTGAACGTGATTCTGAAAGTGGAATAAGTGACCTACATCCTGGTCTAGAAAATACAAGAATTTAAGCAATTTTCTGTCTGAGAGTCAAAAGCCGCCTCGCAATATGTCAAGTAGTAGTTCCATACTCTCATAAAGACATCGTCGAAGCCTATAGATCTGATTGTATCTTCTTTTGTATTGAACCTTCTTCTCCATTCAGGAGCAAGGAACTCTTATGTAGCCACATAAGATAGCTACCTAATAAAATAATGAATGAATGAATGCATGTACTCGTACGTAGTAGGTACAATGTAGAGTAGTCTGTAGTCTATTGTTTAGTTGGTTGATACGTTGATACATTGATCCCCTTATTCACATCGATTGCTTTGTACTCCGTTTTTGTGCTTACTATCAACTATTTCGTGGTAATACGAGTGATATCTCTTCTCTCTTCAATTGAAATCACAAAAGATGAGTGCTATAGATTTTAGAGAACTCATGCGTCTTGAGAAGAGACGAATGAGAATGCAGAAATCCAATTCACCTCCTAGTAAAAGTAAAGATTTGAATGGTGTCAACAACGACACTGTTGAGAGCACACATTCAGTAGACACAATCGAGAAATTTTCTGACAATCTTCTGGGTAATGATGGAAAAACTCGTCCTCTGCATAAAGACATCCTTGATGATCAATTATCGAAAGTGCTTGAAAATTCCCAAGTAGGAGCTGAAGTATTACGAGATGTTTTCTATATCGAGAAACTCCTATGTCCAAACTTTGAAAGGAAATTGACCCAGTGGTTGAAATCGCTGCCCACAATCAATAATAATGAAAGAAATGTGACAAGTACGGGTGGAATTGTTAAATACCATGGAAAATGGAAGAGATTGGACTTTGCTCGACGATCTGTTGCAATGTTTGACTTTCGAGTCGTCAAAGAAATCCCACCTCTTTTGCAAGTTTTGATAGATATGCTGCTTCGCATAAAAGCATTTCCCGGTACTCATCCTCCTAATCACGTGTTGGTTAATGAATATCAAGATCAAGAAGGCATTATGGCTCATACTGATGGACCCATGTATCTCGATCGGACTGCAACGTTTAGTATTGCGGGTGGAGATGTTCTTTTCAACTTTACAAAACGCAAGCCAGATGATGGTGTAGATGATGATTCCAACAATGATGTAATGCAACTGAAACTACATGGGAATGGATCATTGGTAGTATTTACAGATGATGCGTATACAAATCACTGTCATTCAATAAATGATAGAATTCATAATTCTGTCGAGTATGCAAGTTGTAAATGTGTGAATGCAGTGGAAGGTGAACAGATTCAACGAGGGCATCGCCTGTCACTAACCTTTCGGCATAAATTTGAAGAAGCGATTTAGAAGTAGACTAATTTTACATTTCTATCTTCATTCTTTCCTATAGGTACCTAATACTGTTCTCTTTCCTCTATGTGATTTCAATTATTTGCAAAAATTACTTTTTGTTAGATTTCTCTTGTGATTTGATTATATCCACCTGTCCATCAGATGCATTCGTCCAGTCATGAAAGCTTTCAAGTGAGTTTTTCGACATTTGAAATATTGCAAATGTCAAACTGGTAGCCGTCATTGTTTTAATCACTGTAGGCACTAACCCTCTGTAAAAAGCGGCGAGTCCTTCTTCTTTCAAAATCTTGGAACCGCAATCCATCATGTTTTTATACTGATATTGATTCGTAATGACATCCTTCTGACCCCAGAAAGAATCAAATGCTTGTGCTTGGAGCCTTTTCTTCACAGTATCTAATGGATAAACAACAAATTTACTCACACCGCCACTAATTGCACCAGCTGTACCAGCATCACTCACTTTTACTCTATCACCTTGCCTGACCAAGTAATCATACAAAGCGAAATTAAGTCCCATATATGGCACAATACCCAAAATAGCTGGCCCACTTCCTGCAAATACTGTTCTCAATGGCTGAGGATTGTCCTTCATTGCTAATTGAAAGAAAGTAGAAATAGATTTTGTTCCTTGCGATAATGTCTTTTGACTTGCAAAAGCAGTTCTACAAATGTCAAATGGATATGTTGCTAATGTAGCAGCTGAACCTGCTGTTGCTCCAGCACAAAATGCGACTGCTGTAGGATTTGAGCCAATGCTTGAAAATAAATCAGATGCCAACTGTACAGGTCTTTGCAAAGGAGTAGTTTGAAGTGGAACAGGCAACTGAAGTATTGGTGCGGAGTCAGGTATTCTCGTCAAAAAATCTGCAGTTCTAGCATATAAAGAGAATTGAACCGCTGCATACCCAACCCATAAATAAGTGGCAGCCAAATTTCCTCTAAAGAGAGAGTGAAGCCCACCTTCTGTTTGTACGATGCGCTTCATAGATTGAAACATACCAAACGGAGAAAAGCTTGAGGGTGCCTTGGCTGCAACAGGAACCACCCCTGGTGGTTTATTCATTTGCAATTGTCTTCTAATTTTTAACAAGTCTAAAGGAGCTGTGAAAAAGCGAGCACCAGCTCCAGCAGCTGCACCAGCAACAACGTTGTGCCATTGAGGATAAGCTACCGTTTCCTTCTCTATTTTCTTTGTAACATTTCGACGAATGCGTTTCGTCTTTTTCGCAGAGGTCCCTGCCGCAGCTTCCATCTTTGCAGTCATATTAGAATTAAGTTTCCAATTGGAACTGTGAAGGTATTCTTCTTATTACTAATTACCAATTACTACTGCCGGAACGAATTGAAATTGTGGTTGCGGAGGAGGGGGAAGCTGCATTGCAGGAAGCCATAACATACGTACGGTATCGTGAAAAAGGATTTGGCTAGGGAGAAAAATTGAAGTAAATAGCTAGAAAATGACTCACCTACTTCGACTTTTGAAACATTGAATTTTTGAAGTGTCCGATACTAAATTGAAAAGTAAGTAGGGCTTATTACTCTCTGTAAAATCAACAAAAAAGTATTGGAGTGGTCGTAAAACCGAGAATGAATAGAAATAAATACTTGAAAAAGAATGCATGAATGAAATCAAAGAAAATGATTTACTCTTTGGTCCAAACCCGATGAATCCATCCCTAGTGATGGGGATTTAATCAGAAACATGAGACTATATTTCATCTATTTATTTTTCATAAGCTCGCTTTCGGTGAATGTATGGGTACTATTAAGCTGAAATGATAGGGGATGGCGTTCCTCAAAGTCCTTTTCTTGGTGCAGTACCACCTCCAAAATCCAATGACCAAATTATGATGATCCCAATGGGTCTGCAGTCGTTGGAATGATGTCATTTTCAAATACCTATCGCAGACGTCTTCTCTGACGTTAGAAGTCCATAAAATGTACAGACAAACAAATGAGCAAATCCATAGTACATTTGTAGAGTAAAAAAGTACCAAACAAAATGATATTTATCTTTTTAACGGAATTTTTTAGAGTAAAAACACATTGAATGCAAGGGAAAATGAAATGCATTCTTTAAACATATTCAATTCAAAGGTGAGAAGGCAGCCTTAGCTTCGTCGAGATATGGACCACAAGTCTCTGGGCATACAATCTGTGCGGGTTTATATCCTCTTGCGTACAGGTTTTTGTTTACGCATATTTTCCTTTTCTTTGCTTCTGGTCTTTTTGCCAACCAATTACAACTTTTAATTTTAGCAAAATCATTCTTCACAACTACGTTCAATAAAAACTTATCACTACCGTATTCTTTCTGAACATTCAATACACATGCACGATAACAGCGGTCGTACATGTTTTTGTCTTCACCTTGGATGTTAAAAGGGCCATCTTCATCATCATATTGATAAAACTCATGATTGGTGTAATACCTTTACAAACAGAGAGAGAAGAAGTTTGTGAGTAAATGATAGCATTCGTGAAGAAAATACAGTTTTACTCTGAGAACTTACCCGTCAGTCAATATATGTACTTCTGGATGCCTAGTGCCTTGACAGTCCTTGGCGACTGTGTAACATTTTTGTCCACAATTGCCTTCCTGACTAAATGCCTGACTGTCGGCATCATATTTCAAATTTTTGCACTCAAAATAGCAATCAGTTGAGAGGTCTCTACAAGTAAAGGGGTCTGGCTCTTTTGATATTGCTGGACATGTATTGCTTGTGCCTTCTTTCTTGAGACAAGTTCCATTGCTCCAACGACAGCATCCAATAGCTAGACACTCCCCCTTGTTGTATCCTTTACCTTCGCATGATTGTTTGCTCAGAGGTTTGAGACAGCCCCTTTTTCGATTACAGCGCCAACCCACAGGACATACTCCAAAGTTAAAGCAAGATGTTGGTGAATAACCAACCATGCCGCCAGGATAAGGTGGTATGGACGACTCTGGTGTAAATTGAGTCCATACATTGTTGTCTGGAAAGCAATCGCTAGAGATTGAGTAAGCAGAGGAAAGAGACTCGTATTTGACTGTTTCAGTTGGAAAGGCGCATTCATAGCCATCTCCTACAAGTCCTTCTCTGCACATGCACAGAGGTTGTCCATCAAAAGGTTTACATACAGCTCCAGGGCCACATGGTTGATCTGCACAAACAGCAGTATTAATGGAACTACAGCTTGGAATATTGTCACTATTCCCACCACAATCAATTCCATGTAGTCGCGAATGAATGATGGAATGGCCACGAGTGTGAAAATTCCATGCATCAAAGGGATATTTTTTAACATTGCTATCGTCAACCACTCTTTCCCAAGGCTCGGTAGCAATCTCTTGCTGTCGCCAAAATAATGTATTGAAGACGATTTCAGCATCAGTTGGAAGTCGCGCAGAAACCAAGGCTGTTGCATGACGAATAACCTTGAACTTTTTGGCAGGAAAGCGTTTCCCTCCGTTTGCTTTTACCAACTGATTCAGCGTGAATCGTTGTACAAATGTCGAGGTCACAGCGTTTGGATCATCGTCGTTGACTGGAATCACGCATTGCTTTTCATGAAAATCTTCAGTTCCACAACCACCATCAGTGTCAGAGCCCATGCAGTAGTATGTGCGTTTATTCTGGGGAACATCTTTGAAATCAATAAAGCCTGAAATATATTGCATGATTGGAGACATTGTACAAAGTTCAGGATTTGCCATCATTTCTTGTTTTGTACTTGGTCTATTTTTGTATCTGAAGCTACAACACTGAGCTAAATCATTCTCATCACAGCTATCGCATTGTGAATGGGCCTCGAGACGGACACCGCCATGACCATATAAATCCGGATCTCCTCCAACTCTCGGAATTGCATTAGGTGCACCCTAAATGGAGAATTGCAAGATTGAGAATTGCACTCAGTTTGCAGCCACTAAATGCGGTGTATGCTTACCTTAACCCAATCCCATACTGGCCCTTGAAGAGTTGAATGGTCAGTTGTGCAGCTTCCTGGTACGTGCTAATCAATAATAGAAAATACAATTAGAGACTCTATCTACTAAAAAGAATTCATTCTTCATTATTGTCTCACCATTCCATCTCCTCTACGAGCACCTCCATAAATATTATGAAATTCAAATCCTCCAACGCTATGAATTACTTCATGAATCCAATCTTCAAATTCGCCGCTGTTGCTTAGATTAGGCATTGTAATTCCACCAGTCATACGATAAGGTGGAACTCCAGTGAGGCCAAGAGCACACGTGTCAATGTTTCCAATCTCTTGTTCAGGTTGCGGGCCTCCTCTCCTATCCCAATTTTGCCATTTATAAATTCCACCTCCTACATAGCCTTCGAGAGGAGTCACAGTTATCATATCAAATACGTCGCCAAATATTTGCAGCAAAGCTGATATGATAACCGATTTTCCCGTTGGAGAAGTAGCATCATTAGGCGAAAAAGCGGTCCCTCCATCAACATGTGGAAAATTAGGAAAGTACTTTCCATTTACATCGGCAAAGAAGAAAGCATGAGACGTAGCAAACGAGCGTGCACCTGGTGTCAAAGGAGTGTCAATTTCTTTGTATGGAATTGTTCCCTTTTTCGAAGGGTCCAAAGCCACAAACTCTTGACCATCCAAATTCAATCCGTATGCGAACCCATATATATCATTGAAGTCCACCACATCGTTACAGTAGTGGACACAAGACCTAGAAAAGATCCCATCACCAGCTACATCATCACCATTTGTTCCATCGTCATACAATTGTATTTGACCGGTAGGATTACTCTCGCCATTTACACAAAGGTGAGATGAATAAATGTATGGGTCGTCTGCCCTTTTAGCTGAAACAATCTTTGAAGCTTGACCATGATAATAGACTCCTGGAATAAAGTTTGTCCATTCAGACTGCTTAATGCGATCCAAGTAACTATCTGAGAGATTCTCGTTTCCACCCTCGCAAGAGAAAGTTCTTTGTATTCCGGATGTAGTTCTTTCCTCAGTATAAAAAATACTAGTACCATCCGTGGTGTTTGTATATGCACATGAGACAAGAAGTCTACAACTCCAGAGAAGATTTACCAAAACTGAGATTTGACCCAACATCTTTTCTAAAGATTGACTTGTGTCAAGTTTGTTGTTTTGTTGCTTTCACTATTATCTCTCTCTTTGAACTTCGAAACTTTAGCAGCAGTAATGAGGTTTGTTCGAAAGAGTAAAAAAGCGCGCAAGATCACGGGTCATTGTGACATTTCTCTCTGTATGCAGTTTTAGCTCTCTTATGGGCAAGGTTCAGAAAAGTCCCAAGAGAGACCTAAAAAGTTGGGAAAAAGCCTGTCAACCGATAGTCATTGTTGTTATCGATATGGTAGACACGGAAATAGTTTGATGATACCTTTTACACCATGTGCGTCAGCCTGCAGTCAACCAATGGTGTGATCGCTTTCCTTGAATTGAATGGTTTTTCAGCATTATCTATTCCTATATAAAAATATTCTTTTCTTGACTTGCATCTGTGGAAAATGCACTACCTTATAATTGTTTCACAAGTTTTGGATGCCTTCAGAATTGGAGGGTCTTCAAGATTTCGAAAGTTATAAAGTTATGAGGTCAGAAAAATTTAAGACAGACGAACTCTTGTCTTTGTTTTGTCACTGTCAGATTGTTATGGAGGGGCATCTATTCTACATCGTACGTATTACCATGTTGTTATTCATACAAGAAAAGTACGAAGTCAATCATCAAATGTAATTTAGAAAATTAGTAACTATTAAGAATTCTTTCACGTTGGTAAATTATTTTGCGTGATCAATATTTCTAGTCGCATTTTCTTCGTCTACCCTATTAGGATGAGTTACAGGTCAGGCTAAAACCGCAAGGCGCGCATTTGAACACACAAAGAGCCAAATCAAAGACAGACTTTTCTTCTTCAAATGTACTCTGACTCATTTGTTCTGAGCCATCATTTCTAAATTGAATATTTCTAATTTTCCTTTTTGTATCAGTACGATCAGCCCTGTAGTTACTTGTTGCTTCTCTCCTTGTGGTAGATTCTGTGAAGGTGGATGCAAATTCATCAGATTCAGATGCAAACGTTTCATCATCGCGTCTACTTTCTACTTCTGACCTTGCATCGTAAGTTTCAAGGGACAACATTGGTGTACTATGATTTGGCGCATGCTGTTTAGTACCATTTTGATTCACTGAATTTTGTTTGTATGCATTTGAAAAATTCTTTGCCCAACTCTTTTCAGAAGTACTTGAGTCACTACCATTACTCAAGAGCAAATTAGATTCTGACTTTTCTGAAGCATACGAATACCCCTCTGTTGTAGAATCATCCACGGTATAGAAGCTATCTGTATTACTTGTGTCAGTATCTTCTGTATACTCTGAATACTCAGTCTGAGCGAATGTTGAGTCTTCATATGTTTCCCTTGTTTGATCACAGGATTCTGTCTCCGTGGAACTTGATTGAGACGACTCCGATGATTCAGTTGTTGCATCGTCATATCTTTCTTTTTTATCTGATGATCTACGCACACCTTGTGCTAATGATGAATTAAACCCTTCAATCAAGTCATTTGAATCAAAGGTGGACTCTTTATCCAAAGATTGGATCGACTTAACCTCTGATACCTTTCCATTTTCTAAATCTTGAGGTATCAATGGAATGTTTTCAAAGCTGACTCCATCAATTCTAAGATCGTACTGAAGCAAAGTATGCTGCATTTCCTTCACTCTACGAATGTTATCCTTTTTAGGTGGGTTGATGTGTGCAACAATTTCTAGTTCTATACCATTCCATCTCCATTTTCTACGGAAAGATTCCTTCATCCACATTCCTTCAGAGCAAGAAGGACACATAGTGAGAAAAGGTCTAAGAGAAGTATGCAAAACACGGTGTCCACAGATGTACTCACCTTGAGAAAAATGCTTTTGTACACCATCTAGATAAATAAGACGCTTTCCGGATGCTACACTCCACATGAAAGAGAGTGTGTGCTTCTCAATTTTTGTTTTTCCACTCTTTCTCTTGTTGACTAATGCAAATTGCCATTGTAAAAGACGTTTATTCTTCGCAATTACTTTCCCCTTGTACTTGATGGAGGAACCAATCCTATACGCAATTATTTCAGTCATGATTTATTGAATTGTTTGTACCGATATGAAATGAAGAAGAATAATCACAATAATGAAGAATAGAGAAGCATCTTCATCTTTTGAAGCTGAAATCTCAAGTGAATCCGTTGGAAGAGGCTTGTTCTAATAAAAAAGAGTTTTTTAGCTGTAATAGCACCAAAAAATATCAACGGATAGCTAATCATGAGTGATTCGTGGGAAATGGCACTAACTTTGTCAAGTCACCGAATGAATCTTTAAAAATTATTTTGAACTCTTTTTTTACAATATTCTCCTTCATCTCTCATTTCATTACATTTCTTTGCTTTTCAATCAAAATATTATTCTCTACGTTCAGTTCATTCAATTCTTTCTCTAAGATACCCCTCTCCTTCAGCAATTTCATCTTGTTTGCTTCCGTTACTCTGTTCACTTGCTTCATAGTATCCTTCAATGAAGAAATTCTCTTTGTCAAAATTTTCTCTTCTCTTTCAACAAAATTACCTTCTTGTTGATTTTCTCTAGCTTTTCCATTGAACTCTCTTGATAGCTGGAGTAGATAGGACTTCAAGCTCCCAAGATCTCCTAAAAACTCTTTGGATCTAAGGATTCTCGTGCTTGTGAGCGAAATCTCCTGACTGAGCTCCTCCAATTCTTGACAGATCTTTTCCTTGGACTTTTTCTTAGCTTTCAATAAAAGCTGTTTTTCCTGTAGTTTCAGCCTGTACTTGTCGTTTTCAGCCTCTTCCAACTTGACTGTTTTCTCGAGTGATTCCAACTGCAACTTGAGGTCGTTCGTTTGATGTTTCTTTTTGTCGAGTTCCTTCTTGAGCGATGCAACAAGATCCAATTCTCTATCATTTTGGCTGATAAAAGGTTTAGAAGTTAGTAAAAGCAGAATCTACTACGAATTTTTGTAGTAATTATTTGGAAAATCTTACCTCTGCAAGATATCAATTTCTGACTCCAAGCTAGACACATTGAGCTCCAAGTCCCTTGTTGCAGAAGATTCTGTTTGTAGATTTGACTTTAAAGCAGCTGTTTCTTGCTTCAGTTCCTCTACGGTCTTGTTGAGAGTCAATTCTTTTTCCTCCAGAGTTGATATTGTCTCTTTCAACTCTTCGCTATCTTTTGAAAGTATATCATACCTCTTCCCTTCAAAGTCGGCCTCTTCTTGGTAACGTTTTTGTGTAGCCTTTGAAAGACTCGCAGATTTCGCAAAAGCTTCCTCTTCCTCGTGAATTTCAAGTTCTACCTGTAGCTCAAGAGCTTTTGTGAACTCTACTTGAGAATCTTCCATCATCTTCCTCTCTTCTTTGAGAGATGCATACTGAGCTTTGGCGTTTTCAGTCTTGCACTTCTGTTCGGCGATTAAATCTCTAAGAGACTCTTCATGAACAGTTCGTAGACGATCCATTTCCAAGTGTTTTTTCTGAGTCTCCTTTTCATGGTATGCTCTTAAATCTACCATAGTATTGTTTCTCTTTTCCAAGTCAGCAGCCTGAGTTTCGGTCATTTTAGAAAGTTGCTCGGAAAGTTCTTTTCTTTGAGTAGATAGTTTAAAATTCAATTCGCTCCGAAGACTTGTTGACTCGTCAAGTTTCGCCTTGACTTGTTGGGTGAACTTACGCTCTTTTTCCTTGACCTCATTTCTCAAATCTTCCAATTGTTTCTCGTATTGGACTCTATTGCATTCAATCGCGGTCTCTTCTTCTTTCTCAAAGTCTTTGATCTGAAACAAATTCAAAGTTAGAGTCAATACAAAGTGCAAATAGTAAAATGCAAACCGCCATGACGTACATGCTGTTCCAAGCCTTGAAGTGTTTTGTCAACTTCTTTTAGATCTTGATCTGACGACAATTCGTGCATCAAAGAAATGGGGCCTTTCAGCAAAAGCAGAGAGTTGGAAGAATGCAGAATATGAGTTACTACAGTGAAAAGACTGGTGCACTTACCGATTTTTTCACTGTATTGATATTGACGGAATGGAAATAGTCTCTGATTCAACGCTGAAAAACACAGAGAGCTGTCCCTGCTTCCAGTGATTAGAAAATGGCCTTCAGATGATATCGCTGCAAGATGAATCTCCTTGGAATGCAAAGGCACAGAGGACTTTGTCATTTTGGTTTGCTTCTCAAATATATTTCTTATCCACATTTGTCCAACAAGAGAATCTTCGGTGGACATGATTGCCACAACGTTATCTTTGCATGCAAGTAATCTAGCAGATTGAGGAAAATAATAATCATTGCTAATCATTTTGGTGGTCAAGTCAATCGCAACTATTTCATTGGTGCTTGTATTTGCCAGTGCTATGCTGAAGTCTTTGCTCATGAATCCTCCTGTATACACTAAATCATCATTAGCAACTCGAACTTGTCTCTTTCCAGTACTGATTTCGAAGCAATTCACTACACCATCATCTCCAAAAGTCGCGATAACTTTATCTCCCTCTTTGAAAACAAGAGCGGTTACTCTAGACGATCCTGTGTGACCTCGCAAAGAAGACACTAGCTTTTGGGTGTAGGTATTGTACACTTGAACTACTTCACCAAACACCAGAGCAAATAAATGACCTCCATTTGAGAAGGAAGAAGCACTACCTACATTTGACGCGAGTGTTTTCCACATGGAGAGAGTTTTCGTGTGTGCCGAAGCAAGGAAAGCTAGTTCAATATGTTTTTCGGTACAAATGAGCATGTGAAGTCCCGTTGGACTAAGTGCAACAGAGACGAGATCTTCGTCAGAACTATGGACACGATTTACTTCTCTCTGACCTCCTACAGACCACGTGTAAATCTCTCTCTTTAATCCAACAACAGCAAAGGGCTTCCAATTGCAAGTTTCAATGCATACAATGTCTTCCTTCTTTAGAGAAGGAAATGGCTCGTTTGCAGATTCTGAAAGATCTGAGGCAGAGAGGTACAATGTTGAGACTCGTCCAGAGTCTGATAGGGCCATTGTACAATTATCAACCTGAAATCTATCAATCGCAATCACTTCATATCCCTCATCTACCTCAAGCTTCTCAGTCAACTTTAGTGAGATTTCATCCGTATCACTGCCAAGATAATGATAGAGTCTTGCAGATCCATCAGATCCTCCAATGATAACACAAGATGGGAGTGCTGCAAGAGCTGTAACTGATACTGTCTGTCCCCATTCAACAGACACATTGCAATGGAATCGCACTTTCAGATTAGCAGTATCACCACTAAAGAACCAAAACTCATTCTTTGTAGCAAGAACGAGTCCACCTCGAGGTGACCAAGCATGAGCTATGTAATCTTGTGGTTTTCCTTTGAGGGAGTTCAATGTAATTGGTCGGAAAACTTTGTCCACTAATCGAAACAATCGTATAATTTCTTTTCCAGACACACATATGATATTATTGTCCATTGAAGCTTGGCGTAATTCTTTTCCACTTGGTGTCGCCAATCGAATACTTGCAACAGGGCTAGGCACTCTTTCCTGTAAATTCCATAGGGATAAAAGATAATCTGGTGCATCACCTAGAATTAAAAGTTGATCTCGACGAGGAAATGAGATGCTTTTGATTGCCAAAGACAGTTTATTTGAAAGTGAATGGGTACGCTTCAATGTATGAACATCATAGATGTAAACACTCGAGGTAGCATTGTGTTGAACAACAATAGCTACACTTTGCTTTGTATTGCATAATTCAACATGTCCAATAAATGACTCAACATTGCCATTGGAATGCAGTAACGTTTGCTTCGTACTAGACTTTTCTTGGATAATGACATGATTCGATGAACAAAATAAAATTCTATCTTTGTCAATGGTGTGTATGCACTTCACTTGAGTATTGATACCAAGGAAGTGACTTGGTTTCAGTACTTGAGCTGTAGACATGTTTCCATCAACTAAACTGAGCTGAGGGAAAGAAGGACAGAAATAGATAAAGAGAAAGATTGAAAATAAATTTGGAGAGATTTGAAAAATCAAAAACTTTGATTCGATTCAAAAGTACGTACGTTCGAATGGACCTGAACTAGAAGTCATTTCCCAGACAAAATAGAACTATGAGCAATCAAGAACACTGGAAGATATTCAAAAAGAGCGATGCACATGCATCAAAATTACTGAGTCGTCTTTATGGTCAAGGAAATGATGGCGACAATGCGATATCCTATCCAAAGATAAAGACAAAAAGTAGGCCTTTGGATGGTCGACACGAGTGGAACGTCAACAAGCAATCGAAGGAGAAGAGAGAAAGGGCGAAGATGGTGAAAGTCCCAGTAGTTGGAAAAGGTAAAGAGCAAGCAGATCAGGCTGATAAACTCTTGAAATTGGGTAGGAAGAAAGATATTCAGGCATGTATGAAAGAACTACAGATAACTAAATCTCTCACTAGTACTTACCGACCACCAGCAACAATTAAAGATTCTTCCGAAGTTGCAAAGGTGAAGCTTCAAGAGTCATTCCAACGTGGAGGAAAAGCTTTGCCTGATGACTTGCTTCCAAAACTAGAATCTGCAAAGAAGACATCCATAGTTGAACCAAAAGAGAATCCATCAAAGTCTTTGGCCACACAAATCTATGATGAGATTGTGGAAAGAAGAACCTTCCAATCTCAAATGGAGAAAATTGGTGAGGGAGGGAAGACAAGGGCCAAAGTTACTGAAGAAATTGCTGAGAGAGTGAAACAGCTACACAGACTTGACAAGCACCTCGCAAAGAAAGTCATGAGTAAAGACATTTGAATGAAAAATGTTTACTATAATTACAATACGGTCAAAACTACTTTGACCCATTCACCCCTACTCGGATCTTCCTTTCATAGGTGTACTTCGCGATACCACATTGGAAGTCATTGTCCACAATTTCAGAATCGTCTAGCACTGGCTTTATAGAAAAGTGAAGACACTCGTCAATACTCCTATTATACTGGTAACCTAAACAGTTTTTTCTTTCAGTACATTTCCTCCTACAGCGACTTTGTTCAGTTTTTGCCCACACCATTTTTCGAATGAAGGATTGGTGAACTTGTTTGCATCTTCCTTCATACTTCTTTACCACCTTGTCTCCATGATATTTATTAGATTGACTCAGTATGTCTTTTTCAGTAAGAGGTCGAGACCACATCATGATGTCATCCAATTGACCCTCAAATGGAGATATGTATGAAAATTTTTCATATGCTCCCGGAGAACTAAATCCTAAATGGGCAAAGCTGAGTTTTCCTGATGTGGTGAAAAACATTGGTTGGTCAAGCAAGGGGTCATTGATTTGAGAAGGATAAAATACCCCATCGATGTAAAATTGTATCTCGGAAAACAGGCAACTTGCTCGAGGCATACTGACTGCAATATGATGCCATTTATCATCTGAGAGGTTACTAGTTCCTACAGGCTGAAGAATGCGATCAAACTGAGAGTACAATTTAGGCACTCCTCCGTCTAGAGAAAGTAAAATATGATCTTTTGCTGTATTCATCCCTTTGCCCCAAATATTACCATAATACATTAGAAGCATTTCATCATATCTTTCTGTCTTCAACCACATTGAAAAAGAAATCACATCTCCCGCACTAAATGGACCTGTTCCATAAAGTGCAAATCTACTTGAACGCCCATCAAAGACTCCTGCATTGCCGCCACCTCGTCGACCTTCAGTTATCAGAATATTTTCAACGATGGCATCGTACTGACTAGAAAATTCCCCTTGATTCCTTACACTTTGCTTGCATTCAATCTGATCTACCACAACACTTTTGGCATAGAGATCATTTGTGTCAGAAGAAATTAGTCCTCGGATTTTCCTATCTGCAAGAGATTCCAATTCAGTAAAATCAAAATGCAGCATGGGCTCGTCATGGTTTACTATTTTCAAATCTCCAGTTGACGTTATCTGCACATCTTTTTGTTTTTTGTCAATGACTAGGGAACCAGTTTCTTCGTATTGGTTATTGAATGCCCATTGAGGTCCGTATTCAGTAAATGTTTTCAGCGTAATAACCTTGTCATTGATGGTAACTGATGTGTATCCGGATAATCGCACACTCCCTGTCACCACTTGGACCAAATTTGATCCATTTATTCTTGTCATCGATGCAGTATTGCTATGAACTTCTCCCGCAAAGTAAATATCAACACCATAGCTATTCATTAATCTCCACATGTCACTGTTTTCTCCACCATCTACAAATTGCCCTGAACAATCAACTTTTCGAACAGGTTGCTGGATAGGTAAATGCGCTTGCACAAAAATATGATCTACACTATCGTCACTTTTGGCTGCTTTCAATACATTTTCAAACCAGTTTAGGTGATCTCCCGTCACATCGCATGTTATTTGACCTTCCCCTCCAAAACCTTTCTCGCGATCAAGATAGTTCCCCTCTATATCCAACCTGCGAAAAGCATCAACTGTTACAACTACAACATTTTTGATTTGTACAGCATAAGATGATCCCTCATGCTTCGTATAAAATGGCTGAGAAGGCACACCTACTACTTGACTTGGAATGATATAATTTCCTAATTGATCTTTCATGAACCCATCCACAAAAGAGGATCTATACGATTGAACAGTATCTAATTTCGACTTTGCTCGATATCTAAACCCATTATTACCACCGCGTTCATGATCACCTACACAAGGCAATATTGTTTGATACCCTGCCTCAGAAAAGAGATCTTTCATAGATTTATAGCAATTGATTCCTGCTTGGTAAACTGCATCTGATTCTGTTAAATTGGGTCCTAATCTCTCTACTATTTCACTATTGAACATGCCTCCATATGATACTAGATCACCCACAAGCATGACAAAGTCAAAGTTATGCTTCACTTGTAGACTCTGTAGAATTGGACTCGTAGTTTTCCATATCTCCAAATCTTTATTGAATGGATCAAAGGAGAGCGGTGTAAACGAATGTACATCTGCAAGGACTAAGAATGACCATTCTTCTATTGGATCTGTTTCTTCTTTTGTGATGTTTACAATATCAATTGGCATTGATGATGACGAATTATAATCTTCTACTTTTGTAATGTTTACAATCTCTATTGGCGTTGAATTGGAATGTTCTTTGTTCGTGATGTTGAGTATTGAAAGTGACGACGAATTAGAACTTTCTACTTTTGTAATATTTACAATCTCTGGCGTTACATCAAAGTTTTGTCCTATGATATCATTGTTTCCTAGCATTTCATTTTCTGTCATATTAATTCCTTCGTCTTCAATCCTATTGCTTGTGTTATGTTGCTGTGTAATAGCTGTTGATGTATAATTGGAAACGAAAGTCATGTTTCCGGACTCCACTGGTTCATGATTTGTTCCAGAGGTATGTCCCAGAAATACAAGCAGTAAACCTAAGCTATACCAGATGGTGAGCAGAGAATTTATCATCTTCCTGGTTGTAGATACTGGTTCATAGAGAAATTAGCTTTGCTTTTCACAATTTAGCAGTGATGCTTTTTTCATGTTTCTTCTTCCTTTTTTTCTTTGAAGAAAAGTGTGAGGTATGATGAGATGGTGAAAAAACGACATGACAGTTATAGAACCGGTATTACTCGGGACTACAAAATAATTAGCACGGGAAGTCTTCATTTTTAGTTGAGAGGGTGAGAGTTAGTCTGTGTCCTAAAACACACCCTCCTCACATTCATATAACATCACACCCTCTCCTTCACATGCATTTGTGGCTTGGTCATAACGAGGAGCACAGCGACCTTGTGTTCTAACAGGAGAAAATATCCAATGAGTAGCTGCACCACTTCAATCGATGGACAGGGAGGGGGTAGACGCTTTTTGACTGTTGTCGTTTACATTCTAGTTGTACTTGGATTTTTGATGAATGCCCACATGATCCAGCATTTCAGCACTGTTCGGGTACCCTCCCCAGCCTCTGCAACAACAAATCATGTGGATCAGATAAAGAACGGTGGACCTCTATGTGCTTGTAGCGCATTTAAAACATCTGTACCAATATTCTGGAAGCATTTTGAATCAGAAATAAAAGAGGCCGCTGTGGAAAATGCAACCACTTTTTACCCAGAGGAACAGAATAACAGTTCAGAGTTTCATGCGTGGGTTGATGAATTGTTCCAAGATCACTACCAGAGCTATCAGGTACGACGTTCTGCTATTCACCCTCCCGGGTTGGAGGTAACACTGAAACTACTCGAAATCATTTCCAAGCGTGTCAACTATCTTAGGGATAATACTCTTTCAGAAGCACCTCCACTTCACATATTGGTCATTGGGGGGTCGCTCACTTCAGGAATGGCATGTGGAATTAATAATCTTGGTTTGAAAACACCTGGCTGGATGCGTCAATATACTATATGTGCTTGGCCAAATAGGCTTCAACATTTATTCAATCGGGTGTTATTCAATGGAGAGGAAGTGGTTAAGGTCTCAAATCTTGCTGTTGGGGGGTCAAATAGTGAGGTTGGAAAAACTTTGTTGGAGTATCAACTGTTCCCAGATTCATTCCAACAACCTGATATTGTAATTTGGTCGCATGCCACAAATGACGCACAAGAAGAAGATAAGGCAAAGGCATATTTCGAGAGCATACCAGGCTTTGTCAACGCTGCCCACAATCTTCGAATTTGCGACGATTATCTGCCATTGGTGGTTATCAACGAAGAGTTTTTTGGTCAGCAGAATGATGTTTCGGGTGCAATTTATAAAGCCTCGAATTGGTTTGGTTTGATGGGGATCAGTCAGAGAAACGTTATCAGCCATAAGATATTTGCAAACTTTGACAATGATGACTATGTCAAGAGAATCATTGGTGACAAGGGACTCCATCCAGGGATGGGAGCTCATATCGGAGCATCGTGGACAGTCTTTTACAATTTCATTTCTGCTTTTACGGAAGTGTGTGATTACACAAAGGGAACATCCTCGCTGGCGCGGATCAACAGTAGCGATGTAACAGCAAAGAGCATAGGACCCTACAAAGAACACGACTATGGTGATATCTCGTCAGAGTGGAAACAACATAGAGAAAATATTCGTGAAAACTGTTTAGTTGTTGCTCAAGAGGCATTGGTATCATCTTCCAATAGCAGTACTACTGTTATCAATAGTATCAATCAACAGCAAGAATCTCCCTGTACATATGCCTTCATGCAAAGCAGAATGACTTCCGTGGCTACATCTGAAGATGTAAACAAAAAGATGAATGAAATCCTGACATCCAATACTGGATGGAAAGCCGAAGGATACCCAGAACGGCAACCAAGGGCAGGTTTTTACGCCAAAGAAGAAAACGCACATTTCTCACTCAAGATTGACTCGTCAATGCAGACAAAGTATATGACAATATTGTCAATGAAAAGCTATGGTGATAATTTCAAAGATACCGCTTTGGAAGTGGATGTTCGAATTGAAAGGAAAGGAGGTTCTGAATCTACAGAAACACAGACAGCCAAGTATAAAATTAATGGCTATCACGACACCAAAACTAGCATTCATATACCGCACAAGTTTGAGTTGCCGGATGGTGGTGCTAAGAAAGGTGACAGTATAGTTGCAAACTTTCGTCTCGTGAGTGGGAGTTACTTTAAGATTGCTGGTCTTGCCTTTTGCATGTACTAAGACAAGACTCAGACTGTGGAGATTTAGAATGAGAGGGTGAGTTTTTATTCTATGGGGTCAGGTGTTAGGGATGGCTGGCTGGATACAACATCGAAGATTTAGAAAGCATACCATTGATTCAGACCACAAACCTACAGATAGGGTTGCAGTTACCCAAGTAGCTTCCCTCTGCAAAGATGTTTGTCATATCTTTATATCGAAGTCAATTGAATGCTGAACATGAGCAATACTATATAGAATGGTGCTAATATCACTTGCTCGATCAGTCATTTTGGAGGAATTATTGACTCATACTTGTCAATCCCTGGTAGATTTTAGGCTTATAATACATAGAATCGCAAATAAAGAAATCTGATGATAGCTTCACAAACGCAAACTCTGTACCCGCCGCCCCAATCTCATAGTATGCTTCCTTGCTGAACACAATGATGATCCCAGCATCCTTGCAACAAATGTTTCTTTTTCTTTTTGAATGATGTCTGTGCCAAATGGGACTGACTCGAAAAATGGACAGACGATACTGCTCAATATTTCCACAGTGTACCTTTGGGTTCTCATTGTGAAACTTCAAAGAACATCACCACCATATACAGATGAAACTTATAATGTGCTGCCAAATGATTCGAGACAAAGCAATATCCATCGGAAAATGAATGGTAGTATACTCCTCTCCTTGTGCTGTCAGAAAAGGTGGAATGAAGTGCGAACATATTTGCAGTCAGATGATATCGACAAGATTCAATACATTAGCTTTCATAAAGGGTCAGGATGGAATAGTTTACACAAAATATGCGGTAAAAGTGACACGCCTCTAGATATATTGAAACTAATGGTTAAGATTGGTGGGAAAGACCTAATTCTTCAATCCAACTTATTTGGTAATACAGTGCTTCATATTTCATGTTGGCATGATGTCAGTATAGATGCGATTCAATGCTTTGTAGATACTGGTGGAAAAGATCTTATTATGCTATGCAACCGACATGGCAACACAGCACTCCACGAAGCCTGTCGAAATTCGATTGGGAATGACAGTGTAATTAAGTTATTGATAGATAAAGCTGGTCCTGAGCTCCTCGAGATAAAAAATAATGAGGGGAAAACAGCATTTTCTTATTTGAATCAAAACAAACGATCAAAGTTGTCACTGGTAGATAGCATCCCACAATGGTGTCATTCATAATAGACTTTAAATATCATTATTTGTATGTTGCTATCTTTTCTGATCCTCACATGTTCGTGCCTAAATGAACCATGTTTTTGTAGTCATCTAACAGCCTTTGCTTTTCCGAAATGTTTTTAGAAGCACTTTCAGTTTCGTCTACCTGCTTTTCTTCTTCTCTTGCTTCACAATCATTTGAGTTAATGACATGATCTGTTTCAGTATCGCTTCTATTAGACTCTCTTACTGAGCACTGTGATGAGGCTTCGAAGTCTTGAGACTGTTTCGATCTGAAGGATGAAGAATCATGAGCATCATCAATATCCACATCTTCTTCGTCGTCATCACACCCAGAAGAAGGTGCTCTAGAGCTACTATCCCAATCATGAATTTTTACTTCTTGAAACATTGGTTCTGAAATTCTCATGGTTCTTTCTCCTTGTTCTTCTAGGTCGTCTTCGGCTTTACTAGCATCATCTTCCATTCCACCATTATCAATGGTATTATCATCCCCATCTTTCTCGTAATCTTTGTCTATACCAACTGTTTTATCTTCTATTGCTACTTCACTTGGCTCTATCCAGCTCTTTACCAATGCAAACATTGGTTGTTTCTGGATAAATTCACTTTCATCGTCATGATATATCATATCACATATTTCATCTTGGCAATTCGAATTATCATGTGATAATGGCTGGTCACTAATGACAGTATGATCTTGATATGTATTATTTTCCTCTATCGTCCAACCTATGAGACTTTTATCAATATTTCTTGTATCACACAGTAATAATGGAAATACGTGATCTTTCAAGTTAACTTGTGGAACGTATCCCTTCGCTTCGTGGATGTCACTGAAACGTACATTAAAGCCTCTTTTCATCTGTTGTAAATATTGTTTAGAAGTTGTCGACACGGTGCACAAAAAGAAATTGGATGTTCTTACCTGAATTTTTTGAAAGAAGCAAAGCCATTGCATTCCTTGTCTTGTAACCCAAAATGTTACAGTTAAACCTACAACGCAAATACTGACCAGCATTGTGTATGTTAGTGTATGGGCGAAGAGTTCTTGAGACTCTGACATCCATGCTGCTGCATCTTCCACAATACTTTCCGGTAGAGGAGGAAATTTCATTTGTGTCACTAAATTCTGATTGCAATAGTGATAGCTTTGACTATGTTCGTTGATTTCAACAGTGTCTTGATATATTTCTCCTTCATCTCTCACCCGTAGATCCCAAGTTCCATAATAATTTGGAATGATCTGTGTATCATCCGACGTACACAAGTTGTCGAATGGGAATTGAATGAACATGAACGTCGCACCCAGTGTATAAGCAACTATAGATACCAAAAGAAAGATGTTGCTAGTTTTTGTCATTCTACTCCCCACTCGAGTTGCTGAACTATTTCTTCGCAGAATCGTCATCTTGTCGATCCAATAAAGCATGAAGAAAATTGCTGTGGCGAAGAAGAAGCCTAAAGGAAAGAGGATGCTGTAGAACAGTGTAAAAAGTAGGACTCTGGAAATATTGGTATACCTCTCACTAACATCAAACTCCTTTACTCGAAAGCACAAATTCATTCTTCTTTGGTCGGACTGTCTAGGAGCCTTAATATGCTTATGAAATAACCCTCCAAAATCAATGAGTAATACAATCGGTTCGAGAATAAGATCAAATAGAAGGATTGTGTAAACCCAATCAATGAGAAAAGGTCCCTTCGCTATTGAATCTGTGAAAGGAGAAACAAGCGCAACAACTATCGTTGGTAGCCAACGAAGCAAAGTTAACTTGATATATCGTGAAGAGGATAGCGATGAATCGTCCCTATGTGCTTCTAATGAAGTAACAGAATCAACGATTACGGGAGAGACACCATTTATGGCTGTTATGACGATCGTAGGATACTTTATATTCATAGATTCATCATATGAAAGGTATATGAGATAGCCTAAACCAGTAACCACAAAAATAGTTATTATTGATGTGATTGTACCCTGTAATAGTCTCAACTAAAAATTGCATAAGTTGTTGGTCATTTTAAAGTAGCTAAGTGCATCTGATACTTACTAAAAATGGTGCATCACAGTCGATCCATCTGATTTCTGTGGGTTCTGCAGGTTTATCTACGTTCAGCGTTCTTCCGTGCATCCTATACTCATCTGGCATGAACCTGAAAATACGGAAAAATGTAGGTACATATAATTTGCTCAGGACTTCGCGTTGGTGCTCCTGCAGATCAAATGTCAAGAATACTCTGGACACATTCATCTTGCGTTTGGATACTTTCCTAATGATATCATCTTGCTTTTGAATACGACTGCAAATCACATCAGCGGTAGGAGAGAAGAGAAGCATTTGCTTCCACAACGGAACATCAGCACATTTTTGAATATTCGACTTCAAGTCTCTTTCGTTGAAATCACTGATATGTGGAATCATCTCTTGTAATTGACTGATTAGTTCTCTACGGCGTATCAGTGCCTTTATTAAACGTCTATTTCGCAGAGTAACGGTGCATGCAACTACTTTCACATTGAATTTCCCTTCAAACCAACGCTTCCAGAATCCCGCCGATAATGCAAGGTTGTGTTGCGGTGGATTCTTGAATCAATTTAGATACGATTTTTTTATTTATAAAAGCATGACGGTGGAAATATGCTTACCTTCACTTCGATGGAGTAATTTCTTGTGCTATATTCACATTCATCGTGCAATTGTATTCTCTTCTTTTGGAGAAGTGTCCACGAGTATATTGCTAATATTAGAAATAAAACTGTGCAGTAAGTGAGAGTACCAAACCTTTCATTAAGACTGCATGCATTCTTCTGTACAAATAGCACCATAGGATCTTCATCAAGCGTTCCCCAAGCATAACGATGAGATTCAAAGTTTAATGTATCGTGGATTGAGCACTCAATACAAATTTCCCATTTTGTATTTGCACACACAGCCGATCCTCTCAAGCCAATTGTTTTCAATTCTAGTGATTTTTCTATCCATGTTTTCTCCCCTTTTTCTCTCTTCACATGTACCCCAGTGTATTGATCTGATTCGAAATAAATCATGTTTGGTATGTTAATCAAACCAGCAATAAAACATATTGCACAAAGGAAGCGAACAGTACTAAAATATAAAGTTGTTCCAATCCCAAAGTCTGACAAGTCTCGCAATGTTGTTCCCCAAACTGGATACAACCTAGTTCTTTTTGAGTATTCCCCTGCTTCTGCTCTAATAGATCTTCCCTTTGTTCTTTTCAAGTATCTAGATTGCTCCTCATTATTTAAGACAAGCCGTCGAGGTAATATGAAATGCTCATAGTCTATGCAATTAGTGCTGATTAGAAACTACTCATGCAATCATTAGACAAAATTCTTGAATTGCCAAGTAATCACTTACATTCCCAGGCCTTATCAAGAATTGGTTTCTCATCTCCATCACTTCTTGAGGTTTCAGTCGAGCTATCGTCTTCTTGACAGCAAGATGGATTGTACAATCTATTTGACTGAAAGCGACGTGCAAACCTTCTACCATAGCTCATTTCATCAATGGAATCATGATATCGAGCCCTTGGCGATGCCTGACCTTCCGAAGAAATTGCTCTCGACTGTGCTGAAATATCGTTAGCCATGATGATGTGTGATGTGTGCAACCTTTCTTTTTTATACAACTGGTCGACTGACGAGCCTTATACCTCCTGAATCATCAGTAGATGGTGTATCAGAGTAAGTACTAATTTCTGTGTTAAAAGCGCTTATGTTCTTTACAAAACTTATATATGGTAATAGAAGAAGCATTATGTTGTATGGAACGGAGAGGTGCTTCAATGAGCTCTCCTCATTCCTCATTCCTCACTCCTCACTTTTCGTCTCGGAACAATGAGTTGGTCATTGGGTCATTGTAAATATGGGACTAAAAAGCTGTAATTTTGAATTCCTCTTTTCTGTAACATTCTTTCAATTCGTGTTTCAATTCCTTTCTTTTCATAATTTCAGGAATTAAAGAATTACACTGCAACTTTGAATCTAAAACAAAGCAGCTCACAACATCATGACAACCATCCCTCTTCGATCCCAAACTATCAAGAACTACATGGGAAACCAGAGCTTCAATGGTTGCCAAAAAATCTCACGCATCCATGTAACAAGAACATGGAATGGAATGTTCAACGTCGAGGCACGTATACCAGGATCTACTACTTCCTCTTCCTATTATGAGATCCAAGTAATGATATCTCCACAATGTCAGATTGTGGGTTCCAGCTGTTCGTGTCCAGTAGTTTATCGTTGCAAACACATCAATAAGGTTCTTTTGCGCATCCGGAATTCAAAAAACAGTCCAATTCCATCTCCAAGTCGTGAACATCTTGAAGCACAAAGAAGGATCCGCAATCAGCAAATTCAAATGGCTCGGGGAGCTTGTGTATACATTGCTTATGCGTGTAAATCAGAACCCGAAGGAAGTGATTATCGCTACCAATCTACCAAAGACAAATTTGATGAGGAAACTCTTGGAGTTTTCTTTTCTCAGAGACAAGCAAACATGTGTGCAAGGAATTATGTTATCAATGAACTTGAGCTCATGGATGATGACGGCTTCGACGATGATGACATGGACGATTATAACTTTGAATATGATGGTCAAGAAGATGGAGAAGAACCTTGTGGTTATGGTTACTACCATAGAGTGTGGGTCGAATGCAAAGCCATTGAAGATGCCTCTCCAACTTTTCGTCCATGAATTTTTCTTTAGAATTGATGACAAAAAGGCAGGAAGAGTATTGTTCTTGCCTTCTGATCTGCCAAGATTTTACCATCAATTCTATTCACTTTTCAGTTCTATTCGTATGGGAAAAGTTAGCATATCAAAACATGTTTATAAATGTACCAACAATTATCAAATCTCTACAACTGAAACCAACTACTTTTTCAAAACTCACATCCTATCAAATAAATACGCAATTTTTGGAACAAATTCAATTGATGCGTTGGTCATTGGGTTTGATGATGGGACTAGATTGCTACAATTTAGAATTTCGGATAAAAACAAAAAGCTTCGCCGTCAATGACGTTTCAATGTTTCTATCATCTATCTTCTGCACACTGCACACTTCAACAAACAAAGTGTCTATTCCAATTTTTAATTCTTCGCCTGCTTCGTCTCAACAAGAAAGACAAAGAGCAGACAAGTAAAACATAAATAGTAGAAGAATGAAGCTTTTGGTTGCATTGTCTGCCTTGGAACTCCTCTTAAAAGCCACAGATGCGTTTACTGTGCCTCATCTAGACAAGACAACATGTAGACATGCAGTCCATCTTCAAGTTTCAACTTTGGATGAAGTCAAGCCTAGTAGTGTGGCAAGTGAGAACCTTTCTCGTACTGGAGCAGATTTAGATGCATGGAGAAGAGGTTATTCCACATGTCCTAAAGAAATACCACCTACAAAGCTGCGCGTAGAACTACCAAAAGATTTTCCGTCTGGTACATATTACAGAAATGGCGGTGGAAGGTATGAAGCGGATGACGGAACAAAAGTCTTGCATCCATTTGATGCCGATGGAATGATTGTCGCAATGACTTTTGACTCAGAGGAAAATGAAATCCTGTTCCGTAACAAGTTTGTGGAAACAAAGGGTTACGTAGAAGATAAAGCTACTGGTAAAATGTCAGCACGTGGAATATTTGGTACCATGAGATCAGGAGGATTCTTTGCAAATGCATTCAGAACAGATTTCAAAAATGTTGGCAATACAAATGTAGTTCATGTAGGTGATGACCTCTATGCTCTCTGGGAAGGAGGTTTACCTTACAAACTTGACCCGTTGACATTGAAAAACAAGAATGGACCTGGAGAAATGGGGGACACCAATCTCGATGGTACCATTAAGACAGATTCCTTTGCAGCACATCTGAGGTATGATCCAGTCAACAAATCCTACGTTAACTTTGCCGTCAAGTTTGATCCGGCGGTAGGATCTAAAATCACTCTTTATGAGTTGGATGAACAATCGTTTCGACCAACCAAGCGCAATAATCCAAGCATCGTGAGTCCTGGCCCAGGTCTCATTCACGATTTCATCATTACAGAAAACTATTGTATATTCAATATAAATGAGTGCTCTTTAAGCGAAAAGAATGCTGTCAAGGCACTGTTTGGCTTCGCTGGGTTTTCTTCATCTATTGATATTGATAATTCAGTAAAGGAAACATCCATCGTGTTGATACCAAGATCTTTATTCGACTCAAATGAGAACGTGAGCGACATTGACTTTTTAAATGATGATAGAGTGATTGTTTGCAAAGTCCCAAACCATTTCAACTTTCACTTCGGCAATGCCTTTGAAGATGAAGATGGAAATGTTGTGTTCGACACAACACAGACTTCGGAGATTGAAATCGATTCCATGAGTTCGACATCGTTTCCTGTTTGGGAATTAGATGACCCATTCGGTTTAGTAGCTCCAAATGTTTTGGTTAGATATACTCTTGATATCAAGGAAAAGAAATTATCTTCTGATCCAAAAGTACTATCAACTCAAGTACCAGAATTTCCAACCATACCAAGAGACTTGAGCGCAAGAAAACATCGTTATCTATATCCTGTTGCATCTCACCGAAACATAGAAGCAAGTGTGAAGAAAGGATCTGGACCAGCGGGGGCTCTTCAAAAGGTAGACTGCGAATTTCCAGAAAATACGGAAACCTTTGCATTTGAGCCATGGGAATTTCCTGGAGAGGCTGTGTTCGTTCCAAAATTAGGGAAAGATATTACTCAACCAGAACAAGAAGATGCTGGATACCTTCTTGTACATGTAACTAATGGAAGAGACAAAACAACAGACTTGGTTGTTTTTGATGTTGAAGGCAAAGGGGGATTGGAAAATGGACCCATTATTCGATTTGAACTGCCTGTCTTTTTGCCTCATATGCTTCACGGAAACTTCTTCCCAGGAGTTACTTTTTAGGATAGACGAATAAAGGATTATTTCAGATGCATCAAGGTGGGTGTTAGTATAAGATCATATCTATGGTAAAATGACATAAAATAGATTAGACTCAAACAAGTAAAAATGCACGATATAGATTGCATACTATGCAACACTAACTAAACAGTACCTCCTTGCGGGGAAGAAATGCAACGAATGTGTTTTTTGAGGACAAATAGAAAAGTGTGGAAATAAAGACGGTTATTGTCCAGTTAAGGGAAAACACAATAGGAACAGGCAACAGCAGAGAAAATACTGATGATGATGAGCGATGAGCAAGTAGCAAGCATCACAGAAGAGAAAAAACCTTTCTTCTTCGATTGTTTCATTGTATGCAAAGCTTGTTTCTGCTTTTGTAAAGGGTCTGAAGCTTCCTCATTCAATTGATTGAAGGAAAGAGGTCTTGTCACAAATGAAAATTTCGTCTACGAGTATTGGAATGATGCTATCCTCTTTGACCTTAACCAGAGGGTTTGTCATGAATCAAACAAAGACTCGAGCAAGGGCTATAAATCAAGTGTGGACGAAAGCGAGGAGTCAGAAAAGAGCGCAGACTACGAGAATACTCACCAATATCTCGGGGGGTGACTCATCATACTCTTCCATCCATGGAAATAGTGCAAGAATACTGTCGACTTCTGCTGCAGTGGTGACAGCAGCGTCCATGATTGAAAACGAAACTTTATGCGAAGATTCTTCATTTCCAGAAGAGATTTTGCAATATGACACGTACAACGGTGTGACAGTCTATCTTGAGAAGCTGTCTGAAAATAAGAGCATTGATAAACTCAAAATCACCTTGGAGAAATCACTGACACAATGGAAGAATGAGGGAAAGAGGGGCATCTGGATTCATATTCCATCCAATTATAGTGCGATTGTACCAATATGTACAGAGTTGGGGTTTGATTTCCAGCATGCAAAGAATGGATTGCTTGTAATGACACAGTGGTTACCTACAGAAACATCATCACGTTTACCTCATGGTCCAACTCATCAGGTTGGTATTGGAGCTGTCATTTTGCATCCTGAAACTCATGAAATGCTTGTAGTACAAGAAAAAACAGGGCCAGCAGCCAAGAGAAAACTGTGGAAAATGCCAACAGGATTGACAGATCCAGGTGAAGATATAGTTGAAGCCGCTATCCGAGAAGCAAAAGAGGAAACTGGGTTGGATGTGGAATTCGATCGCATCATTTGTATGCGCCAAGCTCATGGTGGTATATTCAACCAATCTGACATGTTTTTCGTATGCCTACTTGATTTAGCTCCAAAATACAAGTCTGGCTTGAAGAATGGCGAGGATGTTCCTCTCATTCCTCAAGAGGAAGAGATTGCAGAAATTAAATGGATGCCTATGGAAGAATTTGCAGCGCAAGATTTGTGGCAAGGATCTCCTCTCTATGAAGAAATGAATGGTGCAATGATTAGAGTGGCAAACTCTGTAATGCATGAAGCTGCAAAGAAAGAAGGCAAAGAGCATGCAAACTGTTCAAGTGAAGATGAGCAGTGCGGTTTAGTTGCAAAGAATCTTCCTATTGGCTGGAGACCTGGTAGTCAAACTATTTATGTTTCGCGATTGTAAATAAAAATTGAAAAAGAAAAACAATGACAAAGAGTTTCTTGACAGCTAAAATTTCAAAAAACAAGATACATGACGTAATCATCGGATTATCTCAATACGATGACATTGTTCTCACGGTCAATCTCTCTTTCAAATACTGTATGTTTAAACCTTTTTATCAACTTAATAAATAAAAAGTGCAATCAAATATGAAATCTATACAAACAATGCTCCTTCTACTAGCCTTAAGCCTGGTGAAGTGCGAATCACAGCAGCGGTATCTGAGGAGACCAGGAGATACAGCAGACGTGGGGTCATATGGGTCATCATCAAGTTCCTATGGCTCAAGCTCCTATGGCTCAAGTTCTTATGGTGGTCGCGGAAGTATCAGTTCTTCTTCGTATTCAACTCCGTCCTATTCAAATAGTTATGATTCATATCCATCATCGACGCAGCGGACGTATGGGAAGTCTTCACATTACAACAACTACCGAGATAGCTTCAAAGCACATGCGGATGCATTGCATTTGCCAATAACCTGGGTAATCTTGCTGAACTTTACAACATTTTGCATAGCAATGCTGATTACTGCACATCAATTTGAATATTATCCAGAAGGAAACTTTGCGAATTTTTGTCGGCTATGCATCAACACACTGGACTGTATCTTCAAACTCATGTACAATCTTTATCACTGTAGGTTGAATGAAATTCCTACCGTAGTCTGTGCAGAAGATGACGATGATGAGTATACAGAACAAGAATTGCAGACTATGAAATTGAGGCCTGGAATTGGCCGGGCATTGGAAGTAGAGCATCATAAAGCAATGAAAAAGACATCACAGCAAGTAAATGCAGCAAAAGCAGCTCGATCAAAACAGAATAGAAAGAAATCGTCCAACAATAATGCGCTGTTATAGGAATCTGTTGTTGATCTCAAAAAATACTAGTTTAAAATAAATAATTCATAATGGGGAAAACTATTTTAAAGAACGAATAAAGGAACTTCCATTGATGATCTTGGTCGTACAGATAACAACTTGATACGGAAAATTCATTCTTCTACTGAGGAATCGGAAACTAGCAATCTCGGCATAGGAAACTCCGCCTACATAATATACCAAGAGAACTGGTTTATCTTCAATTCTCGTGATTTCCTTTTCAACTGATTGCGTTGCCCATACATCTAGTGTTGATCCTGATTTTTGTCTTACAGCTGTTAAGAAATCTTCAGGAGGCGATCGTTGTATGATATCTACTCCTCTTCCTGGTAGTTCCCGCAAGACATCTTCCTTTCCGCTCCAACCCTTCACTGCCGTTTGCACAATCCTTACCGATATCGGAGCATAACCACTAGATACGTAAGAAATATCGTCTGGATCCGAAGGATCAACATCTGCTTGAATCAAAGCAAGTTGCTTGCGGATCGTTGCAAAAGATGATGTAGTATCAAAGAAAGTTTCACGCTTTTTCAGCATGCCCATCTTTTCCAGATTTTGCAGTAAAAATAGATATTCGTAACCGTATGTTTGTACCACCTCTCGCTTTAATAAATCATATCTGCTGGTCTTGATTCCTCCATTTGTCAATGACTGTAAACACAAAAGTCTGAGCAATCGGAATGGAGGATATTGACTAGCAATTAGATCCTCAATTGTGTCATAGCATGTTTCAGATTCAATCATTGATCGTTCAGTTTCCCATCTTTGACGAAATTCTGTTTGTTCAGAGTTCCTTTTTACCAATTCCGCAAGATTAATGTGGTTTGTTAACGACTTCAAGTTTTTGGTAAAGATTGGAATCTGCTTTACAAACTGATGAATCTCAGAAAGATCTTTGTTCTTGTCCGAAAAGTTCGTATGACTAGCTTTCAAAGCTAGAGCTTGTTGTTGCAAAAACGATCCAAACTTTTCGACGTGTTGATCTCTTACTTCAACATACAACTTATCCAAATCATTCAAAGGTAGATGCATGTACTTCGGTCTTTCGACATCTGCACTATTACTTGAATTCACAGCACCCGAAGGTTCACTAGCTTCTTCTGGTGGGCTTAGAATATTTGTTTCTATTTTGATGATTCTAATTGATTCATGGTAACACCACAAATGAGAAAATCTATGAATGAAAAATAAGTTTGAAAACCATAGTTTTACTCACCCTGCATCGATGTTGATCAAATCATCTAAAAGGCCTTCATAGGTAAGAGGAGTAACTAGAGGCGTCACACAATCTATCATTCTGTCCAAGATAATTGCAGCTTTAATTTCTGGATTTGTTTCTTGCTCATCTTGCTCTTGCGCATCAATGTCGTACGGATCATATTCTTCTAACCTAAGAGCCATCATTCTGTCCAAGACCATCTCTCCCGCTTTACCATAGCTTTGTATTCTTGGAATAGTTCCACAAACATCTTGTACCTTTCGTAGACTTTGTGCAACATGAGTGATTGGTTCCGATGGTGTACTATGTACATAACAATCAGCCATGGTTGCATCCATTTCCAAACAAGTCAATACATCATTTTCAATCGGTATCACGTTGATATCCAACGCATGTACAGCGACATCTTTTCGCTTTGTAATTTTCTCATCCATGAGAATGCGCTTCGAAAGGGAAGTAATACGTGGTAAAAATACAATTCTATGCTTGGTAATTCTTGAAAAGGCCTCTCCATGAGACGAAGCGCGAATAGCCTTGGATACAGCCTGAATATGTGAAATCTTTGGATATATAAAGTAAACAACCACGTTCGCACCATCTGTCTCATCTCTTGCATCATCATTCGAAAACATGGATCGAGAAGAGGTGGGATTGTATACTGCTTCAGTCCCACTTCCAGTTCCCATAAGTCCAATAGTATCATTGCTAACATCGCTTGCATGTCGATCTTGGTCATCACGTGGATTGGGAAAAAGTATTCTTGTGCCTACTATTCCATATGGATTATTTCTCACAATGCCTAACGACTCTTCTTCCGATGATAGCGTACTTCTTCCTCGTCTCTGACCCTGTGCCTTCTTCATATTTGCTTGTGATTTAACAGTCTCATCTGCCAAAGTATGATAAGTCAACAATGAACGTAAATTTTCAGTAGCAAACACCAGACGAGTCTTATGTGCCACTGGTAGATTGACATCATCATCTTCACCTTGATATGTGAATGATAAAGAATTTGAAAGAGGGTCCAATGTCAATAAAGAAACGAGCTGATCTTTGTTGTCACTTCGTAGGGTTGAAATAAGATTTGGTACAGGTCCTTCTTGTGTACTTGATGATTCGAGTTGTGCATTGTTGGCTGCCATTCTGTAAATCCCTTGCAATTTTCAACCGAACACAAATAGTGATATAGAGATTCAAATAATTATCTTATCCTATGAAAATACTCTGAACTTGGACTTGAGAATAGGCAAGAGGTTTAGACAAACACATGAACATACAAAAAGATCAAGAGATCACAGGGATCAGGGAGAGCTTTTTCCCCAAAAATTTTGGCGAAAAGGGACTCAAAACCTGTGGAAAACAAAGCGGTTTTGACCGTTTCGGATCCAATTTTCAATAAAAATATGAAAATGACATAGTAGTAATAAAAGATGCTTTTATTCATAACGTACAGCTTATTTTTACAATGATAATGTAATTTTTGCCAAGCACTTGATTGTACCTTATCATCAAATAGAGTTCTGAGAATCACTAAGAAGAAATTTCTTTTTTGCTCTTCCTTTCTTGGTTGTTTGTTCAACAACTTCGAGAGGGAAAGCCCTACGAAATCTTTCACATGCATCTTTACCTTTCTTCAATATATTCTGGGGTGTAGAGATGACATCGCATCCTTCATCAATCTCATCTCGTCCACCCACAATACCCTTGAAGTCACGATCTAGTGCTCTTTTGATCATGGTCTTTCGAAAAGTTCGAATGGCGGGATTTGGAATTTTGGAAGAAACGAGTGCATCATCTGGGAGCATGAAGGCATCAATGAGTTCATCACATGCCTTTTGTCCTTTCTCTCCTGATATATCATTGACGAGTGGGAGCATAAGTAGACTTTCTACATCATCTGCAAATGGTATCTTGGTGTAAGAAAGATACTTTGGTTTGGATTTTGATTCCTCTTCATCATCGTCACTTTTGGGGGTATACGGAGATAAAATGCCCATTTCTGGATCTGCATCTGTTTGTTTGATATATCTTACTATTGCAAATTGATTTGTCTTTTCAAGAGCCTGTGCCAATGCTGATATTGCAGTGCCGGCTTTTGCACCTGGTCCTGAAAGAAGTCGCATCGGTCCTATCCAAGCAGATATTGGAATTCGACTGGTACTCACATACCCAATGATTGAAACTTTTGGCGGCGATCTTTGCTTGAGCCCTTCTAAATCCAATTTTCCAATCGGGATCAAATCACTACCATAAGCATATGCGTCAGCTCTGTCTATTAGAAATACTTCAATATCTTCCTTATCAACATCCCAATGAGAAGTATCTTGAACGATTGGTTCCCCTATAATCTCTCCAAACATATTTCTGATGGAGTTTCCTTCTGCATCAAATGAGACTGCATGCTTTTTGAGTGATGGCACGTTTTGCCTTGATGTCGCGATGGACATTCTGGCATTGACAGCAATGCCAGGTGCAATATGAAACTCAATTTTGTTGAGAGTTGACTTGGTGAGTCTCTTCCCCATGGACTCTGTCAACATTTGTTGGATATCTGAAGCTGCGTGAACTTCTCCCCCAGTGTATTTTGTGAAACTAATCAGAAACATTTCATTGTCATCTTTGACTCGTTCTGCTCTAACTTGTTCATCCGATGGCGAATCTGGTCGTTCATCCATGTCGATGTCATTTGTATTTGTATCTTCTTGATCTTGTTCAATATTCGTTTCTCCTTCCTCTACTGTCGTGTCGTCAGAATCTCTACGATGCTTTGGATCACCTCCTTCCTGTTGATCTTCGTTCTGTTCCCCAGCCTCAATAGCAGCGGCTTCGTCAAACTCTGCACTTCGTTCAAAGTCTAGTCCGATTACAGTCATTGTACAATTCATATCACGTAGATCTTCAATGGCATCATCTAACAAATCAAAATGAATATCAACTTGTCGCTCAGCATCTGTAAAAAGTATTATTTTCCTAGCAAACTTTTTCCCAGCCGTCTTTTTTCTCATGGAAGACGCAGCTAATAAGATACCATCACAGAAACCTCCCTGCCGACTCTCATCTTCATCCAAAGAATCTCGCTCATTGGCTACTACAGAAACTTTTTGTAAATCTCGTAGCAAGTCTAAATTAGGTCGAATAATTGGACACAATTCTGTTATTTTTGGAAACATGATTTCATAATCATCATCTTCATCGAGTGCATCTTGTACCTCTTTGTCATCATCAGAATGCAAATGATGATTGGTTTTCTCAGTGTTGAGTACAATGATACTACACTCATTGGTTTTAGATTCCAGCATGAGTTCAGTAACTAGTCCTGTGATTGCTTCTTTGGCGGCTTCTAATTTCGTTTGTTTATTGGTTTCTTTATTGGAAGTAGAATCATTTCCTGCATTTTTGTAAGGTTCATTCATGGAAGGTGAAGCATCCAAAATGTAGACAACTGCCTGTTTGCTGGTTCTGCTAGCCATGATCGCTCAAATGCAATGGTCAATGAGAACTTTCCTTTTGAATTCTTCTATTTCTATACTAAATGCAATGATGAGAATTGAGTAAGGTATAGTCTAGTGCATATTTGTTTCAATCTTTAAATCATGTGATTGTGATGAACTTTGATCTTTGATGATTGATGATGCTGTTCGTTTCAAACACAATGACGCTATGTATGTGGCTAGGCAAAAGGAAGTCTCTAATGGCTAGATAAGCAGTAGGATGTTTTTAAAACATATAAATTTTACAAATAATTAACTTCACTTTTTTTCTTTCTTATCATCCTCTTCCTTGGGTTGAATGAAATTAAAGTTTTGAGCAGCACACTCCAGTTTTGGTTCTTGCATCTCTTTCTTTATTTCTTCCAGTTTCTGTTTCATCTCGTCCACAATCTCTTTGTAGTCTGGGTCATCAATGACATCATGCAATTCCAAAGGATCCTTTTCCATATCAAATAGTTGATATTTCTTCTTGTTTACCCAGTGGATAAATTTGTGCTTCCTCCTCACCAATGCGTTACTGGCAGGTATAAAACCTTCGTCCAAAATGTCAAACTCATAAAAGAATTCATCTCGCCACGGTTTGCGCTCCAATGATGTTTTGCCGTCCTTGAGTTTTGGTAAATATAAATCAGAAATATCTCTTCCTTGCATTCGAGGATGCGGTTTTAAACCAGCCGCACCTAGGAATGTTTCTGCCAAGTCTACACTCAGAGTAAAATGCTCATCATCAACCACTCCAATTTTATCCTTTGGCATTCTTGGATCGTATATAATCAATGGAACACGAATACTTTCTTGGTACGGATACCACTTGCCTGCCAATCCGTGTGCACCATGAAACATACCGTTGTCAGCTGACACAACTATTAGAGTATTATTCAGTAAACCATGCTTTTCAATTTCTTCCACAATTCCTTTACTTGATTCATCGACTTGACTGATTAGAGCATATATATTCTTCATTGCTTCTTGATAATGTTCAGATGTACGATACCTTTCATACCATCGTTTTTCACCTGCAGTTCTTGTACTTCGAAGGTACTTTGGCAAAAGCTTGTAGGCTTCTGTGTGAGTCATATTTTGATATGGTTCAGGGATCGTCACATTGTCATACATGGCTCTTGTTTCATTTTTTGGCATCCATTGTTTACCTGGTTCCCTATCGGAACCTACAGGTTTTGGCGGATAGAAAGCGATGGACAATGCAAAGTTTTTATCCTTTGGTCTCTTCTTTAAAAATTCAATGGCACTAAGTTTTGCCAATTCATCTCCGGTGTATAGTTGCTTGTTACGAGTGTACCAATGACGACCTTCAAAGCCATCATGGTAATCAAACCTTTGTTTCAGGTCATTATTCCAATACTGCCATTTGCCTATATGCCCTGTGAAATAACCATCATTTCTCAACATCTGAGACCAAGTCTGATTCCACTTCTCGCCTTTGGTAAAGTGTGGACATTTCAATTTGATACTTTGATGCCTAGATGCCCATTGGCCTGAAAATAGAGTCGCTCTCGATTGCCAACAAATTGCAGTAGTGACTGCATTCTGACGAAATCTCATTCCTTTCTTTGCCAAACTGTCCAAGAATGGCGTCTTGATGAGGGGATTCTCTGCGCCGAGTTCATCCCATCGCCAATCATCTGGATATAACAGTAAAACGTTCATTTTTCTGTGCTCTGAATCAACATTGTCTGTATCATCATCTTCATCATTAGTTTTTCCTTCCGAGATTATCTCTTGTGCATCAGCAGCAGTCTTGACATTGTCATCGTCTTCTTCTTCTTCTTCGGATTGAACATTCGCATCCTTTTCATGTTTTCTGATAGCTTTGTTCATATCTGCAACTACATCATCATCATTTGAATCCTTTGCGAGACCATCCCCAAAAGATATCGAATAGCTTTGTAAATCTATGCGTACCAGATTAATGTTCGAATGTACGGCAAAAATTATGAGAGTACTGCATAGTCCCAACAACAAAAAGACATGTGCAAAGGAACCACGACCTCTATCTTCAGACTGCCGCATATTATCCTTTTATTATGAGGAAATATATGAAATGAACATTCGCTATTGCACCTATGTTATTTTTATCACTTTTCACTTTTCAGTTTTGTGTTGTGTGTTTGATGCCATTTTCATTTTGCAGTTTGCAGTAGACATTTTGTAGCTTGCATTGCAGTGAAGTCTGGTCTGCAGATCTTCAGATCAAGATTTTCTTAGCGAAACTCGAGCAGCTATTTGACTCTGATAGACAAGAGTCAATCTCAACCCAAAAATAATATCTTTTTTTTGGAAGCTATCTTTTCCAATGATTGTACCATATGAATATGCAGTAAAAAGCAACCAATTCATAGAGACTCTAAAACAAGTTGTTTAAATATGAATCATTATGAATAAATAGTGAATGAATGCTGCCTTCATCATGTTAATCAAACCAAAATCAAGCGATAGCCAAAATAGCCGGAGATATTTTTCGCGGCTATGTACCAAACGCACTCAGCTTCGACGAAGATCAGCCGCATCTTTTCCACCATCCACCACCAAACATCAAAACATTCTCAATTGCATCTATTGCATATACGTATTACCTGATCTTTTGCAATTGTATACTGATCTTTCATAGGCACGTAACTTGTCAGAGGAGAGATATTATATCTGCAATCAACTGAAAAGAAGAATACAGAGCTTCTACATCTCAAGATGAAGTTCAACTTGTGTATCCTTTCTCTCATCGGATGTACTCGCCATGGTGACAGCTTTACATTTACAGGCTTGACTACAAAACACTTGATATCTTCTCTTCGATCATCAAGGAACGATGGATACAGTGAGGAACTCTCTGGGGGAATTTTCTTTGATGGACCTTCTGATTTCAAAGTAGATGCGTCACAGATTGTACCAGTAGCACCATCTTCACCTGTAAAAGATACAACATCGTCATCTGGATCTAACAAGAGAAAACCAAATCCACTCAACACCATCCCTAAAGATATCGTGATTATTGGTGGAGGTCTTGCGGGATTATCAGCAGCACTGCACATGAGTCTCAATTCAGATCGACAAATTACCATTTTGGAAAAGGAGGACTTTGAACAACAAATCAAAAAGACTACAGCTGGATCCTTTGCAGCAGCGGGTATGCTTGCTCCACAAAGTGAGAGATTGCCATCTGGACCATTGCTTGATCTTTGTTTGGACAGTAGAGAGATGTATACTGAGTTCGTTCAGACTATTGAAAGTATTACTGCGAATTGTAGTCCTGATGCAGCAAAATATTTATGGAATGATGAAGGCAAGAGTGACTTGGCGCCTTGGGAGGTAGGATATGCTTCGACTGGTGGATTTTTGGCACCGGCTTTTGCTGGGGATTCTGTGGCTACTTGGAGTCCTCCAGCCCAAGTTTCTGGGGCTGCTATTTGGTTGGATAATATACAAATTCATGAAATGGAGCCTTCTTTGCATCCTGAAGTAATTGGAGGCTGGTGGTTTCCAGAAGATGCAAGTGTAGATGCAAGAAGATTGACTTGTGCATTGAGAGCTGCGTGTGTAGAAAGAGGAGTTCAATTCATGTATGGTGAAAATTGTGGTGCTGGATCATTGGAACTTGGTGGTGAGTAGGTAATGTTCATCTTTTTAGTGTCTATGTTATCATGTCCAAGCTAAATGTTCTAATTTCATGCAAGGGGGCAAATGTAAAGGAATAAAATTGAATGACGGTCGTATGCTTTCAGCAAAATCAGTTGTCGTTGCAAATGGATCATGGATGAGAAATTTGATACCAGTTCCAATTACTCCACATAAAGGGCAATCATTTTCACTTCGCATGCCAGATGATACAGAACCAGTACTAAGTCGTGTTCTATTTGCACAGGATACATACATTGTACCAAAGGCTGATGGAAGAATTGTAGTAGGGGCAACAGTAGAAGCAGGAAGTTTTGATCCAAACGTTACACCACAAGGATTAATGCATTGTATGTCGAATGCTATGCAGTTAGTGCCTGGACTTGGCGATTTGCCAATGGAAGAGACTTGGGCAGGTCTTAGACCGACAACTCCAGATAAAGGTCCAATTTTAGGAAGAACCAAGTGGGATAATCTTTTCATTGCTGGTGGATATTGGCGTAACGGAGTTCTTCTCGCTCCAAAGACTGGTCAATTAATTGGGGATTTGGTACTAAATAGTGGTGCCAGTCTTGAAGAGACATCCGACGAAATCTTTTTGGAGGCATTTAAATGGGACAGATTTACCGAAGAAGGTGGTGGAAAGAAATTGGCTGCCAATGCAAGATACGCAGCATCGATGCATCCAGTACACAAGAGATCCGAAGGAATGGGTGTTGCAGCAGCTGTAGGGACTGAGCTTGGATTCTATTCTGGCGCAAGCGCAGCTCGTGAAGAACGCCAAAAAGACAGAGCCGCATTGTTTCAGGATGTTGGAATGTCGTCATCCGAAGAAGATGCCTTCGAGAAGGCTGCAATGATGGGAGTTACCGACGCGTCTACTTTTTCATTTGGGGCAAATGTAGAAAAACCTAGACAGAAGGTAGAACAGTCAGCAACTGTAGAAGTTGTTGATGAAAGCGGGGAAACAAAGCAAGCTACTCAGAAGTTTGAAGGTTCTGTTGACGCACTTACAATCGGTGTTGCTTCAGAGAAGAATGAGTCTGATGAGAATCCAGAAGAAGAAGAAATTAAGTCCATTTATGATTACATTCTCAAGAATAAAGAGGAGGCATCTTTGAACATTGAAATGACACCTTCGACAGAAAGTGAAAGACCAGACCCTGGATTCCGAATTTATCATGTAGACAAAGACACCAGGGAAGTGACTGAAATTCCACCGTACACATCACCAAGCAACTTTTTTAGTGATAAAAAGCTTGAGAGTGGAACAGACGTGTCATCTCTACAATCAATGGAGGAAGAGATGGAGGATGTATCTGTAGATATAGATATCGAAGATAAAGAGGATACAACAGATCCCCTCCTCAATGATAGTGGATATGATGAAACAACTTTTGATGGCTACCAAACTATTCAACAAGCAAACTCAAGAGGGTCCAGAGAAGAAGAATTGGAGGCAATGAGAGCTGCTAGAATGGCAAATAGAGTAAAAGCTTCTCAAATTGATCAGTCTAAAATAGGGGTAATGAAGATGGAGGAAAGCACCGAGTCCAAAAATGGAGCCCAAGAGGATGATATCTCTGATATATATTCACAAATCAAGGCAAACAAAGAAGCATCAGCTTCGAATGTGAAAATGCAAGATGCGCAATCGATATCCAAACCAGATCCTGGCTTTAGAATATACACCAAAGATGGGGAAGAAATTCCACCTTACACAAGCCCTCAAGCCTTTGAAAAAAGCAAATCCAAGTAGAGATTAATATACATATTAGATTCCATCCTTTGTTATTGTGATTTGGTATTTTCTAGTGCTTCTTGCAAAACATTTTCTACAACCTTTTCAGCAGTTATACTTTTCTTCTCTACTTCAATTTTGTAATTTGCTTCGATCAACTGCTTTTCTAGCTCTGCAATCTTAAAATCGCCAATTTTCTTTTGTTTTAAAATGTCATTCTTCTCTGCCAAAGCCCTCGAAAGTTCGTCTTGAAGTTGTTTCTCAATTCCACTTTGCCGAGTAATATCTGCAAGCGATTGCTTTGTCTTCTCGTGGTCTTTCTTTTCTTTCAAAGCAGCAGCCTCAGAAACACTCTTGGCGTTCATTACCTCCTTGAGTTCCTGTTCTTTCAAAGACACGGTAGTCTTTAGTTTCTCAATCTCGGTCTTTTCTTTCTCAAGTCCAATCCTTGCTTTGAGTAAATCATTTTCAAGGACGTTCAACTTCCCATCTGTACTCTCCCTTGCTTTTGATACGTTTTCGTTCATGCTTTGAACTACTTGTTCCAAAACTTTCTTTTCAGCTGCTACAGCATTAGATGTCACTTTCAAGTCAGCGAAATCTTTCTCCAAAGAAAGCTTCTCTGCTTGTAGTCTTGCCTCTGCATCTTTGAGAGTTACAGTTTCTACTTCATGTTGGTGAATTTTACTCTCCAAATCAGCAATCTTCTCTTCCAGCTTCGATTTGTCAAAATTAAGCTCAGAAAGTCTATTGTCGCTAGCACTTCGATCCAAGTCTAAAGATCTTTTTGACTCTGCCAATTTTGACTCAACATCTCTAATTTCCGCATGTTTAGTACCAATAGTCATTTGTAGTTTGGCCTGATTCTCTTGAGCTATTTTGTTTGCCTCAAGAGCCTTCGCTAAAGCCCGTGACTTGAGATCTAAATCACTACGTAGACTGACCATAGCGTCTTTTGCGCTATTTAGCTGTGCTTTCAGGGTTGCAATCTCATTGGTAGCTTGTGCTTTGTCTTCTTGCAAAGAATTCGTTTCATTCTGCAACTTGGATATTGCTTCGTTGTGCTCTCGATGAAGGCGATGTGCCTCCTCTTGGATAGTGTTATTGTCATTTTTAAGCTGTATCAAATCTTGATCACTCTTCTTCCTCTCTCCTTCGTGTAGTTCCAAGGCATCTCTTAATTTTTCCATCAAATGATTATTTTCCACATGTGACTTGCAAAGGTCCTTTTCTTTCTCAATAATGGTGGATTGTAAAACTTCGAGCTGACTTTGGAGCTTTTCGCGTATAGCCGTCTCATTCTTGTATTGTTGATCTATCCTTGATATATCTTTCTCTAATTGCGAGTTGGATGAACTCAATTCCGCACTATTTTCCTTGAATTCTTTGAACTGTTCTTCGCTCGCCTGTAGCGAACTAGATAGCTCCTTCACTTTCATCTCAGCAATTTCAAGATCCTTTTCTAGACTGCCTTTTCCTTGTAATTGTTCTAGACACTTTAAATTCTCCTCTGACATTTTCGAGAGTGCATGACTAAGCTGATTTGTTGTTTCTTCCAATTTGTTCACTTTCTCTATTGCTTCTTCATATTGCATTTTATATTTTTCCTTTCGACTATACAATTTTTGTACCCTATCATTTTGCATCCTTCGTTCTCTGAGATGAAATGTTGGAGAATGCATCGAATCCAGTAAACCTTGCCATTCTTCGTACAAAGCTAAATTCTTGATCTCTAATATCTTTTTGATACTATCGACCTTATTCATCATCAAGGATAGATACAGCAATGATGATAAAATTTGTGAGATCTTTTTCTCTTCTTGATTCTCCATGGAGTTTCGTCGTAGAATGCTACCCCCTCTCTTCGAATACAAAGACTTTGCTCTTTGATTCCTATTATTTTGCCTCATTTCATCAAATTTATTTTGAGCAAGTGATAAAAGATGGTTATGGTCGTCGATAGTCATATCTTTCTTGACGGTAATGATTTTGGTTGGCGGAGATCCATCTTTGGTATCATTCGTCAGGTCGAGAAGAGTCTCATTTTGAAGAATCATCCTCACCCTTTTTTTAGAGGAAAAAGGTGCAACCTATGAAAAAGAAAACAATCTCTTCCACTGGATTGAAATATGGAAGCAGGTCTAGAGCGATCAACCCTTTTCAGGAAAAGATATTCTCTGGCAGGGGGTTGATTGGAACATTGTTGATCATTGTGTCTCCTGTTACTTTTTGGTACAATCAGTGAAGAAATATCAAAGACATTGGCAACTGTCACATGTGATTGTTGTGTCGAGGTGAATGCAATATTTACAAATTCGAAAAAGTAAATACAAAGTACAAAATGAAAGAATCAATTTGCTACTCTATTGACAGCGACGAATCACTCGAAAATTGGCTCGGGAAGGAAACATTATTAGTCTTTGATATTTATCAAAATTGGTCAGGCGAATGCGAAGTTGTTCAACCTTTATTTGATCAATTGAGTGTGACTATTGACGAAGCAAAAACAAGAATCGCGTTACTTACATTAGAGTCCAACAAAGCAGACTTGGTTGATAAATTTTCATCTCTTGTATCGTACTCTGATCGGGTTGTAGAATTAGGCTATGAAAATGATGAAGCCGATGAAAGCAAAACCAGTGATGATATCAAGGATTCCCTGAAAAAGATGGTGGTAAAGAAGGATTCACAGTCCGAGCCATTGTTTTGCGTAGTGAAAAATAAGAGAATTGTTGCTGTGATAAAAGGGGCGAATCAACCTGCATTGAAAAAAATTATAGTGGCAAATCTTCCTCCAATCATTGAAACGGAGAACTTTACAGAAGAGCCCGAGGATTGAAAAGATTTGAAAAAATGACAACCCAATGCTGAGGGATTTCTTTCTCGAAAAAGTCAACGCTAAATTAGCTGTTGACAGATGCAATGACCCTTAGAGCAGAGAGCAGGCATACTACTTATTCTGTACACTTTTGTACAGTTCAGTTTATTTCTTCCCATTCTTTTCTTTTTTGCATGGGGATCGAACCCACAACCACACGATTTTGAGTCGTGCGCTCTACCGACTAAGCTATTCGGCTATTACTGCAGAGTAGGGTGCTACTGCAAAATATAATCTCTAAGTGCCTGCGGCGCACCGCCACAAAGTGGTAGAGGTGGTCACAAAGTGGTAGAGGGCGAGTCGCTGCGCTCCTTTACCGCCCTCTAACACTTTGTGAACCTCTAACACTTTGTGGTGCCTGCGGCGCCCTAAAGAAAGGATGCACACGTACGCTGCGCGGCGGCGAACCCTTGGACTCTCCCGTGATCAGCTTATTGGTTGGTTTTTATGTAGAAGTTGGTATGTTTTGTACGGGAGTCATTTTGGGTCATTTGACAGGTGTCAAGTTGTGTATGATTCAGATCAAGTTGTGTATAATTTCAGAATCCTGCCAGAGAGCAGAGAGGTCATCATCACATCTTTGCCACATACGCACAGAATTTTACAACGGTCACGCATTGGGGAATGGATTGACCATTCAAAAGAAAAAGACCCCTGGTTTCGCCGAATAGTTTCTCATTCTTATTTAACGCATCTCTACATTTGCATATCTTTGCGTTTTCCATTCCATTGTGCCATTCTACAATAAGCTAATACAACTATGGGTCTTTTACCAGATACTGAATACTTTCAAGTAAAGAAAAACGGACTTTCTCAGTTCCAAACCATGTGTGCATATCTTGGAGGGTCTGCATTCCAGACTGTTGTCGATAACCCAGTCACTGCTTATCGTCAGCTTGTCCAGCAATATGCAAAGGACCTCAACGGAAATGTTGTCGATCCAAAGATTGCATCTCAAGAGGCAAAGGCTGTATTTGCTAAAAACCCAGTTGGTGCATCCCTCTCTGGACTTGGACCTAGACTTGTAGGAGTTGGATTCAAGCGTGTACCAAAGTTTGGTATCCTTCTTGGAATTTCCTTCTTCATTGGGGAAGATGGAGATGTGGGAATGATTGCCGCTACTGGTGCTTCCATCCTTTCTGCTCCATTCATCAATCCTATCCGTATGATTGAGAAACAACAGCGTGCTTACTTCAAGCAAACTGGAGCAGTAAAACCTATTACAGAAATTGTAAAAGAGTCTGCAGCACAGAACTTCAAGCCTCTTTTCCGTGGAACTGTTCCTTTGATGGGACACTCCCTTGCTTCTGCTCTCTTGGGACTTGTTGGTCAACCAAAGCTTCAGAAATGGGTCAAGGAGGAAGTTGGTGCTAAAACACATTTGTCTGGATTTTTCACTGGTCTGATTGCTTCTGCAGCTGTAAGTCCAATATATGTCGTTGTCACAAATCCATTGAGTCGTCTTGAGGTTATCATGCAGACCAGTAAGATTGATGGAAAAGCAATTGGAGTTGTTGAGGCATGTAAAGAAATGGCACAAGATAGCAAGAAGTTTGGTTTGAGAGGAGTATTCCGTGGACAGGGAATTGGTATGGCAAAGGCTGTTTTGAGTTTAACCATGTTCCATCAAGGACGTATCTGGCTCGCTGATGTTTTCAAGCAGCGTAATATTGATAATGGAAGTTATGTTCCAAGTAAGTAAAGCAAAGTATTGGAAGCTAAAGATGGTGTCAAATTAATGCAAGGTGGGACGCTGAAATGAACCAGAGAATACAAAAACTATTGTTTATAAAAAGTCATGTAAAGAGAGACAAGCAGAGTGTATGGGAGGTATCATGAAGAGAGATCTTTTTCACTATTGAAAAGAGAGGAGGAAGAAAGTTCAAAGGAACAAGACTATTCATAGATTTTTAAATTTTGATAATAAAGTTATTGTTGACATACATTTACTGCATTCTCAGATGTAAACATTGATAGATGTGCGTATCATGGAAACTATTTGATGTATTGAGATTCATAAAAGTGTAAGCATTTTTTCGAGGTTATTTATTTGGCTAGCTATAATATTTCACATGGCTATGTACATACAACTCTGCCCCAAAAAAAAATTCGGACACCACATCTTTGTTCTTTTCCAACATCATCATTCAATGCTGACGAGTTTATCACTACACTCGATTATAATTTACACTTGACAATTCAACAAGTAACACCATAGCAAGCTGTACAACAGAAAAGATATTTTTAGTTGAAGCTGTAATTTGCGTAAAGAGAAGAGCTCATTCAGGAAGGAACTACGTACCCACAAAATGAAGACATTCTCATTACATGCCAAAAATTGCATATTTTTACTAAACATACTTTTGAATATTTCTCAATGCAGTGCTAATTCATATGAACATTCAGCATTCATAGCATCTCCAAAGCGTATTCCTATGAGATTTGAGCATTCGTCTTTACCATCTGTCATCAAAAGAAATCATTTTTGGTCAAACGTGCAATGCGATTCTTTTCAAAAAAGAACACCGAATCTCAAGTCATCGAATATAGATAATCAAGAAGATCTAATTGGAAACTCACAAGAGGATTCAAAACGATTTTCTCTTGATAATATCAAAGCATCTTTAGGAATTAAAGAATATTCCAAGCCTCCGCCTATGCAAATTGAAGACACAAGTTTACTTCTTTACGATATTTTTCTTATTTTGAATCTGACAGTATCCATTTCATTCTGGGTTGTTCATCGCATGTCTTTTACGGATATTCTTCCTGCATTTAGTGAAGGTTCATTAATGTGTATTTTATGGATCTTGTCTGGATTGTGGAATGGTGCTTTTCTTTACAGTGCAGCAGATGGGCATTATGGTTCTGACGACGAAGGAAAAGGAGGTCCAACATCAGCTGCACTATTGGGCCTATCCACATTTGTAGGTGTTGCAAATATGAGAATTCTAGTGGCTCTTGGCACAGCAATTTTGGATCATAGAAAAGTCGGTATGGTGAATGGAGAAGAATTCATTCCATTAGAGATTGCATTCGGTCTGATGTTGATGTCGTGTTGGAGAGCTTTGCATTCTAGTTATTCAAGACAAATCTGAAGAAAGGGATTGCTGTAGATACCCATGACCCATGATCTATGAACATAATTTGTACATATTGTAAATTTCAACCAAGAAATCATTCAAGTCTACAAAGCGCATTATGTATTTTAACTTGAGGCGAGATGAATACTCTTGTATTTGTCAGAGCATTGACATCTCTCTATTGACGACAAACAATACACCTATTTCTATTACTAAAGTTGCAAGCCTGCGTCTCTGTTTAAATGTATCCTAGCCATGCTCAAAAAATCTCTTTGAATGTTTTGACCACTGTCAGCTTATTCAAGTACCTCCATTCCATTTCTTTGTTTACAAAATTGATTTAGTTGAATACGTCCATAAGTGGAACAGATCCTGGGATGGACTCCATAGCAAAAAGAGATGCCATAGCAATCATAGCAGCACGTCCATTCTTAAGCTCAACAATCTTGTAACGAGCAGCCTCTTCCTCAGAGTACTTCTTTGTAAGTCCCATCCAGTCGAATCCAAGGTTACCTGGTTCCTTGGTAGACATATTACGCCAGTTGTCTCCAGAGTGTCCTACAGACTCTCCCTCAGCAATGGAGATGAAAAGAAGGATAGCTCCGAACATAGCTGGTTGCTCAGCAGCGAATACTCCAAGAGCCTTGGTCCAGTCAGACTCTACTGGCATTCCTGGGATGTGCATACCAAGTCCCATTCCTCCCTAAAATTGTTGGAAAAACAAGAAGAAAAAATGGTCAGTAAAAACGATATAAAAGTATTCATAGCATTTCTTGTTTGCCAAAGTATATCTTGTACACATATTAGCTATGAGGTGCGTGTGCAACACTCCTGTCTCATCACTTTGTACCATCAATAGAAACTTCAACCTTTCCATCAAAAAGTGACCACCCAAAAAACTTTTTCAGACTTACAACATGGGTTGCCCATACACCAGTCCATGCAAGCATAGACATACGTCCGTGCTTGATCTCAGCCTCTTGAAGGAACTGGGACTTTGGGAACATATTTGGGAAGGTATCGTTAGCATCCTCAAGTTGTCCAAGAGAAAGAGGATCCCATGGCTTTCCTCCAACTTCCTCGAATCCAGTTGCGGAAAGAGCGGTGGTGGACTTTGCAACGTTGGAAGGAGCAAAAGCTGCAGCAGATGCAAGAAGAGTAGAAAGGATTGCAGTCTTCATGATGTTGGTATTATTTGCGTAGTACGTTGGAGATAGATTGGCCTGCTATTGCTTGCTATTTAGGTGCTGCTTGGTAGCTTGATCAACGCGTACGAAAGAATGTTTTTGCAAATCCTTTGTTGAAGATGTATCCTAGTATATCCAAGTTGAGTAGGTAGATGAATGCTAGCTAGTTGTCATTTTGTCATAGATAGCCAAATAATGATGGACGACTTCACACTGTCATTGGTATTAGTTTTGTTCATATACTCGTAAGTATGCGAGATTATAACAAAGACATTGTTACATGGGCACCTTCAAGTTTATTTTAAAGAATAGTTCACAATGTACGCTAGATATGGATTTTTTTGTGATTAGAAGAGGCGATACCAGATTTCTAATTTTAAAAAGCAGTATTAGTTTGTAAGGTAAGGAATCCTTGAAGTTTGTTTTCAAAATTTATCCTTGCCGAATCTTTTTCCTTCAATAGAAATGTCAATATGAAAGGAGAAAGATTGGGGCGAACACTTTCATCATTACAATCATAAAAAGTGTATCAGCAACTTAAAACGCAAGGTAACCTGAAATAAAATGAAAGCTAATAGAGCTATCATAGCGTCTCTCATCTTAGCATCAGTGAATGCTTTTGCTCCTCAACAATATGAAAACAAAAGACTTTCATCTTCAGTAAAAATGGCTGATAGAGCTTTCAACATTGACGAAGAATTTGGCATCACACTTGAAACTGGAAGAAAATGCCCTTCACTTGGAAGGATTTTGATGGAAGATACGCAACCAGGAGCTCTTAAGTGGATGCAGAATGCAGAGCTGAAACATGTAAGTAGTTTAGCATCTCATACTAAGGATAAAGGCCCAATATATTCTAATCTTTTTTCATTTTCTCGATAGGGTCGAGTTGCCATGTTTGCAACTTTTGGATACATGGTCCAGAAAGCAGGCGTTCACTTCCCAGGAATGCTATCAGTTTCTGAAGGTATTTCCTTTGCAGACATTTCTTCTGCTGCTTCACCTCTTGACGCAATCCAAATGGTTCCTCAGGCAGGCTTCTCGCAAATCCTTATTGTTGCCGGACTCTTTGAGGCAAGAGCATGGAATCGTCAATACAACGAAGGCAGCAATATCCCTGGCGATCATGCTTACGATCCTCTCGGTTACACAAGCAAGGGGTTCGATAACGAGAAGATGGACAAAATGAGAGAGAGGGAATTGAAGAATGGTCGCCTCGCAATGTTAACCATTGCTGCGTGGGTATCAAATGATTTGATCCCAGGTGCTCTCCCTGTTTGGCATCCATAATAGTGGTTACCACTGTTCTTACTTTTCATATTAGATATCAAGATGGATTGGAAAACAATGATAAAGAAGTAAGGCAACTACATACTCCTACTACATATAAAAAGAGAAGAAAATGTAAATTGAAGAAAATGCAGAAATAGTAACATAAAATAATGAAAACCTTCTATATACTATAGCAATAGTACACAATACAATATCCATCAGTTTAGTTTCCACTCAATTTATTCCTGCTACTTCTTAAAGAAGAAAGTGAAGAAAGGTTCGAACCAGCATTGGTTTCATGTCAACTACGTATACCATGTCATGTAGGGGTTTTTAGCTAGGCTTCGGGTTTTAGGGTTCGCATCATGCAAATTTTCTTTCTTTTTTCTTCTCTCAGAACCACATTTACCTTAGCACATCATCTCACAATAAACAGATAGTATTCCTTATAGAAACACTAAAAGAAATAAAATCCAACACGCGAAAAACTCAATATGAAGACAATACTTGTCCTAAACACTGGATCATCGTCTGTGAAGGCTTCACTTTATTCCATCGGATCACCAAACGCAAAAGAACCCAGCAAAATTTTGACTGCACATGGTGAAAAGATAAATACAGAAGATTCCTTTATAAATATAAGCATTTTGGTATCTCATATCGAGTCAATACAAAGGAAAGATGCAAGCAAAAATAGTCTACATCGATCAAATAGTTTGCAACTTACTTCTCGAGCCACGCATCGTCAAGAAGATCAGGATGAGAATGAAAGCAACGTGAAAAAGTTGCTAATCACCGAACCCAATCTATCACACAAACAAGCAATCCTATGCATAATTAATAGCATAAAGGAAGTGTATCCTAATGTAATTGAATCAGTTGTTGCTGTGGGACATAGAGTTGTTCACGGAGGCGATTTATTTTCAGATTCGACAGAGGTAAATGATGAGATCTTGGAAAAAATATCTTCCGTTTCTCATTTGGCACCACTGCACAATCCTGCAAATATTGAAGGTATAAAGGTTGCAAGAGATATTTTTCATGACAATGTAAAGAATGTTGCAGTTTTTGATACGGCCTTTCATAGCACTATGCCACCATATGCATACAATTATCCTCTTCCAAAAGAGTACCGAGATGAAGGAATCCGAAAATATGGCTTCCATGGGACTTCAGTCAAGTACGTGTCACAGGAAGCTTCTAAAATCCTCAATAGCATGAATAGAAATTCTAAGAAAATGATTATTGCGCATCTGGGGAGTGGAGCATCAGTAACTGCCGTTGTTGATGGTAGATCTGTCGACACTACGATGGGCTTCAGTCCGTTGTCAGGCATTATGATGGGCACAAGAAGTGGCGATGTCGACCCTTCCATAATTCCATATGCAATGAAAAAATGGGACAAATCAGAACAAGATGTCATGAACGATTTCAATAAAAAGTCTGGACTGATGGGGGTCAGCGATGGTTACAACGACATGAGATGTGTAACAGAGAGGGCAGCAAAAGGTGACAGCAATGCCCTTCTTGCAATTGAAATGTTCACCTACATCTTGTCCAAACATATCGCTGGGCTACTTATATCTTGTTGTGGAGAGATTGATGCGCTTGTATTTACAGCTGGTATTGGTGAACATTCAGCATGCATTCGAAGACTCACTATACGACGACTTAGTGTACTACTAGGAGGAATGAAGGTCGATGATGATAAAAATGAAGCAAATGGTACCAAGTCCAATGGTATCATTTCTTGCGAAGACGAAGAAAATATTAATAGATGCGTCGCTTTAGTGGTGCCAACAGACGAAGAGAAGATGATATGTGAAGAGAGCGAGAAATTTTTAAAATAACATTCTAAAGTAAATTATTTGATCAGTCAAGAACCAAAGTTAGAACGTACGGGGAATTCGATTTTTGTCCAGAATTGCAAAAAATGAACTTTGCCAGTAAAAGATCTATAGACCTTTTTCGAAACAAACTGTCTTGAAATACTCTGAAGGCACAACAATGACCTATCAAACCATAGTAATTGACAATGGGAGCTTTCATCAAAAGGTAGGCTTTGCTGGTTCAATCGAACCTTTTGTTGAAAAGTCCACTCGTCACAATTCAATCGACGGCATTGAAGATACTTGGAGTCAATGTTTTTACGAGACTCTAAGAGTCAATCCGGAAGACCATCCTATCCTTTTGACTGATGCAGTTCTTAGAACTCCTGAAGAGAAACAAACAGCAGCTGAAATCATCTTCGAGACATTTAATGTCCCTGCTTTACATATTGCTCCTCAGTCCATTCTCTCTTTGATCTCTTCGTTTGCCTACGAAGAGGTCGAGCCTAGTGACTTGACAGGATTGATTCTAGATTCCGGCCATTCCTCGACAAACGTTGTCCCAGTAGTAGACGGGAGGGTATTGACTTCGAAAATAAAAAGCTTGAACGTCGGTGGGAAACAAATAATATCTCATATCCAGCAGCATTTGCGCAAAAGAAAGGAACCAATGCCTAACAATATGCAACTTGAAATCGCAACCTCCATCAAAGAAACACTAACCTATGTCTGTCCAAATATTGAAAAAGAACATATTCGATTTGATGGAAATCCCGAGAAGCATGTGAAGATTTATCAGGGGATAGAGAAAAAGACTGGAGAAAGATTTGAGTGTCAGGTGCAGCACGAGAGATTTCTTGCACCAGAGCTGATCATGGAACCAAAGGTACGGCCCTGTAAAAAATAAGATTACATTGATCGATCAGGGCTAACACAATCATGTCATTGCGTATTATAGCTCATCGACGAATCATTTACAGAGTCATTGGCAGAGATGGTGGATAATACGATCCAATCATGTCCAGTAGATACAAGAAGGCGTCTCTATAACAACATCATTTTGAGCGGAGGCAATACGTCATTTCCGCACTTTGAAAAGAGACTACAAAAAGACGTCAAAGAATTGATTCATGAGTAAGTACCTTGTTGTACAAAGTAAGAGTAGATGTTATCGCTGCATTGTAATCTCAAACTATACCAAAATTATCATAATTAGCCGCTTATCTACTTCAAATGCGATAGAAGGTATCCACTACAATTCATCAGATTTGAAAGTGACCGAAGTGAATGTCTCAAAGAACCATGCTGGAATCTTTTCTGCTTGGTTTGGTGGATCCATAGTAGCCTCATCTTCGGACTTTCAGAGTCACTGTTTCACCAAGGAAAATTATGAAGAAGAAGGTGCATATTTCTTTCGCAAAAACGATGCATTCAATATCCCATTCTAATTCAAATCAAAACAGCTTTTGTTTACAATAACATGGTATAAAACGAAGTAAAGACTCAAAATCTCTCTTCTAACCGCTGCCTCATTCCCTTTGCCTCATATGGGTAAACATCTTTATCTGATTCCGCCATCATCAATAGATATTGTTGTAATTGTTCCTTTTGCTCTGGTGTCAGTGTATGTTTCATTTTCTTTTTTCTGTCTTCAGCTGCCCATTTGGAAAACTCTTGCGATTCTTTCAGGTACTTCCTTGCTTCCTTATCTCTGTCAGCCAAATTGTTTACAATCATTTCACGACTTAGATAAAAGTAACCAAACTATGAATAATTGTATGCATATGTATGTGGTTAGTACATGGATGAAAAAAGTACATTACTTCTTGAGAAGAGAGCATTGACAGGAACTTACCTTGATCAGGCTCCCAAATCCTATTACGGCTGCGCCAACCCCCCAAAGTCGCTTTTGATTTTTGGTCAGTCTTTGAAACATTTTTCCTTTGAGATGTGGCTGTTGCTGTTTGAATACTGTATTGTTATAAGATACCAACAGCCCTATTAATATAACAAACAATGGTGAGTAAGTGAAAGAAGTTCTGATGATGTGGTGTCTGTGCGGTGTTTGTTCAAGGCAAAACTAAAGCTCACAATTCTAAATTTAGGGGGGGGTGATACAATTTCACCCCCTTTCCTTCTTTTTCATGAAAGCCGTCCAATTCCAATTAGTCGACCCATACTCGACCTTTTCTCTCTAACTCTCCTCTTCTTCTCCACATCTAAACAATTATAGTTATAAATAAAAATGAACAGGTCAATTAAAATTACTTTGGATCAACTCCGAATTGCTGCAAAGGTGAGGAGACTGTATATTGATTTTTATCATGGATTGTCGAATTTCGATTGTTTTTCCGATGTGAAAAATCACTTCTAGACCATCTATCTCACACATATATAACCCAAATATTTGATAGAAACCTAGAAGAGGTACACCTATATGTCACGATGAAACTATGAAAGTGTAAGTCATGTATTCAGAACATTTTGCTTATTTTTCTCCGAGACAAAGTCTAATTACATTCGTTTCTTGTCTTTTTTCATCAATATATAGATTGAATGCATTAGAAGCATCGAATTTTGAATCTGCACCACTTCATAAATTTGTAATAGAGGCGGATAAATGTTTTGAAAGGGCCAAATTAGAAAAGAAAAGGGGAAAAGCATCAACATTATACCATCTTTCGAAATATCTTCAACAGAAAAAGTAATTTTGAACAAATAGATCAGGAAGCAAATATCTAAAACTCTGCAAGAAAAAACTACGGAGACAATACTTCAATAATATTATATTTTTATATAAATTATATTTACAAGGACGGAATTTGTGTGTACTCTATGACATCTTTCTATGGATAAAAATAAATAACTACAGAACTACCCCTTGTCATGGAAGTATGGACTTTATAAAAAATGAAGAGCCTACTGGAGCAACCTTTTAGGAATCAGTAGGTCTTGATTCTCCGTTAAAAACCTCTTCCACAAAGATTTCGATTTCTTATTGACATATTGTAGAGGGGAGAATCCACGCTTATCTTTGATGAGCAACATGTCAGGACATTGCATAAGGAACATTTGAATTATTTGAAAGTCTGTCGATACTACCCAACATGCATCATGGATGGGTGTCCTTCCATAGTCATCCTTGATGGTAGAGGAAATGTTTGCCTCATTTAAGAGGAAGTTAATGACTTCTGCATTACCTCTTCGTGCTGCGAGATGTAATATCGACTCCCCAAATTTGTTACAGCATTGCATACAATGACCATTTTCGTTGAGACTACGAAGTTTCTCCAAATCATTCCCTCGCACTGCATTTAATATTTCCGACGTGTAACCATCAAAGTTTTCTTGTGTCATGGTTGTGAAGAAATCCTCTGGAACATCTTCAAAAGAAAGGAAACTCCAGTCCTCATAACCCTTTGACTTCAAAATCTCCAAATACAGGGCACACACGTCGAGGTCTTCATCATTTTCAGTGTCATCAGCTTCGTCAACCTTTAATGTTGCGTTCGTAGTCGTGAGAGAAGCTGATCTATGCAAAGAGTTACCTATATGATTCTTTTGGTCAATTATGTTGAGGGACTTTGACCTAGGCATGTTTTCTCCGTTTTCTTCTCCTGCTCCTATTGTTTCGAACTTAATTGCACCAATCAAATTAGCGATTTGATCAGGAGTCATTGCAACATCATCACCAGTATTTCCTGGAGAGCCCATATTACTTTCAGAAGAATCCGTACAGGTACTACAAGATGAAGTGCTTCCTTTATGAAAAGAAGATGAAATTTTAGATGAGTTCTCGTTTTCGTACTTTACAGTCATATCACTTTCGTGCCGTATCTTTGGTTCACAAATCTTTCTCAGATGATATGCAGTGAAAGAATTATCTACAAACAAGAAGATGAATACTTTGATTACATATGGACTATTGGGAATTATCATTTCCAGTGTCTACGCAAGTGTTACATTACCTTCGCCGTGTATGCAACTTCTCTTTGTCCTGCGAAAAGTGACCGGAGAAACTTCAACTTCAATAAATCCGGTGCCACCTCATTTTTGAAAATTCTGATTGGTCCATTCGACTGCATGAGAAACTTGAGAACCACCATCCGTGACTTGAGGCATGACGTGAGCAATAAAAAAAGAAAAAAGAAAAAAGAAAAAAGAAAAAGATGGAAAACAAAGAGGAAAGACAACAGCACGTACGCAGGTATCAAAACTTTTTTCCACAACTTCACCGACTTCTCTAACACTTTAGCTACTACTTCTTCTGTAAACTATCACTATCCATATACTATAGACACGTACTACCCCCCTCTATTTCTTCATATAGCCAATAAAAATGAACAAGGTTCTAGTCTTTGCGCTACTTGCACTATTCGCTTCTTCGAATGCATTCGCTCCTTCCACCACCAGATCAGCTCTTGCCCGTCCAAACTCATGTGTTTTTGCAGAGGTAAGATATGATTTGATATTTCTTTAGAATTGAACATTTCTTGTCTCTTCCCTTTTCTCAGAAATTCCTCTTCATAGTCTGACGACGTAAAACCATTGGAGATTGTAGGTGAAAGTCCATCTAGTAGCAGTGAAGAAGAAATTGAGAAAGCACTTGCCGAGTTCAAACAACAAAGTCAGATTAAAGCATTTGGAATTTTGGGAGTAGCATTTTCTTCTTTTGTTTATCTAAAGTTGCAATATGATGCTGATCCATCCAACTTTTTGGGAAGTCATTAAATGAGATCAAAAAGTTTCCTAGCTAAATATATAGGTTTACGAATTTGGAAAGAAAAAAAGAATGATGACAATAATGTGACATTGCCTATGCAAATAGACTTTGGTAGAACAAATGCACAAACTTTAGAATTCATTTGCTATATTGTTGAAGTATGAATCATAGTACCCTTTCAAATCATTTCGTAATTGATTCACTGGAAGCGAAAGTGATAACTCATTCAGTTGACCATACAATAAATTTAATTCGTGATCGATATCTATTCGTTCAGATTCTGAAGAAGCATTGAAGTGATTATATCTAAGAATTTTTATTCTCTTGTGAAGAGAAAAGAAATCGCTCATTCCGTAATAATGTTGTACGTCATTCTCTTCACTTTCCGTTATCAAAAGTCTTTGATGAATACCCCTGTGTGTATCCTGAAAAATTTTGTGCCCATTTAGAATCCTATCACGTATACTAGACAGAAAAGAATTCATTCTGGAATCTTTCTCATTTGCAAATTGAATGACAGCTAAAATACCTCCAACCTCCGATTTCTCAAGCTGGACAAATGATAAAATGCAGTTTGAAAGGTATACTTCTTTTGTTTGAGAGGAAGTCTTGATACTAATTTGTCCGTCAATATTTGCCTGTATCGTGTGTAGTGCAGTACACAAACCTGCAAATTTTATAGCCTCTTCGATATTGTATTCACGTCTACCTGGAATATTTGCATTCCTTGGTTCAGCTGCATCCCGAAAGTCTTGGTAGTAAAGGATGTGTTCACATAATTCTTCATTTGAGATATTCTCATCGGCACTTCCCGAAGAGGTGGCACCAGGTAGAAGGCCTAGGTGAAAAATTATAAATCTTTGCATCGGTGGAACACTCATTTTGCAATTTATGGTACGATATTTTCTTTTCAGATTTATCGCCTACTAAGGTTGCAAGTTGTCTTTTCCAATTGCGTATTAGTGTTTGTATTAGTATTCTATTCTCTATCTTTTCTAGCTATAGATTTTAAAGGTATTCTTACTAAGTGCTAACCTCTTTTGAACAAGTGATCATTCATCACGAAGTTCGTATTAGCATATATTGTGATGAAGAGATTGTTGTTGTTTCAGTTAAAAGGAGGCGCAGAAACTACCGTTATATCCATAATAACGGCTTATTATACCATCACTTTTTCTTCTTCCTCCATAACCCAGTCAAATTCGAAGTCGGAATCATAAACGACTGATCGAAGACAAAGTCCATGAGCAGGAGCACAATATCGCGGTAAAAGTTGTAATCCATCTTCGCTCTCGGGCCATACTTTGCTTTCCAGTATATTCTTTACATATTCTATCGAGACATCACTCTTAGCATAGTTGATTATTACCCCCACCATTAATCTGACCTGTTTGTATAAAAAGCGATCACCTTCAATGTCTATTTGATAAGTTTTACACAGACTAGTAGAAGGTCCATCTTCTTCCTTGATATCTATGGAATGAATAGTGCACATTGTGTTTTGTTCTTTACCCCTTTCGTTTCCTCTGAAAGATGCACGAAAAGGTTCAAAGTCATGATGACCACAAAGGATCTTTGCACATTCTTTTGCTCTAGAAATATCTATGGTATCGCAATGAGGGACATGAAATACATCTCGATTTCTTATTGGGTCATTTATTTCTCCTACTGAAAATGTATAGCGATAAATTTTGCCTTTTGAGTCGAGAGAAGGATGGAAAGGTCTACCTTCAGCGTCATCTTTTCTCGAAGGCATCGGTGATGAATTTCTTATCCTGAATACTGACATTTAGAATATCATGTGCAAAAAATAGAAAAGAATGACATCAATCACTCACCTAACATCTGGCGGTAGCATTTTGTTCATCGCAAACACCAATTGTTTTAGATCTGACTTGAAGGGTACTTCTTTGAAAGCTCCATCTTGTGCATGCATAGGATGCGGAATTCTTTTTCCATCAATGGGAAAAGATTCGTGTGTATTATTATCATTCATACAATAGACTAAAGCACAGCTTCCTTTCGAGTGAACTCCTTTATCTGTCCTGCTACATCCTTCTACAACTATCCTACCAGGGTCTACATTACCATACAGCTTAGCTAATGAATATTTCAAACTTTGTTCCACAGATCTAATTTCTCCATCTTTCACTGATGGTCTCAGTCTATTCCTTCTTGACCTTCCTCTTTGCTTCCTTGTGATGTCTACTGTCTGTTGACTACTTTCGTTTGACGAAGCAGTCCATCCGTTGAACAGAGTTCCATCATAAGCTACCTCTATCACAAAACTCGTCAGTGGTAAAGTACCAAATGCAGTAACTGATGAAAGTGTGATACACAGAACTAATATAGAGACTAGTTTTGGGGTTAGCTTCATCTCCAAGAATTCCTTCGAATGAGGTTAGGATAACAATTCTAACATTTAAAAACTACCATAAGGTACACTACTTACCCTCTCCTTTACCCTAGACTGACTACTCGTGGTTGTGTGTCGTTTTGTCCTTTTCGTCTGTTTTCATCCGTTCTGAAACTGCAACCCCTCTTTTCACTTCATCCTTTCTTTTACGAGTATACACATATGAATATGAGTATGACAACGTTCATCTATATAGGTATATTTGTATTACATGTAGATGCACCATTCACTGCGCTTACTCTGTCATTCAAAGTCTGCAGGTAGTATTCCCTTGATCATGATCGTCTCTTGCTTCCTCTTCTTTTGTTCCCTTGCTTTTGAGATCATTTTACTATCAGAGAGACATCTCCTCTCCTCATTTTATATTTCGACTGAAACCTTTGCTACTCAAAAATTCGTGTATTGTAGAACATGGTACCATTTGAATAGTAAACGTACTCGTATCATGTGCAATTGAAATTGTTTTGTGTCTTGAACACAAAAGAAGGCTGCAGAAGTAGGCCAACCGAACTTTAAAAACATCGTTTATAATAATTTAGCCTAGTGTATCTTTTATTTTCTTTTTTTTCTTTTTCATGTTTGGACAAGGTGCGTTGAAAAAATAAATGTCCTTGTCGACGTCATCATCAACACTTTTTTTTTTTTTTTTTCAAATGTGTTTGGACAAGGCCACATATTCATAGAAAAAATAAAAAGATAGAAATGGATTTCACTCATCTACGTATACTTATTAAAAGCTGCTTAGATATGTGTTGCAGTAACGTAACACCGTTGCTGTAAGGCCACCTTTGAAAGTACCTTAGCCTAGCAATCAGCTAAATGATAAGTACTAATCAATTGCAGTTCGAAGTTGTGTACCATACCAAGGTCACAGTCGTTGCAAAGAAGAATGGGATATGCTTTAGTTAAGGGGGCCCAATTTTTCATACCAAAAATAAGTATGTGTTCATGGTACACTATGTATATATGTATATATGCTGTGACTCATACTGGAAAAGTACGCATTCTACAGTGGGCCCCCTCAACTAAACTTCTAGTCATTTATTACTATATATAGCAAAAAAAGTGGGCCCCCTCAACTGAACTTCTGACAATATAATTACTATAGGTATATATAGCGAAAAAAGTGGGCCCCCTCAACTGAACTTCTGACAATATATGACACTATATATATAATTAGATCAATATACGAAGAATCCCTTCCTTTCCCTAACCATGTTACTAGACATGATGTTTGTTTCGCCGAACTCAGGCCTTACCCTTTTAAGCGGAAATGGCCCCGGCGGTGGTTGTGCCTGCGGCGCACATGCTCGGCTTCGCCTGCGCGGTGACTCCGCTTCGCGTCGTCACTTAGGAAAGAAGAACAACGAGAATACATATCAAATCGATTGAATCGAATCGAATGAATCTAAAGTTTGAAAGTTACTAAGTACGTGCTTTGAAATAGTTGTGTAAGTATTAGGCATTCGCATACGGTTCCAGAACCAATCGACTGCCTAAGATATCTAAGTGGGTAAGTTAATTGTGATTAGATTAGTTACTTAAAAAGAGGTCGTTGGCTTCTCGACAGAGAGCACAACGCTTCTCCGTATCTTTTGCTTCAACAAGACTCTATCGCCGAAGGGGCTATTGTATCATAAGAATATAGCCTAGATCGTGACACGATCAGGTCATTTAGCCGATTATAAATATCCATATCAGAGTATCTACGGCAGGGTCCTCCACAATCTGTGCAGTGACCTAGAATAAAATAAAAATGAATTGTCTATTCATTAAAAGGTTCAATACGTCTGATTGATAATCTGTCCTGAGTAACACCTTTCTGGATTGTCACTGTACCGTTGGTATGAATGGCGATGATCTGGTATGGATCACTCTTCTTCTTAGAAAACTTTCTAAGGATACGGTTAGTCGTTTTAAGAACTCTGTCTCCGACTTTATATTGATGGGAGATGCGTGCAGCATTCTCTCTTTCATTATCGCGAGCAATCTGCTTGCGTTTTCTTTCGGTAATCGCTTTCCAGTCGATTGCCTTGGATAAATTAAACATCATATCCCTTCCGAATACAAGTTGTGCAGGCGTCGCTTGCAATGTTGAGTGGTACGAAGCTCGTACTGCCCAACCAACTGAACTTAAGATAGGTCCCCAAGGATCTATGTAATCAAATTCATAGCTATCTAGCTGTTTTGTCTTTATCATATTTTGTACTACTTGATGAACTCTTTCAACAGGTGAGTTACCCTGCGGGTTCTCTGCTTTGGTAGGTCTTGGCTTTATGTCAAAATCTTTGAGCAAAGTCATGAAATGTAATTTAAATTCAGAGCCGTTGTCACAAACGACTTCTTCTGGTCGAGGATATCTACTCAGCCATGTTTGTTCGAATATCAAGCTAATTCTAGCTGATGTTTTGTCAATAAAGTCATCTTTATCTTCTTTGACTTCGTCAATACTATAATATGGTACTTGTGCGATCTCGAACCATCCGGTTGCGGGATCTAACATCGTCATACAAGTGAGCTTCAGCTCTACTTCTTTGATTTCACCGCCAGGCTGTATCTGCTTAGCTGTTACTGAATATGGACCGATCAGGTCGACATGTACCGTCCTCCATGGTACTAATTCCTTTATTGTTTTCGCAGGTATAATTCCATATCTGCGCTTCTTTTTATATTGTTGACAGACTTCGCAAGTCTTTACGAAATCTTTAGCTTGATTGGAAAGTCCTTTCCAATAGCATGTTTCTTTTATCGTATTACCTAGACGATCTCCTCCAGGGTGATTTAAGTAATGATGATACCAATGGAGAGTGCTCTCTCTTAAGGTTTCTGGAACATATACTTTGTCCTTGTACATTATGAGCTCGAATCCATCGAGTTCTTTGATTTTGTATTCAGAATCCTTTTCATCTAAAAGTTTCTTTATTTTGGAATTTCTTTTCTTCAATTCCTTTTGTTGTTCTTCACGGAGTAACTTCTTCTCCAATGGGAAGTCCGCTTGAATACTTCGTACTCGTCTGTTTGCAAATAATTCTTGTATTTTAGTGTCGGTGGACTCAATCTCGTCCTCCTCAACATTGTTGCTTCTCAAGCGACTAAGTGTATCAGCTACGATGTTGTCAACACCGGCAATATGTATAATATTAGGTCCAAACTCTTCGAGTAGGAGTCTCCAGCGCATAACTCGTTGAGATTCACTCAAGGTTGCTTCATAAACTAAATTTTTGTGATCTGAGTAGACATTGATCTCATATCCAAACAGAATATTTCGAAATTGTTTCAAACATTCAACAATAGAGAGAAGTTCTTTCTCAGTTGTGGTATAATTTCTTTGCGATTTCGATAGTCGTCGACTAAAGAATGCAATAGGCTTTCCATTTTGGCTTATTACAGCACCGAGCTGTTTATCAGATGCGTCTGTATGTATATCGAATGGTTTACTCCAGTCGGGGTAGGTTAAGAAGACTTCTTCAGTTACCATTTGTTTAAGTTGGATGAATGCATCATCCATTTCTTCTGTCCAAGTAATTTTCATTTTACCTTTCTTACCAGCTGCAGCATCGATGAGTGGTGATAGGATATGAGAGCGTCGTCTCCACATATCTCTGTAAAATTGTATCATACCAATAAGAGATTTCATCTCTTTCGCTGTTTGAGGTTTATGAAGATCAACGATCCCCTGTACTTTCTTTGGATCTGGTCTCAGTCCCTCTTTTGAAATGATGTAACCTAGATAAGGAATCTCCTGTAATCCAAAGCTGCATTTTGAAGCATTGACTTTCAGTCCTGCATTTTCAAATCGCTGAAAGATCTCTTCCAGTTGTGATAAGTGTTCATCGAAAGTGCCTGTTCCGATGCAAAGAATGTCATCAATGTAAGTGCGTACACCTTCAATGTCGCCAATTAAGTCATAAATCTTTGACTGAAATACGTCACCTGAGACAACCATTCCCATAGGTAGACAAGTATATCTGAATTTGCCAAATTCAGTAACAATGGTAGTAACATCTTTACTACATTCTGCAAGTGGGATTGTATAGTATCCCATATTGAGATCCAATGCTGTCGCAAAAGTGAATCCCTCTAATTGTTGTAAAGTATCCGCAATTCTTGGGATTGGAAAAGGCTTTCGAACTACTAGTCCATTAACCTTCCGGAAATCTGTTACAAATCTAACAGTTCCTTCTTTCTTTGGAATAATAAATACGGGAGTCCCCCATTCTGATTCATGTACTACTTCTAGTACTCCTATTTTTACAAGCCGTTCTAGCTCTTTCTTAAAGGTTTCTTTATTGATTTTTTGGAACTGGGTACCATCTGGAATTAACCGCTTTTGCTCCTTCTTTTAATTGTATTTTTACTGGATCCGTTTTCCAACGTCCAAGTGTTCCATCGAACAATGACTCAAATTTCTTTAAAGTTTTGAGAAGCTTCCGCTTCTGTTCTCTGTTTAAAGATGTAGCACTCGCTACAACTTCTTCTAGGTTTGCTTTTTCATAATTTGCGTCCAAAATCTTTGTAACACGTTCTGTTTCTTCTTGTGTAGCCTTCGGCTCTACTGATCTGAGAAATGTAGCTCGCATTTCTTGTCTGGTTGGATGTTTGGATTCCCAGATGTCACTGAAGCTTTTCATAGGAACTAATACATTGTTCCATTTGATTGTTTTATCGCTATGTCTTAAGTCGATTTTGAGTTTATTTAGCAGGTCTCTGCCAATGATCATATCGTATCCTATCCCTTCTGGGTTAGGATCGACATCAAATTCATGATGAATTCTTGTTGCACCACCGAATTCATCGAAGGTTACTTGAAGTGATATTCTTTTATTACATGCTAGAGATCCTGCTCCAGTCATGTATTCAACATTTTGTTCGATCCCGAAATCTTCCAGGAAATCTTGTATGATCTCTTCTTTGATCATCGATCCAGAAGCGCCTTCATCAAATAGAATCAACATATTTGATTTCAGCTCTTCGTGTTTATCGCTTGGATTATAGGCAGTCGCTAACGAGACTGCTGTAGCATCGCTTGGACCTTCCAAGGGATTGTATTTTGTTAGTTTGTTTTTGTTTATTCGTCTAGAAATCATTCTATCAAACTTATTAGAAAAGGAAAATTTCTTTAAACTTTTCTTTACTTTTATTTTTCTAATTTTACCGACCTTTCTGGCTGGACGGACATGGTCCGGAATTGATGTCGATTCGACTTGGTGTAATCAATGATCAGCCTCCTCGTCATCGTCACTGTCCAACTTCTTGATAAGCTTCGCAAGAAGGGCAGTTTGTTTCTCTTGAGTTGATGCTAAGGACTCAATAGTGTGGAGTTCCTTCTGGTTCCCCAACTTGCCTTGTTTTTCCCATTTTTCTTTCATGGTACAATCGTCGCTGTTATGATTGTCGAAGAACTTGCTCTTCGCTTTCTTGCAGTACTTACAGAATTTCTTTCCGTCGTTATGTTTTCCACGCTTTCCTCCACCTTGCTGGTTAGAGTTGCCTCTTTTCTTGTTGATTTGTTTGTTCTTCTCAGCTTCAGCTTTCTTTTCTTCCTGGGATGTTCTATCCTCAGCTTCAAAGTCTGCCATTGCACTGACAAAAGTTGCATCGTCCATCTGACGCCAGTCTTGTTCATATCCACTACGCAAATGCTTTTTGTAGGGCTTTGGTAGTCCGTTGAAGATCGCTCTACGGATACTTGGTTCGTCAAGTTGTTTCTCTTGGATAGTCCAGTTTGCACCTGCATAGGACTCACACTTCTTCATACTTGGCGGCTGCATAATCTTCAGCTTGTTTGCGTATGTCTTCATGGTGTACTCGTACTCCTCGACAGTCATGCTGTATGGTTTCACAATCTGAAACATAAAGTAATAAAAGTGATTCTCATAGGCTTCGCCATGATCGTTCCATAGAATCTTTCCAAGATTCCACATGATAGCTCTCTCATACTCGAGGAATGCTACAATTCTTGCTCTTTCCTTGGCATCCAGGTTCAGTCCCTGACCGTTTGGTAGCCATCTCCCATCAATGAGAGTATTGGAAGTTTTAAGCCAATTCTCAAAGGCTGTTTCGTTTGTCTTTGTGACATATACATTTGGGAGACTTGTGTCCACTCCACAATGCTCAAGAAATTCAATTCTTGCGTCCGTCATAGCTTTGACTAAAGCTTGACTTGCAAGCCCTTTCAGGGTCTTGGCGATGTGTTCAAATCTTTGACGCATCGACTTGTAATCGACCCAACCCTTGGGTTCGAAGATCCCTTGTCTTAAGGTGATCAAGTTGTCTAAGAATTGGACTCCTTGTCCATGGAGGTTATTCAACAAAGTGATTGTAACCTTGAGTTCGTTTGCTCCATCTGCTCGATGGTTCTCGTCGATAGCAACGCTAATCGAGTCGGTTTCTGGTTCCTTTTCTTCGCCTTTCGGCTTGAGAGGAACGAATCTCATCTGCACGTTGATACCAGCTTCCTTTTCGCCAGTATGCTTCTTGAGTGCTGTTGCGGCCTTCGCTAACTTCATTGTAGTTGTAGTTGTAGTTGTAGTTGTAGTTGGAATCTATCCACCGGCTGTTATATAACACTGCCTAAGATATCTAAGTGGGTAAGTTAATTGTGATTAGATTAGTTACTTAAAAAGAGGTCGTTGGCTTCTCGACAGAGAGCACAACGCTTCTCCGTATCTTTTGCTTCAACAAGACTCTATCGCCGAAGGGGCTATTGTATCATAAGAATATAGCCTAGATCGTGACACGATCAGGTCATTTAGCCGATTATAAATATCCATATCAGAGTATCTACGGCATCGACCAAAATCCGATGGAACGGAACCGGAACCAATGGAACCTTCTAAATTAGCTCGTTGACTCTTATTGACTTCAATTTAGCGACATTATGAGCTAAAATACTAGAATCTAATAGTTTACCTTTTACTACTTTTTCTAATTTAATAAAGAAGTAATCTCTATGCGTGTAATTAGGAATTTGGTTTCATTATTCATTTATAAAATATAATATAATAATAGGATCATGTCAAAGAGACCTGCAGCTCAAGAACAAATTGGGAGAACTACTACCTAGTTTCGGGTTTCCAGAATTCAGTGATGACTTCATACAAGAGCTAAAAGCAGAAGTTCCTAAAATTCTAGAACGTGTAAGAGATTTTAATTTTAATTGGGATATGGACCGGTCAAAATTGTTTGAAAGTCGGTTGGAGAAGCGAAGAAAAAGATTAGGACCGAATAGAGTCGATGAAGATTGGAGGAAAGATCCGGGTGAAAAAGCGAGGCGAATTTGGGAATGGTGGAGGCCCATAGTGACTGAAGAAAGCACATCTTTTCCAGCATTTTCAAAAGCATTACGATTGATAGCATTGATACAAGTTTCAAGTTGCGCTGTAGAGAGAGTGTTTTCTCAATTGAACGTGATTGTTGAAACATGTGGACGTATGCTTGAAGACATGCTTGAGGTGCGATTGTTTGCAAGGTGCAATGGTGATCTAGATGAACTATGGACTAAAGCATATATTTAAGGAGTAAAATCTTGGTTTCTTTCATTTCAATTCAATGTTTTCTTCCATGTTAACACTGATTGTATGTAGAATCTGGTACGGTAAGTACGTACGTTGAAATATGGAACCAAGATGGAACCAACGGGTGGTTCTCGTGGAACCGTGTGCGAATAATGCCTAGGTAAGTATGTTTTGTGAATTTGTTGTGAATTTGTGAAATGGCGTAGACTGGGCCCCCTCAACTAAACCATAAACGAAGAATGTAGACATGCCGAAATTTTCATAGCAGCCAAATTTATGTCATAAAAAAATACTTCAAAAATGTATTCATCATGATTCATAAGCTCGAAGAACTTGAGACAGGGTATCTTTCTGCTAAATCCTCAAAAACCCTTTCACTGTTCTACTTATCGAGAGGTTCCCTTCGCAATTTGATCAAAGTTTGAGAGCGCTGAATTGAGAGGTTTCAAGTCGTGTGCTATTGGGATACAGCCAACGCTGAAAGTAATACTTTTATAGAAAAAAAGGCACCATGTCTGAGGTTAGATCAAAGTTACCTTTTTGTTTCACAATGAAATGTAGTTAAACAACTTCTTCTTACCATGTACATATCAAATGTCGCGCCACTCTGCCAGTCAAAGATGTCCTGATTTTGAAGAACGTTTCGCGTTTTGATGTCAATGTCTGTTCTGTTCGCTAGAATGGAATTCATACTCGTATTGAATTCGGTTATATTTTCAATATTTGCAAAATATGAAATCTTGTCCCAGTCAATAAAGTCAGGGACTGCTAAATATTGTTCCTTGGCAGTGAAGACCGGCACTGTCCCACTTAGAATTGTGTCAATTAATCGACTGGCAGAAATAGTATCTCCACGAAAATGCATTCCAACACGCGCCTCTTGTACATGTGGACAGTTTTCACCTTTCCCAAATACTGCATAAGACCATTTTGAATGAGAAATCCAATTGTAGCCATGACGTCGAAATCTCATTCGGTAATTGCAAAGGTTGCACCTTTTATTATTCCTTACCATTGCACCTACAAATACTACATCTTGTGTTTTGTTGTGTTGCACATGCATAAATGTCTCTTCTTGACGACCACATGCAGGTTGTCCTGTATACATGGCAGGAAATGCCACTCGGTCAGGAATCAAATGCTCACGGACATTTACTGCCTTTGTGGTGGGTTCACCTTCAAGCCATTGGACCACATTGCATGATGTAATGTTCGTAAACCTTTCCTTTTCTGGTCCATTACCTAAACCGAATACTTTGTCTCCTCCAAAAAAAGACATGATTGAAATGTGATCTTTCCCATTACTTCTTTGGAACCACTCACTAGCGCTCAGTACAGAATCCAAGTTTTGCACCTGACCAAAATTAATCTTTGGGAATTTCCCTTTTTCATCATATATGCTGTTTATCAAAGCAGACATGATTAACGTCGGCACCACAAATAATGATGCTTTTGATGGATCATGTGTTCTCATTGGGTGAGAAAGAGCAGAATTCACAAAATGGAATTCATATGATTGCATACGACAGCCAACGAAAAGTTCTTTTTCTACTATGTGCTCAAATGTAGACACTTCTCTGCAATCTATCTCTTTGAATAACTCTGGGTCGTGTTCGAGCTCACAATTTTGTTTATGCTCCTCACAGAAAAATGTGTAGTTATAGATTGTTGCATTCCTCAGTATTTCATTCTCATAGATATAAAAAGGGAGAGACAGCATGCTCCTGCTGGTATTATTGAGAACACTGGTACTAAGAATTGAAGATGGTTCGGAACCCAATGACAAATAATCTTGTTTGACCCTCAAGAAGTGACCCATCATTAGTATATGCGTCTTCAAAATGAACATGATCGAAAAAAAAACTGCATATAAAATAATTTTAGGAACAACATGATGTGACTTGCGACTACTCGTACTCAACAATCTGGGCATTGCAGTCGTTTCAACTTCCAACTGTCCTGCCTGCGACCTTCGATCTGCTTGTCGAGCAAAGAAGGATACTAGGCAAGATAAGAGCAACTGTCAATGTTACTAGATAGTGCGCTCGGCTCACTGCACCCTCCCTCTGCTATATATATATATACTTATATGAAGAATACATGCAATACGCAAATTAAGAAGAAGAGTGCCTGTTTAATGCGGTTTCCGGGTTTTATTTAAATAACATCTTTTTAACTGTCAATTTTGTTTGTCCTTTTCGTCTGTCTTCGTCCTTTGTTGTAAATGTTGTTTAGCATGGCTGTTTGTTGATGCGTTGGAAATTTTTCCAAAATAGCATCTTCATCTGTCATTCGCTGTGTACTCGTCAATACACCTCTATAATAATTAGAGAGGTAGAGAAAGAGTATTAGTCCATAAGTTATCCTTCCTCGTTCCTGATTTGACAAGAATTAGAGGAGAAATATGCGCCGACTTCAAACAATTTTACTTGTACTGCTTGGTGTTTACATTCATGAAACTTTCGGTTTCGTCACACCGAGCCTCCAGAACACAAAGCTTTTCTCTAGTAAAAAACAAAAATCACGTCCTAGTTACAGGATCTTTGAAAAAGAGAGTGATGTCGACGAGAATGTAATTGCATCACTGCCGCCTTCTGCGACTCCAGAAGCTGACGATATTTCAGAATTGGCTAAAGATGCTTCGCCAGAAGGGACATCTGTGTTATTCATAAATCAGCAAACTAAAAGAATTCTTATTGAAGAATTGGGATATAGTAGAAAGGAAGTTGAACGCTTAAGACCAGAGCTTGCTGCACCAATTGTATCAAAAAGACTCTCTCGTCCTGCTGAAGGAGTTCCAGAGGATTGGATGATACCGGAAGAAGAGACAAGTAGTGCAATGCTTGAGCGACTCGAAAATGAAAGTAAATACCCACTCAAGTTTCCTTTATTGGCTGTTAGTCTTATTTTATTCGGAAAAGGATTTGGAGATGCATTGATTACAATTATCAAGGTCAACATCGACTTCCCTGGAGCATCTTTGTCTGAATCTTTTATGGGATTTCCGGTACTAGCTATTGATTTCATTTGCACAATTATTGGCGTTGCTTTGGGGTCTTGGACATGGAAGAACATGAAAGACTAAATGGCGATTTAAAGGTAGACTAGAATATAAATGTTCAAACCTTTGCCTGAAAAAAGAGCTTATAATAAAATGGGAGTAACCCCTAACCCAATATGGATAGAGAAGTCTTGGGAATTCGCTCGTGATCTTTGAAGTCATTGTTGATCCTAGTCTTAGTATCTTCTAAAATAATGAAGCTTACTCATGGTCTCATACTTTATGAAAATAAACAAAATATCACATCACAAGAAGGATTGGATGCTACAATCCGCAGTCATCGCGACACTAGAATAATCCAATCAAGAAAAGAAAATATAGTAGCAGGTAAAAAAAATGACGAAGTGTGACCGCAAAAGCCTTTTGAACATGGTTTATGATTTAGATGAATATAGTGAAGATTACGAGCTCGACGTTGAAGATTTTGATTCCGATTTTTATGAGCAACCTTTGGAAGCTATTCCGACATTCAAGTTGGACATGACTGAAGCATTGAACATGACCAATTCATTGCAGTATGATCCAGACCACAAAGAAAGGAAGTCACAGAGCAAAAAGGAGAGAACATTAGAATCTGAAGAAACATACTCTACACCAACTTCCAACAAAAAATTACTTTGTCAAGAAACAAAAAGTTGTTGCATAGATGAAACCTTGAGGGCAGACGTTTGTTATGATTCAAAATACAAACAGTTTTCTTCATTTTTATTAAAAGATGATACCTTACATTATTCAAACCTTGGTGGACATGACCTAAGGGCATCTTTAACACTAATTTGTGAATCATCAGGAGTGTCATTCCTAATCATTTGGAAGGTCAGTACTTCGAAAGGAATTGATGTCGAGGTCGTTCCAATGACTACAAGCAAAGATCATTCTACAAACAACTTGTTACATATATGCCAAGAAATACGACGTATCATAGTTGATACATTCAGCAATGAAATTCAAGAAAAGGCAACGTACGAGGATTTATTTAGGACTGTGACTTCACTCGTACTTGATGGTAAGGAACGCATTGGTATGTATGTTTTGTCCAATCTCGGGGAATCAGCAAAACAAGCTTCAAAGAAATCTTTTGCGAAAATGTTTGAGTCTATGGTGTCCACTCCTAATCTCAACATTGAACTCGCTCAAGATCTGATCTCTATACTTGATGCCTCTGATAAAGCTGATCGTCTTGAATCTCTCCCAAGGGTAGATATGTACAAAGACTCATCTGTCACAATGTCTGATGAGATTCCAGGAGTTTGCATCGTTTGCTTCGACACTTTGGAGGCACAATCGTCGTACCATCTATCAGGTTGTAAGCATGTGACTTGCGTAGAATGTTGGGAGGGGTTGCTCAAAGCTGCAAGGTCGTCTGGTGCTCCCTCAATATCATGCCCTGGATACAAGTGTAGAGCTCAAAAGTTAAGTAAAAGAGACAGTGCGCATATCTTGTTCGAAAAGAAATCAGAAGATATTAGTGCTACAAGTATGATAGAAAAAGTAGATGTATTCAATGATCTGATCCAGTATAGAATGGAGAAATATATGATGGACAATACAAGACAGGTGGTTCATTGTACAACTCCTGCATGTACTGGACTATTCACTAATCGTCATAGAACGCACAATGATGTAACAAAGTCCAATTGTAAGGGTGGGGATATTCAGCTTTGCTCCTGTGGTACTTCATTATGCATTGAATGTGGGAAGAAATCCCATGTAGGTTTACGTTGTTCAGAGAGCGAATTTATTCAGAATGATATTAAAAATGATACATTATTGGCTGAGGCACAGACAACCCGATGGCTTGAGAGCAACTCCAAGCCGTGTCCAAAATGTGGAATGAGAATAACGAAAGCAGGGGGTTGCCTTCACATGACGTGTAGAAATTGCAATAGTTACTTTTGTTGGATTTGTGGAGGTGATGGTGCAAAGTGTGGTTTCTATAGGTGCCAACAAATGAAAATTGATGTTTATAAAAAGGATACTGATTTGCTTGGCCTTGATGACAATTCCAACTTCAAATGCGAGGTCGAACTTGTCAAATTCCACAGAAAAATCAACACTAGGTTCGAAAAAATGACGAGGGAAAATGCAGCTAAGAGTTCCCATAGTGACGCATTTGATTTGTACTTGTTGCAAATGATGTTGTGGTCTACCACTCTCCGCCTTTACAAACGAAACAAAAGATCTGACTCTTCTCTAGATTCAGTAGTTCATTGCAATGACAAGATGAAGACTCTTTACGAAGCATTATACGGTGAGAACAGGTATTCAGTAGATGAACTTGAGAGAGTCATTACAGCAAATGAAAAAAGTCCTGTTGATCCTCAACTACGAAATTTTCTCAGAGAACTTGGTCCATCCAACCTCTTCACATATCTGAGCTTGTTCTCACATCGCGATACTTTGAAGTCAAGTAAGACTGCGTCTACTATTCTTCGTGAGACCCAAGAAACTTTTGCCTACAAGGGAACACGATCACGCTTGAAAAACAAAGATTTGTTCTTTAGAGAAGCTCCTCTAAACAAGAGAGAAAAGCGCAAAAAAGAGGGTTGGAAATCAAAGAAGAATGACGAAGAAGATGACATTGTAGACATGTCAGGATCTCAGAAAGTCAGCGCTTGGAAAGGAAGAAACATTGTAAATACAAGAAGATATTTATAAGAAGTAAAGTTATTTAAATCTCTTTACTCGCTTTTACTCTTTCCTGAATGAGCTACGTATCTATTTCAATGTAAGAATTGAACTCTGGTTTCCAATGACAATATTTCGGTATTTACTTCCTTCTTTGCTTCCCTTTTCTTTCTCAAAGTGCGAAACCAAGAGCTCCAATCAAAAGATAGAAATTTGAAAGACCCACACTATTTTCATTTTCATTTACCACTGTCTATACTTCGATTTCTTTGCTTCAAAAGAAACATTGGTATTCACTACTTAAAGTTTAATAATACATATATAAAACAAAACAAGATGACATCATGGGACAGAAGTAGATTTATTCCTTGGTCAAGGTTACAAGACGTTTCCGCTCCAGAATATGAAAACGCAAAAGAACATCTCTACAGAAAATTGAATAAAGAAGCAGCAAAAGAAAAAGAAGCCTTGTCGGGAAACATCCAACAAGGGTCAACCGAATTTGTACCTCCAGAAGTTCAGAAAAAGAAGTCAGGATTGTTGAGAGGTGTTGATTACAATACTCCTGATTTGATTCGTTCCATGGCCTTTGGTGGTAGTATTGGAAGTATCACAGGAGCTGTGTTTGGATTTATGGATGGAATGAGAACTGCTGGAGAATCTCCTATATTGAAGAAGGCATCTAATATGGCAAAAGGAAAGTTTTTAATGCAAGGGACGACACGAGCTGCTGGTGTTTTCGGTGTATTCTTTGCAGGATTTCATTCTTTAAAATATGGAATCAAAGTTGCTGCAGACCCTGGAATTGTCTGGGAAACTATTGGAGCAAGTGTTGTTGGGATTGGCGCTTTATCGATAAAACCAGCAATGCGAGCCAATATTCCTTACGCTGGAATGTTAATAGGCATGGACATATTCAGTAACTACATGCGAGAGACTCAATAAGACTTCATTAAACCGCATTCGCGTATTTATAGTTTCAGATAGTCTTTTTTCTAGTCATGATACCGCCAGCTCCTTCCGACAACACATACAGACCAGCGATTGGAAGAATGATGATGTAGTGATCACTCTCCAAACAACAATTATTAATATGGATAGAAAGCAACAAGATCCACTGTGCTTCCAACTTTTTTATCTCTCACAGACTCAATGTACTGTTTGTAGGAAATCATGATAAGCATAGTACAACAATGAAGTGGTGTCTATTCTGCATTGATATTGGATAATACCCAAATGGAAAGAAAACATCTATTTTACTTACAACTCGTTCCGGTAGTCCTGAATTTGTACCGGAAACACTGCGATGTGTGATCATCGAAAAAATAAAGATTCCAAAAATGGGACTGAAGTGGAATACGGGACTCCAGCTTCTTTAAGGAAAGAATTTTTGAATTTTGAAAAAGAGACCTAGGAATGATGTGAGCTTCATCCATTTCGAAAAGAATCATTGTCTTTTCTCTTTGGTAGAAACTTTACCATTCTAGTCCACTTGATTCCAACACAACTACATTTTATCAACTCTGTATATTGATTTTAAAGTTAGAGAAAGGCAGTTAGAGATCAGAAGTAAGTGAATGGCTTTGCAATGATCGATTCAATTGAATTTACACTCATCAGTCTTTCTTTGTCTCTCAAAGATTGGCGCTCTATAGCGTTCTATTCTATTGCATATAGAACAATTCCAACAGAATGAAGAGTCCAAGTAAGAGAGATTCCAAGACTCCCAAAAAAAGGGGAGCCAATTTTACTTCTCCGGCGCACAAAAGGTAAGTAGATTGTTGTATTCCAAATCGATTCGTTTTACCGGTACTAATTTCAATCTTGATTTCAGACAAAGACCTGCTGTAGAAACAATCGATCAATTCAAGAAACTTGATGCTCGTCAGTCAAATGGTGCCCTTATCAATAAGGATGTCACAAAGGAACTTCAGCTTCATGTGAAGAAATCTAAGTATTGGAATTCTATTATGCGCAAAGTAGACAAGGAGTATACTCCTGTACCGAAACTTCAGGTTAAGGAGAATGACTCTGAGTAAGTTCAAAGATTCGAATTGCCTTTCTTTTTGCTTACTTATTTGTACTCATGATTCTTTGTTTATAGTGATATGAAAGCTGTGAAGGAGTATGCTCAGGAAAGTGAGCGTGAAATCAATTTCATAATCAAGTGCCAAAATAACGCCAACAAGGACAAGGATGAAAGAATTGCGACTCTTACTTCCAAGTGCGAGGAGCTTACTTTAGCCAATCGAGAGGCAAAGAGCAATTATCTCAAGAAAGAGAAGAAATGGCTTGAAGATGAAACTGCGTTGACATTGGAACTCACTCGTGCGACCACAACTGCTGAGGAAGAAAAGCGAAATATACTTACCCGCCATACTACTAATACAGCCAACCTCGAAAAAGAACTCGAAAAGGCACAACAGCAAAACAAATGCAGTGAAAAAGAAATCACGAAGCTTACCTCGCAAGTTAATATGCTTTCTCTGAATGTTGAGGAGAGCAAGAAAACCATCAAGGATCAAAAGGCATCATTGCAAAGACTAAAGCAACTACTCATAGAAAAGGATGAAACTATCAAGGATCAACAGCGACAACTACAATTTATACAGCAACATTCTGCAGGGGAGAAACAGCCGCGTGTTGAAACCAACTTTGAAGTAAGTATAATATTATTCCTTTTCTTTCTGATTATTATTCAAAGTCTAATTCAATTTATTTAGGCAAAGGAGAGAAAGGAAGTGACTACTGTCCAACTCTCTGCGAAGAGAAGCGAGATATCTGTTTCTTCGCAGGCTATTTCCGAATTCTCTGACTCTTTTCAGGAAAACGAGAGCAACTCTTCTGCAGTAGAAATTTATGGTGATTTAACTGATGAAATGAGTGATTCATCAGAGAGTAAGGAAGAAGTGGATGAATCTACATTCCTTGTTCCGGTTGTGAAAGTAAGTACAATAGATTATATCTTTTCTCCTGCATCTATAATGCCTAACACATATGATATTTGCTTCATCTAACTTATATTGAAACTTTGGTTACATAGTCTGCTACAGAGAAACTGCCGTTCTCAGAAGTAATGTACATGCTCATACAGAAAAATAGAGAACTACAGAGAGAAAACCAACTATACAAGCGCGAGAGGAGGCAAGCCATTGAAATGAATCATTTGGATCAGATGGCAGTGAACCTAACTAATGTGAGTCAGGATATTCTATACACACTAGCTTCTTGCGGTAATGTTGCCCTGGAAGGTTTTTTGCAGGATAGCATTCCTATGGTCAACATTGGTGGAGGTGATGTTCCAGAGCTAATTGTAGACATGAATAAAAACAACGAAGTAGGGACGGAACTGCTACAAAATAAAGTATACGTGTCTGAACTGAAGAAATGCATGTCCGCTCGCAATAACCGTTTCCCTGTACTTCCGACTGGAAAGTTGAAAGGGAAGAATGTTTTTCTGCAAGCAAACCACCGCGAGGAAGGATATATGGAAACAGAAGGTATTATCGAAGACTTTACGAAAGTACTTTCGTCTATATTAGGAAAAGACGTTGGATATGCTATCAATCAGGAGGCTTGCCGTTTTCTTCCGTATGATTTCACCGAAGCCATTACCTGGTTCATTGACATGTCTCAGACGCTTGGTTTGGATCAAGAGCATGGGTACGACCCAAAATACAGGAAAGCGAAAGCGATCGTTGATGAAGTGCTTTTACAATTGAAAATGTTTCAAGAAGACTCTCAATATTTTAGTGAACGCCTCTTGCCAGTAGCTATTGAATGTCTCGAAGCTCGTGGACACGAATTTATTTCCATTCTAAAGTTTTCAACCGATGCAGTAGAATGGCTTTTGGGTAGCCAGGGAAAGACTCCTGACATTCTTCAAAAAGTATTACCCAACTGTACTATTGCGGAGCTTGAAGCTCATCTCTCCCATAACATTCAAGCAGGTGGAAAGATAGCAAGTTACTTATTTGAGTCATGCAATGATGCAGCCATAATAACCTACTGTTCAGCGACGTCTCATATTGAAGGAGAAGTTCGCGGAGATCTCGCTACCAAGTCATCGCTCAGTGAAGCAGAAGTTCGTGCAGATCTTGATACCAAGTCTTCGCTCAGTGAACACTACGATGATATTGTGTCACTCCGGGAATCACTTGGAGCAAAGCAAATAATGACAAAACCAATGCAGAAAGCCAAGGCAGATAGAAGAAAGCGTACCATGTCCAATCGTGTAAATGACGCTCATATGAAGACGAGCGTTACAATGGAAGCTAGGAGTGGGAGGAAAATTAATCTGTTGCCATACCAGATGTGTACGGCTGCAGGCTGTGGGTATAAAAGGTGTCAATCAAAATATTGCAAAGGCTGCTACAGGAAGAAATTTGAGCAGGACGAGAATGGGAACTGGAAACCTGAAGTCCTTTGTGCAACCGAAGGATGCAATGTTAGAAAAGAGAAGGATGATCTTTGCGAAGGCTGCTACAGGAAGAAATTTGAGCAGGACGAGAATGGGAACTGGAAACCTGAGTTCCATTGTGCAACCGAAGGATGCGAGGCTAGAAAAGAGAAGGATGATCTTTGCGAAGGCTGCTACAGGAAGAAATTTGAGCAGGACGAGAATGGGAACTGGAAACCTGAGTTCCATTGTGCAACCGAAGGATGCGAGGCTAGAAAAGAGAAGGATGATCTTTGCAAGCCTTGCTACAGGAAGAAATTTGAGCAGGACGAGCAAGATAACTGGAAACCTGAAGTCCTTTGTGCAACCGAAGGATGCAATGTTAGAAAAAATAAGGGTGATCTTTGCAAGAAATGCTACAGCAAGAAATTTGAGCAGGACGAGAATGGGAACTGGAAACCTGAGTTCCATTGTGCAACCGAAGGATGCAATGTTAGAAAAAGAAAGCAGGATCTTTGCGAAGGCTGCTACAGGAAGAAATTTGAGCAGGACGAGAATGGGAACTGGAAACCTGAAGTCCTTTGTGCAACCGAAGGATGCAATGTTAGAAAAAATAAGGATGATCTTTGCAAGCCTTGCTACAGGAAGAAATTTGAGCAGGACGAGAATGGGAACTGGAAACCTGAGTTCCATTGTGCAACCGAAGGATGCGAGGCTAGAAGGGTTACGGGTGGAATCTGTTTGACTTGCAAAAGAAAGTCTTGAACGGAGAAGCAAACAGGCAAAGTAGCTAAAGCGATACTCTTGAGTACAAAAGGAACGATGATGTTGATGAATAGCTAAAGCGATCCTTTCAGCGAAATAAGACTAACAGATTCTTTTCGCTGGAATGTTAATAGGCATGGATATATTTAGTAACTACATGCGAGAAACTCAATAAGGTTAAATAGAGTGATGAAATTGCATTAGCTTACACAGGCATTCTAAATCCACCTCGGATGACATAGGATTTTTCCAAGCTTGCATTTTCATTATTTTCCTTGTTTCGCCGCGCTAGACGAAAGTCTCCTAAAATTCAATCAAAGGGAAACTAAATGAGCCGTGACAAAGCCTACATACTGTCTGGTGTTCACTTTACTTACCTAGACTTCCAGTTGGTGCCTTCTGGCTCTTTTTTATTTCCTCTTCACTCAACGGCCTTCCGCTTCTACGTGATAGGGGTCTATCACATGCCACGCAGGTTTGCATCTTTTGGGTTACTCTTCCTAGTCTTGTTGTAGAAGGAATAGCAATCTGATCATATTTCGACAAGGCTGTCTCAATTGCTTCCATAGTTCTTGCCACATAAATATTCCTTGCTTCTAAACGTATGGATGTTGCATTAGGGGTAGCATCACGTAGTGAAGTGCTCAATAGATCTCGGAACCTTTTGTCAAGGAGATTACAAATTAGACGATAATTCTTGGCACAAATAGAACAAATCATAAAGTTACGCTTACCGTTGGACAAGTTGTTTTCTCTTTTGCTCAATCAAATCTTGTACAGGTGTGTCGTCATCTGGATTTTTACCAATGACAACGAAACGTAGGGCTTCGTAGTCTGCTTGATATGAAATCCACTTAGCATAATCGTGGGAGAAAGACGCAATGATTGATGAAAGATCAAGATCCGACTTCTCATCCATCACGCCGTTGATGGGAACAATGTAATTCTTCTTACTCGCCACTGTCTCAAATCTAACGCCACTTTTTAGTATGACTTCCCATTTCGGCTGGGAAATTCCATGACTATCTAATATCGAGTGTATGTTTTTCAAGTTCGAACTAGATATATGCTTGGCTTGAATAAGATCAGCTCGAGTTTCTACTATTTGAGCATTCAATTTGTCTACATGAGTTCTAGATTCATCCGATTGTTTCTTGAGAATAAGAATGTCTTCGTCATTTTGACTACAATATTTCACCAGGTCTTCATGTCGCTTTGAAGATTGAGTTTCTGTCGTCTCCATTCTATTGTTTGTAGTTTGGATGTTGTCTTTCAACAAAGCATTCTCACGATTCAGGCGAATGTACATCTCCCTACATTCCTTTAATTCTTTTTGCATCTGTGATATTTCTTGACTCATGTCCTCTCTTGCTTGGCGAAGCTCCGCTATTTGATCTCTGTTGGATGTTTCCATTTCTTTGACTCTATGGACAACCCTTTGCAATGTATCTCGAAGCTCTGTCATTTCGGATTTCATAATGGGTAACTTTGATGATAGACTGTTGATGTCATTATGTAGTTCTTGCTTCATGGCTGTCATTGAATTTTGCATTTGCTCCTGTGTATCAGATATAGAGGTAGATAAGGCATCGTCACTTTCCAACACCTTTCTAAGAAAGAATTTCCGCAGTTTATTCAATTCATGAGTTTTCACATTATGAAGTTCTTGTGCTATTGTTTGGATAGCTCCATCTTGGTCACCTTGAAATGATTGGATCAAGGATGGTAAATCATAATCAAGAGGTTGCCTTTGACTACTTCCTTTTGTATCGAGACGCAATCTTTCATTGGAACCATTCTCAGTACTATTGCGTTTCACTGCTTCTTGGATTTTAGAGGCAATCACGATTCGCCTCCAATGATTGAAGGATATTTGAAATCTCTCTGAAGTTGAAATATTTGCTCTCTTTAACATAATTTTGACTGCCTTTAATCGCTTTAGATCCGTTTGGCGCTGATTTTCGTCAAAATATCTCCATTTTTTCCAAGCATTGTATTTTCGAATATATCGTATCCGAACGGAAAGCTTGCGCAATATACGTTGTCGTTGTTCACTAGTCATGTCCTCTTTTGCCTTTATCCTGCAATGGCGTTTGAAAATATCAAGAGCCTCCTTCATCATTCTTCGTTCAAGACGTTTGGTAGTCTTTATTATACATGAGTGAAACCTATAACTTCGTTGGTTGAGAAGTGATTGTTTTGTATTGACGAGATCTTGCTCTAAGCGATGAACTCGATAATGATGAGACTTTAGCTCATTGGATATATTTTCTGATAAAGCCTCAAAATCAGACTGTTTCGCAATCAAACTGATCCTATCATTGAGCTGAGATTGTCGATCACGTACACCTTGCTCCAAGTGATGAAGCCGTTCTCGTAATTCTTGAGCATTTTGTCTATGAAAATACTCTACTTCGGATCGAATAGTTTCTTCAACATTTGTCAAAGAGTTTTGCAAATTGGCAATTTCTTTGTTCATGGACTCGCGTTGTTTCTTGATGGCAACATGGAAGGTTCCATCTTTACCATTTGCCCGCTCTATACTGACTAGTGATGTCATTACATCATCGATTCGCTTCTCCATTACACAGTATTGCTTGGATTCGTAAGTCATTTCTTGAAAAATGTTTTTCAAAGTCGTTTTCAAGCGAACCAATTCTTTTCGAATTTGTAGGATGAAGTCGTCTTTAGATTTGTCTTCACTCTCATCGAATCCATCTAATTTCAAGTTCATACTGCTATTTACTTCTATATTTTGATACTCCTCTATTCTATGAATCTTTTGCTCAACACTGGAACGAAGAGAATCAAACTCTTTTCTCATCACACTGCCTTCATCTTGACGTCCTTGTAACTCATTCAATTTTAATTCTTGTTGGTGGATTGCATTTGAGATATTTTGAAGCGCAAGATTCAATTCTGATGTATCAATGGAAACATTTCCAATGTCATTGTCGAAGGTCAATTCAACAGTCATGAAAAAGAGATCCAATGTGTTTAGTTTGTTAATGTTTATTCTCTTCTTTCTTGTTTTTTGATTCTTTACTGACAATGCACGTGCGTACTTATACTTGACGATCGAAAAAACAAACACAATTCATCTTTTTACAAAGAGCACAAACGGAAATAAGAAATAAATAATGGATATATGCAAGGTTACTACTGCACTTTTTAAAAAGATAGACATTCGCTCTGGCGTTAGAATTATGATGGCAATACTTATACAAAGATGGCATTGCGTCATGCATACGGGAATGCCTTACTGATTCGAAGAAAGAAGGAATGTTAGTCAAGCATTTCCCCGAAAAATAAAAAATTGCAATTTTTTTTCAAATGAAACTAACTATTTTCATGTTTCCCCCAAATCTGTGCGGAGATTTACCATTCAAAAAGGCGCGAAGCGTCAAAAGATAAACATTCGAAATATTGAACCTTATGAGATCTAAGGATGTAAATATTCTATTTTAAATGGTAAATCTCCGCACAGATTTGGGGGGGCCAATGGGGGGACACTACCATAGATACCGGGACTTCAGACTATTTTAGCCTAGTATTTCGCACGATACATTGCACACCTAAGATATACTTCAATGCACCTAATTTATAATTTACCTTACAATTCATCCCTATTTAGATATCGTAGGCATAGTAATATTGGGAAGAAATAAAGAGTAAATGCTACATCCAGTCCTAATAGATTTCGTGTGTAATTGAAGAAATATTTGTTTTTATATTATGGCAATTTTAGTTTTTGAAATAAAAATGTTTTGTGTTTTGTGTAGCTACTTTTCTCCGTGAATATATTCATATATATGTGCATGTCTACAATGGAGAGAGTAACTCAATACCCTCATAATTTCAACTCATTGGAAAGAAAGGAATAATGTCATCAAGTCTCTTTCTGTTGGAATTGATGCTTCGATTTGATCCATTATCATATTCTCCTTCGTCGTCAACATCTGGTAGTCTAGGGAAAGTTTTTCTACCACCTTGAATCCTTGTCAACGATCCTTGTGATTTTCTATGTGATGTTATACGGTCGTACATTGCCCAGGTCTTTCTATCAAATTTTCTCTCCTCATATTTATCCAAAAGATCATCACATGATACCATTTGGGCAAAAGGAATCGGGGCAGATCGAGAATGCTTGAGATTGGGCCCACATTTCTCTGGTACAGTTAGTGGATATTTCTTTTCGGATTGTGCCCTTGACTCTATTTCAGCATGTGAACTATTTTCTAAAGATTGTTGTTCTCCCTCCTGAACAACCACAAACTCAGCATTTTGGGTTGTGTTCTCGCCAAGAACTTGTCGGCCTTTCGAAAAGCTCCGTGAGCTGCGAGTAAATGAGTGATAGGACGCTTGATAGGAGCAAACTTTTCGAAGATTATTCATGTTAGCTAATCTCTCAGTTGAGAAGAGCAAATCAGTTAGATCTTTGGTACATTGCTGTTCTGACATTTTGTTGGGTCTATGCATTTTTTATGATGATGAAACTGGTCAAGCTAAGTAAGGTAACTTCTAGCTGAAGTTGAAGAATCTTCGTGTCTAGCTACTTGACACGAACCTCTAATTTCAATTGGTGATACTGGATATCATTCATTCCTGCCTTCTCTCATTTTGCGGGTTCTTTTTTTGTCATTCCGGTTTTCCGTTGACAAATTCTTTGAGAATATAAAGGACGATTCTCCAATGTTGTTTTGTTGTTGTAGAAATTGTTACCTAGTATAAATATGCATTATGATTCCATTCATCAATAAGCCGTTTGGCTTTCATTCACTGAATAGTATTCAAATATTTGACTTCCAACTTATCCAAAGGTGTGACTGAATTTGAAGAATGTAATTATGGCTTCCTTTTTGTCATACCTCTACAATTTTTCTGACATCAAGAAAGAAGGAATAGCTTTGTTCCACGTTTGCAGATGTTCGATGTCACATCAAAATGTACCTCCTTTGACATACTGAAAATATACGTACAGTAGTTTTGATGTGACAGCCACCATCTGTCAAAAACTCTGAACCAGGAATCCGAGATTCAATTCAATTCCTACTTTCTGAAAAACGAAAGGAAGGCGTGATGGGTTTCCATAAATACTGTAATGTAAACTGCACATAATTGGATTGAATGGAAATGAAACTGCTCTGATTGAAAATATTCTTTCAAAGTTTGAAGGATAACATTTCAAAATATTTTCATTGAATGAAAGTCAAATACAACATGGCTGAATAAAAAAGAATCATCCATGTATTTCTTCAGAAAACGAGAACGGAAAACGAGAATGGCACACCGGTCATCGACATTCTGTTGACACCCAACATTCTTCAACGTCAGGTAGAAGTTACTTTGCTTCTCTCAGTTCAGATGCCTGAGCTAGCTGAGCTTCATAAAAAAATACAATTCTTTTGTTTTTTAAAATATTATTAAAAACATCTCCCCCATAATTCTTTCAGAGAAATAAACATGAACTTTCACGTGTCGTCCTCTTGCAAGAAATCTCACTGTTCTTCCACCTCTGCTCAATCAACCTTTGAGTATGAGTTAAAACAATGCCAAAACTCCTCCCACAATCGTCGTGTTGATGATGGTCAGAGGAGCTTGGATAAGATGCAACAGTCTACTGCGTTACCTACAATGGCAAGTAGACGAATCACTCAAAGTCATGAAGACTTGCGGAACGGCACCTCTTCTTCCACGGCTCCTATTCCTATACTTCCTTGTCAGTCCTCACTGGATGAGAATCAGATGACATTGGAGATGACATATTACAACGAAAAGTCATGGGAAATGTTCCATAGAATTAGGAGGCATAGAGCAAGTATTCAATATGAAACTCCTATGTTCTCTGCATTAAAAACAGAGGATATGAATATAAATGAAATATATCAAGATCGACTTGGTCGTACTGACAGCTGTGGAAGTCTTGACTGTAGTATATTCCCTTTTTCAATGGACTAAATAGGAAAGCCTTCTTGTTGTCAAGAAAAAGACTAGACACTTTGTAATATATAGTCATAATCTAATACTAATTTTATGACTACGCCTAGAAGAATGAAAATATCAAATCGGAGACAATGGGTTTGTAACTGTTGACTCATCGATACTATCAGAAGAATGAATATTGAGCTCGATCATCTCTTCATTTGATGACACCACAAGACTTTTCTTCCAGTCAACCATTTCACCTTCGATCTCCATAGCAAGATTTTGCCTTTCGCTAGGAGTCAAACTGTCATCATCGTTGTCATTATGTTGAGGATTTGCTTGACCGATCTTTCTCTTCAACCAAGTCACAATTTGTGTGGTTTCACGTTTTAACTCTATATATGCTTCCTTTTGCTGTCTCTGTTCTTCTTCGTGAGATTGTCTTAGCTGTATCATTTCGTCGTTCAAATCTTTAATGTGTGCTTCGAGATCATTCACGCGTGTAATCTTTTCTTGTAGCTGACGCTCAAGTGATTCAATTCTAGATCTTTGCTCGGCAGATGACTTGCTTTCTACTTCGGTGCAGTCATCCTCATGAGAGTGCGCTAACCTAAAATTCTCCTCTTCACATTCTCCTCTACCGGTGGAGTTACAATCGTCAGAATCATCGCATTCTACTGTTGCTGAGCATATTCTCTTGTCATTTTGAATTGGGTGAAGGTAATCATCTGTATGATTTCCCATGATTTCATACAACTTCTTGTACAATCTTTTATTGTCTACATTCAGATGAAAATTCTCACTCTGCAAATTTGCAACTTTGGCTGTGATGGTATCTAGGCGCTCGGAATTCCTTTCATCTTGCTTTTGTTGTTTATCTTGATACAGTTTGGAATCCATATGTAATCTCTCATTCTCCTTTTTGAGTTCTTCATTTTCTCTTTGCAATTCAAGAACTTTCTCATAAATCTTGTCCAAGCGCTTCGATTTCTTTATTCTTCTGTTACCATTTTCGATACCCTTTTCAGGTTTGTCTTCAATCTTCTCTTTTACATTAATTTGATCCTGTAGTAGATTAGCTCCATCAAAAGTAATTTCACTTACAAAAGAAGTCTCGGCAATAAATGATTTGATCTTGGAATCATTTGTCTGATCCAACATAGTTTTGACTTCTAGACAAACCGTGGGGTCTTCATTTGTTGATGTATTACAAATTTCATTAGTGACATGCTCTTCGCATTTGTCTGGTTCTCCAATTTGCTCTGAACAAGATTCATCAATTTCTTGGTGGTGCGCGTCAAGAGATGGATCTGGTTCTCCCATTTTTGAGCTGGATAATGATTTAAAACTATTGTGCTGAATTGAATGATTACTTGTTTGAAGAGATCCCGAAGATGAATAATAGAGTTCTTTCTTCGAGTTAGTCTTTTGCAGTTGGTCGTAGGCCAGGGATTCGGAAGAGCTAACTGGAGATACATAAAATCCCGAGTCTTTATCTTTTTCAATTGCTGGATAGATTGGGTTTGTCAATGAGCCTTTTCTGCCTAGAATTTTAGGAGGTAGTACGTTGTTTGATGTCGATTTACACATGTTATCATGTTCCATATCATCATCACTCTTTGTTTCTTCTCGTACCTCTTCATCTATTGATTGATCTTGTGCTACAGCAAAATCTTTTACATTCAAACTATCAAGGGCATTGATGATATCCTCTTCGCTGTGTGATATAGAGTTATTATCTACTTCTTTTTTCTCGGAACCTCTTTTGTTCTGAAGGGACTTCGTTTCTTCGACATTCTTTGTAGGATTTTTCTTGGACTTCTTTGGAGAGAAAAAACGAAATAACCGACGCCTTCTCGAGACCATGTCTTTTTCACAACTAAACAGATAACTGCCCTTGTTGTGTATCAAACGGAGTAATAAGGAGAAAAGCTAGTCCTACGACCTATGAATACATAACAAGAATTTTCAAAGAAAGAAAATTTCCCATCACACTTGATCACACACCATCACACCACCTCGTCTTCTCCTCACCTTCCAGATTGATGGCTGAGTCCCGCCACGAGGTACAGGATCTATCCAAGAATAAAATGAAGAAATTAATTTGAGAAAAATGAACGTTATGTACTCCTATGTACCGTAATATAAATTTCAATTATGTTTTAAATTTTATGTAATTACTGGTTTCCACGATCTAGCTTGATTACTGCCATGAAAGCTTCCTGAGGTACGTTCACCTTACCCATTGTCTTCATACGTTTCTTACCCTTCGCTTGCTTCTGCAACAATTTCTTCTTACGAGAAATATCTCCTCCATAACACTTTGCAAGTACATCCTTTCTCATTGGACTAATAGATGCAGATGCGATAACCTTCACTCCAACACAAGCTTGGATTGGTACTTTAAACATCTGTCGCGGGATCAATTCCTTCAATTTCTCCACAAGTTTTCTACCTACTCCTTGAGCTTGATCTTTATGAACTACACATGCAAGAGGTGGCGCATCCTCGTAATTAATCTTTACATCAAGACGGCATAAGTCACTTTCTCTATAATCTGTGATTTGATACTCCATGGAAGCATATCCCTTAGTACGGGACTTCAATTGGTCAAAGAAATCAGTAATCACCTCAGCCAGAGGAATTTCATATTCAATTGTAGATCTAGTTGGAGTCAAATATTTGATATCCTTTAGGATTCCACGTCGCTCTTGGCCAAGTTCAATAATTGCTCCATTGTATTCACTAGGAGTCAAAATCTCCATCTTTACATAAGGTTCAAATGCTTTGATATCTCTAGTAAGATCTGGCATTTTGCTTGGAGCATCAACAATTGTTTCTACTGCATTATCACCTTCACCCTTCACAACCTTGTAAACAACCGATGGTGCAGTGACGATTAAATCCAAATCGTATTCACGAGAAAGACGTTCTTGTACAATTTCCATATGAAGCAATCCTAAGAAACCACATCTAAAGCCAAATCCCTTTGAAAAAAGAAAAGTGAATACACCAACATTATGATATATAAATAACAAGTAAAACTAATGGCATTGTCTTACCATAGCTCCGGATGTTTCAGGTTCGAAAGAAAGAGCTGCATCATTAAGTCTAAGCTTTCCAAGAGAATCACGAAGGTTCTCATAGTCATCAGCATCAACAGGGAACAAACCACAGTATACCATCGGAACACTCTCAGAGTAACCAGGGAGTGGGGTAATAGGAACTGCTCCTTCAATCTCTTGAATTTGCTTGTTGCCGTTTGCTTTGGAAATCTCAGAAGCTGCTGCCTTGTATTGAGAAGAAAGTGTGATTGTGTCTCCAACTCGTGCATCTGTTACATCCTTGATAGATCCACAAATATATCCTACTTCTCCTGCCTGAAGGCTAGTGACAGGAACCTGTTGTGGTTGCATAACTCCTACTTCGGTTACTTCATGCTCTGCTCCCGAAGCCAAGAATCTAATCTTGTCTCCCTTCTTGACCTCTCCGTCAACGACACGGAAGAAAACAACAACCCCACGATACGGATCAAAGTAAGAATCAAAAATTAATGCCCTCAATGGAGAATCTGGTTCTGGTACCTGAGGCGGTGGTACTTTTTCAATAATTGCTTCCAAGATATCTTCAATACCAATTCCAGCCTTTGCTGATGCCTGAATAATATCGGTACAATCCAAACCAATGGTATCCTCAATTTCTTCTGCGACTCTATCTGGATCTGCAGCTGGAAGATCAATCTTATTCAAAACTGGAATAATTTCCAAATCATTCTCAAGGGCAAGGTAAACATTTGCCAAAGTCTACAAAGAAAAGTATTTGTGAGCAAAGATAAAAATATATGATTGTCTCACGGCAATATCATCACAAAATGAAACGAACCTGAGCTTCAATTCCCTGACTGGCATCAACTACCAAAAGAGCTCCCTCACAAGCAGCTAAACTTCTTGAAACCTCATAAGAGAAATCGACATGACCTGGAGTATCAATCAAGTTAAGTGTATAAATCTCTCCATCTTTCTTACTCTTGTGCATAACTCTTGCAGCCTGGAGCTTAATAGTGATTCCTCTCTCACGTTCAATATCCATATTATCCAATAACTGTGCTTCCATATCACGTGATGAAACGGTTTCGGTAGACTCCAAAAGACGATCTGCAAGAGTAGACTTTCCATGATCGATATGTGCAATAATGGAAAAATTTCTAATTTTGGAAATGTCATATGGGTAAGTCATCTCTTTCACTCCTTTACGAGAAGAAGATGAGGAGAAAGTAGGTGCTGCTGACTCTCTTGACGAATAAAGCGCAGTCTCATGTTCACTTCGTGCATTTGAGGACAAAGCGTTCTGTGTTACAAATGGTTTTGGTGCGAATGCATCAATGTTTGCAATAGCTGACAGCAGCAGCAAGTGCTTTAGTATTCTGTAGTTCATCTTTGCAGATAACTTCTTTTCCTATTGCTCAAAAGTATCTACAGGTGCAGTTTATGTTAGGCCTGCACGTAAAATGTATCAACTGACAATGAATTACAGAGACAACAACACAGAAGTTAATTCGGAAATTGTTTTCTTCATTGAAGTCCAAAAGAGGAGCGTCAGCAGAAAGAAAAAAGGGTTGGCTGTGCTAAATGGCTAGCCCACCAACTAATTTCCTTTTTGGCTTCCCTTTTCTTTCTCATTCTCTTTTCGAAAATTCGATGGGCGATTGACATGAGAAATTTAGCTCTCCCCCTTTTTGCACATTGCACTGAACATTTTTAACACAATATCAACACATGATCACATAATCTATTTTGAAACCCCATCTTAATTCAAATATCGTCTAATAGAAAGAGTCATGACAGAGTCTATAGCAGCAGAGGTAATCGCAGGATGTGTAGGGGGAGCATTCAGTGCTTCGGCCTTGTATCCTCTTGAAGTTCTCAAGACCAAAATGCAAGCTGAGAAAAAGGAGGACGACAAATCTAGCAGTGAGAACAATGAGCAGAAATCAGAAGATTCAGGTAGCGAAGATATGGAGGTCGTCGAGAAACCAAATTCATCATCATCGGGTAGTGTTGCAAAGCATGAAATGTCCATGGTGGAGTATGCAAAAGATATGTATGCCCGTGATGGAATCACTCCTTTTTATGCTGGCATTGGTACATCTGCTTTTCAGTCTGCTACGGAGAAGGCGCTATACTTTTTTGCATATACTTCTTTGAAGAATGTATATTCTGTGATTAGTGGATCAAAGGAGCACGTTGGGACTGCTGTCAATCTGATTCTTGGGTGCATGGCCGAGTGGGCTCATCTTCCAATAACACTTCCAATAGACTGTTGGACGACACAAATTCAAACTGGTAATAATGACAATAAGACACCAATTGCAATTTTGTGCAGTATGCTATCTGAAGGCGACGGTCTCAAGGGCATGTACAAGGGAATACAAGCATATACAGTACTCTGTCTCAAGCCAGCCATTCAATATACTGTATTTGAACAAGTCAAGGGCATCATGTTGATCCGTAAAAAATTATCAAACAAAAGTGGTAAAAGAAGACAGAATGATGAGTCTTTGACCGCAACCGAGGCATTTCTTCTGGGTATGGTTGCTAGAACCATTGCAACTGTTGCAGTTTTCCCTTACTTAAGAGCAAAGGTAATGTTGCAAAGTCAAAAGAATGATGACGGTTCTAAGCCAAATATACCAGCCATGATTGTAAAGATGTATTCGAATGGAGGTTTGGCGGAATGCTTCCAAGGTATTGGACCAGAACTTACTAGAGGAGTATTCAGTGCTGCGTTAATGATGATGTGCAAAGAAAAGATCTCCTTTGTTGTGAACGAAGCTTTGAAAAGTGACTAAGTAAAATTCACCTTTGGTGAAACTAATTGCATTTTATTGTAAATAACTGGGAATTTCAAACACATGCGATATTTTTATGATTTAAATATACGATGCTAATGATGACTATAAAGGATGCTCGTTCAATAAAGAATATCGTAGTGACCTGGTCTGTAAAGAAGAGGGAAAACTAATGACGAAGTCTCGTTTCCAAAAGAGTGCTTCGTCAACTTTCCTTCCGACATCTCTCTACCATCTAAATATTCAATTTCAACCTTTACACTGAAAGCTTCAGCCAACGCTAAAACTCCAACCATGTTGATTTCTCGACCCATAGGATCAATTTCTCTCGAACAAAAAGTTGGGATGTCGAAGTAGTTTGGATCATCCAAAAAATGAACGAATCTATCTCCGTCTGCTTTTAGATATGCAGATGTAATTACACGCAGATACCAAACACAGTAGTCACTAGTGGCATTTTCCTCATTTAGCATTTTGTGAATAATTTCGAAATCATCGTTGCTAGATACAGCCTCAAGAAGATCAACTATTTCTTCATGAAACATTTCAATTGCAAATCTATCATAGCCATATTGAACAACAGTATCGATGGATCCCTTCACGTAATCCATTACACGTTTCAATTCAGTTCCCTTTTCCGCAAAAAGTTTTTCGCAGAGACAATACAGAAACGCTCTATAGTAGCAATTTCCATCACCGCGGATGGCTCTGTAAGAAGCATATGATTGAGAAAGATATGTGCAGCCTTTCTTGAAATTTGTGTTGTCGTCAAAGAGAGCTTGTAAACCATGAATTGAAATCAAACCAGATGTCAATGGCTGAATTGCTTTTATTTCCAATGCAATCGAATCTAACTGAGCCTGAGTTTTCTGATCTTGCTCGGCTGCACTCATTTCAGGATCGGAAGGCATTGTGATTTTTATGATTAGATATTCTTTGCAATTATTGCTGGTAGTCAGTAGCAGATAACAAGCGAGGTTGAAAAAAGATTTGATCCTAGAAGATCGCGTATGGTCTATGGTAAAGTAATGGTCCGGTTTTCCAGAAACTCTGATGTCAAGTAAAAGGGGATTTGTCCCGATGTGAGGTCAGGCCTGCATGCCCAAACAAAAAAATAGTGCTTGAAGCTTTTCTTCTATGTCTGTGAAATGAGGATTGAATTGGAGGATGGATCCACTTTCATCATTCATCATCACCAATCTCTGTTTACTGTTTCTCCTTGCCTTCTCTTCCCCTCTTTTTTCTCTTCTCTACGACAAATCATGTTCTTCAGAAATGTAGCATAAGTAACAACTTATAAAAAAATGACTGATATCCATTTTTTCTTATATCAATTGAACAATACTTTAAAATATTGTTATATAAAAAGCTGAAATATCAATCAGTCAAGCTGCCAAGCTTAAATTCATTTGAAGCTTCATGCAAAATGAAAATACGAAAATACTCGTTCACATCTTTAGTTGCACACCGAAATACTCCGATGTACAAAACAAAGTCTTCCCATGGCTATATGCTTAAGAAGTCGTAAGTACTAAAGCAGTATTAATATCTGTTTCGTCCATTTTGAACTGATTGACTCAGGACTAGACGTCAGCATTACATAATGTAATGACTATGCCCCGTGCGGGAAGACTAAAGAAATGAGGGATGAGAGCAGCGAGTGTAGGTTTCCTCGCATATGTGTGCTGATTGTTTGTTACCATTGAAAAGTAAATAACTTCCTAGGGAGCAATAAATAGCTGTTGTAGTGTATTATTTACATTCTTTCACATCCATTTCTAAAGTTGATACTCTAGTATTCTTGTGCTTCACGATTTAACAAAGTGTTACATAGCTACGTAGATAAGAAACATGACCAAACAGGATAGGGGTGGTTTCAAGAACTATATGCGCAATAGTCAACTAGAAGGAAGCAGTGATGATGAACTCGATGATGTTTCTGTAGATTACTCCCAAGTTTTCCCCGACTTTGCGCCTAGTCAGCTGGCTCGCTTGAGTGTCAGGGATATGATGAGGGAGAGCCAAACTACTTCATCTTCAACAGGGGAGACGTCACATGATGGTACTACCGACCTCACTGATGGGAAGTCCTCTTCATCGGTCTCTGATGATAGTGGGCGGAACAACGTATGGTCCGCGATGACCAAGCGTGCTCAAACAACATCGGAAACTAAAAAGGAATCACAATCTGATATTTTCTCAGAGGACTATGTCGAGCAGAAAGCCGCTTCAAAATCAATATTTGCTGGCCTCTTTTCAAGAATGTATGAGGATTTCCGCCATTATTTGCACACAGCTGCAAAGTACCCATATATTCTCATATATACACTGGTTGTTTTTACTGTTCTTCTAACAGCAGCTCTGTTTGTTCTGGAGAGTATTTACAAAGCTGAACTAAATAATTTACGGGATACAGCACGAATGGAAGCACTAGAAAGTGGAAATTCGATAGCAGAAATATTAGCAAAAGCTCTCATTCCTCTGCGATCTTTACAACAAGCAATCATTCATTCCAGTTACTTTCAACATTTGCCACACCAGATTAAACAGAGGCCCATGATTTCAGGAGAAAATTCGAAGGAAGGTGTTCTTGATTACCGCAACGTTACTGGGCTTTGCGATGATCATAACTTGATGAAAGAGTTTTCTGAAATCGTCCAGGGGATTAATAAAAATTTTGGATTTGATGAGCATCGTATTTTTAACTATCGGCTTGCCCCATATGGCGTCCACTGTTTTTCGGAGCCACTGGTGAATACACATGTTTTCAACACGAGTGATCATCATACTACGTCTCATGATGATCATGAGGGTGATCATGATGACATGCCTGAACATGTACATAGACATTTAATGACCGGTATGAATGATCACGATGAAATGGATATGAACGAAGACAAGGAACAAGTATTTGATACTAGAGGTGACATTGGATGGGATCCCATCTTTTCGGAAGACCCTTTGGTACTCGAAACATTGGCAGATGTGTATAGAGAAGAGAATGATTTGGTCATAATGGGCCCGGAAGCAATGCATGGAAAGGAAGTATTTGTGGCTTATCTTGCAGTTAATTTTGAGGGGTATAATTATACGGCTTTTGGTAAACCAACAAATGCCTTTGGTTTTGTGATGCATTACATTGATTGGACACAGATGTTGTATGACAACAACATTTTCAAAAAAATGAGCGACAAACGTCTCCATTTTGAGCTAACACAACCAAGTCACGAGCATATGGATGGTACTTATCATGATCACGTAAGTATTTTGATATCGAATTCTTCTTTTTCGACGTGAAACTATATCTCATGGGCCTTCTTTGTCTATACCTCCAGCAAGTTGTAATTGCGACGAATTTGGATAAAGCAGAGCTGATGAATCATACCAATATGGATGATCATGTTCATGAAATCAATAAAGCTCTGAGTGCAACTGTTGAAATAGCCACTCCAGTTGGGAAATGGACCATGGTAGTGGCATTGGAGAAAGATCCAAGAAGCAGTATCATATTAACGCGTATCATTTGTGTAGTTGGATGCCTCTTTTTCTCAATGCTGTTTGCTGTTGTCCTGGTGGAGAGACAACTTCATAAACTCTTACTTTACAAAATCATGCCGGCGAACATTATCCAGAAATTAAACAAGAATGAGACGGTTGTAGAGCGATATCGGCTTGTGAGCGTCTTTTTCTCTGATATCGTAGGGTTCACTTCCTTGGCAGGTGAAATGAGTCCTCTTCAAGTTATGAGGATGTTGAATGAGCTCTATAGCGAGTTTGACAAAATTGTTGAAAAGCACGGGGTCTATAAAGTAGAGACAATAGGTGATGCTTACATGGTTGTTGGAGGAGCACCTGAGAAAATCCCTGCTCCGGAAGCTGCGCAAAAGGTTGCATTGTTTGCTCTCGAATTAATGGAATTTGTAAAGAACTTTAGAACCTCGAATGGCGATAGAATATATATTCGTGCAGGTATCGCTTCAGGGCCAGTGGTTGCAGGTGTTGTTGGAAAGTCAATGCCTAGGTATTGTAAGTGCGACATCTCTGTTGTTCTGAATCTTGATTAGAACTTGTTACTCACATTCTTTGTCTGAACCAGGTTTCTTTGGAGATACTGTCAACTCTGCCTCGAGAATGGAATCAACTTCTCAAACTAGTAGAATTCAATGTATGGATCTCACATATCGTCTCCTTCAGGACGCTCCGTCCTTCTTGTTTCATCTTGAAGAGAGGGTAGAAGGTGGCCAGAAAGGCATCACCTTGAAAGGCAAAGGTATGACTCATACATGGTGGCTGAATGGTGTATCTGGTCTTCGTGTTTCAACAGAATGTGTCGAAAAGAATTGCGAAAAATGTGGAAACAATCATGAAATAGTTCCATCGGCAACCTCTGATGCTATAATACAGAGTATTGCTCTCTCAAGACAGGACTGGAAGAGAATAGGAATGCCTGACAATTCGCTTGTAGCAGCTACAGGACACAATCAAGTTATGATAGATAGAGTTACGGCTATCCTCCAACATCGGTTGTCCATCGCAATGGAACAACGTGGTCAAGATTCAATGACCTCAAAACAGAAGCAGCAATTGCGACTATATGTTAGTGAGATTGCGTTTATGTACAAGAACGTCAAATTTCACAATTTTGAGCATTGTCTTCATGTTACGACATCGATGCATAAAGTTATTGACACTATTGTAGGTTCCATTGAAAGTGGTAAAGTTGGTAATGGGTCTATTTGTCAAGAATTATGGCAAAATGCGTTCACTCATTTTGTCATGGTATTTGGCTGTTTGATACACGATGTGGAACATACAGGCCAGAGTAACCAAATTTTGGCAGCAAAGAGGCATCGTGTGTCAAAGAGATATCCTGGACCATCAGCAGAAAGAAATTCGATTTACATTTCTTTAGATTTGCTTCATAACCGCAGGTTCAATGCATTACGAAAGGCTATTTTTCCATCTACTGAAGATCGCTTCAAGTTTGGAAAATGTATATTCTGGGCTGTTCTTGGCACAGATATTGCATCGCCCGAGACAGCAAGAAATGTCATAAGTCGCTTTGATGTCGTCCACAACGTTCGAAAAAGCATTGAGAAAAAGAGACGATTACCAATTGATGAGCCGTATGACTATGATCCAGCTCTCTGTCCAGTTGGACCATATGTAAATGACTTCCAAAAATACAACCACATTACAAAAAGTGACATCAAAAGCCATCCAACAGAACTTGTGATCGACCAACAAGGTCTTGAGTATTGTGTCGCCGTCGAGCATTTGATGCAGCTCTGTGATGTATCGCATCTCATGCAAGGATGGGAAAACTTTTTGAAATTTAATTTCAGATTGTATAAGGAGCTCATGGATTGTCATAGAAATGGAACTTTATCTAATCCATCTTCAAATTGGGCAATAGGTCAAATTGGATTTTTCAATAACTACGTGATTCCTTTGGCAAAACGAGTTGAAAAAATTTGCGGCAGTGATGTAGCCTCTTTGCAATTCTCCACAAATGCCACAGCAAACGTGACAAGATGGGAAAGAGAAGGAGACTTGATAACAGAGATATTTGTTGCTGGCTATGAAAGTGGGGAGGCAGAAGCTATAATTCTGAAAAGATGCTTAGAGAATGAAAACGCCGAATTCTCTGCATAGTTTGGGGTTGTTTATGTAATTTATAATAAAATGTTGCTTAAAAATTTTGTACTTTCATCTCTGTTTCAACTGCGGATGGATCATTACCAATGCTGTTGTAGTCATCGGATTGCCAGTGAGTCCCATTTTCTTTTATCCTCTTCGGATCGGTACCGAACGCGTGGAAGTTGAGGTTTTTCGCTGCGATCTCTGTGCTTTTTGTATGGTATTTTTTCCATCACAACACCTGTCACCTTCATCTTTTGATAGTTGTATTCAAGTTGTACTGAAGCAACATAACCATCCTTACATAAGATAAATTTAAAGAATAATGAAGACTTCAATCCTTACCACCATTGCTCTTTTGAGCTCAGTTTCAGCATTCGCTCCAACTTATCATCAAAAGAATGCTTTGACTCAAAGAAATATGTTCAGTGGAGCTGGAGAGGCTGCACCAAAAGAAGATGACGAAGGTCAGATTGCAGAGATGGAAAAGATCGCAAAAGCTATGGGAATGTCTGTAGAAGAATACCAGCTGGGTGTCAATGCTCGTATGCGTATGGAGAAGGAAATCAATGAGCTCAGAGTGAAGTCGGGTGATGACAAAGTATCTGTAGAAAGAGATGGAAACTCTCCTCCACAACATTTGGTAATCAATGTATCAGAGGAAGGAAAGGCTCTTGGAAAGGCTGTCCTTGAGGAGAAATTAGTCGAGGCACTCAAGGATGCAAGTAACCAAAGTAAGAAGGGAAGAGAAATGGCTCAACAGAAGATGATGCAATACATCGGCGAGCAGATGAAGGCAATGGGTGCATAAACTTGTTGATATTGTTGCAAACAAAAATGTATAGTTGCTATGAAACTTGATTGTTAGCACAATAATATTCCATTAGTTTAAATATTAGGCAGATATTTCTTTACAGGTGTAGTATATAGAACTATTGTGTGTTTCATTTCTTGTCGTAAAAAATTGTTGAGTGAGTGAGTATCTAGTAAAGATACTATAGAAACTATTCATCAAAGTAAACTATGAGAAACCTAAAGCGATGTCATTTGTGTATTCATTTTTTATTTATATTTACGTATTTAGTCTACTTGAACAAATAACTCATCGCAATGTATCCAATAATCATGGCGTAAAATCCCATGGATGAGCTCTTTCCAGATCCATCAAATTTGATGTCCTTCACAGCAGCATTAACTTGAGTATTGGAAGCTTGAAGTCTTTCTTGCAACTCTCTAATTTTTCCAGTTGGTGTAGCCCCCATCAGTGGTGTAGCAGTAGGAGCTCCAGCAACTCTAGGTGCACCACCTGCAGCAACACCATTCGCCTGAATTGATTGAGTACAGATCTGCACATCTCTCAATACAAGTAAAATATCTTTATTCTGTTCTTGAAGTGCCAATAGCAATTGTCTAGTCTGTTTTTCCAAATCAACGTACAAATAAGATCCCAATGATCTACATCCATTCATAAAAGCTGGGAAAAGAGTATGCAAAAGCCACACTGCCTCATACTCAGTCCAGGTAGGAAACAAATTTGAAGGAAGTGGATTGGTTTGTGAAGTCATTATTGAAATTTCAAGAACAAGCATGATGATAAGTCCAGTAAAAGTCCACTGTCTTGCGTCACCTGATTTCTTTCCAAGAGTCAAAACATATGCCATCATTCCCCAAGTGAGGTAAAAGATACCAAGTTCCATAAAGAAAGTTGTTTCGTCGAAGCGCTTATTAGCGTTGATTCCATCTGATCCAAATTTGTTGTATACTTCACGAAATTCCATGTCCATTAGAACATCATAAGCTTGTTTTACAGCATCGAACTCGTCGGATGCAGTAGGAGAAGGGTTTTTATCAGGGTGAAGTGAAAGGGAAAGCTTTTTGTATGCGCGCTTAATTTCAAGAGGATTGGAGTCTCTTGTTACTCCAAGAAGCTGATAGTGGTTTGGACCCTTTGCTTGCATTGACATTCCTATAAATCATAGTTATATCCATTTATCATCAGGAAGAATAATGTGAAAAAAGAGGAAATAAGAAAGAGGTCAGCACCATGATGGAAAGGATATGCGATGTTGGAAATTCTTCGTTAATCTGATTCCAGAAGTTTCATATGATACGCACCTGTCTTTACTGCTGCAAGGGCAGCGAGGAAACCAATCGCGTACATGATACTTTTCTTCCTCTCAAATCTTCCCGGACGCAGAATCCATGCAGTGATAGGATGAACAATGAACATGTAAAAGAAGAAGCCGGTGAGGCCATCGAGATCATCTCCTCCTTGTCCTGACATTTTTACAGCTCAACTTTGATGACGTTACAGATCTTTGTATATGAAGATAGTCGTGATAGACTTTGTCTAATGCAATACTAAGTGCCTAGTATTAGTTACAATTGAAAGAAAGATGAAAGTGCTCTATTCATCTGTGAATCTGGTGGTTTTGCCATCAAAGGCTCCACGCGGCGTATCTAGCAGCTATCCTCTCCAATTGAGTCCCACTATTGGGATCTTCAGGACCATGCATTCATCTCTCTGCTGCAGAAAACGCACAGTGCCATCACACTCAACAACAACATTGATTACTACAGCTACGAGTATCTTGATATCCATTTCTTGTACTTCCAATCTAAAGCTTAGTTCGGGGAAAGTATTTGAGATCCTCTACAAATGCTAGCGCCATTAACATCCAATCTCTCAAAGAAGGGAGGGCTCGTCATGACATTATTCTTTCTACTTTCGCGAAATGCTGCAGCCTTCACTCCATCTGCAACTAGATCGGTCATGACTTCTGCAAGTAGTCATTTGCGTAGAGCAACACCTATTGCAGCAAATCATGTAGTCTCTCAATACAGAAATACTAAACTTTTCATGTCTACTGAAGTGGATATTGCTGAAATTGAAGCACAGATTAAAACCAAGGGTGATGAAATTAGAAAGCTCAAGGAGGATGGTATTGACAAAGAATCTTTGGCTCCACATATTGCAGAACTTTTGGCACTCAAGGCACAGTTGCCATCCACCGAAGAGCCAAAGAAGGAGAAGAAAAAGCCACAAAAGCAAAAGAAACAAAAACAGCCACCGAAAAAGAAGGAATCAGATATGAGTGAGTCTGAATTGAAACAGGCTCGTCTTGCAAAGGTTGAAGCTATGAGAGAGGCTGGTGAAGAGCCATATGCTTACACTTATGAAAAGTCTCATTCCGCACAAGAGCTTCAAGATTTGTATGAAGGAAAGCTTGAAGGTGGTGAAGAAGATGAAGATGCTGATGTTGCTGTAGCGGGCAGAATCATGGCAAAGCGTGTTTTTGGAAAACTTGCATTCTTTACTTTGCAAGATGAATCTGGAACTATTCAATTGCATCTTGAAAAGAATCGTCTTGGAGACTCATTCAAGGTAAGATATCTATCACCTCAACATACAAGAATCAACATTTATCTGAGTACTTGATCTAATCCATACATTTTTTCCATGTAGAACTTGAAAGCTTGGATTGACTCTGGGGATATTGTTGGAATCCGTGGAACTGTCCGTAGAACAGATAAGGGAGAACTTAGTGTATATGCTAAGGAATGGAACATGCTTACAAAATCGGCAGCACCTTTGCCAGATAAATGGCATGGACTCACTGATATTTCAAAACGTTACAGAAGTAGACATCTTGATATGATTGTGAACCCAACAGTTAGAGATACATTTAGAAAGCGTGCTGTTATCACTTCTACATTGCGAAGAGAGCTTGACGCTATGGGATTTTTGGAGATTGAAACACCTGTATTGCATTCACAATCCGGAGGAGCAGAAGCAAAGCCGTTTGAGACTTATCATAACTCTATGGATATGGATTTGACTCTTCGTATTGCAACAGAATTGCACTTGAAGAGATTAATTATTGGTGGATTTGATCGGGTATATGAAATTGGTAGAATTTTTCGTAATGAGGGTATTTCTACTCGTCACAATCCAGAATTCACTTCCATTGAATTATACCAAGCTTATGCTGACTATGAAGATATGATGAATTTGACTGAACAATTGGTAGTTGCAATGTGCGATGCTGTTAGTGACACTAGAGAGTTGCCATATGGTGAACACACCGTTAGTGTAGAACGACCATGGAGACGTGTTACTATGAATGACATTGTCAAGGAATACATTCCAGATATTGATTTTGAGAGTCTTGACCCAAATAGTGCTGAAGATCTTGAGAAGGCAAAGGCTGCAGCTAAGGCAGCAGGTGTTCCAAATGTAGATGAATTGACTTCAGTAGGATATGTACTGAATCAATGTTTCGAAGAGCTTTGTGAGCCAAATTTGATACAACCAACATTCGTTATTGATTACCCAGTTGATGTTAGTCCACTTGCAAAACCACATAGATCTAAACCAGGGTACACAGAAAGATTCGAACTTTTCGCAACAGGAAGAGAGCTTGCAAACTCCTTCAGTGAGTTGACTGACCCAGTTGACCAAAGAGAGCGATTTGAAGCACAGGCTGCAAAGAAGGCGGCAGGTGATGAAGAAGCTTGCGATGTAGATGAAGAATTCTTGACAGCTTTGGAACAAGGGATGCCTCCAACTGGTGGACTAGGAATTGGAATTGATCGTCTTGTTATGCTTCTCACAAATTCTCCATCCATCAGAGATGTCATTGCATTCCCATTGTTGAAGGCAGATCCTTAAGATCTAGGACGTAAAGTTATATAGTCATGTTTTATATTATATTACACTATTGAATCGATCCCAAAGTCAATGATGATGACTTTCATCTTTCAAGTTCTCGGTAGGCCAAATATTTTATTAAACGGAGTTTAGAGGAAGAAATTCCTTTCTCGAGGAAAGATTTCTTTTTATGATGATGTGTTGTTGTTGTATTACCATTGACATCAGCACATCTTTCATCTTGAATCTGTGCAATTGCAGCTGGAATTAGTACTCTATTTTTAGTCAATAGAACGTAAATATCTTTTTGAATGTTGACCAGACATAGAACACCATCTTTTCGAAGCATTTTGAAAGTATTAGTATACAGTCGCCTTTGATTTATTTCTGGGTAAGCAGTGCCTGCAACGACTTCACTAGAGATAGGACGTAGCTCTTGATCGTCAACGACTGTTTGGTAAAGGAACTCGAGTCGAGATGCATTGTTCTTATGAACAAAGTTATGCTCCATTTGTATTAATTTTTCAAGTAGAGCATCACGAAATCTGAATTCAGGGTCAAGAGGCTCTTTGGAAGCCATACAGTGACAATATAAAAGATCATCTTTGTAAGACATGCTACATCGACAATCTCTTCCAAAGTATTTCCTCAACATTCTGTCGATTTCATTTGGTAGCACATCCAATTCTTCAAATCCACGTGATGCGAGAATTTGCTGCTGGCGTGTTTCTGGTAGCAAATTAAAAGTTTCGAATCCATTCAAAACTGGTGTATTCATCATCTGCTGCTCGTCATCGTCATCATCATTGTTACAATTCAAGAGATCTTCAACATCCATCTTCATACCGATACATTTTCGAAACTGCATACATTGTAACCAATGCAGTATTTCTTCATTGCTGTCCATAATTATATTGATAGAATGTATCTGCAGCTCTCTTATACAACTCCAAGCTTCATAAAATTTCTCAGCGACTTTTATACTCTTTTCTTTTTCTTTCAAGGAAAGAATTTTAATGAACCCCTGTATCTTGACAAGATTACCAACGCAATATTTATCAAAATCATCTTCTTGAATCCATCCCGTACAATCACAAAGACCAGTGCCATCATCAATGACTAGACTCATACTACAATTAGCTTTGTATTGGCAATATACAATCGTTCCAACAATTGTAGTTTTGGAAACTGGTAACACATGGACAGTTTCGTCATTTCCCTCGGACAAGTTTGTCAGTAAACAATCAATTCCTGATAAAAGTACAAGAGAGTGAAGATTATGTATTGTCAGTGGAATATACTCATGATAGGCTGATGATAGAGCAATGATGCAATGTGACAGAGGAGTCAATGAATGATCATTGCTTGACTTGAGGGTCATTGTATTTTAGCATGCTATTAAGACAGCAAGCTGTATCCCAGGTTCTAGATGAAGAGTGCAGTTGTTTGTGATAATCAAGCTGTAGATTACTTTGTATTGATAATAATACCTATCCAGCAATTACTATGAGAAATACCTTAAGTACCTTGGTATTTATTTCAAGTACTATGTACGTGTGAGATTTCTCGTTCGTCATTGTGTCTTATTTCAAATTTTGACATGAAAGCACGACTAACGATATGTTCATAACCACTCATTCCTTCCATGCTCCGTTCTCAAGAGGAGATGAGGAATGAGGAGTGAGGAGATGCGTGGAGAACACTTGTGTAAAATCGCTATCGCTTGGTAAAATGATGTGAATGAACTAGTTTTAGATACTATATAAAGTCTATCTATCTATTGTAGTCGAACACCTAGAATCAATTAAGCAAAAGGAAATGAAGGAATATCCAAGCTTTCCGGAATTGCAAGTAGATGAAAATGGCTACATGAAGTCGTTTTCGGTAGATGAACCAGTAGAGTACAAAGAATTTTTCGACAAGTATGGCTTTGTAGTAATCCGTGACGTAGTTACCGATGAGGAGTGCAGTATATCCCATGATGAAATTTGGGAGTCTTTACGGGCTCAAGATTATGGAATTGATCGCAATGAACCCAAGACATGGTCGGAAGAACACTGGCCCAAGAGTATATGTAGGAGGGGGGGATTCATGGGCAAATTTCCATATTGGAAAAGGATGAACAATCTCAAAAAGACGTTTGTAGCGGTTCAGCCTCAAGCTTGGAAAAACAGAGAAAATGTAAAGATTTACAATGCATTGTCAATAGTTCTTGAGACGAAAAGGCTGTGGGGGAGTATAGATCGATATGGTATTATGCGTCCAACTCAGAAAGAATTAGATATAGATGAAGATTGGTCCACAAAGGAACAGTGGCTACATTGGGATTTGTCTCCGTTCCACTTTGGAACATCAGCTGCTGGATACGCACCAAAGCAGGATATTGACGTTGAAGCTTTGCGTAAGGACTATGGTGGTCTGCGCATTCAAGCCATGATCAATTTAGTAGACTGCCCAATTACTACCGGTGGATTTCATTGTGTTCCTGGTTTTCACCATCATTTCTTTGAATGGAGGGATGAGAATATAAATGACTATGGTTCAAGGGAAGAAATAAAGAGGCGAAACTTTATTGAAGTTCCTGATGATGATGAAATGCGGAACCACATTGTAAGAGTGCCAATGCCAAAGCGATCGTTATTGATATGGAATAGTATGTTGCCTCATGGAAATTTCCCCAACACGAGTGCGAAAGAATTCCGTATGGTTCAGTATATCAAAATGATTCCAGTGGATGATGCAAGAGAATTTGAACCTGCCATTAGAGCAACAGACTTTGAGAAAAGTCAATGGTTTCCAAAGAATTACGAACTAACTCAACTCGGTAAAAGATTATATGGAGTTGAGGAGTGGCCAGAAGAAAATCTAGATGAAAAATGATTACCATAAAATTGATTTGCGCATCTGTATTTTTTAAGCTGTTCTTGATCCAACTTCATTATTTGTCTTTCCTTGACAGCTGTCAACCCTCATTTTTCCTTTTTCACATGTACGTATATGCGTAGTACGGTGGTTGTCCACTCACCACTCATTTTCTTGCGATACAATGAGGTAATACCTATCTTATATATTTGTTCAATTCATATCTTAATATGTATCTGATCTTTTAAAAAGGACAAGTCCATAATCTGAGTACAAATATCACCAAGTGTCTGTTACTAATAGGGGTAGCTCCATGGACTTTCACGATGAAATCGACAGCCCTATTTGTGTCAACTGTGGATCAAAGAATTTCTATCGTGATCAAGAAAACGACGACTTGATTTGTAGTGATTGTAATACACAGTCTCAAAGTTTTTCTCAGAGAGAAACCGCGGAAGATGCTGAAGGGCAACTGACATCGGGTAGGCGAACGAATATACAACGGAGGAAACGGACGACAGTCATTCCTGATGAATCAGATGGGAAATTTCGAGTTCCATCTTTGCAACAATATATTGAAGCCTACCTGGATTTAGTTGAAAGTGCAGTAAGGCAGTCGGTTTCCGATGAGCTCTTACCAAATCTGAATAACTTGGAAGGTTTCAATGGTTACAAAAACCGTGTCATGAGATACTCCCGAGAAATTTTCTTTCTATTTATTGAACGATGGTCAGAAGCAGCAAACTATTTCATGCATAAATTCCCTGAACTTCGAATATCTTTATTGGATCAATTTTTGCTTATGGAATTACGGACAATCCTGTGGAAGCAGTTAAATCAAAAATATTCTCATGAGGCAGACGCAAATGATGAAGAAATGGCAGATGATAGCAGCCATGATGATGATAATGCTGATTTAGAACAATCTGAATCTGATAATGAAGCACCTACTCAACTTCTTTCTCAAAGCCAAACTCCATCAAGATCAAGATCGGTAAAATTTGATGACTCACAAGAAACCGTACTGTTTAATTCACAATTGAGCACACTCGATACTCCTACAAGTCTAAGATTTAGTCAAATTCGATCTAGTGATAATGACGTACATGCAAAGTTATGGAAGAAACTCAAGACGTCAATAGTTCAAAATTCAGTCAAGTTTAAAGGTGGAATCAACTTTGATAATTCTGCTTACTATTGGATGTTAGGGATATTAGAGATCACACCTGACCTAGATTTTGCGACAGCAATTGTTTATCTTGCACATCTCTGTGTTCAGACTGGTGTCTCATCCAATCATTTCGTAATTTGGTGTAAATCTGGAAAGTACTCTCAACTTATTGACGGTTATGGTTGCTTGTCGCCAGAAAGTAAGCATAATCTTGAACATGTGAAGAAGACGTGGCAACGAAGTGTCTATCAATGTCCAAAACCTGATACTTTGGACCGTCTAGCCATTGTATTGTTGTCGACCTTGATAGACCCGAAAGATACTCAAGAGAATTTCATGACAGAGCAGTTTAGACTCAACGTGGAACGAATTACTAAAAGTAATATATTGAGAAAGGCTGGCAAAATATATGAGTTGAACTTGTGCAAATTAATTCGAGAGAAAATAGAAAATATGCAAAAGAAAGAAGTGGAGAGACAAGATAATGAAAAAAATCAATTGCAAGAAAGTCTTGAAATTTCTCAGGATTCAAATGAGAATGATGGAAACGATAACGACTTTTCACCAATGCGAATACATACTCTGGGACAATTAAGTCAAAGTAGTGGTGAAAGTCAAGAGAGTCAGGGAATTCAGCAGTGCGATGAAAGTCCTGATTGCGCTCCCAATGCTCCAATTACATTTTATAATGTGGGGTTGATGGCAAATTACTTTTGTCATCTTTTGGGAGTAGAAAGTCGGGTGCTCGAATTCACATATGCATTGATGGGATTACCTCTTGATCATATGCGAGATGACGGGGAACGGTTGCCGGATCCTTTGGTACTTGCACGTCCTGAGATGATAACTTCACCAGTACATCTCATGGCTGTAATTATTGCAGCCATAAAGTTTGTGCCGGGCTGGGATACATGGGTGGTGAGCCTCAATAATGGTACAAATCGTGCAAGTGTAGAAGATGAAAGTGATTCAGGTGATTTGTCGGGTGTGGAAAGCGAAGATGAGCTTCTCCCTTCCTCAAGTCGGATTCCAAAGAGGAGAAAGACAGACAGTAGTCCAAGTAAGAGTGATTCTCAAAAGCTAAGTGAATTCCCAGTCCGAGATTCAGATGGGAAAAAGTCATTTCTGTACACAAACTTTATGAAAGAAAGAAAATCTCAAAATAGTTTTGCGAATACTTTATCCTGTTTCCCCAAAAAGTCTAACTTTGAAAAATTCTTTGGGGATGTCAAGGCAAATGCTACTCTAGGGGGTATTGATTCCGGTCTAGAGAGTAGCCAAGTCCATCAAGAGTTGAAAAAAAAATCATATGGCTTGAGCAACTATTTTGCCCATACAGAATGGAAATTCTACTATACGAAAACCTACGAACCCTATAGATTCCTCGTTACGTTCGTGGCAGAAAAGTTAGCTGCTGATAAGAAGAAGCTGCACTACCTAGTTACTAAGCTTGATGAAGAAATTATTCTCACTGCTAAAATTCACGAGAGTAAAAGTTGAAGGGGCTGTAGAGCTAAGCTATTATTCATCTGTAAATTAAAATTCATTCATTTTGGTGCCATGAACATGTTGAAGTTTAGAAAAGTGAGGGAAGTTTCAGCCTTTTTAGATCATTGACATGGCTTTAAAATTATTTCCACGATTCGATTCCACTCTCCTTCAGAAAACTGTTATCACGGTGTGGCTGGCTAGCACTCTTGTTTCTACGAATCACATCCCAACTAAACGCATGCTGAAATGCCAATCTAGGTGCACTTCTATTTTTTATGTCAGAAGCTATCGATAGAAACATAAGTCTAAAAGCTATTGTAAAATTTCAAGAGACATAGAATGCACAGTAACAACAAATCGATCAGGAAGAGACCTAGGTCAATGGTCAGAAACCTATTCTCTTCGTTTCTCAGCCCTGTTAGTTCCCTTGAAAGGCACCCGGATGAATATGAGCTAAATCATGCTGCTGGTGACACTGATCAATGTCATCAGCGAGTCGCCCAGGACTGCTATGTACCACGACAAACTCAACGGATGTCCACATTATTTCAGGCCCGTTCTCGAATACATAGAAATCTAACTGCACTTTCACTTACAAAGAAGAATAAATCCAGTAGTAGTTTATTCTCAAGACGCACTGGATACGGAACTATGGAGAGCATTGTAAGAAAAGAGGATATGAATATCATAGAGCAGGACGAAGGAGATCGAGTTCCTTTGGAATTAGAAGTTCGAAAGGGCAGAAAGAACCCCTATGGAGTCCGTAAATATGCTATAGCAATGAGTGCTGTGTTAGCAATTGGATTCGTTATTCTATCCTTTACAAATAATAACAATGCACGCGATATTGCTGCTACGCCGAAGAAGGCATTTTCAAACCTAGATAATAATTCAAAGCAATCGCAAAACGAAGTCTATCGGTTGGCAAAGGTACAGCAGCCAAAGCGTCTGGAAGAAGAGCCACTGCATGAGTCAACACTGAGAAAGTTGAAGGAAGAGTTTCATGAGTGGATGGAACATCATAAAAGAGATTATGGAAGTGAAGAAGAAAAAGAGAAGAGATTTCACATTTGGAAAGAAAATCATTTCAGGTATGTATTGAATAATTTGATGGTCACTTCGACTTTCAACTTTTAGTATTCTCACTTTTTTCCTCCTTTTGATTATGAAGAACCTTGGAAAAGAATGAAAAGCATGGTCCATGCAAATTGACGGGGAAAGCAGTTTTTGGCAAAAATCATTTATCAGACTTGACTGCAGAAGAGTTCCAGTCAAAGTTTCTGACAGGTTACAAAGGTCCACACACAAATGAAATGCCATCTAATCATAGAAGAAGATTAAGATCAGATCAACTGCATGAAGAACCACAAGATATTTTAAAGACAAGCTCTCGTACGAAGAGAAGAGTATCACCTATAGATATTCTCACTTCTGATGGCCTGCAGGATCCAAGTGTTTTATCCGAGAAAGTCAAGAGACATGACTCTGTCCAGGAAAGATATTTGAAATATGTAGAACAAGCACCAATGCTGGATAAGACTTACTATAACAGGGAGGAAAGGCAAAACGAAAGAAAGTGCAAATGTGGCTCCAGTTCAACCAACTCCAATACCAACTCCAATAATTACAACAACTACTACAACAGCTATGGGAACAGACGTGCTCGTCGTCTCGAAAAACGCCAAAAGTCTCCTTTGTTTGGAAAGACATATTACAATAAGCAGGAGAAGCAATATATTTGTGGATACACAAAGACATATTATAACAAAAAGCAATCACTCGACTGTAGCAAGTACAAGCTTGAGGCTGGTCAGGATTATGAAACGTCTGACTCATATGAGTATAGCATGAATAGATGCGCATGGTATGACGTATCTTGTTGGCTAAGAGGTGTGTTCCAGCCAATCTACTCCTCCTCGAGTGAAAGACATTACAGTAACTATAATTACCCGTCGTCCATGGATTGGAGAAAAATGGGAGCAGTAACTTCAATTCATTCGCAAAGTTCTTGTGGCGCATGCTGGGCCATAACTGCAACTGAGACCATCGAGTCCGCTTATTACATCTCAACTGGAAAGCTTTATGATTTGTCAGAGCAAGAGATTATCATTTGCGATGATACTTGTGATATGTGCAATGGAGGTTGGCCTCAGAACGCGTATGAATATGTCATGAACAGGGGAGGACTTCCTAAAGAAAGCAGCTATGATTCTGATTTGTTGATGACAAGTAAGTACCTTTACATTATGATGTTTACATTTTCGGCTTATTAATCGCTTATATATATTTTTCTATAGTGACAATGGTTAAAAACGGAGAGAGTGACGAGCTCACCGAGAATGAGATGGAGTCAATTGTTCAACAAACTTGTCCAGCTGATGAGTCCGGATCTCAAAAGAATGATAATAGCTCCAGTGAGCGGTTTGCTGTTATCACAGGTTATGCATATGCAACAGATCGATGTGTTTGTTACACCGATGGCACAGGTTGTGACTGTGATGAGCAAAATGAGGTTCTTGCAGTAATGAATGTAGCTACCTATGGCCCTGCCACTGTTTGTCTCGAAGCTAGTACATGGCAAGATTACACTGGAGGTATCATCACTGCAGACTCTGGTTGTAGCTCAGGATTCATGGACATGAATCATTGTGTTCAGGCTGTTGGTTATGCATTCCAAGAAGTCAGTGCTGATGGTGATGGCGAAGAGGAAGAAGGATCTGGAAGCAAAAGTGGAGATGGTGAAAAGACTCTGGAAGGTTATTGGATCATACGAAACCAGTGGACTCAATACTGGGGTATGAACGGTTATGCGTATGTGGCAATGGGATCCAACACTTGTGGTGTGTTGAATGATATGACCCAAGTATTCATGTAAAAATCTTTTAGGAAATGGCATCGGAGTTTATATTTTTCAGCTCCAGATTTGCTCTTGAATCTATGAACATTATGCCTCGTATATATAGAATAATCATAATATTTTAATAAATGTAATGCTTTTTGAAATAAATACGATACATCTTTGGAGACTTGGCATTCGAAAAAATATCATGCGGTGTTACATGTGCATGTTTTTGTATGAAACATCTACTTTATGTATAATTTTACCCTAATTATATAATCGTGACTGGATCTACTCGACTGGTCGTAATAGTGTCGGATTCATCCTAAGTAATTCATAAGTTGTTGTAAGATTCTTTGCATCGCCCCCAACTGCTGCAGAGATCATGAAGGGTAGGAGATTAGTATATTGATCTCTTTCTTCGATTATGTCTGGTGTAATCGCTGCTAATTCTTGGACTCCCTGTTGCCAGACTTTTCCACTTTTCAGTGAAGAATGTAGAGGAAATACCCCCATTGAATCGCTTATTGATGTTCGTTCAGGAGAGAGTGAAACGAAATCTTTCAACAAAGACTGTCCAGAAAGTTGTACCGAGCAAAGAGATTGAGCCCAATGTGGCATTTGTTTTACGCAGTGATAACAAAAGGTATTTTGACAATGAAACACGTAGTATTGATCCGCCAGCTCGTTGTTGCAATGATTACACTTGTGATTCTCGTGCCTTTGATGGAAGCAGTGTCTAGACACAATGTGAAGGGGAGAGTCGCCAGTCCAATCCTCACGAATGGCAAACTCTGGGTAGAGTTTTGTCAGTAACTTTGTAAATAGAGGAAAGGAAGTCCAAAATAACTCGTCGTGCTTTCCATGTTGAGGATAGGTTGTGGAGTTATACAAAGCAACATTCATGACGGAAAAGAGGGATTCTATTCTAAGCTGTATTTCATCATTTTGAAGAGATTTCGTCGCTTTTCGATTTGAATCAAGATCATGGTAATCTAATGCACCCTCAAGAATAAGGCCAGTGACGTACGTTTCCAAATCATAGTTAAACTCATCAATTGGACTTATTCCAAATTTATTTGGAGCTCGTAAAAGCTCTTGCATATTCGTAATACTCTGTCCGTATTCAAGCATTGTCCTTACCCGAATAGCTGACAGCTTTGTCAGTGGTGAAAGTAGTGGAAGTTGGCCTTCCATATTACAAACGAATAACCCGTTTGGGTTACATTTAAGTAATGCCTTAATAATATCAGGTGAGTGATCTTTTGAGTTCACAACGTGAAGAGGTAGATTGCCTTCGTCGTCTTTCATGCCACATGCTTCGGGGAACATTGATATCAATTTCTCAACAAGTGTCAATGAAGAATTCTTGTGAGAGCAAATGATGTGTAGCAAAGTATTTCCTCCACATCTAATCTTGCAAATATCAGGGAATTTCCTCAAAAGAAGGTCTATCACTTGGTCAGGTAGTAACTGATTGCATACTTGATGAAGTACAGATGTATTCATATTGTACAAGGCATCATCTGGAAGGGAATCAATGTATTTCAAGGTAGCACTTATTCCACATAATGCAACCATATTCTTCACAAGATGATCAAAAGCTATTGTTGATCCATCTGGGGTCGGTTCGAAAGAACTTTCTGGAAATGAAACCAAAAGAAGCTGAAGTAAGTCGAGTCTTACTTTGTCTTCATTTGTACAACATATTAGATGAATAGGGAGGTATCCATCTTCATCGCTTATACCACATGAATCAGGCATTACAGCTAGAATATTACTCACTATTTCTAGTGGTATAGTTGGGCTCCTACACGCATCATGTAGAATAGTATTTGGTTGATACCTTTGACTTTGATCAACCTCTCGACTGAAACTTGATGATGTCAAGATTTTCTCTAGAGCATCCCAGGATCTATTAGAAATAAGATAAGAGCACCTATCCTGTAGAATGTGATCTCTAGTAGGTTTTCTCTCTGTGGATTGTATATGTGTGTTCATTCTGGTGTTTGTTTTCAAGGTGAAGCATTATGAAGTAAATCGTGTCAGGTGAGAACATATTATTCGAGTTTGAACAAAATAGCGTTCAACAAGATTACACAAAAATACGTTGGTCTCATTATTTTGCTATGTTGGATCACTATCCAACGTTTTTGTCCGTGAATGAATAAGTCTCATCTAAATTTTTCAGCTAATTGTCTATGATTGATACCAATTTCACTCAAATTTCACTAGCAAATAGAAAATGACCTTCCAAATCAGCGATGTACCTCGTGATTCAAACTACGAATTCTACTGCATGGCTTAAGTGAAATGTTCTTCATTCGAGTCATATCATATTCATTCCCTTTTAGAAAAGAAGATGTAAGAATATCACAAAAAGAGGGTTCGAATATCTGAAGGAACGGACGATGTACCTTTTACGACATGTACGTCTTCAAAAATCCAAAGCTTCTTCCGAGAAAGAGAACTTTTAAAAACATTGTGCATGTATCTTTTGAGTATGGGTAGTGCAAATGTTTGGGTTTGTCGTATTTTTCTATACATCCCATATTTACCTATCTAAAATGTAGTAGACTACTGTGTTTTTTGTATTGATCGGATAAGAACTGTGAAAGTGTAATTAGTAATTGGGTCTACGTACTTATGTATTTATCGAAAAGATTCCCGAAATATGTACTCCCTCTTGGCGATAACTATGTACAATTTTACTTTCTCTATGAGTTCCAATAGTAAGGGGAATAACATACCTGATAATCTAATCCTTGTGATATATGAGTTTAATTGATACTCGAAATCATCATAGGTACCATATTCGATTCTAACTCGAATATTTTCTTACTTCTCGTCTCGCTTCTCCACCATCTCCCCCTTTTTCCACCAGTTCATGATAGGTTCTGAATCTTTTTCTACATTCTCCCTTTGTTTCAACTTTATTGGTTGAATATATTTGAAGTATGATATAGCGTAGCAATGAGAATCCGGAGTCTAAATCAAAGAATTTTATTGAGCTTTGCTTATGTTGTGTTGACAAGAACAACACAAATTCAAAGTGTGAAAACAGAATAAAAGAAAGCAGCATATGTCAAGGCAAATTTCATTTTTATCTGTTTTTATGTTTTATATTTTTTATATATGTATGCTTTGTATTTATTTGATTCAGAAAAAATTTCCATTGTCTTAGCTTCTTTTCAGAAAATATCTAGATGCTTTCTCATCGGTATTCTATTTAGTCTCAATTTCAGTGTAAAAGAGAGACTGAAGTGATGACTTTCCTCTCCATTTGCTAGCTCAAGCTAATTCATGGTGTGAAAAGTTCCGGTAGGAACCATATCTATTTACTTTGCAGAGTAGAGAGCAATAAGTCCAGCAATGAAAGGAAGACTGATTCCTACAAGTCCCATAACAGCGATAGGGATCTTCTCCTCATCACTCATTTCATCCATTTTTGAGCTGAAGTATTCATCTGGCTCGTTCTCTCTGGTAAGTGGCTTACGCTCCTCTCCTTCTCCAAACATATTGAGAGATGTCATGGAAGTAATTGCACTTGGTTTGTTCGAAACTGCGAGTGGAGCAGATGGGCTGAACGCGTTAGCGCATGCAGCAATGATTGCGAAGAGAGCAGCGATGTAAGTAAAACGGTTCATATTGTAAATATATATTGAGTTTGTTGTATTATGTTGAATGGAAAAATTGTAAAAGCGATGGTGTCACAACATGAATTGGTTTGATGAATGCGCATCTTTCTCAGTAAAAAGAAGATGCTGGCAGTTGTAAACGTGTTTTGTTAGGTTGTGACATGAGTGAGCAGCAGGCTGACTCATTGGCCACTCGTGCTACTTACGTATTTGGCTATAAAGATGTTTCCCGCGCTTTTTTGACATTACTTTAACTTCCTCCGCCATTCAAAAGAATAAATGGAAGAAAAAAATGTTCGTCGAAATCAATGAAGACTAATACACTAATAACAACGTAAGGTACGCTACATTGTTAAAGGGGAATTAGGTAGCTATTGAAGGAAGCAATATAACCAACTATAAAACTAAAGTATGGAAGTCTCTGGAGGAACCATGGTCAATGTGCTATGCTGCATGTGTGGTATCCCAATCGCACCAAATGCATCAAACTCATGCCCATCATGTCTCGCATCAAAATCTGATGTGACAAAGGGCATCTCTACAGAAGCAACACTTCATCAATGCCGTGGATGTCAGCGTTGGCATATAGATGCTGGAAAATGGATGGCGTGTGATTTGGAAAGTAGAGAACTCATGACTATTTGTCTAAAGAACGTTAATGGTTTGAATAAGTCAGGCGTAAATGGGGAGGCTACTCGTTTAGTAGATGCTGGTTGGATTTGGACAGAGCCGCATTCCATGAGATTGAAAATCAGGCTTACTGTACAGAAAGAAGTTCAAAGTGGTACTATTTTACAACAAAGTTTTGTGGTCGTTTTTGTGGTTCGTAATCAGCAATGCATTGAATGTCAAGCAGAATTTCGACAGGGAAGTTGGAAGAGTCTTGTGCAGGTTCGTCAACGTGTAGGACATAAACGTACATTCCTTTACTTGGAACAGCTTATTTTGAAACATGGTGCACATCGTGGAACTCTCAGTATTGAAACGTTTCGAGATGGTATGGATTTCTACTTTCCAGATAAAGGCAAGGCAGCAAGATTTATTACTTTCCTTGAAAATGTAGTTCCAATCAAGGTGAGTCCGTTTCTAGTCATCTTTACTTTTATCATGACATCAACACTCTAACCCCTATGCTTCAGACAAAATCTTCCAAAAAGCTGATTGGAACAGATGACAAGTCCAACATTACAAATTACAAATATACCAACCTTGTCGAAATTTGTCCATTATGTAAAGAAGATCTCTTGTATTTGCCAGCAAAAACTGCTCGTAATATGGGGAATATTTCCAGGTTGGTTCTAGTGAAAAATATTACTAGTCTTATTCATTTGATCGATCCTCTTTCAGGTCAAACAGCTCAAATGTCTGCTGAAGCTTATTGGAGAGACCCTATTCGTCCAGTCATCACAGCAGCGCGTTCGAGATTTGTCAGATATATTGTTCTTGGGAAAGATCCTGTGATTGTAGAGAGAAATGTGTCCAAAAAGAGTGCAACAAGGCGGAATAAAGCTAAGCTTGCGGCTTTGACTGTTGCAAAAGAAGATGATCTTGGTATCAATGATGTCCAAATCGAAGAGCGTTCCCATGTTGGTTATCTAATGAAATCCGGAGATACCGCAGTAGGGTATGACTTGACAGATGTACAATTTGTTGATGATGAAGCTGAAGAGGCAAGAGCTGCTGGCAAATTCCCTGATGTCATCATTCTTCGTAAATTGTATGGAGGTGTTGCAACAAATGAGGTCGATGCAGCAAAACAGCGCATGTTTAAATTGCAAAGATTAGATGCAGACAAGGTTGAGGCAGAAAAATCTAAAAAGGCTCAAAAGGATCAAGAAAACGACGATATGGATGAAGAAGATTTTCTTCGTGAGGTAGAGGCTGACAAGGAAATGAGATTAAATATGAATCTTTACAAAACAGAAGTGGCAATGAAGAAAGAGGAAGAGGGAGGAAAGAACAATAATGATAATGACGATGATGATCAACAAGTTCGACTAGATGAACTTCTTGATGGATTGGTACTTGATGATGGACCAGACAAGGATATGGGAGAAGTTGAATTGAACGAGGACTTGCCATGGGGAGGAATTGATACTTTTGGAATGATGGAAGAGGGAGAGAAAGCAGCCAAGGATGGTATTGCTTACACTGGAAGAGAAGATGCTCGCAATGTCAAAGATAAAGAATCTGCTATGCCAGTATCTACATTCGGCCAACAATTTATGGACAAGAAATTTACGTTTAAGTAGAAGTTCGTTTAGTTTAGTTTTCTTGTGAACACAACAGAAGTCATAGTGCATTTTTATAATTATAGTCCTTCTAAACAAGTCTAAGTGCAGACGTATGAGTATAACTCACTGTAAGATGGCTAAATATTATTTCCATCACTTCTTAGGAAAAAGACTTCAAATATTCAACATGTAAAGGCCTACACTGACATTTATGGCATGCATAAGTTACAGTAATCTAAACAATATTGAAATTCCTCGTAAGCAAATTTGAAATAGAATTTCAAATTTAATTTCCCAGAATAGTACATGCCGCACTGGCAATTTAGAAATAAATTAAATCATTGAGTTGAGTTGAGTTGAGTACAACGAGGTGACCTACACGATAGTGAAGAAGAAAGTCCTCTCATCATTCCCAGTATAATTCCAGATGATGGACCTCAAGCAGATCCAAGATTCGAAACAAAGTCGAGATAAAGATGACTTTGTGAAACTCTTCATGCCTGGCGAATCAAAGGACGAAGGAGTGTTGATTCAACCAAAAGAAGGCTTTGTAATCAAAACGAAAGAATCGAAGAATCAACAAAAAGTATTCATCAATGTGACGTTTCATGAGGCTATTGCAAAACCAAGTGTGAAGAAGAGACTGGATAAAGATGGAAAAGAGATTGAAGGTCTTAACTTACCACTATCAATGAGTGCTATTCGAGAGTGTACTGATCGTAGTGGCAATCCGTGCCTCGTAGTCGATGCAGTTTCGAATCCATGCAAAGAATCTGAAATATCTGCAGACTCTACAGGTTCTCACCTCGATTTTCTTTGTCAGGCTCTACTACAGTGTTTCGATCAGAAACACAAGGATTATGCACCTCTTGATAGGAAGTACGTCTTACCAAAGCTCAAGTATATTGGTTTCGTGAACGAAGTGACTGGAGAGGTTGTAAGAAAACAGTCTGAGGAGGTTGGTGTACTGAAACAGTTTGTCAAAGACACGTCGAAAAGTGAACTTACTCTGAAAGAATACTTGGAGCATGCGAAAGCCATTGAGAACGAAGTACTATGCATGAATTTGGGAGAATCTCGTTCGATGCCATTCATTATTTTAGATAGCAAGAATATCCAGGGACTTCGAGTATTCTTTTTGATGAGTGAAGCTGATGCGTCTTTGATTGAAATTAAAGCCTCAGCGTACAGTCTATTTCTATCAAAAGAGGGATATAAGACTCTGGAATATCCTTTGCCGGTGAGTATAAATACGAAATCTATTCGATGCGAATATAATCGCGAGACAGAAGTAGTTACCATTCAAATGACTCTCGACGAGGCTTGCCAACATGAGAATCCCGATGTTGGAACTGATCAGTGGACAATGTCAAAAGCTCTATCCACTTCTTCAAAAGACAATAAAAATTCTCAAACTTTTAATGATGACGATCCTTCCTCATCAAGCGAGTCAAATATCGTAAATAATGATTTTGATCCATTTCATATTCATTCCAAGCTTCCGTGGAAACAAATTATCAATCCAGCGAAAAAGACTGAAGCCAAAGGCGATTTCAATCTCCCGGAAGATAAATATCACACAATGGATACGATCTCACAGTACAATCTACAAGAACAAGAAAAGGAGAGATTGGAAAAAAGTCATGAGAGAAAAGACTTTATGCGTGAAGGACTATCTGAAAAAGAAGAACAATGTGAAATGGTCTCGAGTATTAAAGAAAACGAAAAACAATGCTTCACAGATTCAAAACACAAACGCTGCCTCGATAGTATTGAAAAGCTACTAAAGCGTACTGTCAAAGTGAATCCTAATACTCCAAGTGCATGGTACACCGTTGTTTAAATTCCAGCTGGATGAAAAGAATCTGTGACAAATCTTAGTATGAAGTCTTTTGGAAGTCCTCACTTGAAAGGGGTCCTGAGATGATAGAATTTATTTGGATCAATGATATTCAAGGATAAATAGACGTAAAGCAAATCTATATGTTTCATTCACAATTTTTTCCCTCGTTGATTGAAACATTGTTCGTATAAAGTTTGTACCAATAATGGTTTATTCTACAAATCTTGTAGCTATCTTTCATAAAAAAAGGCAGAAATGATTGCTTGTACTGCTTCCAAATCATCCTCGACTTCAAGGAAGACAAATGCTCTTGTAAAAAGCTTGCTGAATGCACACTTCTCTATTGGAAATACTGGCAAAGAACAAATGATAGGTTCAAGGCACGGTGACCTATGGCAAAGAAAAGTGACGACGGTAAGAACTGCCCTTCCTCGAAAAGGGATACACATGGGGCAGGTAATTTTCTTTCGATATTTGCGGAACAGAACCAAGAGAAGAGGTGCCTACTTTATTGCATTCGCAATGAATTTACTAGTATTAGATGTTATCAATTCTTTTTCATAGAACGTTTTACTATGTAATCTTTATTTAAATATATCAAGATATTCAATTAATTCATCAAGAATCTAAATGTAAGGAGCACAAGAGACAGGACAATTGGCAACAACCCAGAATCTTTTGCATTTCTTGGCAGAATTGGCCCATGCGCATGTTTTCACACTGCCGTTCTTTGGATGAAGGAAACTCGAGCTATTGTCAGATGGAGCACAACTGGTGATCGTTGCGCATGCTAGAGGGCACAATGATGAAATGGACTGCCCATCATCTGCAGTTTTCGCACATCGTACGTTAGCGTTTTTCCCTACCCATTTGCATTGTTTATTCTTTGCATTGAATAGGAACTTTCTATCTGAATCCAAGCATGATGTCGGCTGAGGAACTTCGTCTTCTTCTGGTCCGACATCTGGCTCGTCCTCTTCCTCCTCACAGTCTTCACCTTCACATGGCTCTTCATCTTCCGGCTCCTCTTCCTCCTCACAGTCTTCACCTTCACATGGCTCTTCATCTTCCGGCTCCTCTTCCTCCTCACAGTCTTCACCTTCACATGGCTCTTCATCTTCCGGCTCCTCATCTTCCGGCTCCTCTTCCTCCTCGCAGTCTTCTCCTTCACATGGCTCTTCATCTTCCGGTTCCTCTTCCTCTTCCTCCTCATTTGGATTTTCTGGAACGGTAGGAGTGCAGGACAATGAAGGATCGTCAGGCCAAGATTTTGGAATCATGGAAGTATTCGATGAACTTTTCCTTGGAAGTTGACTAACAATGTCAGTCGCCTCATCTGCAATCAAAGTTCTAACATCGCTATCACACATTGCTCCTGTTGCGGCCGTATTTTGAGTTAGAAACTGGTCACAAGTGCAGGGTGGATTATAGGAAGGGTTCCCCTGATCTTCAATGGGGCAGTTGTCAATGATATTTTGCAGGACGGAAACCCCATCTCTTTCTTGCCACCCATTCATAAAATCCACATGAAATACATCTCTTTCATCAGCGAGGACGTAGTCAACTTCAGCGCCTCTATAATTCCCAATTCTAATAAAGAGTTGTACCTGTGGTAGACGTAGTGGATGGCTAGTTGGACATGGACCTTTCAGAAAGAAGAAACATTAGAGATGTGTGTGAACAAAGGCAAACATCAAAAGAGAGAGAATATATAGTACTTACCTGCAACTTCACCATTCAAGGTGTATGCCACATGTGATTTATGGTCTGGACTATCACTGTCTCCATTTGCACAAGTAGGCATCGACATTGCCATTCCGAGGAAACCACAATTTTGTTTCGGAAATTCAACTTTACCGAATGTCGAGGTACAATCCTCCTCACCATTGACAATGTTACAACACTCAGTGAAAAAGTTACCACCAGATTCTCCTCCCTGGTTTGCGTTTGCTTGATCAGAATAAGCAATCATACGAAAATCTTTTGGGAAAGCTTTTGTATCAGCAACACTATTATCCCAACGATAGTATGGGCTGGTTTCGAGGTTGCTAACTCTTGTATAAGTTGGAGACGCATCTCTTGTCTTCTCGTAGATGCTAGGGTGCTGAGTAAATAAATATTTAGTAAGAAAACGATATGAATTAGACAGAACATTTTTGAAATGTATATTTCGCTTACCCAGTACAAACTTTGATTCTCAACGAAAGGAGAAGTACTCAAGTTACTCGAAGTGTTTCTTAAGTCGTCGTTTGAAGTTTTTGGATGAAAGTTAAGAGGACCATAGAATGTATGAACATGATCACTCAAATCAGTTTCAGTAATGATAGGATCTGTTCTAGCATGTCCAGATGGTGATCCATAGAAAAGGCACATCTTGACCATGTTTCCTGTACCTTCTTCAATCTGAGCTACGGATGCGGGAGCAAACCAGAATGCACTGATTAATCCAAGGTTGAGTGCTGCAGTAAAGTTAGTTACTTTCATTTCTTAAGTCGATATTGTAGTTTCAAGATATATTTTTGAAGTGTTTTGGTTTTATGAGACCAAGCAAAAAGAAGGATGGCATTTGGAACGATCAAAAACAATGACTATAAATTGAACGATTACAAAAGAAAGGACTTTTTATCTCTCCCACCATGTCATTATACGTTTAGCTCATCTACTTTTAATAAAATAGCTTATAGTAAAAATAAAAAGTTTTCTTTTCACAAAACAGGGAAAATGCTTTTTATGTAAACCCATTGATACGTTTCAATATATCTGGGACATGAAGTGGAACATTATATAGTAATTTGTGTCATGGCTTGCAGAGAAACACATAGACCTAGATACTACATACGGTTGACGAGGAACATATTAACTATTGTTTTGAATTCTGACGCATACATTCAAGGCAAGTATCTCCTTTAAAAAGTAAATAAGAAAAGAATAATCGAAATTCTTGAAACCATTGAACATTCCCTTTTCAAATGTAAGTACAGTACTTAGATGTAAGAAGTAAGTGAAAGTGGAAATGACTGGCTTTCAATGCTTTCCCAGGTTTGGAAAAAGAGTGTCTCTTCTACTTGGAGGGACGACTCATCGACTCGTCGACCCTCGACTCCGTTGGATAATTAGAAGGAATTTTTCATTCTTGTTTTTGGCAAAATAGTAGAAATATTTCTTGACATTCTTGTTTTATCCAAAAATAGACATATATTCAGGCTAAAACAGTTACCCCCCCTATGATTTTTGTGTGACCGAGCACTAGCTGGTTTTGCTCACTTGATGAATGAAGCAAACAAACAGCACCGCATCTAAATAAAAGCGTGTTCCTTCCTCTTCGTTCACCATCACATCACGTTCCTTATTTAGAATCGTCTATTAGACATTTTCATTAGAATCACCGTCAATACTTGTTAACCACAAGTTTTGCATCCATCGAGCACTGTTGCTACATATCCTATAATAGTTGAAACAAATATTCATAGAGTTCTCTGGTAGAGAATGCCACCTTCTAGTAGTACACCACAACAGAAGCCTCCTTCATCAGGGTCTTTCATGTCACCTAGTTGCTGCTTCACTTGCGACGATTTTGACCTTGGGGAATTGTTATCCTGGACTGGATTAACTGATATCACCGAAGAGACAGCTGATACTAATTCCGATATAGAGTGGCAACCTGAAAATAAAAGTGATAATGACACTGTAACAGGGACACCGCTCTACAAGAGCAAAAGCAGCATCACACAGTCTCGAAACAATAAATATGCACCCGTTGAACCCAAGAGATCCAATTCTTTCTCAATCAAGAAGAGATTTCACAAAGTTAGAGTTTATAATCAGCAACAACCACAGCACCCTCCTCCAGTCATCGCACTAAGCAGAAGTTCCTTCAGTTATGGCTCAGTTTCGTCGGCTGAATCAGCCCTTGAGAATACAGAAGTAGATAGACATCAAGATGAAAGAAGGATTCAGCGGAAAAAGAAAATGACAGCTCATAAAGCATGTTCAAAGCATAATCCCTGCAACTCAAAAACTGAGTCAACACCATGTCGGAATGCATCGGGTAATAGCACGGTTGGGAATTATTCCTCTTGTGGGGAAATCGACTTTGCAGCTCGTCACGAGCAATTAATCAACGCTTTATTTGAAGATGCAAAGCATAGAAGTGAATCTAGAATACCAGCTACTCCCCCTCCGCATGCCTCGGATATAGCCATGACTCCTCCCCGAACACCTAGCTCGAGAAAAATTTACAAAAGTGAAATTGAAACACCGAGTGCAGTGATGTCGACATCCGCAAGTTCTAGGTATTCGCGTCGATCGTCAACGTCTCATAATTCAGATTTGCTCAGTCCTTCATCACATCAATTTCAGAGAAATATTAAAACAAGGAGAAAAAGCGTAGTTTGTACTTTATCTGCTATGCGACAATATCAAAACAAACAAATGCACAAGAGAAAGGACTCGAGAAGACACCGAAATGGAAGTGTTGCATCTAGTTTATGCTCTACTCCTTGTAGGACGAATGAAGATTCTTCCTTCACCTCATTTTCAACTTTGCAATCCAGAGGAGATACCGCACACTCATTTTTGCACTCGCAATGTAATTTACAAAAAGATAGCGGGAAAGGTGTGGATCCAGGTTCTAGTATTACAGCTAAAGGAAAAGAGAATGCAATGGCAAAATTAATTGAAAAAATGGATTTGTTGGCAGAAGTGGATCAAGAGGGTACTTTTTCTAATGCAGTCTTGACTCGTGTACCTGGTAAAAATATGACCGCTGCAAGACGTGAAATCAACTTTGATAATTCAGATCCGTGTATGAAAGAAGGTTTCATAGAAACTAGATCAATGCTTGCTGTAAAAATGGGTTTCATGTCATTGAAATATGGTATAATTGTCCATTGGAATGAAGCAACTGGTTTGGCGGAATTGATTGTCTTGAGAAAAATGTGCTCAGATTCTTTCATGAAGGTAAAACAATCACAAAAGGGAAAGAGCTGGAGAAAGCGTATGCGAAAAATGAGTGCAACTGCTGCTATGAAAGATGCACCTACTATTACATCACCGCAATCAATGGATATTGGCGGTTCTTCAGATTCTGTGTTTGATGAGTTACAAATCGAGACAGCTGAGACGTTATAAATAATAATAATAACTATATAAATCATATGTAAATACTTGTATACGTGTATGGTGTTGACTAGGAGGGGTTGATGAAGTTATATAGGGAAAGAAATTATTGTATTGAATGCAGTCACCGTCTATGAAAAAAGCAAATCGCCAATGACGGGCTTTGTTCTAAAATAGCCAAAATTGATAAAGAAATTACATTTTAGTCTGATCTTTTGATTTCTTGGTGTCAACATCATTCTTCACATCAAACAGCATCAAAATGACTTCTGTTTCCTCTTTCTTCACCTCAACCACATAAGATTGAAGAAACTTATAACAATACACTTTACAATACTTAGAAAACTGAACGTAACCCCGAAATATTGAAATCACTAGTCCGTGATTATACAACAAGAAATAAGAAACGCCAATGGGAAACTGCTTACATCGCGAAACTACAACGGAGACAACAATAGCTCCACGTTATGAACCCCCACCAGAGATAGTGAAAGTTGAAGTTCAGCCGGAGTCCGAGATCACTCAGCCTCAGACACCATTGAACACACCTGTTCGTCAAAGAAAGGTAAAGCAGGTTTCAAAGCTTGACTTAATGTTTATGGGCCCTACCAGCACTGCGGATCATAAACCTCACCATCATGATTCTAGAGGACCTAATGCTCATTCAACTACATCAATATCTTCTTCAACAACTGACATATCTATAGACCCAGATGAAACATCTTCATCCATGTGCCAGATCGGAGACACACATACCAAAAATGGTAACTATGGGGAAGCAGTGAAATGTCATAAGCGTGCCTTGGCTATGCACAAAAAAGAAAGTGGTGGATTACAGAATGAACAGACAGCCAAGCACTATGACAAACTTGGAAGTGCGTACCATGATAGTGGAGCAGCTAATCGGGCTGCTACCTATTACCATAAAGCACTAACTATTCGAATGAATCTTCACGGTACGTCAAATGATGTATATAAGCTTTCGTTATTAGACTTTCGAAGAAAAGCTAAACGTCTTCTTTTTTAGGTGAAGATCACATGTCTACAGCACGATCCTTGGATAAGGTTGGATCAGCGTATGCAGAACTTGGAGATTACGATCGGGCTTTGAATTTTCATCATAAAGCAAAACATGTTAAAAAGAAATTACTAGGCCGAGAAACAGAAGAGACAGCAAAAAGCTTTTGGAATATAGGAGATGTCCATTATAGGAAACAGGATTTTGACACTGCACTTACATATTTTAATAAAGCAAAGGATGTGCAAGAAAGCATTAGTGAATCGCATCCAGACCTTATAGCATCAAGAAAAAGCATCGCATTAGCTCAGAAAGGAAAAGGCGAAGCCGAAAATGACACTTGATGAGAGAGATACATGTCTATTTTATTTACACACTTCTATGCTATTTATTTTGTATTATCAGCAATAATAGTCACAACTTTTACAATAGCATCATATTCTCATATTTTCTATCAAATCGAAATAGTTCAAACTTCCATGCCAGAATCATTGTCATCACTACCACTGTCTACACCTCGACTCATGCTTTCAAGTGACTGAATTGGACTTTCGACTCCAGACGATGCACGAATCTGACTAGCGTCGGTTTGAGGGGAATATTCACCACTTCGACTCATATAACTTCTCATTCTAGAAGCAGTTCCAGCAGAAGTTGGAGTATATCCATAGCTACTTCTTCCGCCACTTGACATTCGGTTTCTAGAAGCCCTCATTGTTCTAGATCGATTTGGACTCATTGATCTAATCCCGGTTGCATTAGTACCTATTGGATCTGGAGCTGGAGTCTCGGCTATTGATTGTAAAAACTCTTTTTCTTTCTTTTCTTCTTCTTCCAAAATATATAATGCACTCTCAAGTTGGTCATCTTGGGGAACAACCCAAATCGATTGCATCATTGAATGCAGTGAAAAGTTTGACATGTTCAAAGTCAATTTCGTATGTCTCGTATGTAAGAAGGACTTTCGTGTTTATTATGCCAGAGAAAAATGTAATGTTTTTCGAAGGACTAGCAGTCAAGCAAGAAAAGTACGCATTACCAAGCACCAAGCAAAGTAATTCTGTAATTAACAGCACAGATTCAGCAAATAGAAAGTAAGGTACGAGTATTCATATCATCACAACATTTTTCAGAGGAACGAGGAACGAACAACGAACGAGGTAGCTGACTTTGCTAGATGAGGAAATACCACGTATTTCAGTAGAAGGTTCACAAAATAGGTTACACAACTTGTTGTATTGGATTTTCATTATCACTTTTCGAAATCCATTTGAGTTTTATCAGCATGAAAACCTACTTCCTAGCACGGTCTCCTCCTGGTTTGGTGTTTGAAATCTCAACATGTAAATAATAAAAGCTTGTTTTAATTTTAAAAAGTTTTGTATTATCACTGGTGTGCTTCGCACTTACTCAAAATGCAAAAAAGGTGAGAAGGAATCGCACATTTTTTGTATTTGTTGGGCTATGCCACGCATACACATTTCGGCAAGCGAAAGTGTAATGCGTGGCTGATTCTTTTCAATAAAATAATTTTGCAAAAGTTGAGTGAATGAGCGATTCAAGTGATATGAATATATGAAGAAGAATCCAATCTAACAACGTACGTAGTCCTACTTAGACTAAAATCAATAGCCAATACAAATGCCTCTATCCATGATGACATAATGAACAATTTTCTCTTCAACCATTAAAAATTTTCCCTTGTTGAGAGATAGTAAATGCAATTTGAAATGACTGTACTGAATTTGTCTTTTTCAGTGCTACTTTTCAGAGAAACTTTTTCATCATCAAATTGAATCTGGGTCAGTTCCTATTTTCAAAGAAACATAGCATTATTCAAGGATCTCAAGTAGAGTCGAGTTGACTGTTTTGAACAGCAGATTGGTGCTTTTTTGCGCTAATTATTTGCAATCAACATTTGAAAAGAGAAAGGCGTGAAAAGGAAGACGTACAGCTTGTGATGGCCGTGATTATGTGCTCCGAAATATTTTAGTAAAAATCGTTTTCTTTTCAACAAAATGAAAGAAATATTCATTTTGGCTGCGCGCATGGATTGAATGTATTTAGGAGATAGATCGCTAGATCTAATCAATATACATGAAGGTGTTGATTGTTGTTATATTCAATTGGAGATACCATCCATTACTTTTTTCGTGGTCTTTGTTTTTGTTGTACAAGCTGGTGTGAGTCTGAACTCAAAAGAACTGACAATTGTGAGTAGGAGTAGGTTAGCAAGTTTGGCCATCATGCATTGATCTAGTGTGGTACTTGCTCCTCTTACATGCTCAATCTTGTCTCTTAGTTCTCGACATTGTAAAATAAAGGTGTTGATATGTTTTATGTAATACCGTTTCTGATAAGTTATGGTATGGTTTGGTTAGTTATTGTGTTCTATTAGTTGTTGGTTTTGTACATATTCATAATAAGAAAGGTAAGGTACCTATTGTATCTGTAATGTGTTGCTGCAGTTTCATGAAGTTGCTGTTATGTTTGTTCCTGTTCGTTCGTTGACCGATAAAAAACGGAAAAGTATAGAAAGTAGGTATGGTAGATAAAACAGCTATGGTGATGTTTGGCTAGTAATTATTTAATAGTTGATTAGCTGATTGACAGGTGTCATGTAATAACGGTGGGTTTTGGCAGGTGAATTCAAATCGTACAGACCCCGAAATTTGCAAGTTATGTAGTTTTTTGATTTTAGATGCGCGATCAGGACCCTCCCCCATCGCGCGGGGGTGTAATGATGGCGGTAGTGCTGAGGCGCAGGCCGTGAAACGAGAGAAGAAGGAGAAAACGGCTTGAAATTATCCCTAGCTAGGTACGAATTCCGAATGGCTAGTCATTACAATGACGTCCCACAAACATACCTTAAACGATCTCATCAGTGATTTTTTCATACATATGAGTTTTGGATTCTATTTTAAGCATAGTATTTAAACTCCCTTGGTGTATTCGTCACGGTATTTCTTGCACATTTCTACGAATTCATCGATCTTCATCTCACCCTTGACTTCATTGTCTCTGGTTCTGATATTTACACTGCCGTTTTCTACCTCACTCTTTCCTACAATTAATTGGAAGTTGTATTGGTCAACCTGGGCATTTCTTACCTTTTTCTGGAAGGTAGACTTAGAAGAATCAACCTCCGCGTAGAATCCATTGTCATGAAGCTTTTGCCTTACACCCTCACAGTATTCAACGAATTCTGCGTGAACTGGAACAAGCATAACCTGTCTTGGACTTATCCAGAAAGGCCACTTTCCACCCCAATGCTCACAGAGTACAGCAAACATACGTTCTACACTTCCAAGCATTGCACGATGTACCATAACAGGTCTTGCAAATTCCTTGCCCTTCTCCTTAGATCCAGTGCTATATTTCAAGTCAAATCGAATTGGAAGTTGGAAATCCAACTGAACAGTAGCACATTGATGTACACGCTCCATTGCATCCATAACCTTGATATCAATCTTTGGACCATAGAACGCTCCATCCCCAGGGTTTACTCTCCATCCTCCCTTTCCTGCAAATTCGTCCATAGCATTGGCCAAAGCAGTTTCTGCGCGTTCCCAAAGTGCGAGTTCTCCTAGTGCCTTCTTTGGTCTGGTAGAAAGTTCAAGCTTGTAAGTCATTCCAAAAACATCATATACTTCCTTCATAAAGTTAAGAGCTCCAAGAACCTCTTGCTCGATTTGATCATCTCTACAGTAAATATGCGCATCATCTTGTTGGAAACGTCTTACACGAGTAAGTCCAGTCAAAGCTCCACTAAGTTCGTTTCTATGCAATACTCCAAAATCAGCGAGACGAAGTGGTAAATCACGGTAGGATCTAATAGAGTTTCCAAACATCAAACAGTGTCCAGGACAGTTCATTGGCTTCATTGCCCAAGTTGCTCCTTCTACATCAAAAGAAAACATAGCATCTTGGTAATGAAGTGCATGGCCAGATTGATGCCAAAGATCAAGATTGTAAATATTTGGTGTAATGATCTCATCATATCCCTTCTCCCAGTAGTGCTTCTTGATGAAGTCAATTAGTTTGTTGTAAATACGAGCTCCACGTGGAAGCCAGAAAGCAGATCCAGGAGAAAGTTCATGGAACATAATGAGTTCTTGCTTGGTTGCAATACGACGATGGTCACGTTCCTTAGCCTAAATTGAAAGAAAGAAAGTTGTAAGAGAAATGTTCGAACAGAAGAAAGCTTCAACTCGTATATTATTCAATGCTCAGATAGAAATACATTTTCTCGCCATTGCTTGTTGTACTCAGATAATGAGATTCCAAATGTATACATTCATCATTGCCCTTATAGTATATGTTTTTGCTCCTTCGCTCATGTGACGTACCTGCAGATAAAAAAGTGCGTGAGAAAACAGTACGAAGTAAAGTAAAAAGAGAAGTGACATTGTTTTTGCGTTCAGATATATTATACATGCTTTTCTCACTGCACAGAGTGCTCAGTATTAATGAGATTCCGTTTGTATTATTCATCACCACTGCTAATGACAATCCCTTTCCAAAACGAACATATTTGTCACTCACCTTCTCTTGGTTCTCCTTCCAAACTTTCAACATCTTCTTATCTGGGAAACTAATTCCATACATTCTCTGAAGAGAATCATTATCAGTATCTCCAAGCCATGCAGACGCACTGTGTCTGGTAGCAGCAAAAGCCTTTACTCTTCCAGTGTGAGGAACATGAGGACCTCTACAAAGATCAATAAGATCTCCGCACTTGTATACAGTGGTGCGTGTTCCGTCAGGAACCTTGGTCTTGATGATTTGCTCCTTGAATGGGTTTCCAGCAAATAGCTCGAGAGCTTCTTCCTTTGTTACAACTAGACGATGGAACTTTTGCTTTGACTTGGTGATTTTCTGTACTTCCTTCTCAACTGGCGCATCTGCAGATTTTCAAAATCAAAACGAATGAAAAGTAAGCAAAAATCATGTACTGGTACAGACAAAAAAAACATCTTGACACTCCAAACTTACAGTCATCCTCCTTAAATGCGTCATTAGTTCCCATGTAGGAATCATAGTAGAAACCTCCCTTCAATGGAGGTCCAATAGTAAGACGACATCCATACAAGTGCTCCAAAGCTTCACCCATCATATGTGCACTTGAATGCCAGAAAACAGTCTTTGCATCTTGATCAGCATCAAATTTGAGAAGCTCCAATTTTGCAACATTTCCTACAAGTGGGCGAGTCATATCCCACAATGTAGCCTTATTTGCATCACTATCATCTGCATCTTGTTCCATTGCATCAGCCAAAGTATCTTCTCCCTCCATACCATCTTCAGCAAGATTGTAATCGCTCACATAGTCTTCATAGGTGACACGAGCAACAACAGATGCATCTGCAAGTCCCTGACTAATCACACATGCAACATCATATGGACTAGTTTTCCAAGCCATGAAGCTCTCGCCATCTTTGGACTTGTCCAAAACATTTCCATCAGGCATAACAACTTTGATTGCTACAGGAGTCTTCTTTGCGAGTTCCTCATCTCTCCTAGCAGAAATCTTTGCATATGTCTCCTCGCGCGACTTGAGCCATTCAGGATTAGCAGTACGCTTCTGGAAGGAATCTCCTCCGATAAGATTTGTAGTGGAATCATCCATTCTAGGTCCAGTAGAAGCCTTTGCACGACGGCCTTGAAGGCCATCTTTGCTCTTTGACGAAGCTGCATCAGGCTTTGGCTGAGAAACCCCCGGTGCGTCAAGAACTGCAAACTTTGCAGTCTTGTTGAGGGAAACTTCCTTCGATCCTTTATCTTTCTTTCCCATGCTTTACGTAGATTTTATTATGGAATGTGTTTCTCAGAAAGATTTTCCACATGTTTTGTTTTGAGTTTTGTGGGCAGCGAGAGGCTACTAGGGTAGCCTTTTTGACGAAACAAAGGAGAAGGAAAGAAAAAGAAATTAATAAATAGCTAGCTAATAGACTTCTCTACAGCGGCTAGTTAATTGATGAAAATGAGGTCATCCTATTCGTGGTCAATGACGAAACCAGATGTCAGCAAATGTGTCACACACTACACTTTTTCCTTTTCTTGACATCCTCCAATGCATATTTCAATCCAACGTTCATCTTTTCTTCAATTCGACATAAACATTCAACATTGCATCAACATATACTAAACTCTATTCACCAACATTAAGTATATATCTTTTGCTAACATATTGATTCAGATTCAGCTGTTCGCTTTGAGTGGTGAAAGATTTACATATGCTTTCCAGCTGACACGTGAGAAAGCTATCCGATCATATTCTACAGAACTGTTTCTTAGTTATCAATCAATCGCAGCATCTCTTCCAAAGGAGACAAGCAAGGAAGCCCAGCTCCTAGATAGACCTAGACTGCGGAAGACTATTCCTAGTGGACAAAATCAGTTGCCTCTTCATATTAGAATTGCAAAGGTAAGATACGGTATTCTTCTTTACATCTTTTTGTAAATTCGTGCATTATCATGAGTAAACTTCAACTACTGACATCTCAGAACTTTGCGTTGATCTCATAGGGTATTTATGAAGAATCCTTGCCATGGATAGTGTCATTTATTTTACCTCTGTTAGCGTCATTTGCATTACAGAGTAATATCCCATTATGGTCTCATCTTTTTGCTGAAACGTCATTTCTAATTTATTGTACCCATAAAATGTTGAACAAACTGAATGTACCAACTGATATTGAAAGTCCACTTAGGCAATGGGAAGATGTCGCTAATCTTGTGTGGCAGTCCCAAGACAATATTGACGATAGGCGTGAATTTCTCATGGGTTGGTTCTATGATAAAAAATTTGAAAAACTTCGTATGGAAGATGCAATTTCATATCTAGCTTGGATGAGATATGGACTTCCCCTTGAGTATGGAGTTTTGACAGAGGAAGAGATATCATCGTTGTGCGAGTTTGATTTACCATTGCTTCTCGATCATGTAAATGACGGAAAAGAGTTACCAGCTAGGATGGAAAATGAATCACCTTTGCCATTCATTCGTTTTAATTGCGAGCCACTTCGTTATCGACACAAATCACTTCTCTTCTACGGTGTTACTCATGGAGCCAATTATATTTTCCAGCAAATGCTAAAAAAATCTGGCTTCGAGTTTGTACCCGCAAAGAATGCAGATACAGATCTTTCTTATTGGTATCGCCTACCATCTGCACATGATCAAAACTTATCTGAGAAACAGGAGTCAAAACCACTTGTTTTCATTCATGGTGTAGGAGGTTTGGGATTCTGCAATGGACTTGTACAGGATTTGAAGGACGCGACTGCAAGTGATAACGTTCCAATTGTCTTGATCGATCTACCACACGTTTCTCTTCGAATGTACGACGAAATTCCTCAGATCAAGGCTCAAACAACAGCAATATCCCAGATTCTGGATGATATCAATGAGAAAGTAGGAAATTTTTCACATGGTAAAGCTACCCTTGTAGGTCACAGCTATGGAACAGTTGTAATGAGTTGGCTTGTACAAAGCGAGCCAGATAGAATTGGTGGATGTGTCTTTTTAGGTAAGTTTTCACCATGCTTCGATCTATTTTTCTCGATATGAAGACAAATTTCGTAGCTTACATAATTCATTCGACATGTCTCAGACCCAATATGCTTTCAATTACATTTAAAGACAACCCTATTCAATTTTCACTTACAAAGAGTTGATCAACACGTCCAGAAAGGCAAACCATGGTCAAATCCTTTCGCGTTGGAGTCACTTGTAAATCTTGCAGGGACGGAGATGCATACTAATTATGCAATGCTGAGAAAATTCTCTTGGGCAAGGTGAGTAATGAATCCCATCATTACAAAAGAAAATTCCATTTCATATAGACAGTCTCAAAAGCAACTTTTTTGCAATATCTTTGTTGGAAACATTTTCTTGCATATGATATAGCAATGCTCTCTGGCCGACAGATCTAGTCAGTAAAGGAATCCCGAGCAAAGTCTTGTTAAGTGGCAGTGATGAAATTGTTCCTGTGAGAGATGTAGAACGCCTATTCCAAGATTTCTCGGATCATGTAGAAACACATACATTCGAAAATGCCAGCCATGGTGACATGTTTGTGGACGAGAGTATGAGGTCATTGGCTCTTGAAAAAATAATTTCCGTCATGAACTTGTCGCGCCAAATTGAGAATGATGAAACGAAGCTAGGCACCAAACATGAATTATTATTAACAGATCCTGTCACAGTTTAAATGATAATAGAAGCTTCTTCCGCAGGAATTCTTGCTACGAAAATGAAGGCTACGTTTGGTGGTACGAGAAGCATTTCTATGGTTTTCAATGATAAGCTTCTTAGTAAAACAGTACGCTCTGCCTGAAAAGGTATAATATTCCTAAAAAAAAATCAACAGAACAAATCTACTCCAGAAATATTATAAGAAGCAAGTACTTTAATAAAATAAATTGTACATGAACTCGCGCTTCAGACAAATACAAATGCAATTTCAGTCGTGAACCATATTAGGTCAGATGTAAAAATTAGGAAACTTTTCAAAAAACAATCTGGGTTTCGATGGAATTCATATGTTCTAAACAAAAATAAAATGTCTACTATATGTTCCATGTATCTTTGACATATTTTTCGTACATGTATGTATGGAAATATTTTCATGAACTGGAATCTATCTATGGTTCTTATGGCAGCTTATTGGAACTAGATAGTGTGCTGCTTCCTTTTCCTATACCTTTGAAGATGTTGTACTTTTGCGTTGAAGTCGTTAGTCTGCCTTACTTGTTTATCTTTTTATTTTATTAATTGGATGGATACGTATTGATTTATATGTGTGATTGTGATGGAAGGTATATTGTGACGTATTTGACGGTCAATAAATAGCTATATTGGCTTTTCATCGGATTTATGTTTTTGCTCACTTTTTGTACCCTTCTATTTTTTCACTGTAGTGCAGCGGCAATCTACTATTTTCCGACTGACGTCGCCATCTAGCAAGAGAGAGGAAGTGTGGGAGCAAAGTGGTGGTGGAGATTTTTCATCAAATACGGCAGTTGTTGTGGTCTTTTATTTTGGCGCCATTTTTGTCTTTTTGGCTCGCACCTATCCAAGATCTAACTAGGTAATTGGATTCTAATCATTTCTATTGTGAATCAATTTGAGAAAGATCAGTGCTAGTCACATCTCATCAAAAATATATCAACGAGGAATATATAGTTTTTCATTATTGGCGTTGTGAAGGTACCTTTTAAAAGTATGAGTAGTACTCCGTCGGAACATGAAGCTAATGGCGGTACTGCAGTACAGCGTGGCAAGAGGAAGACGCGGAAATCTATGAACTACGGTGATCCCTACAAGTCCTCACAAGCACCAAAGGAAGCAGCACTAGATACCTTAGCTGCTATGATTCTATCTAGAGTTGACGAAGTTGAGCATGAAAAGGCGGTTTGGGAGGATGCGGATCGAGTAATGAGAAATCACATTTTACCTAAAACGCTCCCATGGGCCAAGCCAAGAATTGAGCTTCTCCGTTCACTTCCGCGGGATATTGAAGATATGCCTGGAGTTTGGCACGCGGGTGAAGATCAATCAGGAGATGTGTATAGGAAAGATATTAACAGTGGTTTATTTGGTTATGGGATGCATGATTCGGGTGGTCTATTGAAGGCAGACTTAAGTACTACAACTCCTCAAGTATCATTTCCACCAAAACCGGGCACCGGAATTAGTGATATGCCATCAAGTCCAACGCGAACTCCTACTCGAAGAAGGGCTGCTATTGGCGCAGAAGAAATTCTGCACCATTTTCATGAAGAGACAAACTTAGAATGTAATGATACTTTCACTGCTGCTGCCAGAAGATCAGAGGATCCAGGGATTATTGAACTTGCAGGTTTGTATTTTTCCAATACATCATATGTCAAACTCGCCCTCTAATTTATCTAACATTTTTATCTTGCTCATGTTTTTAGTGAAGCTCCCTTTGCCATCAAAGACCACGGCTCTCCTCAAGTTCCACAATCATAGGATACCTCAAGATACAATCACTTCCGAGAAAATTTTGCAGGGAGAACGAGCTGAAACATGTTCCAAGATGCCTCTATATTGGGACAAGGTTGATGGCAATTCTTTTCAAGAACCTCCAGCCTTTGTTAAGGATGAGGACATTGAAGAGAAGCTTCCAGATGCTAAGGACTTTTCCATGTATACCTACATGAAAGAAAGAAGCAACAGGAAAAGAAAAATTGAGGAGTTGACAAAGGCCTGTTCGCGAAATTGGAAGATATCTGTCAAGTTTGCGAACACTAGTAGTAGATCCAATCTAGCTCCAAATGTGAAGAATGCGATGGTTCTTTTGGCTGAACTCCCTTCATATGTCCAGAATGGGCAGTCTTTAACATATGAATCTGCACTTTTGAAAGACAAGGAAGAAGGATTGCGAGAGAAGCTTGGTTCTTATGACTGTAGAGCAACAGCACTCACCACGTCCATGTCATTTGATGCGATGGACAGCACCAAGGGCTCAAAAGCAGCCGGGAGATCCAAGCGTCTAAATGTAGGAAGGACAAGGCTCATTTGGTCAGGAGTTTCTAATGCTGGGAACAAACTTAACTTCTCTTCACTCCTTTCTGGGGAGAAACTGGATTCTGGCAGCTACAAAAGACCGAAGGATGTGAAGGTAATGATTCGCCTGAATGGGAACATTATCCAAGAAGAAATGGAAGAGGACTCTGATAAAAAGCGCAGCAGAGAAATCTTCTCTGAAAAAATTTCTTGGTCCAGCAGTAAGGTTTCCCAGGCTATAGAGAATGCATGCCCAACAGCAAATGATGTTTCTACTGTAACCGAACAAAGAGAAGATAGTGATGAAGATGGACCATGTTACTTTCCAGAGAATGTACATTGTACTGTGGATTGTGTTGGTTACTTTGGATCTCTCATGGCGGGTAAGAATATCCCTAACGAAGAGACCAATATCAAAACGCCATCAGGCATTGAGAAGACCTTTGACCGTCCTCAGTTTATTTGTATGCCTGTGGATGAAGGTTACTTGCGTGTATTTCCTTCACACCCTGGCAATTTTCGTCCAATTAAAGGATTACAGAAAATGCTGTCTAAGGTTGCAGCTTCATCCAATGGTACTGATATTTCTCAAATTTTGTCCAACGTCAGATCTTCACCCTCCAAGAAATTACACTGTTCTGTATGTTGGCTTCCACATTTTCCTAAGAACAAAGTATACCAATGCCAAAAGTGTGACATGCCATGTCATATTTCATGCTGCCAAGGGCGTCCTATCTACGAGAATAAGAGTGACACTCCGTCCTCATGGATCTGTGCAGTATGTGAAAACACTCCATACACAGAAGTTCTCCGGCAAAAACCAGAAAATAATGCCCCTAGTGTTCAAATACCTAGCAGAAAGTCTCAGAGAAGTCCTAAAGTTCCTGTGCGATACAAAGATAAAGAATTCAAAATCGAAGGATCTTTCTGGTATAGTAGTTATCAGACGAAGTCGACTAAAACGGATCTTCCAAAGTGCACATTATGTCCACACTCTGGTAAGTAGTGAACATCTGATCTCAATTTCGTAATTATAAAAAAAACTCACTCTGTCATTTTTATTAGGTGGCGCAATGAGAATCACATCTATTGACAAGTCAGGAAATAAGAGATTTACACATGAAGTTTGTAGAATTTGGTGTGGTAGAGGGGAGCAAATTTCTTCACCTACAGAATGCAATGAAAAAACTCGTTCCTTGCAGAAAAGTGTTACAAACCGCTTTACTCATGACTTTTGTTGCGTCTGCGGGAAGAGCGAAATGCACAACATGGGTTCAGAAAAAGAGGAGATCATGTTTTATGATGAAGCAGAAATTGAAGAACATGTAAATCCAAATAAGAAGGGGTTAGTTAATTGTGGTGCGAATGGCTGCAAGGTTCACTTTCATCCAATGTGTGCCCTTCTATACACAAAGTTACTCCCAGAAGCGAAGAACAGTTTTGATAAGAAAGTTCGCTCAAAGCCTTCAAAATCTTCCGAGGAAGATGATGAGAAACTTACTCGAAGGTTCACATTTGATATCTTGAAGGTGAAACAACCAAATGAGGAAACTGGAGAAATAAACGAATTTACAGCCCCCGTTGCATTTTGCCCTTGGCACAATCCAGAAAGACCCATCGACATGCAGGGCCTACCTCCAAAGGGCAGTAAAATGATGAAAAATGTGGCGAAAAATATACATATTCCTTATCAATCATGAGGCAGGGCAGTTTTCGAATTATCGTAATGAAAGGTTTTGTGCAGTTGCCATATATTTCTATTTTGAACCTAAGCAGATGAAAGCTGAAAGTAGACTAGCATGAATAGCAAATTTTAATTATAAAAGAGAGAAAGATTATTGAAAAGACAAGTGAAAATGTACAATGACATCCATCAAGTTCAAACACGGCAAAAAAGTCTCGAAAAGGCCTGTAGAAATATCCCTATCAAGTAGGGTCCAGACTGAAAACCGTTACTTTTCAATCCCAGCTTTGGCGAAGTTCATTTTGGTCTCCACATCTAGAAAAAAATTTCAAGTCAATCATTTAATTTAGGTCGACTCCATAAGCATACATGTAAAGAAGGGATGGCAGTCAATCATCTACATCGCGACTATAGACCGCGACAGAGAGGATGGACATCATCTCAGCTCATCCGAGTTTTGGTAATCATTGCTGGGATATACATTGGCTGGATGATATTTGTTCTTCAAAACCTAGGCCAATTTGATTCTGGATCTGATGAAATTGATCTTGAGACCAAATCTGAACTGACTGTAAGGCTAAGAGATTTCATCAATATCCAAAAGGCTCGTCGAATTTTTGGCAAGGGAAAATCAACACTTAAAAAGTTCAGGTTCGGAGCAAACACTCATGGGGGCAAAGACGAGCCAGAACCAGAGGACTGGAGTACCATTAGGGAACCAGTAAGAGCTCAACTATCCGATTATAAATTTGACAAATTTGATATAAAGAGAGCTATGCACGGCTTTCCCAATGGTATAAAGCCACTGACTGCATATGTTGAACAGACTAATTTTAACAATGAAATACCAGATACACGTTCAAGGGGCAAAAAGGGTGATGACAAAGACCATGGGGAGCCTCCAAAATATAAACATCCACTTCCTGTACGAAAGACTAAACCAAGTGATCTCTTGGCTTTTCAGTACTCAAAAGTAGACTCTTGTGATCAATTGCAAGCAAAATTACCAACCGATGCAGGACTTACTTTTGTCAATGGAACATTAGTTGTTACAAATACAAACAATCATAGATTTACTTTTGATTATGTCGAAGAAGCAAAACATTGCCCTGTTGATGCAGATCCTTTTCTTCCTTGGTTACATGATGTCTTTCCCAGTACTGATGGACAAACTATTCACTTTGTTGCACAGAATAGAAGAAGGTGTAATACTGGATGGAACTTTGGGGAACAGCTACAAAGGCTAGAGCCACAAGTATCATTGATGCAACCTGTTGGAGTGAAAAAAGTTGCAGATGATGACGAAAGTATTAAGGAAATTGTAGATGGATTGTGGTCACCTGAATCTGATGAGACCGATTACATCCACGGAATGCCAAGGTATAGATTGGCTGCAGTAGACGAAGCCGACGAGCAATTTACAAGATTCATTTGTAGATTTCACACCATTGAAACTGATCCTATATCCGGAAAACCAAGAGAAGTAATTGTCGGTGAGACCTTTTCAACATATCCTGCAAATTATGAGTTTGTAAATTACCGCAAGAGGAAATCATACATGCTTTCACCAGAAGGAAAAGAGAATGGACTTTTCTGGTTGAGTAATCTTCGCTTTGACTGCCCAGTTCCTGATAATGGAAACTTAAGAGAAACTATTGCATCCGGCATGTCAGTTTTGGCAGACGGAAAACCTAGTATATATGTGGACGCTGTTCCTATCCGAACCAATCCAAGATGGGGAATGGAAGAGAGCTATTTCAATGAAGACCTTGTTGGACCAGACTTCGCAAAGAATGAAATGAATAGAGAACCAGGCTTTCCAAGTCACAAAGACATGACTACATGGGGATTAGATGCGAAGACAGTCTTTGGTGATAAGCATATACTTCCTCGTGTAGAAGCCAGTGGACGATGGGCCAATGTACCGATTTGCAAACCTCACGCTGCCCCACCTACCAAAGAAGAAATTTTCCATTCTAAGCACAATGCAGGTGGAGGCACTTTGAAGATTTCATCAATCAATGGGAAAAAATTGTTTGCCGATGATAAGAACAAAGAAAATCGTCCTAAAGACAAACCATTTACATTAACAGCGTGCGTTTGGGCTTCGGCGACCTTTCATACTCGTGGAGGAGACAGGAAGGTTGATGATACAATGGAAAGAACAAGGGAGTGGATCGAATACCACTTAATGATGGGATTTGATCATATCTATGTCTATGATAATACAAAGGCAAACACAAACGAGACTGATTTGGTTGAGACTCTATCACCTTTCTCAGCAGCTGAGGTTACACGCATCGATTGGCCAGCTATGGTTTGTAATAACAACAAACCTGCTCATGAGAATACTGGAGAGAGGTCTAGTCAATATGCTGCCGAAAGTTCATGTCGTCAACGCTATGGTCAATATACAGAATGGATAGCTGCATTTGACACTGATGAATATTTTGTTCCACAGGGCGAATTTAATGATTTAAGAGATGTCGTGATGCACGCGAAATCAACTGGTGCAAATGTTTTAAGTTTCAAGAGTACTAGAGCATATCCAAACTACTACTTCCTTGAAAAGTTTGCGAATGGCGGAGAATGCGGTAAAGAAGACGATCCAAAGTGTTTGGCCAAGAAACACAATGCTACTTTTATTGAGACCTATAACTGCGATTTCGACCCTTTGCCGAAACCTGATTGGGCGGACAGAGCTAGAAAACAGATTTATCGTCCCGACTATGTAGTTTCTCATTTCGTACACTATTCAACCATTACAAAGGGAATCCTCGAAACTGCGAAAGAAATGAAAGAAAAGGGTAAGGGTCATTTTGACTATTGGTACCGGGAAAACAAAAAGTCTGAACGTTTCGTTGACGAGATAAACGAGGCAGTTATGTTACACACTAAGACTACAGTTCCTGGAAATACAAAGTGGTATTGGAAGTTCTGCAAGGTAGGATTCAAAGGGAGATGGAATGAAAAATGTCGCGTCGGATTTCCAATTCCAGGTAACAAGAAAGTAGAAGGTGCTGGTACACCTGAGGATAATTACGAGTACAATTGCTATACAAATGAAAAGATTACGAATATTTATGCACCAAAATTGCGAGAATTAATGCACAAACGAACTGGTATAATACTTGATGGACCAAAGGCAAAACCGATGCCTATATCTTAGCAGAGCTCTATCAATACCCATGACTAAGATATTAAAAATTCTTACTTTTTCCTGACATGGAACATACCGTAGATTCAAGGCTAGATTTACACAAAGCTTACACTACTCATAGATACTGATATTCATCCACAGGGGTACCTCTGATGAGTTTGTACCTGGCTTGAATGCACCAACTTGCTTCAGGAATGCCAATGGATCAAATCTCATTTTCACAACATTACCAAAAACTCTCCATTGGACTTTCTGAGCTTCAACAGTCAAATCTACATTTGAATCATCACCAAAAGTGTAATTCAAACCTTCGTCACCATAGACATCATAAACAAAACGAAGTTCCCACACAGAGTCATGATCAAGCTGATCATAAGTCATTGGACAACCTGCGCCCGCATTCAAAGGACTACATCCTAGATCTGAGGCTATCTCAGGAATATCACTGTTGAAGCTTGTAGATACAACAAAAACACTTGAACAAATATCTCCATTTGTAATCAAAGAAGCTATGTCATTCACCAACATTGTTCTACGACTGAATTCTTCTATACTTGGAAGTTTTGAATATTGTTGCAAGGGCGTCACTGTTTCAATAGCCCTTGTTCTTCTAAATGTGGAACCAAATGCATATAACTTTTTTGGTGATGGCCATCGTTTCGATGCCCCAAATTGCGTAATCAAATAGTAACTTCTTTGTAGACCAAGGAGATTACATCTATCTTTACTCTGTGATTGGCCTAATACAGTCTTAAAAACAGATTCACAATGGGGTAAAATAAGCACAGTTCCTTGGCAGCCTTGGTTTGTATTCAAGGTAGGTCGACTATTGAGTAACTTTTCTATCTTTTCACTTGCTTCCTTAGAGTACTTTTTCTCAACCATGACGTCATGTTTGTGCTGTGTTTTTATTTGCTGTTTTATACTCTGTGAACCTCTCAAAATTATGTTATAGATGATGAAAATTACGAATAAACCAATAGAGAGGACGAGAAGGGTAAATAAACAAGATTTGCATCGTCTTTTCCTACGACCAGATTTATAATTAGGCCTATCAGATCTAGAGATCAAAGAGTCCGTCTCTCTCCTACTTTGGCCTGAATTCATTGCTTCTTCTCAAATATCTTACTGCTACGCCAAAAGATGTTTGTAGATGTAGATATAGTATCTGCTGCGAATGAAATAGTTATAATATTCAAGAATATTCATCAAGATTCTATTGAGGAGATGAAAGATGTGATGTTTTGTGTTCGCTCAACTCAACATAGATTTGGATACGGTTCAGAACCTGTTGCAGCTTCTTTATAGGTCGAATACACACGTAAGCAGGTATTGTACATCCTTTTGTTGAGCAGTAGTAATGAAACAAATATTAAATGGATACAGTTTTCCTTCCAGACTGCTCATCAACTTCACAACCGTTGCATTCTTTTCGACTTGAGATATAATCTTCTTCATCTGAACTTTCTTCATCAGAGCTTTTTGCACCATCTTTGGTTTCTGAAGTGGAACCATCATTCTTTTCTTTCGATTTTGGCAAGCATTGATGGTTGAATTCAAAACCTACCTCTTCTAATAATTTTTTTCTTCTCTCATTCAATTTGGACCAATCCTTTTTGTGGTAATTCCTTCTTTGAGTTGATACCCACATGCCAAATGACGAATCTTTGTAATTGTAAGGGACCAAACAATGTCCATTTTCCTCCTTATATTTCGTTAACTTTTCATACATTTGATCCCATAGTTCATCATGTTTGCCATAGTTTTTTCGGGTTTTATCTTTGCCTCGGATGGTCGACCATACAAAACCAAACTTGTTCAAGATGTCTTTTCTATCTTTTCGCAATTTATTTTGATTGGCAATTTTGCGCTGATTGCTCACCCAATTAAAAAGTTCTTTGTCTATATTTTGAATATATTAGTATATCTTGCTTGGATAGCATTATTTGTTTGAAATATAAAATCTCAAGTACTCACCACACTTCGTAGAAATTGTACAAGTGCCATGTTCATTCTTGTACTTTACAAGTTTCTCAAACATTGAATTCCAGTGCTGATCTTCCTTTTTTCGCAGAGAAGAAAAGTCAAAACCAATATCTTCAAGTTGCTTCTTTTGGACATCAGATAGATACGATGGATTTTTCCTCCAAGCTCCCTTCAATCGAGATGACCACTTTGCCAAGGATCGTGTCTCACCTTTGAACGGTATATTGCAATTTCCATGCTCTTGAGCATATTCCTTTAGCTTCTTATAATTTATATCCCATGCCGCTGGAGGCATATTTGTAATTTGTAAGTAGAGTTGCAGAATGGTACGTAGTAGACACACCTCTGTTTTCAATGACGACAAAGATACAGATTCTCTATTCTTCCCTTTTCTATCTCTTTCGTAAAATAGTCTTATGTCTCGACAAAAAGGCAGGACTGCAAAGTCCAATCTTATGAAAGGGCAATTGTAATCTGAACTCGAATAAAATGTTCGTTAAGGAATGACTTTGGCACAGTTTTAATGTCCATTCCCTCAAATCAAAATACCTTTTTTATACAAACACACATGGTAAATTGCATGCAGTCTTGACATTTGAGTATTGAATTGAATAGATTATTCGTCTATCGGAGTGAACACAACCCTTCATAAAACAAACAAAAATATGCAGTACTTTAGTGCAACTGATCTTAATCAGAAGGCCTTTGTTGCGCCAACTTATACAAAGAGCTCGAGTTGGCGATCGCTAAATTCTTTCACGTCGAAAGCATCATCAAATCGGGAACCCTTGTCTGATCTGAATACTTCGTCGAGGAGGAATCTACTAGAACCAACAAATAAATCTACAGCTGCAAAGAAGAAAGTGCGTAGCCTAACTTCCGCATTTGAATTTGGTCACAAGTTAGACACTGAAGCTTCGAGGCCGCTTCCTCAAAATGGGCGAGTGAAGGTGTCACCAAAAGAACAGCTTTTGGCGAAGAACAAAATCATGAAAAATAGGATTTCTCCGATGGTACTTTCTTATCCATGTCACGAGAAAGATATATTCATAGCATTAGAACACCAAGAAAAAGGTGACCCTGTAGCTTTTGAACTCACGATGCAACGTATCAAGACGAAGCAAGACCTTCATGATGGCAAGCGTTCCCATACCTTTCTTTCTTGCTTGGACAGGGAACACTTCAATTATCCAAAATGGCAGGAAGATGCTTTGAAAGTTGAAGAATTACTGTTCAATTCTGTCAATGCTTACGCGGAACATAGTGCTATGCGTTTGTTTGCAAGTATGAAGAACAAACAACGTATGTATGATGGAAAGGGTTTGCATCAAGGCATCAAGAAGATGCAATCTGGATGTGCTTTCACATACAATGGCTTTAAACGTGATAAAATTGACGCCATAAGGGAATATAGAGCTGGAAATAATGCTATATTTCAATATATGTATGAATGCATTGAAGAAAGGCAAAGAAAGTCTGACGAAATAATAAGAAAAGCGAAGCAGCAGAGGAAAGTACGATTTGCAGATGAAGTTCCTGAGAACTCGAGCCAATGCGTCATTTGTTTATCAGATTGTAGAAGCTATGCCTTTGTTCCATGTGGACATCTTGCTCTTTGCCATACCTGTGCTTCCAAGAAACCCTACAAGAAGAAACAGAATTCATCCAAAGGTATGTGCTGTCCAGTATGCAGGCAGAAAGCAGAAAGTGTGATGAAGATTTACATGTAATCTTATCCTGATTATTGATATCGATTGTATCACAAACCATAATTCATAAAAATTTCAATTGTAAATAAAACATAGAAGCCTCATTCGCATAGGTTTCTAGTATTCCGACTGTAATATCTTGTATTTCCTCCTTTCCTGCTTTATGAAATTCTCGTTTTGTTGTGAGGCATTTTAGTTCACTTCAATTCTTATTCTTCTACCAACATACATTTCTCTCGCGATTATATTCCATAATTCATAAGTTTACAACTTTCCAAGAAGAATGCATATGAAACTAGCAAACCTATGCACAATATTATGTAGCAAATGGACTTGATGGTATTTTCTCGACTTTCTGATCTTGGTACTTTCTGCCCTGCTCTTGGAAAAGTCATTGGTGAGCAATCTACAATTGGAGTTTTAGTAGAAGTATGCCGCCTCATTCTATCTTCTCTCATTTGTTGGCTTCTACCATCAGAATGCATGGATATTACACTAGGTTCTTTACACAGAGCCTTTTGCAAAACACCTATACTATCATTCACATCTTCATCGTATTCATATTGATCGTTTTCGTATTGCTCAGCGTACTGGTCTTGCATTTCAACATCATTGACAGTGTTGTACTCCCTTCCAGCATCTGGAGGTACCGGGCCAACCTCTGTTTCTTCGTCATAGCCTCCTAACCTTCGACTGTGATGCTTCTGCATTTGCTGATGCCTTCGTAGTTTCTCCCCAATTGCTCGGCGATCCTCCGCTATTTCGGATGAGTCCATCGAAGTGTACACGGAACCAACTACTGACATGATTGATGCTTTGGCCTCTTGTACTTGATGATGCAAAATGAATGGTTTTCACTGTTGAAAACCGAATGTTGTGGAGAGTTTTTATTACGATAAATGAAAGAACGGACAAACTGGAGAGGGGGTCACGAAGCAAAACTCCGAATTTTGTTACCGTTTTTAAACCGTTAAAATGACAGAATGGTTGGCGTCATTGTTGCGAAAAACACATCATCAAACAAAGATGAAGAAAGATTTGCACTGTGTCCGTCTAACTTACCTCACTACATTTATCCAAGGTATTATCCTGAACAATCTTCATACCGATGCAGTGCATAGTTCTCCTACTATCCTTTTATCTGCCGTTCGCAGCTTCTTTGTCGATATCTAGAAGAAATTTCGTGGCAAGTTCAAGCATCTCATTGATTCTGAATGGAGAAGCAGACAAAGCAAATGCAGCATCAGATCAACAAATTGAAAAGCAGCAAATATCAAGACTTCTAGAAGCAAAGAATATATATTGGTCAGATGGTCAGCCGTCGTGGAAAGATGCTAGATATAGAGGCTCAACATTGTCATCTTCCAGTGGATTTGCACCAACACCTTCCATTGAAACTTCATGCGTTTATCCAGATTGGATAGAAGGATATTGGTCTATTAAATACAAATTCCAGTCTGCATCCTTTCCTCAAGGTCGATCAATTTTATCTCTTCGAACAGGTGGAGCTGGACTTGGAACGTGTATGTCCTTGCCAAATGTTGGATACAATCCTTCAGCTTTTTCTTCTCGGTACATTCGTGATTACAATGGGAAACTGTACTATGATGTTGCATACAATGTGCCTAGAAGATTCGAGGCATTTTGGCCAGAAGCAAAAGTAACGTCAATCTCAGTTGGTATGGAGAATAGTAATAAATTGACTCCCAAATGTTTTGTGACAGGAGAAGGATGCATGTTGCCTGAGAATCCAAGTTTACATTCTCCAACGCAAAGATATGCTTTTGATTTTGAAGGACCAACTAGGAGAAGTGGCAGAATGACTCAATCTACAGATGTGACCGAAATAAATTCCATGTGTGAAATACCATCAAGTTCACGCTTTGAACAAATCAAGACCTATTCTCAGTACAATGTCAATCAAGATTTACAAACATTCTACAAAGAAATCAAATCATTTGAAAAAATAAATTCTTCAGAAGATGTAATAATTGGAAAAGTGAGAGCAGCCGCATTTTTACCATATTACATCAAGGAATTGGATAATTTGAATGAAGCTGGCAACAACTTCTCCTATGACGAAAACGCTGCTGTCGCGATCTATGACTACAAATTTCTAATGAAGAAAATAGATGAATCTGAAGCAGCTTCTATGTAGACATGTATAGTCCACAAATCATATCTTATGAATACTCGTAAAATTAAAGTAAACCCATTCCTTGGATATAGTATTTACTTATTTTTTTGTTTCTTTTTGTTTCAAAGCAAACAGATGGGACTAAAATGTGAGACACTCTCACATATGAAGACACTCTATCTAACAATCCTTGCAAGCTTTAGTATTGCTAGTACATACTTACACCGTACATTTGAAAATCAACCAACTGTTGTTATGGTCATGCTAGCATGCACACAGCAATGAATTAGGAACCTTCCTTCCAAATTCATTACACGAAGGACCTGACCTGGGTTAAAGCAGTCAGACCGCTACTCCATTTTCTATATAATAAACTAAACAACACTAGAACCATGGCGAATAACGGGGGTAGACAAGGCGGAGCTGGTGGAAACCAGGGAATGAACGAGCACGTAGAATTCACAGTCAAGGTACGTTGCTATCGGCAATCGTGAAGTTTGCATTGTCGACATTGGATGGATGCAATTGCATTTCCATTGCTTGGATTGAATCGCAATGGTACATTCCATCTCGCATCAAATCAAGACAAGTATTGAATTGCGTCATCCGGCCAATAGACTATTCTGAACCTGTTACACATGAACTAAACTCACATACTTTTTACATGGTATCTTTAGGCAGAAGAAGATCTATATCTGACTGGATCTCAGAATACCATCCTTCGCGTAGCAGCTGAAACCAATTACTCGTGTCTCATGCTCAAAACACAAAGATTTTCATCACTTTTCCGTCACTATGCGAAATACCACGGTCTCCGAAAAGATGACCTCGAATACTACTTTGTCAATCCATTGGAAAATGACGATACACCCGAATCCGTCCAGCTGCAACGGAGTGATACAATCATGGTTCGTAAAAGACGTCGACCTGAACCTCCAGAGGCTGCGGCTGACGATGAAGAATTCTTCAAAGATTTGCGAGAACTTCTCGACGACGAAGAACACATGGATGCTGTATTCCTAGTACATGCACAGCAACCTAAGAAAAGGTCATTGCGATCTAAATCCGGTGAAGGAAAAATCTTGGCGGGCAAGAGATCCTTTGGAGAAGATTTCCCCATGGACGCTTTCAAAACTCCCGACAAGGCTACTGGCGAGTCCATGACTTCCAACGCTGTAGCAGTGGATATGGACACTGACATGGAAAAAGTTACCGAAAATGAAAATATCAAGAGTGAATTGATTGAAGTGCGCGCGCACAAATGTATCCTCACAGCTAGAGCTGAATACTTCAAAGCGCATTTTCGTAAATCTTCAAAACAGGATTCAAGTGTTTCCTTTCGTCAATCGGAAAATGGAGCGATCAAGGTCGATCCGGACTTTTCAGAAAAAACTATTCGTATGATGTTGGAGTTTGTCTATACCAACCGTATACAGAGCATTGCAGAAGTTTCAACAGACGATTTGCTTTCTTTGCTTCACTTATCGGATCAGTGGTTGTTGAAAGATTTGAAGAGACTTGTAGAGCATGAATTGATTCGATCTCACATGGATGTCGACAGTGTTGCGAAGATGTACTGTGTTACTGACGACTTTCATGCAGAGAGACTTGCTAGAGCATGTATTGACTACATTATGGATAATATCCGTGAGGTGACTGGGAATAGGGAATTCCAAGAGGAAATGAAGCATTATCCTCATCTATGTATCCCTGTCCTCAAGGCTGCTGCTGAATTGATCCCTGAACAGCCTGCACACAAAAAGCAGAGAACAAATGACCACACTTCATCAAATGCAGGTGGAGGTATCTCCAGTCCTGTACCAGAGGAAATGTAAAATGTAATATACTATTGGTATCGTCATATATTTCTAGTGGGTGGGACATTGATCATAAAGTAGTAGCTATAAGATAAACGTCTATTTACATCGAGAACAAGTGCTTATTCTTGCTTATTGCTTATGCAGAAGAAATATATATATATGGATGAATAACTTGCAAACACATGTAGATGTTACTATGTAGTAGTGAAAGAATCATTCCATGCAAATCAAAATTAGACATCAGCGCTCAAGTACTGGACCCCAGAAAGTCTCTCTTCAATCTCTTCGTCAGATCCTTCTTCTGAGGAAATCTTCAAGCTCCCATTACTCGAATGAGACGACAGTTGCATATCATGATCATAAAATGCATTTTCTGATGCTTGCCATGTTGTATCAACCGTTGTTTTGATTTTACCAACGCTATCAAGAGAGATCGGTTGAGTCATGATATCATCTATATCTGGCGAATACTCAGAAGATAGATGAGTAGAGGTCGTAGAGGAATGAGAATACTTTCGAGGCAATATATTGAAAGCGGTTGAAATTAAGTCTGGCCTAGAGCATGTATTTGGTGGTAGCGGTGGCTTTGAAGATATGGATGATTCACTTTTTGCCCTAGATTCGTTTGAAAGAACGTAGACAAAAGGAATGGGAACCTCCAAATCGTTCGGTTCTTCATCCTTTTCTCGAAACAATTCGCGAACCTCAATAGTGTCTTCACTGATCTCTATGTCTCGACGATTCGCTGTAGGGTTTGAATAAGAAGAGTGTTTTTTGTACAAAGCATGAACATCATCAAAGAGGCTACTTTCAATTCCTCGTTTGGGCAATAGGGAAGGCAGATTACTATCACGATCTCTCTGAAGAAGATTACACGGGATCTGAGGCAATGTATCTGGAGTAATCATCTCATTGTCTGAACCCTTTGGAGATTCCATGTGGGGCGTAATGACGTAGCTCATGTTGTGTTTGCTGGATGGTAAAGGCGCTACCTCAATTGCATATTTCCCATCTATCTTTGCATCTCCGGGGCTACTTTTGATCTGGATTAGCTCCATTGTCTGCCCCCTTTCATAAACTTCAGTCTGGATACTTACATCTTTGCTTCTTGGAGGTGTGCGCAAGTAAACATCTTCATCTTCATATTCCATTGTGCTATTGTATGTGTAATGTTTAGCTATTCATATACTCTTGAAGTAAAGCAATCAATGAGCTGACACTGGACTGAAACCTCAGACTTCTCTAATTTTAAATGAGACTCATCTTAAAAGATTGGATCTGTTCGTGTGGAAGTGAAGCTATGCATCTGATTCCCTTCTTTTCTCTAGAGTGAATGAAAACCATTCTTATTAGGCTTCTCAAAGAATGAGAGACATTCCTCTTCACAATTTTTAGCCTACGTGGGATGAAGCAGGACGGAGTTCGTCACCTCCTGTTAAAATCATTACGGTCACAATACTGACGCAAACTCGAATATGAATAATATGTTTATCTCTACTGATGTTTGTTTTACAATTACAATTACATGATGCAAGATGCAAGATGAAGTATGGAATTACCAACATCTAAAAAAAGGGAAAAGGACTTTTCATTTTGAATTTTGACATTGGTTCAAAGTAAATTTAGCTTATAGTCAACCCCCCGAGGTAAGGGGGGTTGCTTCGATGATTCGTATGTTTACTACGTACCTACGGAATTTACGTGCGTGTTTTTTGATCAGCTCATCATTGGGTGGCCTCCTGGAACACATCATCAGAAAATTAGAAATGAGAACTTACTCGCACAAGTAAAACTGCATCATCCATCATCCATTCATTGTGATGATGAAGAACATGGAATACGAGTGAATACATTCCCATACTATCTTTGTTTTTCAATACTCTGCCATATATTCAATGAACCCGAAATTATGAAAAGAGACTCTCAACTACATGTCCGATCTTTCGTGCAGTCAATGCTTTTCCTTGGAGCATCATTCATATTATTACTTCCCATATCAATACATGGGTTTTCATCAGCCTCTCTATCGCAACATCAGAGAAGTATCGTTTTGGAGCGACAGATATTCATACCCACCCGCCTCTATGTCGGAGCTGAAGTAGAAGATATAGATGAATCAAGTGGAAAAAGCAAATCTAGGTTTTCAAGGTTTCGCAGAAAAGGATCTGACTCCAAACACGAAAAGAGCATTTATATGACTTTCACTGGTGAACATGCTTTTGAAACTTCTCCGTTGGAAATTTTACAAGAGAAAGGGACATCGACAGACGATGCATCTATACTTTTAGATGAATTCTTTTCAGAGCAAGAGTATCGAAGTTTACTATTTCCAAAAAACAATGCAACTATACTTGATGGAAAAATCAACAAAAAAATGTTTGATATTTGGTGTAGTGAAGCCAAGCGTTTAGGGGGTGATGAAATGTCCGGTCCAAGCGTAGTGAAGGAAGGATTTTCATTACGGTTGCAAGATTCGCAGGATGAAAAATATCAACTGATGCGGATATCTGCAACGCTTCAACTTCCTTCATTACAAGTTACAAGCGAATCAATAATAGGTGTGAAGTTGATAATTTCTTCTGCAAATAGACAGAAGAATAACCCCTTTCCGGAACTACAATTCACGCTGCTAGACTCTCAAGTTATTCCATCTGGATCTAGAGCAACCAAATGGGTATTCAATCAAATAATGAAATATAGGGATTCCACATCTTCCTTTACACGCTTGACAGCGAAGAAAACTGGTGAAAAGATTGTGCTTACAAATGACGCAAAGCTTGGTATAGGAATACAAATACCTCCCATGATTGCAAAAGTTATTCCATCTCTCGATGTTTCACAATACGAAGAACAAGGAAGTCTAAGTATTCAGAGATTATTGGAAAAAGATTTGGAACCTGCACTAGCTGACTTCAAAGACAAATTTGAAACCTTTGCCAGTGAGAAACTTGCCGAATTAGAAGTGATCAAGTAAAAGAATCGAATAAAAGAAATAGACACTTTGCAGAAGAACAATGATAAGAAAAATAGACGCTTTTAATTTTCACTACCGCTTTCTCTTTTTACCATTGCTTGATATCTTTGCTTTCTTCACCATCGCAAGAACCTTTCGCACACTGGACGTAATTCCAACACCTTGCATTTCGCCTTCTGTCATCCATCTGCATTCGCATCCATTTGATTTGTTCGTGTATGTCTGCTCGTATGCAGAGGAAATCACTGGGTTTGAAGTAGAAAGGTCAGATACATGACAATGCATACTCCATCTAACGTGTGAAAAAATATGTTCCATAGGTGTTTCATTGACCAAGTCTAAACTTAAACTATCATCCCAAAATTGGAAGTCAGTTGTATTCTTTTGGATATCAAGCAAAAGTGTTCTTGTTTGCTTATCCAATGTTTTGCGATCAATCTTGGGAACTGCTGAATCTTTCTTTGTCTTTTTCCCTTTATCATCTGCGCTGGACCAAACCAGAGCAGATGGAAATTCCCATTGACCAGCTATTTGCAAGACTGAATTAGGCATATTCTTTCTTGAATATGAATTAGAGAAAAAAAATTAGTGAATCAAAACTTACCCAGAAGTCCATCCTTCGGACGTTTCACCATGAACCATTTCTTATCACCATTTTCGATAGAGCTATAGAGAGCAGCAACACCAAGAACTTCCTCCCGCTTGGCTTTCTTTGGAGGCGCTATAGGGAAGGCTTGGTGACCAATGATAGAGGCATCATCGTTTGTTAAACCGTCTTTTTTTGCGAGCTGCAAATCATCACTAAGTTGAAACAAAATAGAATCAATCCCATCAGGTTGACAAAGAGCACAAGCTACCTTTCCCCTCGCATCGACAGCCCTTGATACATAATCATCAATTGCAAGAGATCCTGTTTGTTTGACAATGTCACAAGCTTCCCTTCCTATTTTTGTGGATATATAGAACTCTTTCAGGGGATCATTTTCGTCTATTCCAGTACCTGAAGGGGCACAGTATGTCGCTCCCAACTCCATCAATGCTTGATTAACCTCACCTGCATGCAAACCATCACCAGCTTGAACAATTTGTTCTGCCAGTCTCCATCCAATTTTATCTTTAAATATTGGCGCCTTGATGTTATTCGCTACGCCTTTTAATCTCGAAATAACTCGACATACATTTCCATCCACTACAGGGACACATTTATTATATGCTATTGAACTAATGGCTGATGCTGTATATCTTCCAATCCCAGATACTTTCAATAACTCATCCACTGTTTCTGGGACCTTGGAATCCAATTCGTCCACTACATATTTCGCACCAGAATGAAGTAGTCTAGCCCGTCTGTAAAAGCCAAGTCCAGCCCAATGCGCATTTACCTCCTCTTCAGTAGCATTTGCGAGATCAGCAACAGTTGGAAAACTCTTCATCCATTTCAAGTAAAACGGAATGACGGCCTCGACTCGTGTCTGCTGAAGCATAATTTCGCTAACCCATACACTATATCCAGTCACAGGAATGATTTCTTCACCAGATGATTCAGGTTTTTCTTCTGATTTCACATCTTTCTTTGTACCCTTTGAAGTCTTTGTAAAAAATGATTGGATATCCTTTTGCTTTGTATCCGCCTTTTTCTTCTTCCCTTTACCATTTCCAGAAGCAATCCCTGCAGTACTACCGTCAAATGGACCAGCATCCCCTCTCCATGGCAACTTTCGTCTATTTGATCTATACCAAGTCAGCAATGCTTCTCTGATTGCTGCAGCTTCTTTTGGTGTAAAATCATGATAGGCATCTGAAGTATGAGTTGCAAATTGCCACAAGGTTTCAGTGTCTGTAGGGCAGGATTCAATCTTTTTCTCTTCCACGCTCATGTTGGAGAAATGAATTAGTGTAGTGCGTGATTTGTGACGAAATGAAGCTAAAATGGATGGAATACTACTTTTGCGGTTTGAGAAGTTGATGAAATTGAACAATAGATATGATAGCTTTGGACTGTACATTCAGATATCTTATTGGTAATCTGGTATGTTTGAAGTGTATTAGGTCGGTATGTGTGGTCAATTATGAGCAGAATGTGTGAGGTATGAGTAGTAGCTCGAAATTATAATGTCCAATGCTGTTACCAAGCGACTGTTAGGTAACTGTTATGTTTGGATGGAACGAAGTAGGACCCAGTGGAAGACCGCTTTTATGTTTACTAAATTAGTGATCCTTACTGACAACTTTTCCAGCGTCTGTCTTCAACAGAGAACAGACAAGCAAACGCCTGAGCCAATCATAGAAAACAAAACGTTTGAGCAGCTGATCTTTGATCCACTCAGCTTCACAAGCGATATTGTTCAACACATCATTGATCTTTGAAAGTTCCACCTTTCAAAAAAATAAAAGAGAGAAACTCATTGAGACTATCTTTTCATCGATAAAAGAAATAATAGTACTGATAGATAGTGCTGTGGGACTACACATATAATTTGAAATGATTTATAGAAAGACTACATTGGCAAGTGCAATTTTTGTTGCTGCGTCAAGTTCTTGGTATTCTGAGAATTTGATAGCGAGAGCATTCACCCCTTCATTGAACCGTGTTGCATCGACCCCAAATAGACATATTCATAGCTCAGTACAAATTTCGCATCAAATTACTACAAGGTAAGAAGATCCAAGCATTATTGGTCCATAGGTTCTCATATATAATTCCTTGACACTACTCGAGAACTGAGTTGCCATAGCTTCCTATTCTACTTCTTTTCTTCTTGTCAATATCTCTCATTTCACCATCTCTCTCATCTGTGAACTCTATAGGTTACAATCGACCGCAACTCCGCCAAATGAATCTACCGAAGGACAGTCCAAAACGACATATACTCTTGATCTTAGCCACTACAAAAATTTGCGTGCATTCAATTTGAAATTGGAAGATATTGCTGGTGAATGCACCCTCACCTCTAAAAGCAAAGGGGTAGATGTAATCACAAAGGGATACCTAGCAGATGCTCTTGTTGGAAAACTCACTGCTGCAATTGAAGAAGGTAATGCCCCCTTTGAACCTGATATTGTAACTTATAATACTTTGATGAAAGTATGGGCTAGAATCGCACAGACACTTGCAGACGGAAAGGGTAGAGGAGACATCAACCAGGTGTTGCACGGAGCAGATGATATTCCGGAAGAACTCATGACTGGAGATATTTACACCGCGAAAGATGCTGCAGAGCGTGCTGTTTCAATCATGACTGAAGTAGAACAAAGATATTTGAATGGCGAATCTGATGTAGCTCCAAATACTTATGGGTACAACATAATTCTTGATGGACTTAGCAAGTGTCATGCAAAAGATGCACCAGATGCTGTTCTAAGTGTATTCGAGAAAATGAAGACATGGAGTGTAGAAGGGGTTGTTGATGATGATTATGATGAGGATTACGAAGAGCCTGAAGAATATGTCAATGGAGATGCAGAACATTGGAAGAGAATCAGACCTGATGCAATCACCTACTCCATCGTCATGGAAACTCTTGGTCAATCTAGGAATGGTAACCATGTAAATATGGTAGATGAATTACTTGAAGAAGTGGAAGCAGAATATGAAAAGACTGGTGATGAAGAATTGAAACCAGTTACTAGAGTCATGAATTCTGCCATCAATGCTTATCTACGTCATAGTGGTGGCGGGCCAAGAAACAAAATGACTAGTAATAAAGCCTGGCTACACGCAAAAAAGGTTCACGAAATCTTCAACAAGTGTAACTTGAAATTCAAAGAGACTGGAGATGCTTCCTACCAACCCGATGTAACTATGGTTACAATGGTAATTGATGCGTATGGCAGGTGCAATGATGTTGCAGCTACAGAGAGAGGTGAATACATGTTTGAGAAAATGTATAAGCAGTGGAAATCTAGTGGTGACGATAATCTGAAGCCATCATCAAAAGCATTCACAGTAGTAAGTATATTCAAACGTCAAATGCAATCAATTCATGCAATATTAGTCCATCTAATCACTTCACTTGAAATCAACAGATGATTAATTCATGGGCAAAACTTTGGGATCCAAGATCTACCGAAAAGGTAGAAGCATTGCTTCAAAGAATGGAAGAGATGTACGAAGAAGATAAGAAGGCCGGTAAAGCATCATCATCATCTGTCAAACCAAGTATTCGTACTTATACAGCTGCAATGGGCGCATATTCCCGATCCAAGAATAAGAACAAATCTCAACAGTGTCTTCGAATTTTAAAGAAAGCTAGTGATATGTACAAAGAAACAAAAGATGAAAGTATCAAGCCATCTCTTTACACTTACAATACAGTGATTGATGCATGTGCGAGAAATGGGGGTGATGCAGAACAAAGCGCTCAAGCATTGAAAATTGCATTTGCCGTGAACAAAGCAATCATAGCTTCAAAACTTGAACCAAATCATGTCACTTATAGCACATTACTCAAAGCAGCCAACAATTTGCTTCCTGTTGGAAATCAACGTAATGAGATCTGCAAAGCTGTATTTGAGAAGTGTAAGGAAAAGGGTTACGTTGATACAAATGTTTTGAAAGCTCTTGAACAAGCTGCAGATCGCAAGCTCTTTCATAGTCTCGTTGAACCAGCTGTTGATAAAAATGGTCACGTTCATTTTGATAATATTCCAAGAGAATGGTCAAAGAATACAAATTACTAGGCAAACCAATCATTTATAGAGTAATAAGAAAAATAAATCATAGTAGAAAACCTTCTCTTTTATAAAGCAGTCATTGGAATAACCGTAACCGTATTTGTATCCGTGAAAGGTAGGGTTGTTCAATCTCATTATTCTTCAAATGTAACCCCCGTCATTGGACATCGACATGAACCACACCTTTTTCGTGGAAAAAAAGGGATGGTTCACTCACATTATTTATAAAAGACATCTGTTCAAACACACCTTCATTGCAACAATATGTTCAAGAAGGAAGGATCATTCAAACCAAGCAAAAAGGGTCAAGACACGCCTCTGAAAAAGTCAGATCGAAGAAAACTTAGAGATGCATTTCTTTCCATCCTAAATTCTCGCAACACCGATCTCATTACTGAAGAATTGAAGCAACAGATAGACTTTATCTTTCTTGATAGTAAGAGCGATTTATCAATCCGAAAGATTAAACAAAAAGACAGCAAATCAAACGCAGGTTCTACCCAAATTTATACGAGATCGCCTGCTACACAGTTAGCACAAGATTCTTCTGGATCTGTATTTTGGCCTTATACAAAGTATAATCAAGTGCTTTTGATAGAAATCAACAAAATTATGGTGCCATCATTGGCTCTTTTGTCAATTCTACCAGCTGAAATCATACAGAATATTATACCGACAGTTGTCGTGCCTTCTATTGTATCCAAGTATCTTTGTCGAGGTGCTGATTTGATGCGATCAGGAATGCTTTCTATTCCAAAATCGCACGATGGGTGGGTTGCAGTTCAAGCACATGGGAATATCCAACCCTTTGCTATCGGATTTGTTACAAATGGTACTGACGAAAGCACCATTGGAGCGGACCAAAAGGGGGTCGGTGTGCAGATTATTTCGTGTTATGGTGATGAAATCTACCAGTGTCAGATGGACCCTACGGCAAAGCCATTAAAAGATGGACATAGAAGTGAAATAGGAGGTGGAATATATGATGTTGGAAATTATGGGAATGTAGGATTTCTTGAAGGTAAACGAGTCTATGGTTTAGTGACTTCACAAGATGAAGATGAGGCACAAGAAGATGAGACTGAGGAAATGAATGAAAATGTTGCGGAAAGTGAAGAGCAGAATCAAACCAATGAGGAAGTAGATGTTGACAAAGTTGAAATCGCAGAAAAAGCTGATAGTGAGGAAAATGTAGAAGAAGAGGTGGGAGAGGACAAAGAAGATCCTGAAGAAATATTGCTAACAGCATTTTTCGATGCATCCGTACGAATCAGCAAGAGTCAATTACCTATGCCTACTTCAACTTTCTATTCACAGCATGTATTACCGGCAAGAAAAGAGGGCTCATTTATAGATTTGAAGGCTACAAAATACAAAAAGATTGGTACATTTCTCTCAGAGCAAGCTTCAAAAGGCATAATTACTCTTGGTGAGAAGAATGGAGATAAATTTGCAATTATAAAATCTATTGATCGGTCCCATCCTGAGCTGAAAGATGCTCGCAAGCGCAAAAAGAAGGAAGGAAGTGGAGACGATGGTGACAAGAAGAAACTAGCATTGGCTAATTTGTACATTATACCCCATAATATTGTGCGACTCATGCAACTAAATGAAGATGATGTGAAAGCTACGAATGCCAAGAGCGAGGATAGGAAAGGAACAGGCTTTTTAACTGCCCCGGAATGTCGAGACATATTGAACAAGTATCTACAAGAAAACAATCTAATTGATGAGTTTGATCCTGAAAATTGTACTCTCGATGGACCCCTCTGTGATGCTTTATTTCGAAAGACAAAGAAGGAACTCCAAAGTTCCACTCTTGGTAAAAATACGTTTGAGGAATCTGTATCGAGAAAGGAATTGAATACAAAATGGTTAGAGAAGATGGACAAGGGTTATGCAATAGTAGCTCTTCCAGGTTCAATCATCATGTCTATGAAGAGAGGCGTTCCTCCCAAAGTTTCATTTGTTGTAGAGGCAAGACAGAACCGTAGAAAGTTTGTAACTAGAGTCCGTGGTTTAGAAGAGTATGGTATTAATCCCGTAGACTTTGCCAATGATGTCAGTAAGCGTTTTGCTTGCAGTGCAACTATTGACGACGAAGCAGTCGGAAAAGAGAAACTAAAGAAGAATTGCGTAGAATGTATTTTTCAGGGGCACTTGGTTGAGGAATTACAAGCTTTGTTATTAGGAAATGACAAGTGTTCACATGGAGGAACGAAGAATAGTGACTATGCGTTACCGAAAGGAGTTTTCGATGTCGATCTTCGAAAAGGTGTTCCAAAAAAGAAAAGATGAACATTAAATTATTTACTACTCATGTATCCGGTATTATTATATCTATGTGCTATATACATCCTTTCTCTACAATATTGGTGGCTTTGAAGGAATTTTGAACACATTCAAAGTATACGCTACATAGGTGTAGTAACCAACTATGCTTGTAATGTCAACTAAAACTTCATCACCACCCAGAATTTGCTTTGTACGCTGGTAAGTATCATCACTGACAGTTGCAGTATCCAATAATTCAGCTGTAAAGCACACAATTGCAATCTCTCTTTGCAATCCATGAGCACTTGATTTACCCTCATCAACTTCTTTTTCAAGAGTACATGATATCCTCCTAATCGCAACATCATGGCTGAATTCATCATCTCTTGGGATACTTTGAATAACGTCAAGGCTTAAACCGGCTCTGAGAGCTTCTCCTTGATGTATATCAAATTCAGCATGTGATTTAAATTTGGATGCAGTCAACAAAATGACCAATTCACTTTCACGAAACGATAGATTTGTATCATATCGACAAGCCTTTCCAAGTTTCTGAGCTGGTGATGCGATATTTGGGCGCGCAAGCCATGGTCCAAATGGCCCAGCTAAACCAGTTCGTTTTCGAGTCGATAGGATTTCATCTCGGATATCTTTTTGTTCTTGGGTGAGATCTTTTTCTTTAGGACCAGTGTATCTTGGCACAAATTTATGCGAAGTTGTTTTATATGGCGGGAGCTTATCTTCTAATGATTCTTCAGTCATGGGGATATTATCGTCGATCGGTTTATGGGTGAAATTCAGTTGTGAGGAATATTAAAAATGAGTTGATTTTATATGATGAAGATTTTTTATGCAAAACCATGTTTGTCATTGTTCTTTGAATGTCAATTTATTACTATTTTAGCTACTGACATTTAATGAGCTTTGAGCAGCACGGTCATTTTTGTCAAGAGCACCGTAGATCTTGGTTTGTTATGTGTACCTGAAGCCTGAAGTGAGAATGCTTATCATACCTTCATTGCTTTGATTGTTTTGCAAGCTTATACTCTCTTACCTTCTATCTCAAATAGCTAATCTTCTTCACCCAATCAGCGCCGTGTGCAAAAACTCATTTTGAAATAGAAAAGGGCTTCCCAGAAAGATTCAAAAATGAGTGATTCAGACGACGAGTTTGATGAACTATTTTCATTCAGTACTGTGAACCCTACTAAACCTCCTACATCGTCATCTCCAATCAACTTTGATCTAAATGATGATTCAGGCATCACTTCAACATCGCCTCTTGATCAAGTTGCAGTGTCATCTGCTGACAATACTGGATCTGCATCTAATTCCAAAGGATCCTCAGATACAACAGGTTCCTACTACAAAGTATCACCAACTACGACTGACACCACTTCGACTCCTGCCCTAGTGAATAAAGATGATGATGATGATATCTTTGGAGAATTCAATTTGGTCATGGATAATACTACGGATAAAAAAGGGGATGCAGCAAATATTATGTCAAGCTTACACAATGAAGATGACTTTCATGCCATGGATGCAGATACACGAGAATTTCTAGATTTCTTGGAAGAACCTACGAAATCTACATCTAGTATACCTGTGACTGCGGCAAACATTTTAGATGATGATTCAGATGATGGTGTCATGGATTTTGTAGATATTGATGGACCGAGTGATAATATCGCAAGTGTTTTAGATTTAACGACGGAACTGGATACTGCCACTCCTGTCAAGCCAGCAGCTTTGTCGGTTGAATCATCTGAAAAGGGTTCGACAGCAGAAATGGTGCAGCAAATGTCAAGCATTGATCTCATGGACGATGGAGAAGAAGACGCACCAACTGCTGTTCTTTCAAGTGTTTCAGAAATTTCAATGGAACGAAAAGAATCTGTAGAGAAGAATAACACGGAAATGCCTGCTCCAGTAAAAGTACCTTCTCCACCACGTTCTTCTCCGAAATTGCCGCCTTTGTCTCCACAGTCATCACCTGCGAAATCAGTTTCTTCAAGCTCAATTCCTTCGTCGCCAAAGCAATTGTCAAAGCCATCAACATCTCCAAGACGTCAAGTCAGCACATCATCCGTACAGTCTAACCCATATCAACCCAATTCAATTCTTGCGGAAATGGACGAGGAAGAAGAAATTGTCAATAAGTCATCCACAATGGAAGATGATACAAGTCTAAAAATTGAGAATGTGGAAGCTATAGTGCCACAAATCACTTTCGATTCATTGGCAGATGCGATACGCTCGCCACAGTCAAGTATGAAGGATGTAAATCAATTTCTATATCCTCACGGATCAAAAACTATTGAAAAAGTCACGAATGAAGATAGATTGCATCTCTGGTGTAAAGCTATCTGTTCCAAGACATATGATGATGTACAATCAAGTTCATTGGCTGATTCGTTCACATCTTGGGATGAGACATTTGACTATGATGCTTTCCAAGAGGGAGTTGAGAATTACAATCTTGAACAAGATTTTGTGCATAGATTAATGGAAGAAGTTGAAGCATTGACAAAGAGAGTTCTTGGTTCCGAATCGGTGATTATGACAGAAAGTGGTGAAATCACTAGAATTCTTACTTCGATGCTTGTATTTTACTACAGAAGTAATGTGGTGACAGTTGAAGATGATACGAATATGAATGATTTATCAAGAGAAGAGAAAGCAGCTGGATTAGATGACAGTTTGGTACTGGAAGAAGATGTGACTGAAAATGTGCCTATGGAGCTTAGTGATGAAAATGAGAATAATACCATCACAGAGGGCGAAGAAAAGGAAAAGAAAAAGACACATGTCGAGTGGAATACACTTATAGCTCCAATTGCGGCCACTCTTCTTGCGTCTGGTGTTGATGCTGCCGTTGCAAGTGTAATGTTGTCTCAAATTATTCCTACTTCTATGCCACTTGTATCACTTACCAAGAACGAAAGATTACATGGTGCAAAAACGTTACACCAACAGCTTTACTTTTTGGTTTGTTACCATTTCCCACTTTTGGTTTTACATTTAGATCGGTGTGCACCAGGGTGGCATTGGCCGTCAACTTCAGATGATGCAAAAGCAGATTCATCTGTTGCAGATGGTGAAACTGCAACTGAGAAGAGTAGAAATTTGGAGTCACGAGGAGTAATACCAATTTCTTGGTTCTCTTGTTATCTAGCTGGCGAAGGTGTAGATAGCACTCTTGATATTAACAAGTTACTTCCTCTCTGGGACATCATACTCACCACCAACGACAGATCTCTAAACTTCTTTCTTGCGCTTTCATTACTAGAACGCAACTCCAACAATCTCTTAATGCTGAAAGGACAAGAACTTATTGATCAACTGAAAGCACTCATGTCTTTCAGCGCAAATGACGTTGAAGTAGAATCTTTCCCCGGAAACAAGTCGAACTTGAGCGAAGGACAAGAATTCATATCAGTCTGGACTTCAAATGCTTACTCTCTCAGAGATTCCACCCCATATTCTATCGTAGAATCATTAGGTAAGACAGAAGACGAGGCAATCACAAAGGCCCTCGAACTACGATCAAAGCTTGCGATGGAGAAAGTAGCAGCTGAATTAGCCGCAGAAGCTGAGGCTCATCGAGTTGCCGTCGAGAAAGAAAATGCACGCAAATTCGAAGAACGAATGCAAAAGTATTACAAGGAAAAGCTAGAGAAATTTTATTCTAAGCACTGTCCAGAGAAGCTCGACTCTGTAGATCGAATTTTAGAAATTTACAAAGATAGGTATCAACTACTTGATAGTAAGCTTCAACAGAAGTACGGAAGGGGTTTTCTGCCATTAATATCTGTATTCAATCCAAAAGTAACTTCACAACCTGGACAAATTGTATCTAGTGTTGAAATTCGAAGGAAGAAAATTGCTGCAGCTAGAGCAGAGGAGCGTGCTAAGGGAAGTGCAGATGGATTGCAAGAAGCAAAGAAAAAGCATCAGGTGGCAATAACGGTTGAAGCTAGTGAAATCATGCCAGTGGTTTGTGCAAATAAGAAGGCACAAATGTCTTCATCATTTCCTTTACGCTTTTACCTAGTTGATAGTAGACCTGAAGAGGCTCAGAAAACACAGGGTGGATTTCCAACAGCTGCTCGTCTTAGTCCTCAAGATTTGATGGATCCAGAAAGGATCCAAAAAATGGTTGATATGTTTGAAGCACTTAGAGGAGCCGTCCATATTGTAGTAATGGGAGAGGGGTTCTCTGCTTTACCTTCTATATACGATCATCCTTTGAATAAGTCAGAGAGAAAATTGTTTGAAAATGACGAATCTAGGACTAGTAAGTTTCATTTTTAGGTTTTTCATATGATATCATCTCCAAAGTGCTGACCTTAATATTCCCTGCAGATATGTGCGCTCTTTTCTTTATTAAGAAAGGTTTTCCTTTTGTTTCAGTTTTGGAGGGTGGTTTTGCGGCCGCGCATGCATGGCTTGCTCGACATAACACAAGTGGTGAGCCAATGACCGAATATTTGGTTGATTACGATGAGGAATCTTCCCCATTTGCAGACTTGGAGCGATCTTATCAAGAGCAACAAGAATTTAAGAGTGCACCTACAAGTAAAAAGACTGCGATGGCTATGCAAAAATTTTTAGACTCATCGATGGTTAGATTGTCTGCTGCTGAAAACCGTATAGAAAATTTCACCCATAATGTGATTGAATCAAGGAAAGAAGCAGCAGAAAAATCTCGAGCAGAAAAGAATGCAGGTCTCATTAGTCCAACTAGTAGTAGAGACAAAGAAGACAATGTTGAGAATGACGGTGAAGACACTCCAGAAATGAAGTCAATCAAATCTACTTTTGTTAATATTCGTAACAAATTGAAGGACAAAGAAGATACACATACTGAACACAAATCTTTTGACTTGGGTAAGATTTCATTTGGAAGAAAACCAAAGCAAGAAAATGAAGACAAGGAAAAATCATTTGAGCTTAGTGGGTTCAAAAAAGCTTTCAGTAGACCGAAGCTGACTACTCGCAATCCTTTCAAAAAGAATGAAAATAAAGAGGATGATGCATTGGAGAAAGAAATTGATGCTTCTCTATCTAATCCAAAGAAGAATGTGAATGTTGATGTCGGACAAGATAGTGAAGAGAAGAAATTCTCTTTCTCCAAATTCAAAAAGTTCAGCATGAGCAAGTCAAGCTCTGGAGATTCTGCACTCCGAGAGGAAGAATCAATGATTTTCAACAATGATGACTGAAGATTATGTAGTTGCCGCAAAGCTGATCGATAATATATTAGATCATTTCTAAAAGTGATGTGATAAATTGTTGCTCATGCGAGGTTTGTTTTTGATAAGTAGGATATAAGTCTACCGATCCTGTTCATACTATATTCATGCATAAGATTATTTTAAAATTCTCTTCGAGTATTTTACTATGAAGTCAATTCGAGGCAATGATCAAGTCATCTTCGCTTCCTATGCATTCATCGCAGAACTGGTAGTATTCAACATTTTCTAATAAATACTCACGAGCCTTTTCGATCAAGTCTTGACGTCCCCAAATGCATTCACTTGCCTTATTACGTGGTCTATTAGTCTCTCTCTTGATGTACGGCTCTGATATAAACCTTCGCTCTTGAAGCTCTTTTGCCATCAAGTCCACATATGTTGTAAACTCTTGATGAAAATCAAAACATTTGACACCAAAGTGGTGTCGAAGTCTATGGCTGTAACGTCCTAGATACACGTAACATTTTTCGATTGATTTGAAGAAATCTTTGTCATTCTCAGCATCACAATCAATTGTATGATGGAAGTAATTACACTGTGACATCAGATGATCAATAGGATCTCGGCATGGGACATGTAACTCCATCACCGTCCCATTGTGGAATCTACCAACTCCAAAATTATCTATCCACCATTGTGGATTTTCTTCTTCGGTACTGATGTAGTCGCAATCCTCAAATCCAATTTCATATATTGTAGATTTCTTGACTCTATCATGACCATATTTCGAACTCAACTTTATGGATTCTTTATCGGTTACATGTGATGCTTCTTTAGCCCTTTCGTTGGCTAAATAAGCATCATAGCTATATCCTTTGTTGCCACAAACGCGTTCAAATCTATTGGCCATGATTCCATTCAGTGTTGTACCACCAGTCTTGGCCATGTGTAAATGTCCAAAGATTATGTTAGATCTGGTGTATGCTTGAGCATCGTCTGTAGACAACAACTGTGGTGATGATGAAGATGACGCTTTGCGAAATGCAATGAAGGAAAATGTAAGGACGTATGTGATTGCACTCAAAATACATGCATATTTCCAATGTGCTTGTGATGTACTACTACTTGTTCGATCACGTTGTTCCTCTGCTATGGGAAGTTGTTTCTTGTTCTGGAATGTTTTATTTTTGTTGTGAGTGCTTCCAATATTCTCTTCATCATCTGAAGCGTAAGAACTCGATACAGTCCTTTCTTTTGCGAACTTATTACTGTTACTGTCATTGAGCCAGACTACCAGAGGTTGGTCTTCGTTTTCCTTTGTTTCAGATGTGAAGCTCATTTCATGAGTATTTTAAAATGAACATGTTGTTCCTGGCACTATCTTCTTCTGCCTCCTTACTATTTTTTTTTTGTTCTAGTCTTCTCAAGTCTAAAAAAAATAAAAAAATGAAGGGAGTGGGCTTCGCAGAACCCAAATCACATATCCGTATCTAGCTGGGAGACGTCTCGTACAGACGAACTACGAGTGCATCTTTTTTTAGAAAAAAGGCCTTGTTCTCATCCATGATGATGCTTCAATTTTTACTCTTGAATTTTGAATGAGGGTGGTGGAGTAATGAAGTGATGACTATTTCAGATATCGATATCTGACCATTTGTCAATTGCAACTAATCTCTGTTTGGTTTATCAAGAGCATATGAGAGGAAACTTTCATAAGCACCAATGTGAAAATAGAGGGGCAATAGCTACACTAGAATCTACAATAATTACCAAGAAATTCTTCGTGAGTTTCAAATTCCGTAATCAAAAGATTTTTCGATAAATTAGAATCCGCGACGCAAATGTGTATACAAACGCAACAACAACGGAGTGATTACTCAGATTTCTTTTCTGTATCCCATCTGATACAAGTTGCAGATGAAGCACTCATATCAGTTCATGAAGGAACTACAACAGAAGATGTTACGCAATCTGAAACTGTAGTGATGAATTCATCAGAAATACATACACGAAGACCATCATTAATGAATGCACTCATTGCAGAAATTGATGATGATTTGCATAGGAGTGGTGATGTTATCGATAGTAGCAGAAATCGAAATTATGAAATAGAAGAAAATTGTAAATATCTTTCGCTTCGTTCCCAGAGTTTGGGAAAAGTTTGGAGAATTTCGATATGCTTGTTACGAGAGCATGGACTGAATTTATGTGTGATTATGGTGGCACTTTTAATGTTCAAGTGCCAAAAGTTCTGCGAGTTTGTAGTGAAGGCCTGTTTGTTATGGTTCGTATGTAAGAATATATGATGGCACTTCATCATAGTCTTTCATCTATGTCATATTTTAAATTTTTTTATTAAAAATTAATGAATGGTAATGAGATATCAAATTATTAGATAAGAAGTATATCTTTAAATCTTTTTCTTTAGGATAAGAAGTATGTCTGTCGCATTTTCTAGAAGAAAGTTATCGACAGCTGTCATGATGAAATCTTTGAAACCTTCATCATGATGGTTCTTGATCGATTACAACTAGCAGAAATATTCGAACACTTTTACTTTCTTGCTTAAAGATGAAATTAACTTCAATAGTCTACTGTGTAGCTGTACTTAGGATTCTTTGGACTAAACTACGTTACATTACAAAAAATGAAGGTTTTTAGAATCTCCGTGTACGACGGTCAGACTATAAAGGTCTGCGGTTTGTTCTTTTCGTTTCGCTGTGGTTCTTCCACCGTTGCTTCTGCATGAACATCCTACGTATTCTCCTTATGATGAAATAGATAAATAATATTATCAATTACTAGTATCAGTCATCAGTCCAAGCCTTTTCCTATTTAGTTGGCCATTACCTCATTCTCCATTTTTGGATAAGTTTGTACATAACCATCCAAATTTGCTCTTGGTTTCTTCCTTAGTCATCATTTGTCAAGTTGGTATTACATTCTACTGCTTTGATTGATTCTGTCAAGACAGCCATCAAAGAAACAATCAATAGAAAAGGATAAAAGACCGACATCACCCGCTCTACAAGACTAATGAAGCTGTTTCTCCTTTTTTACGTAGTCCTGATTGGCTCGCCAAAGGTCACGTCAGCATTTCAATTAACAACGCACAAATGCGGTAAGAAGAAAAGCTTCCATCGTCATCATACGCAACTTCAGAATGCAAATAATTGCCACCTAGACATAGATGGAACAAAGCAGAAAGCGGTAGATGTACCACATAAAAAGAACTATTCAAAAAGTAGAAGAACTTTCATGACAACATTGACAATATCTCTTGGTGCTATGATGACTACATCAAGGAGAAGTGAGGCTGCGTGTTTGAGTGGAGATGTGAATCCAGAATGTATAGGCGTATACAAATTGCCTATGGACGATGCTGTAAATTCATACATAGATACACCAGAGCATTTAGCAAAGTATGCTCCTGACTTGAGATGGGTTCCACTGACCGAATATCCTAAAACATACAAAGCTGCAAGAGACGAATTGGTTGAAATACAAAGCAAGTTCCCAGAAATCATAGCATTAGTTCAAAAAGGAGATTTGACTACTGCTGGCACACGTATTTTGGCAATAACACCAAGAGTCACTGTCGCAAGTAGAGTCGTTTTGAGAAAGCTGCAGAAGGACAGTGATATGGAGATGAAAGCTATGCGTGTAGAGAACTCTTACCTAGAGCTGTTATCATCACTAGGAGCTGCGGATATTGTCATAGGCCAAGCACTTGCTGGAAGATTAGGATCCATTACCATGAGTCAAATACAAGTACTAGATGATTTACGAGCAGCTGATGAGGAATTCAAAGATTTACTGAGGGCATTACCCGAAAATTACAGTAAATAAAAGTAAAAGTAAACCTCGTTCAAAATGTAACTTGATCTATTCTTTTAAGGAGTGCATCTATTTGGATCACGAGGGAACATGGAAGCCTTTCTCACATTATCTAATCCAAGGTAAAGGAAGACGACACGTTCCAAACCGATTCCAGCCCCAGCATGTGGACTGATTCCGTCTTTGAATGATGAAATGTAAGACTGTAGTCCTTCACCTGCTTCGATACCCTTTTTCTCCAAAATTTCTTGAACCAAGTCTGGGTCATGACAACGTTGAGCTCCCGAACAAATTTCAAGCCCACGGATAAACATATCGTAAGAATTACTGAATCTATCATCCTCTGGACATGGCATAGTATAGAATGGACGGATTTCTGCAGGATATTTATCAAGCATGAAAAAGTCAGTTCCATACTTTTCCTTCACTGCTTCACCCAAAGCAAGTTCCATAGCACCGTTCAAGTCTCCCATTCCATCACCCATATCAAAGCCCTTCTCTTTCAAAATCTCTTGAGCTTCTGGCCAGTGAAGCACACATGGCTCATCGGTGAATGTAACAGGTTCTGAATGATACTGTTCACGAATTACTGCAAGCTCCTTTGCATATCTAGTCTCCAATCCTTCGAAAATATGCTTGAAGCAGTTGTGCACAACCTCCAAAGTTTCCATGTAGTGATCATTGATTGCCATCTCCAAATCAAGTCCAGTGAATTCACACAAATGTCTGCGGGTGTTGGAATTTTCAGCTCTAAAAACTGGTCCGATTTCAAAAACTCTATCCATATCTGCTGAAATTGCCATTTGCTTGTAAAGTTGAGGGGATTGTGCTAGACATGCAGTAGTTCCAAAGTAATCAGTAGTAAATACACCTGCTCCACTTTCACTTTCTCCAGCAATAAGTTTAGGAGTGTGAATTTCCATAAATCCTTGAGAGTACAAAGACTCACGGAATAATTGACAAATCGCGCTTTGAATCTTCATGATTGCATTATTAGCTGGTGCACGAAGATCCATCCAACGATTATCCAGTCTCAATTCTTGTCCAAGACGAGGAAATGGTCTATCAGTATCTTGACTTGCTTCAACTTCTTCCTCGCTTCTTGCTGCATCTTCCACCAAGAAAGGCAATTGAGCTCTAGCTTTTGAAACTGAATGGATACGTTTAATATTCAACTCAACAGATTGTACAGAACAACTCTTTACATCTGCATCACCAACGATAGTACCCTCTAAATCGACAACACTCTCTACAGTCAAAGTTTTCAAATAGTTGAGCATCTTTTTCGAACCCTCTGGATCTTCCTTATCCTTGAAGAATAAAGCCTGCACTGTGTTGAATGATCCCTGTCTCAAGACAAGAAAGCAAGAACCACCCTTGACACGAATAGAATGCAATCTACCTCTCAACCAAACTTTTGATCCAGCTGGATATTTCTCTGCATCTTCCAAATCTTCCACTTTCGCAAATTCGCGCCCAGTTCTTGAACGAGACATTACACGTGTCATATCTCCCATTTTACTATAGCTATCTTGTTCCTCAAAAGTTAGATATGTCACATCCTCAACTTTATTCGCAGCTGCTTCTGCTGCAGCTTGTGCTGCCTTTTTCGCTTTCTTTTCAGCCTTCTTTCTTTCCTTTTCAGCTCTTGAAAATGTTAAAGAATAAATGAGAATGAGTAATTGGATGCTATTGATGTCTTGCGTCTGATGATGTAAACAACAAAAACTCACTTTCTAGCCTCACGAGCTGCTTTAATAGCAGCCTTTTCTTCTTCGGTCTTTTCAGCTACTGGGGAGTCTCCTTCTGACATCCAACGAGTTACAATAGATGAAGCAGCAGGTGCAACTGATCTTCTAGCAACATTTTGAGTGAATCCAGAAACAAAGGACAAAGAAGTTCTAGCAAGCATGATTGCTAGTACGCAGCTAAAAGATTTCTTGGAGATGAGCATCTGCTATTCAGCAAAGTTTGGTGTAAGTAATCTTCTATAGATCACTAAACCTGAAGATATAGTGAAGTAGGAATTTCATTACATTAAAGAAAAGATTTTTCTCTCGCGACGCTTTCATCATCATTCATCATTCATCATTCATGTGGTGGAAAATGGTTTCGCCGCCGAACTACGTACGTATTTATTGACAGATGTCTCTTAGAATTTAGCGGGATTTGGCAAAGCCAAGAATATTTTAAAAATAATTTCAGCAGAGATGCAATTCACGGTCAAAGCAAGCGGTTCAAAGTATCTATTGAAACCAAGCCTCTGTTTGCGTGATCATGATCAACTTTGGTGCATAGGACGACCATTTTCGAAAGCGTACTGTACAATGTTGCTAAAACCAGTGCACCCCTCGCGAAACCATTCATCTTTCCCGAAGTAAAATTGCTGATAAGCTGCGCCCTTTGGCCATCCATCTTTTGAGAAAAAGGATTCTTGATTGTCGTCGCTATCAAATTCCTCGTCGTACATGAAATATTCTCCCCTATAACCTCTTGAAGGTGAATGCCGCGAGCAGGTACTTGCAAGTAAGCTACTTGTTGGCTCGTGCCAATAAAGATTTTGAACTGTTGTATTTCCTGTTGCCATGGTATAAACATGGCTACTGGGTTTTCGTAAATCCCAGCACTTAATGTCTTCTTTTTCTCTTCCGTATGTGAATGCAACTGGAGAGCCTCCACCAGTAGGAACACCAAGAACTCGAGAATGATCACTGTGCAATAAAAATGTTGGCTGAAATGTACGTGTATCTAAACCTACTCCGGCCCTTTTGTTGTCCATGCAGAAAAGAAGATGATCATTTTGACAAAGTTGTTGGTCAATTGAGGTACCAGTAACACCACAGAACAAACCTATCAACTTCTCTGATTGTATATCAAATAGCTTTGGTGTTCGAGATACAGATTTCACTGTACCCAATGATCTCCTCTCCATTTGAGACTTTCCTGTATATGCTTCTCTCCCCAATATTACCACTTGACTTCCTTGCCAACATTGTACTTCTCCTGCACAAAAATTTGACTCTTCGTCTACCAGTATTTTATGATAAGGAAGAGACTCGTCAGAGTCGTGTCTTTCATTTGCATTCCACGTAAAAATGCACTCCGAACCTGTAGTTCCAACAATGACATTATCACAGCGAGTCATTGGAAAGACATCATAAAATGTATTTTGTTTGATATCTTTTTCTGGAAACGAAAAGTACGTTAGTAACCGCTTCTCTTCATTAGGGGCGTATGAATATACAGTTCCTTTCCTTGAGGAACTCCATATACGATTGTTTTTTGCATCAACCAAACACGAATTGAAATATTCTCTTCCCTCGTGGATCATCTCTGTTCCTCCAATATCCCACCACGCACTATTTGAGCCATTTGCATCACGTAAATTCTTTTCAAAATCAGCTGAATCAAGATTTACAGGACAAGGCACAGACTGGTAGCCAATATAACCGTCATTACGATCCTCGTCGAATCCGTCTCGATATCCACACATACCCATCATATTGCCATCTACATGAAAGTGATTCATGGCAAATGTTGGAATCAAGAAAGGTGTCTTTCCTTTTCTAGATGGAATGGAATGATCGCGTTTGTTGATATTGTAAGAATCTGAAATTATTGGCCTCGTACGAAGTTTACACTTGACAAGTGAATTTTGAAGTGTATCCATGGATTCTGATGCTTCTTTCGATGCAAAGAAGTAGTGGGCAGAGTGATTGTACCTTGCAAGAGCTGCTGAATCTGGATGTGGCAATTCTAATTCTTTCTTGTGTTCCAGTTTCATATGTTCTATTTTTTCGCGAACAACTATTTTAATTGCTTCCCACGCATCGTCGTCCATTTCGAATTCTAAAGCAGAGAATGTATCGGTCCTGACGCCATCGTCAGTACCCTCCGAGTCTTCTTCATCGTCCTCATTATCATCATTTGCCAAAGCATTTTGCTCCACTTCTTCTAAATTTCCTCCATCAGGATCCATCTCATCATTGCGATCATCAGCTGTTTGGTTTACACTGCGGATACAGAATCTCTGATAAATTTGTTTATGATATTGCTCCAGCTCTTCCAACTCATATTTGATGTCATTCATAAACCACACATCATAATCTGATCCTTTCTCAGGTCGTACCAACGAGATCATAGCTTTAAAATCTGGCTCAAACAATGTGCCATTTTCATATCTCTCCTTTGCTACAGCAAATGTCTTTTCAATATTTTCCTCTGTTGGTATTAACATTCTCTTCGTTATCCCTACAGGTGTTTGACACAAATCTGAAACATTCCAAGTAGGACCCTGTGAAGATTTAGTGTCATCTAAATGATTTGTAAAATCATCCTTGCCATCTTCAAACAAAGATGAAGCGTAGTACAATATATTCGGTTCAAGGTAGTAGTCTGATTCTGCATTCAATTTGTGTGCTGCGTTATCGGCTTGAATAGCACCTTCAAGATTCCCATTATACATTGCTTCTCTGGCTGCTTTCACTTGCTCAATATATTTTAGATGTAGTTCATTTTCTACAATTACTGATTCGCCTTCAGGTAAGCCCGTCATATGATCAATCACATCTTTCTTTACTTGATCACTTTTCAACTTCTTTTCCTTAGGTTCCTCTTTGTTCTTTAAAAGTTTATCCTCCTCTGCAATGGCTCCCTTTAATTCTTCAATTTCTTTTATCAAGTAAGGAATGTGTTGTCTATATCTTACAATTCTTTCTTCATAGGATTGTATCTCCTCTCTAACATAGTCGAGCGAGCTCTCCTTATCTTCGAGAAACTTCCTCAGGCATGTAGCTTTATACAGATCTACTACAGATGTCTTCATTTTATAAGTTCAGTTGCATGAATATGTAGTGAATTCAATCTCTCTCTGTAAATTGCATCAAAGAAATATTGCTGGGCTGTGTGCGTGTGTTTTGACACCAGTCTCATTATTTTCGCAGGCTTTTTTAGTGTTTCCAATGATATTTTACATTTATTTCACATGACTGAAATTGATTTTCCATGAAGCTGATCACGACAGCAAACAGCAAATACACGATAGTATCATGTTCATGATAGCAGCTCCATCACATCATCATAAAGCCTGTCAAATTGCAAATTAGTAGAGCCATATCTGGGTTACTATTCTACAATCAATTACAAGATTAGGTTTGAAGGATTAACTCTAGAAGAATTCACTGAGATTGGGTCGCCAATTGTAACTACATCAAGTATTCGCTGAAGCAGACATTAGGTGTCAAGAGGCGGAATTTCGCAAGTTCAAAAAGTTCGGTGCGCAGCAAGGCCGATAAACAAATCTAAAGTTTTGAATAGGCAGTACATATAGCAATATTGAAAGGTCAAGATGTCGAGCCCAGAGAATATATCTACGAGTCCAACGAAAAGACGTAGGTCTAGTGTGCATTCAACTAAGGTGCACCCTATGTATGAAAGGAATACTGCTGCAGACATGGTTGCAGGCATGGATCTGTCATGCAATAGTTCTCATCTAGCTAGTGATAGGCGACGAGACGATATCTGTAGTCCACATGCAATTTTACAAACACCAACACGCTCTTGGGGTTCAAATAGAACTAGAGCGAAATCAGACATATACCGAAAGTCACCTAGGGTATCTCCTGAGAAGCAGACATCTCGGAAACAGAATAGACGAAGGGCACTTTCTTCTGGACTAGTGGGAAAGACTGTTCTTGTGAACAATACAGGTATTGTCAACCAATACAGCATTGACTCATCAGATGAAGATACTATTTCTTCCATTGAATTAGAAACGGGACAGGTCTTTAATTCTGATTTTGATTTGCCACAATTACCGCCAAGAAAAAGTAACAGAAGTCAAAGGAATTGTATGAAATCTGATCCAAGCTTCAAGGCAGGAGATGTTCCGTCTCGGAACTCACCCATGAGTATTTCTTCCTCTTCTCCGATACAAATTGCATATAATGTACAGTCTTCAACACCCGACTTGAGGAGAAAATCCAAGTCAATCAGTTTTTCAAAAGTAATTTCCCCAACCTGGCAACGACGACTATTGCACTTACTGACAATTTTGTCCCTATTTATTATTCTGTGGTACGATGAAACTACGAATCATGAAATGGACAAAGCATTTGCGAAAAATTACGAAAGACGCACTGCCAACACTATACATGAGGAAGGGGAGTTGGCGGGTATTAGAACTGTCGAAAAATTTTCAGGGTGGCATTTGACTCTTGCGAATCCTCAAGATGAAAAGAAAGACAAATATGAACATGTGAGGAAAAGGCGACAGCCAAGGATGGCAGAAGCGAATTCGCTATCGGTGCAGTCAAATCAACAAGTACTTTCGTCAAACTCTGTCAAGAGTTTTACCCTTACCGATGATGAAATAAAGAAAAAGATTGATGAAACTTTTCGGAAATATCGAGCTAGAAATATTTCACCGAAAAGATCAGGTTCCGTTATTTTTGCATGGGCATTTTTAAGTTTAGTGACAGTGAATGTTGCGTGGAGAATGGGAACTAATTCGTTTCGATATCTCACTACAAATATCTACTCCCCTTCACTCTCTAGACATGCACATGAACATTGTCGTTGATTAAAAAATCATTTTTCACAGATTTATTTAAAAAACAGTGTACCGTAGATATTTTTAAATCATAAAATTTAGTTTAACGATGTGCTAATTTTCCAGTGAGACCACCCATTGACTTGGACTTTCCATCTGGAACCATGAAAAGTTGAAGACCCTTTTCAGCATTGATGTATGGCTCGTCAACTCTGTAGTACCCACGGCGTTCAAGTTGGATGATGTCATTCTTTTGAAGGTTCTGCAATCCTGCATCTCCAATAACTTCAGTAGTCGCCAAGGTATTTGGATTAATGTGGTCCTTGAAATTATCATCCTCCTCTAGTTTCGCCTTGGAAATGAGGTTGTCAAATTCATGAAGGGTAACTGGAAGAGTCTCCTTAACATCAGCCATCCAGGAAATCTTGCGCTTTGCAGCCTTGAAGTCTCCATCTGGAATGTATTCACCAGTGAGATTATCACCATCAACCTTGGTGATCTTGACTACTCCCCAACGCATAAGAACAATATTCTCTCCTTCTACAATACCTTCGACATCAATCTTTTCAAGAAGGACATCCTTTGCGATACGTACGTGACGTTTTCCAAAACTAGGATCCTTTGGAAGGAAGTCGGTACTAATGAAGGCATTTTCCTCTGCGGTAGGTGCGTTGGTGACTGTAAGCTTCACATTGTTGGTCTTATCAATAGCCATAAATCTCTTCGCACGCAAGTCAATCTCCTTCTTGTTCTCAGCCCAGAATTTGCTCCATTCCATGTTTACAACACGGCGTGATGCTCCTTGTGAAAGGATGAAAGCACGAAGAGACTTCAAGTCTACTCCTCTTCTAAGAACTCCTCTAATAGTTGGGAATCTAGCATCATCCCAGCCTGTAACATAACCATTTTCAACAAACCATGTGAGCTTTCTCTTACTCAATTCGGTGTACATGAAGTTCAATCTAGAAAAGGCATGAATGCGAGTGCGTCTTAGGCCAAGAGCAGATTGAATCCATTGGTATTGTTCGTCACGATCGTTGTACTCGGTGGTACGAAGTGCATGAGTAACACCTTCGATACTATCAACGATTGGGCATGCAAGATCATATGTAGGGTATGCCTTGAAAGTGGTTCCAGCACGGTGATGAGGCAAATGGTTCGCACGGTACATAACAGGATCTCTCATGGTTCCGTTCACACTAGACATATCAATCTTTGCACGAAGGCACCACTTCAGTCCTTCTTCGTCGCCGCTGCACATGAGGTCAAAGTATTTCTTACAGTCCTCAACAGACTGGTCTCTATGCTTTGAATTCACTCTATCCATGCGCTCCTTTTGCATTTGCTCCTGTGGAGTGTCATCCATAAAAGCCAAACCATTCTCAATCATGTACAAGGCATATCCTCTGATAGTCTCAAAGTAGTCGGAGGTGAAAGTTACAACATCTGGTTTTACACCAAGCATATCCAAGTCTTCCAAGATACTAGTCTGAAACTCTTCCTTCTCCTTGCTTGGGTTGGTATCATCGAATCGGACAATGAGACGTCCCTTGTATCTTCTTGCGTAGTATTCGTTCATGAGGACTGCCTTCGCGTGTCCAATGTGCAAGTATCCTGAAGGCTCTGGAGGGAAACGGGTCACTACATTGCCAGGGGTAGCTCCTTCCAATGGACTCATTCCAGGCACAAGATCGTCGAGAAGGGAACTTGGATCAAATACTGGCTCAGAGTCATTGGAGATTCCCATAGCAAGCTGAGTTGCCTCTCTTAAAGCAGGGCATGATCGCATCATGTTAATCCAACGTTTAGTAGGGGTAGCATCAGCACCGAGGATAGTCTCGACTTCAGTCAAGTCAGATGCCTGTGCTGGAAAGCCCAATGCTGCAAAGAGGGCAATATCAGCAAGAGTCATTGTAGTACCAACAACATAGGTCTTTTGCTTCAAACAACGATCAAGGGTTGCAGATACTGCCTTGACACGGCGAACTTGTTGGAACTTGGACAGAGTATTTGTGTAGTCAATCCAAGAGTCAATGATAGCAGTTTGTTCAAAGTCTCCACCAACCAAAGAGTCAGTCATTGGAGACTTGGACTTGCGTGCAATGTATCTTGCAATAGCTGCATCTCCAGAAAGTTCACCTCTTCCGTCAGGTAAACCGAGAGCACAGCCTGGTCTAGTGTGGTCACTAATGATGGAATAATCACTGGTTACATTGCATAGAACCGCCATAGTCAATGCAACTACTGGGCGATCAGTAAGTGGTGCATTTGGATTGAAAGAAATCTGCATAGGTGCAAGCTTTGACTTGGAAGGAATGAAAGTTTTTTTCGCCGGTGCAGCTTTTCCTGCTTTTGCTGGAGCAGCAGCAGCAGCAGCAGCTGGCTTTTCACCACTCTTTCCAGCAGCTTTCATTGCAGCCTTTTTCGCTTTTGCTTCTGCCTTCTTTGCTGCTTTTTTCTGAGCAGATGCTGAGTTTGGATCGGATGCCTATGAAATTAGAATATTGATGAGATTCATCTTTCTGAAAATTCATGATTGAAAATAATCAAGTTTTGCAAATTGTATTTATCAAGAATCAGATAGCGGTTCTGATGGTACAGTTGTCCTCAAGCAAAGGGTGACTTTGTTCTTCGGATGAACTATGCTTAATGTGGTTATCATCACATTCTCGAAAACTTTTTGTAGGCTTTCGCCGTACATGTCTCACCTGCTTTCCATTCACCATATCTGCATTAGCAGCTGCCTTCTTTGCTTTTTCAAGCTTTTTCTTTTCGGCCTTACTCATTGGTTCTTGCCATTCTTTTCCATCTACACCGATTCCATTGTTGTTCTGTGCATAAGTGCGTTTGGCATCAAGCAAATCCTTTACTGCAGCTCCAACTGCATCCTTGTCAACTGGGTCCGCCTTCTTCAGCTCCACAATTTTTGCAGCCAAGGTATCGACCTTTGCCTTTAGCTCTTCTAGATTCGCCATATTTGTCTATCAAAGAGAATCTCTTGACTGATATGGGATCGCCTTTGGACGTATTTACGAGTTGAGTTAGTTTTCCTTTTCATCGCTCATCCCTCACATCTCACATCTATTGTCCCAAGGGAGCGATGAGATGAGTGGTGCACAATTGCACAAGATACTTTCTTTACATGGCTATGGCACTATGCCAATTATATTTTAAAAAATTTTATCGAGTCTTGCAGGGAAAAATGCATTCTTCGAGTCTTGTTGCAACAATGACCAATAATTATCAAAATGGTAACATGACAATTCTGTCACAAATCTATCCTCACATTAAATACAATAACGAAAAAATAGAACAGAACATTGACCTTTCATGCTCGCATGTTGTAGAACATATCACACATAATTCATAGCATTCAAGTATGAGATTCAATCTTAAGCTGATCGCCCTGACTGTACCCTTCCTTTCTGTAGTGAAAACTATTAAAGGCTCAGATGTCCTAACTGCATCCATTAACGATGATGGTTCTGTAACATTGCCTATCATAGCTTCTCAATCCTCTCAGAATAAAAGAAATTTGAGCCATGACTACAATAGGTATAATTTTCCTTTCCAAATCCAATCCATGAAGAGAACAGAGCACGATAAATTTCTGTGTCTTACTGCGGAGTATATTGGAGAAGGAGCAAAGTTGATCATTGACGATTGTGATAATCACAACAAGTTACAATATTGGAAAACAGACAACTATAGTCGTATTCGTAGTGATGCCGATAGTCATTTATGTAAGAATTTTGAATTTGACATGTACATTCATGAATATTTCCTCTCACATATTGTCATTGTTATTACGTAGGTCTCGCGAGGGTAGTCAAATCAAGACCAGATAATTCAAAATTCAAGTTCATGGAATTGCAAAATTGTAGTAGTCCCAATGATAGCAATACGTGGACATTCAATGTTTTTGACCAAACACTCGGATGGAAAAGAAATAATAATCAGGTACTCACAGTGAGGCGTGCTTTGGATGAAAGGTCAGTGGAAGTGAGCTCAACCTTTGCAATTTTATTAGCATGCTGCCAACCAATCTTTTCCTTTTTACTACTAAACAGCGCCCAAGCAAAGCAGGAGACATTTCTCTCGTTTAACCAAATCTTCAAACACCCAAACCAAAAGTGGAACGTGTTTGTAGCTCCGAAGAAATTTGCAATCAAGACAAAAATTGCATCTAAAGAATATTGTATTCAAAATGTTGGGCTAAATAATGCCCTTGTAGTCAAGGAGTGCTCTGATGACAAGAATCAACATTGGTACGTAAGATTATTTTTTGTAAATATACATCACACGCAATTGTCATACTTGATGTCTAACGAATTTTGTAACATTTGCATAGGTCATCAGACCTAAATGGAAAAGTGTTTTCTGCAGATAACAGCTCCCAATGCATGCAGTGGATAGGTGGAAATAATCTTGTAGTAGGAGATTGTGCTAGTGATATTGCATCTATTTCATTCATTTACAACAAACTCGATAGTACTTTACTTTTGAAAAGTGATGGACGTGAGGCATTTACAGTAGTACAAGGTGGAGATGAACGAGTCATTTTATCCAAGAGGTTTATTGAAGGCACTTCGCAGAATTGGAAACTGTCTCCAATTGAAGATTCAATAGAGATTCTCATATTTGATGATTGCACTAGCACCAATCAATGCCCTCGTTGTCACGGCGATTGCGATGGTAAGTAAAAATGCAATACCCAAATCCAGTCATTCTATTACAACCACACTGTACAATATCTCACGTGCTTCATACTACTTACTCCCTACTTAGACGATAATGACTGCGAAGGATCGCTAGTATGCGCCCAACGTGATGCATTTGAGGCAGTCCATGGCTGCACAGGAAATGGTGGCGAGAATGATCGTCGTGGAGCCGATGTCTGTGTAGATCCACCTCTCATCCGATATGTACACGAATGTACCAGTAAAGACAAGTGTGGACTATGTGAAATGGACTGTGACGATGACAATGATTGTGCCGATGGTCTTATCTGTCTACAGCGTGATGGATATGAAGATGTAGATGGTTGCTTTGGAGAGGGACTAGGAGATGACAAGTACGGGAAAGACGTATGTGTACGTAAGTCTCCTTTAGAACCGCCTGTCAGGGAACTACCGGTTATTGCATACGTCGGTGAATGTGACAAAGATTATAAATGCGGTTTATGCGAGGGAGATTGTGATAGTGATGATGATTGTTTGGATGATCTTGTTTGTGGAAAGAGGAGAGGATATGAATCTGTGAGTGGATGCATTGGAGAAGGAGGCGATGAGGATCGATACGGGAAAGATATATGCTTCCAAGCATCAGAAAGCCCTAGTTTCTCTCCAACTGTCACACCATCAGTATCTGTCTCTCCATCAATCGAACCATCTGTGTCGACTTCGCCAAGTCTAGGACCAAGTGTCTCTCATGTTCCGTCCACATCAATTTCACCAAGTACAAAACCTTCAGTTTCAATGGATCCCAGCAGCAATCCAACTATATCTCCTGCTCCGTCATCAGATCCCACAACCTCACCATCCATAACAACTTCACCCTCTTCTAGACCATCTGCATCTGCTCAACCTTCTGATACGCCAACACTTTCACCAAGTTTCACCCCGTCCAACTCTCCATCGGAAAATCCCACAGTGACTGTATCCCCAAGTACTTTACCTTCTATTTCTTCAGGACCGAGCGCAGTTCCGTCGGAGTCTTCATATCCAAGTAACAGACCATCCACCAGCTCGAGTCCGAGTACGTCTCCGTCTAGATCATTAGCTCCAAGTGTTACACCTTCTTCTTCTCCATCTCAGTTACCTTCGAATTCACTGAAACCATCAACTGTGCCATCATCAGGACCGACCGAGGCTCCAAGTTCTAGCTTCATCAAAATTATTGGTGATTGCACTAGCACCAATCAATGCCCTCGTTGTCACGGCGATTGCGATGGTAAGTAAAAATGCAATACCCAAATCCAGTCATTCTATTACAACCACACTGTACAATATCTCACGTGCTTCATACTACTTACTCCCTACTTAGACGATAATGACTGCGAAGGATCGCTAGTATGCGCCCAACGTGATGCATTTGAGGCAGTCCATGGCTGCACAGGAAATGGTGGCGAGAATGATCGTCATGGAGCCGATGTCTGTGTAGATCCACCTCTCATCCGATATGTACACGAATGTACCAGTAAAGACAAGTGTGGACTATGTGAAATGGACTGTGACGATGACAATGATTGTGCCGATGGTCTTATCTGTCTACAGCGTGATGGATATGAAGATGTAGATGGTTGCTTTGGAGAGGGACTAGGAGATGACAAGTACGGGAAAGACGTATGTGTACGTAAGTCTCCTTTAGAACCGCCTGTCAGGGAACTACCGGTTATTGCATACGTCGGTGAATGTGACAAAGATTATAAATGCGGTTTATGCGAGGGAGATTGTGATAGTGATGATGATTGTTTGGATGATCTTGTTTGTGGAAAGAGGAGAGGATATGAATCTGTGAGTGGATGTACTGGAGAAGGAGGCGATGAGGATCGATACGGGAAAGACATTTGTATGAAACCTCCTATTATCAGGTATGTGGGGCAGTGTACTCATTTCTTTCAGTGTGGCCTCTGTATGGGAGATTGTGATTCTGATCATGACTGTGAAGGTAACTTAGTTTGTGCTCAACGTAATAACTTTGACCCAGTGCCTGGATGCAATGGAGAAGGTTTGAAGAAGGACAGGAGAAAGCAAGATATTTGTACAAAAAAAGTCGACTGAGGAGTCGTTCCAGTAAAGATGCACGTCAAGTTTATAATCTATGAAGCAAACTTAAAAAGAATTCAATTGTACATAGGGAAAATATTGTTAAACGATAAAAATAATTTCGAAGTATACTTCCGTATCTCTGATCCATTCCTACAATTAGAATTTATATTTAAATTTCTAATCAGTGCATCGTTGTTGTATACTGCATGAAAATACTCAGTGTAGGAAACACTGCAGTCACCAAGTCATCGCAGATAGAGTTATCTCAGGTGGATCGAAGAATGTTTTCAGCTACGTGCAAAGATGAAAAGTCACTCAAAGAGAAATAATTATTATATTCAACTTTATTTCGAACTTTACTGGAGCTAGATAAATATCTCTACATCAAAAACAATACCCGATATGATGATAAAAACATCTACAATTCTGCGTATGCTGAGATGTCACCTCTTGTAAGCTTTGGACGGACATTTGAATTATTTTTTGCCTCTTTCTTATACTGATCATTGTGTGATTTCATGACAGCTGGGAAATTATGAGGAGTAGGATAGAAGTGTGGATTATTGTAAGGCAAAGGAACGAACATTGGTGCATAATCAAAAGCCGAAAACGGCTGACTTGCTGAAGATGAATTAGAGTAAAAAGATTGCTCTTCGAGATGATTGGAGAAATCGCTACAAACCTGACGTTCTCTGTAGCTTTCCTCATTTACTTCTCTTCTGAGCTCCTGAGTTGGAAGGCTTGACTGATGATGCTTTTTACTCTGTGATGGCACCCTACCACTTATATCTTCATTGCGATTTTCTTGTTCGGTAGGCTCAGAGGTCCCCGACGACTGGTTATGAGGATGCAATTTTTGCCAAATCTCAGTAAAGAACGCCTTTCTACTCCCACGTTTTAATTTTGTTCCAGGTTTGCGAGAGGAATTTCCTCCCGCCTTTAGTATGTTCAGCTCTTTCTTCAACGATACAGGGCAGCGTCTACATTTCTGTAAATGGTTATGAAGGTTCCTGTCTGAATTGGCCAAAGACAATGCATGAATGGATAATGGGAAATACCTGCCTACTCCAGCCATTCCATGACAGTGTTTACATTGTATGCCTGTATAGCCAATCTTTATGTCTTTGACCTTGCTACGACTTCCAGCTCGGTCTTCCTCTGAAAATTTGCAAACTTCCATTTGAGCTAAAAGCTTTGTGAGGTATGGCGATACCCCTTTGGTATCGATGTCATCAAGAAGAGATGCACAATCATTCCCATCTTTTTCATTGCCACGATTACCGAACAGAATTGCATCAGCCTGTATCTTGGTCTCATTTTGTTCAGGTACTTGACGATTCATTTCAGGGTTGGAACCAAATATAATTCCGTTGGATGTATTCACCATTCCCAACGAGATTGCCGAGTCACTCCAATAATTACGTCTACCTCCAGATCCAGTCTTGCTCTGATTCATAAGCTTCGTCAGTTCCCTCAGGATGGACTTTGGAACGCATGCGCAGCTCGCAGCATGATGTCTTTGCCAATTCTCCATGGAATAGTAGATACAATTGGTGGAAGAAGGATAGTGAATAGATTTGGGAGATCTCTCACCAACAGGAACATCTTTACAGTACATGCATCTCATGCCAACAACATGTGGCTTGACTTTGAAGTTTCGAGCACTCCACATATCTTTATCCAAAGCTTCTTCATTTGTGAGAACAAAAGCTTCTATTCCATATTTGCGAATGAAGCAATGGACAGGAGAGAGGTTGTATTCATCATCCGGCATTGCAATGGATACTGATCCGTAGAAAGCAGAAGTGTCTGGTGAAAGTTTTAAGCTATCTTGATCCTGCTGCTTGGGTTCAGATGACACAGAACACTGATCTGTGGTGCGGAAAGAAGCATTAACATCAGGACTTTTGACTGTAGAAGTACATGAAGATTCTTCTTTGGGGTCTTCCTTCTGCACCAATGATTCAAAACTCATCTGTGGCGTTGCAAATGTGTCAGACTGAATCGTATCATTAATGGTAGTTTCAGAAAGAGCAATTGTGCTGGCTTTTGGCAGAGACAAAAGTGTGAGTGCAGCTTCGTATACATCACTTGGAGGAGAGTATATTGAATGATTGTATTGGACATGTGGCTTTGCAACTCGCTTCTTTTGCTTCTGCTTCGAGATGACACGAGATGATTGACGGAAGTACATGTTTTCATGTACAGCTTGGAACATAAAGCTGTGCTTAGATCGATATTCAAATGGCAAGTCTGTTTTATGTCGATGCTCTACTTATGCAGCTTTTGATGCAAAACAAAGTGAGCTTCCAAGAATTATGAAAGAACAAACCGATGAGATGCTGAATTTGGATTTGAGATGAAATCTCTTCATTCCCGTTGAAGAATCCTCATGTGTCAACGTGTCATCACACTTCTATTTTAGTCAGTACTTAATGGATAGCCACTTTGTGAAAGAGCCAATTAATGAAAGGGTTCCATCATCTTCTTTCCTTCTCTTTTGTTTTGGTTTTGAAAATGATGTGGCATCAAATTCGGGAAATTCTATTTCGTTCCACATCTCTCTGGAACGTGCGACGTTTGTTCCATCCATCCATCCATCCATCCATCCTTTTTTGCATTGAATTGCTCAACGTATGACCATACACAAAAAACTTGCAAGGCTTGTTCAATTGCTTATACTTTTGCAAATCACTGGAGCGAGAACCATGACTGATAACAAATCCTGCGAAGAACCAGCAACCAAGAAGATCCGCAAGGAGTCCCCATCCAAAGCAGGAGCTGCACATGCGTTGAATGACGCAAATGGCGATGGAGTAACTTACGGAGAAACTGGCGTTGTACGCAAAAGAACTGAGGTTGAAAACCAAGTAATTTCCCACGAGAAAGAGGCAGAAAATATTGTAGAAGCACTTCCAAAAGATGAAAAAGTTATTCCAAAGGTTGAACTTTTCCTTCCTGAAATTCTAAAGAATGCTGTTTTCGTTGGTCATTTGGTAACTGATCTTGATTCTGTAGCTGGCGCTATTGGCGCAGCAGCTTTATACGGCGGTACTCCAGCACTTGCTAGTGAAGTAAACTCAGAGACTGCATTTGCTCTTGAATACTGGGGAATTGAAAACCCAAAGCGTATTGAAGAAATTCTCAAGGAAAATGAGTCTGCTGATATTTGTCTTGTAGATCATCAACAAACTTCTCAAATGAACCCATCTATCAAAGCAGATCAGGTTGTAGGAGTTATTGACCATCATGCACTTCAAAGTAAGACTCTTGTTACTGATAAGCCTATTTACATTGATATTAGGCCGTGGGGATCAATGAGTTCTATGTAAGTTTTTATACTTGGGCCCTTGGCTGAATTTACAACACATACATGCCATACGTACATTTCAAAACAGAACGACTCATCTCTTTCTTCTTACAGTATTGCACATACATTTCTAACACACGGTAGAAGACCGGCAAAGGGGATTGCTGGAATGTTGCTTTGTGCAATCTTGAGTGATACACTAAATCTTCAGGGACCAACCACAACTGAATGGGACAGACTCATGGTTGCAGTCCTTGCTGAAATTGCAGGCGTAGACGATATTCAACTTCTTGCTTCGCAGCAATTCAAAGCAAAGTCAAAAGAACTTGCAACTCTATCAACACACGCACTTGTCAACGGAGATCAAAAGACATTTTCATTTGATGCATCTGGTTTCACTGGTGAGATTGGTTTCGCAGTTGTAGAAACAACCGATGATGATGTGATTCTGCAAAAGGCTGGAAAACTAATTCCAGAAATGGTGGCATGTAAGAAGGAGAAGGGATTGGATATGATTTTCCTAGCAATTGTAAACATTGTCAAGCTCAAGTCTTGTTTGTTGCTTTGTGGACCAACTGAGAAGGATTTGGCAATACAAGCATTTGGAGGAGAGATTTCTCGTCATGACACCTTGATGGATCTAGGAAACCGTGTTTCTCGTAAAAAGGAGTTCATCCCTGTGATTACCAGAATCATCAATAATGGATGGAAGAGACCAAAGAACTTGAAGCGTGGATTGTCAGATATCGGTCTTCAAGACCTAGGCCATCTAGAGGTTGATCCAAACGACCCATATGGAAGTATCGAGCGTGTTGGATCAACATTGGAGGAAGACAAGGATGAGGAGAAGAAGGAAGATGATGAAATGCTTATTGTTGGATAAATTAATTCAGCACTATTCTAGACTGTTATCGATAAAATATTATGTAAGCTGATCATCACAGTCCAAATGATTTTCATGTTTTGTAGTTGTTAAATCCATTGTGAAGTAAGAAGTAAAATCATGAATGCAATGTGATGATTCCTAGTGCAAGCATTGCGTCGTCGCCATTATTTATTTGCAGTTATTTGCCCAGTGACCAATGACGATGCTTTCTTTTATATCTCTTTCCTTCCCTTTCTTCTCTATTTTCCACATCCTATTGAAGGCGAAAGATGAAGGAGAGATGAGCAAAAGGAAATATGAAGGGAAGCAATGATAATTCATAGTAGAATAGGTATAATTAACATACAATTCCATTAGAATCCCACAAAAGGTTGCCTTCAGCAAAATGAGTGACGACGATGTTCCAGCATTGATAGAAAGAGGAAACAGTTCAAGTGACTACGATGACTCTTCTGATGAAGACGACTCCTATTCTGGTGGATCAAGTGCGGAAGATAGTATTCCTGGACTGGCTCCAAACAGCAGAAGAGGAAACATGTCAAACATGAATGGAAACCAGAATTCGCACAAGCATCCACCGATTCCTCAAGCACAGTTTCAACCAAATGACGTTGGGAGTGAAGGCGACTCTGAAGATTCTGACAGTGACGGACCGCCTCCACTTGAGAACAGAGGAAATGATGACAGCAGCAGCGATAGTGATTCTAGCGGTAGCATGAGCATGCCAAATCTCGTTAATCGAAAAGCAGAATCAAGTGACGATTCTGATAGCAGTGAAGATGACAAGCGTCACAAGAGAAGCAATGGTTTGAAGGATACATCATCTGATTCCAGTGACGATGATGATTCATCATATGGTGGGATGCCTGGATTACAGGAACGTCAAAATAGTTCTTCTGATGAATCAAGTTCAGAAGATGAAATGCCTGCACAGAGAAGGCAACCACCAAGGAAGAAGACACAACCACCACCACAGACAAGAAAACCAAAGGTGAAACAACCACCAAAACCAAAGATTGACCCTCACGAGGAGTTCCGCAAAATGGTGACTAGTATGATGCGTGAAAAGGGCTTCAAAGGAAATGCAGATGTATATATCAATGATCTCAAGAGAGAATTGGAATCACAAGATATGAAAAAATCTGCACAAGAGAAGAAAAAGTGTCCAGAAGGTACATTTGAAAGGTATATCAAGTTACCAGTTGGAAGAGAAAAATTGATTGCAAAAATGGTCAAGGACATTACAACTAAAATTCAGATTGAGAAAGAAAAGGCCGAAGAAAGAAAACGACTCGCCGTGGTCAAGATTGTTTCCTGTTATAGACGTAGTCGAGCTCAAGCAAGATATGCCAAATTGCGACATGGTATCATTTTGATGCAGGGTGTTTCACGTGGTGTTCTCGCAAGAAAATTGCACATCACTGGAAAGGTTTCATATCTTGAAGACTTTCGAAGATTTTACAAATCATGGAGAAGCTGTTTTGAACCAGCTATACGTGTCAATCTTGAAGAGGGTGATTGGGGTGCATTGAAAGAGAAGCAAGCATTCATTCGTCGACAAGAGCTTTTGGAAGATGATGAACTCAAGGAAACAAGTAAGAAGCTTGATGACGCAATGGCTGAGGCAATGTCAAGTGTCATTGATGACCAGGATCATAACGTAGAAGTAGAGACGGAAGAGATTGATTATTGTCGGGGGAAAACCATCAATCTTGGGAATTCAGCTGGTCTGTCACAGCCGCTGAGGAAAATTCATCTTAGTGGTGATGTTGTGAAATGGTTGCGTACAGGTGATGCAAAGTATAGAGAATTCTTCGAAAGGAGAATGAAGCAGCTCGCATCCGGAGATACCTCTCGAATCCTTCGCAAGAGATTGCAGGGAAGTACTAGAACCATTTACGAAGTGTACCTGGAACAGAAAAGTGGCTTTCGCATTTTATGGACCGAGAAAGATGATTATGTGCTGATTTGGTATGTGGCAAAGCACAAAAATGTATCGAAGTTGATCAAACTCATCGACGACTCGAGAAATCGAAGTGAAAGGAATAGAGTATTTATCGACAATGTCGAGGGTCTCGATCATATCAACGCCTCCATTACAAAGAATAATAGAGACAGAAAAGAAATTGTATTGGATCCATTAGGAAATGTTCCAATGAAACGATACGAAGTAAAATTTGATGACGTTGGCGATATTTCTAAGAAAGAATGGAACCCTGGTCTAGTACTTACTGAAGAAGAAAGAGAAGTCGTTGAAACTAAGGGGACTGTACTTCTGTTGGGGAGAAGTGGAACAGGTTAGTACTTTTGTTATTATTCCTTTAACCATGGTGATTTAAAACACTCAAACACGTCTCCACTATTATAGGGAAAACTATTTGTATCTGTAATAGAATGGAATTCGATAGGCAGATGTACAAGGAGCGTCCTTTCTTTACGCAACTATTTGTCGCTAGATCTTATAAGTTGTGTAAGTATGTAGAAAATACAATTGGAAATAGAGATGGAAGCAAATTGACAACATTTAGTGATCTTCGGGATAATTTGGAGAATGAGTTGCCAAAGCACGAATCTATTCGAGATGATTTTGCGTATTCAAGTGAGAAGCAGATAGATTTCTTTCGATTCAAAAAACAGTTTTTTGATCACGGTACAGAGGAGATTGATCCACTCATCGTCTGGACAAATATCCGATCTTTTATCAAGGGATCAATGGAGGCATTGGGAAATGAGAATGGCTTCTTGTCTGAGGAGCAGTATATGTCACTTGGAAAGAAACGATGTAGGTTTAGTGATGAACAAAGAACAGAGATCTACAAGATCTTCCAGAAATATCAAGATTTCATGAATGAGAACGAGCTGTGGGATGAGAACGACCGTATCATTGCATTGCTTAGACGTTTGAAATTTGCTCGGGCAACATATCCTGACTTGTTTCTTGATACATTCAATTCCTGGATTCAATTTGATAAGATTTACGTCGACGAGGTACAAGATTACACGCAGGTGGAGTGTCTCTTGTTTTTCGAATTGGGTGGAGCAGGGAATCTCTTTCTTGCAGGAGATCCTGCACAGAATGTGGCGCGAGGTGTTGAATTCCGTTTTGAAGATATTAGATCAGTGGGTTACCATGTAGCTGGGGACGATGAAGGGAAGAAGGATCTCGTTCCTCAAGTAAGTTTGATAATGCTCATTGCGACAATGATTGAGTGACTCTTCTCACTATTTTTTGAATGCTTTTAGAAACCAAAAGTAGTCAACATTAATTTCCGTTCACATGCTGGAATTCTACAATGTGGTAAGTGTTGTGATGATGTATTTGTCAATGAATACATACCTTGTGACTCATACATTTTCCAGCTGCGTCAGTCTTGGGTGAGATGTTTCATCATTTTCCAGATAGTGCAAAAATGCTAGGAAAAGATGACGGTCTTTTTCAAGGACCCAGGCCTGGAGTCTTTAAAAGTGTGGAGGCTTCAGTCATACGTGATCTAGTACAAACTAAATTGAACGGAGTTGTAGTTTTGACACATGATGAAAATATTCAGGAAGTAAAGGAAAAGCTTGGTGGGTATGAGCTTGTCTATGGAATTCGCTATTCTAAGGGTCTCGAGGTATGTACACGCATTCTTCTTTTCAAAGTCATAAATCCAGATCATCTCATCAAAACAAATATTTCTTTTGAAATAGTTCAAATCTGTGATCATTATGGATTTTTTCTCTACGATTTCCGATGATCTTCAAACTCAGTGGAAAGAGATGCTTCTTCATAGAGCAGACAAAGTCTACCATCACAATTTTGCACTGAAGTACCCTGAGATAGAGGCTCAACTCAAGCTCTTGTACACAGCCGTGACAAGGTGTATTGAAAGATTGTTTTTCGCAGAAACTTTACCTTCCAAAGCCGGTGATGCGTTTGTGCGTTGGAGTACCACAACATCAGTGAAACCTCTTGGAGGTTTCGAGGAACGAGACAGAGCCATAGCTACATTGAATGACACAGCTAATGTTGATAGTATGGTCATGAACCGTGACGAATGGTTGGCAGCTGGAATTTCCAATGCTGAAGCTGCAGATGCAGAAGAGAATGATTTGGAAAATGCAAGCAACTTGCTCAACAAAGCTATTTACTGTTTTGAGAAAGGCAGACATGACTCTTTTGTCCGAAAGGCGAAGCTTCAACTCAAGAGTGTGGAATTACGCCTCAAGATTTATCGCACAAATCCAAACGCCATTCAACAACAACGTGAAATCGAGAAGGAGGCTGTATACACAATGCGAGAGCTTTGCAAAGCAGATTTATCTTTGGAAATTGCAGCTTTGGGCAAAGCTCTTCGAGAAACCTTGGACAACTTGTATCCTTCATCCAATTTCCTTCAAAAGTTTGTCATTGGTAAGGTGGGCAGTAGCTAGTATATATACGAATATTCGGATATTTACTCGACTATTTTTTTGGTATCTAGGGATTTTGAAAATAAACATGTATTATTGCGACTGGTTGTTTTTTATTGCATGGGTGGAGACAAGACTTAACTTTCTCGTTTCTGCTGTAAACATATTTGAAGTGGCACATTGAATGTAATGATTTCAACTGTATGTTTTTTCCAAAATGTCTTTCCATGTTTAGCTTTTCCACCCTTCCCAACTATATGTATACTAGGGGGTTGTGTGTATACATAGGGGGTTGTGTGAAATACATAAAATAAGATCTTTGATCAGAGAAATCCAAAGAGAGACGTTTGAAAAAATTTAAAATGCTCACACACTTGCACACACGCCTCATTCATGTTACTTTCCATCATTACATAATTGCAAGACTTGTGATTGCTATTCATGTACTATTCACTAGTTCATATCTAGACTCTCAAGATGTACTCAGGAAATGGCCATGATCCATACGGAACTGTGGAATTCCCAAATGCAAATCTTCGACGAAGAAAGCAAGCTGCAAACATATACAGCGACAATTACGCATCTTATGTAATTCAAAGTAATTCAAATCAGGACTTCACCAAACAGAAAAATGGATATACAAAAGAAAAGGACACAGTCTTGACTTACAAGTACAATCAATTGACAGCCAGTGTATTGATACCTTGTCTTTTGATAATCTATGGAAATCACAGATCACCTGTACCTTTGATTGTGACTCTGTATTCATGGATAATATTGTACTGTATGGATCTAGGGAATGCAAAAGAAGCAATCACTATAGTTGTCTGGTTTGCGTTTGCAGTTGTCATGATCAGTGTTATATGGGAACATTATCAGTGGAACTATGATGACGATTGGGGTGTAGCTGGGTTATTGACTCATATTGCTGCCATATTTTGTGCGGTAAGTGTATTCATATGGATGGCATTGTACCTAATAGGGTTTCGAAGATATTGATATATCTAATCGTCGCGAAAATTTGTTCTGAAATTTCATAGAGTTGTTGGGGTAGCTTACAAATGAATTGGCTTTGTTTAGATACTGGATATTTGGACTATGCAAAGAATTTAGAAGGATTTCTTTTTAGTTTGCTCCCAATTGTTTGCTCATTAACAGTAGCACATCTGCTTTCCATGTTTGGTTTCAAAATGCTATCAATGTTGTTAGTTCCTGTTTTCATGTTTTTCGGTTTTGCAATTTTTGGAGGCCTTCATTCTTCTTATTCAGAGGAAGACGAAAGAGAAGAGGAAATGTCATTTACTATAAACAGTACTTATTCAGAAGATGAAGAGATGAAGTATGGGAAAAAGAAAATTCCAAATCGTCATTCCAATACAGATTATGTTATCTCAAGCAATTTAGGATATGCTCTATCGATATTTCTTCTCATGGCATCTGGATTGATATACAGTTGGCAGAGATTCAAAGGGATACTTCTAATTGAAAAGACTGGTGAAGATATCAGTGCATTGCTGATGCTTTTGTCATGGAGTAATCTTCTCAGATGCGCATTATATTTTCGCCGACAATCTTGGTGGAACGGTCCCCGGAGCAATTTTTCAATGAGTGTCATCATCCAAATGCTAGTCTCATTGATGGTCACCTTGGTATGCGCTCAGTACAAATACTCCAACCATGTTTCTCAGATCTTATCGTTGTTCATACAAGGTGGAGAATTGAAATATGACAACCTATGGAAACATTATATTCTAGTAGACATTGGATGCCTTGCTGGACTGGGATTTTCATTCTCATTTTACCAAAAGCACAAATCAAGGCAGTCAAAGAACGACTTGAAAACCGATTGTGTACATGCATCAGTTTTGACCATTTCATTCGCTATCGTTTGCATGGGGTTTCAAGTACCACCAATGTATTCGTTAATTATGGGTTTCGGTACATCACTACTAGTGCTCTGTTGTTCAAAGGGAAAAGTGAGTATAAAACTTATTTTCACCCAGCTCTTACGTGATACTGACAATGTATTGTTTGTTCGTCCAGGTCTTTTATTCTGTATTTCCTTTTGTGATTGGATGTCTCTTAATGGGCTTCTGTTGTCTTGACAGATCTACAGATACTATCATTTTAGTCCCAGGCAGCTTGACAATCAAAAGGTCGATACTTTATGTCTTGTTCTTTGTAGCAGGGATTGGTCAGCTAGGTTTTTATTTTACAATTCTGCAGGCTAACACCAAGAAGCGAACAAATTTGGTAACTGAAAGCATTTTTGTTGTATCAATATTGGTATTGTGCTTATCCGATACTGTCTTACTATTTGGGACCACAGGAAGGAAGCATCTATTAGAAGATGTCATGTCGATGATCTTTGTCATGAATACAGTGGTCATTTCAGGAACAGTTTTCCTTTTCAAGAGAGACATGCTTTCAGATTTCAGTTGTCTTCTATTAGTTACGCTTTTATCGAGTCAGATTGTAATGATGGTTATGAAAAGAGACAATTTTAACCAAGAACACCAGTTGCAGTATTATTATGATGCACTCTCTTGTTGGTTCACATTTTTTGCTGCTGGTTCGCCGTTCATTGAGGAAACAGATGAAGAATATGGTACACAAGGGCTCCTCACTGGGTTATTGAACAAAAAGCAAAAAGACAAAGTCGAAGAGAAGCAGGAGGTACTTTTGTATTGCGTACTATTACTTCCCTTGGTTTCTATCCATGCTGTTTTTCACGTTCTTATGCCACTGCTTGTTAAATTGGCGCACGAAAATCATGATCCGACCTCATTGACAAACAAGTACAGCATAAGTGGATTTGTTTTCCTACTTTGGTCTGTTGGAACAAATATACGATTAAGTGTCATGAATTCATCAGAGGAACTCCAATTATTGAGACGAATTGCAGTCAAATTACCTTTTATCGGAGGTTGTCTAGTGCTCCTTCCCTCACTGAATAATTTTCAGTCGGCAGCAGTTTCGGTATCTTCGAGTACATACTTCTCACATTTATCTAGCAAGGGTTCATCTATGAGAAGTACTTCAGGCTATTATAATATTTTATGGTTGCTCATGGTTCTTCTGTCTCTGGTCTTACTACGTTCTAGCACTTTGGCTTCATCGAGTCCAACCCAATCAATGGGAGGTACTACCACAAAGAAAAGCCGTGGATTACAATTATTTTTTGCCAGTCTTCTCTTTGGATCTGGTCTGACGCTTTTTATCGGTGAAAGCCTATCAAGTGAATTTTCAGGTACATGTAAATTTCTCCTGAAGATCAATTGCATTTTCTCCTCTTTTTACATCCACACCAGCATCTCTATGTTGGAAAGAGATACAATTGAAAATTTTGGCTTATCTCGCCAGAAACAAATTTTGTTGGCATGGGTTTCTTTCTTGGGTCTTACAGCCTTTTCATGTAGTATTCGACTTTTGTCGATAGAGCTATTTATTGTATTTGTTTTGGCGTCGATTGCATCGTTTGGAGCAGGTATGGTAGATGGACCAGGAGCTGCCTCTGTGCAAACTTCTAGCTCAGTTGTTGGCTGGATTGCACTCTCTGTTTCTACATTTTGCAGCTATGGAGTTGCCAGTATTGGAGTAGATCTACCATTTGCTACAATTCTTGGATTGCCTATTTCGATAGTGGTTGTTCCTCTCGCGTCATTACTTCTTTTGAATGTCAGATTGAGCACGAGCTTCTTCACCAGCTCAAGTAGAAGGTTCCGATCCGTCAGTAGAAAGCGTACTCAAATCAACCAGAACGAGACCAGCAATAGATCATTTAAGGAGCGTTTACATTTATGCTTCGTTGCTTCACTCTGTGTCTTTGTTTTTGCTTCTTTCTGCACCATAACCATGAGAGGATTCATGCAAAAAACACAAGTCAGTCATACTGATTATATGCGCAAACAAGGTCATTCTTTTATTACTGATCTCACTGCCAAGTTCGAAAGCAATCGAGGAGAATTGGGTGTAGCATCAAGACTTGTCAGTTGTAGTTTATGGACCACAAGACAACGTTTTGTTGCTTTGAAACACCTATTTGGATTAATTGTTGGTCCTGCCTACCAACTTGTATCATCAGCTCGTTCATCATTCTCGAGTTCTCAGAAGTACGGTTTCTTTATAGATCCAACCTGGAGCATTCTCCTAAATTTTGCAATTCTATTGACATGTACTGGGATAGACATGATGACAGCATCTGTTTCTTTCTCAATCGTTTTATCTATTTATGACAAGATTGAGAAAAGGAATAGAAAGATCAGGAGTAATATGGTAATTTGAAAGTTTTAAAGCTTTTCATAACATAGACTTAGATTATTCAGAAGTACTATTTTTATAAATAAGAAAAAATTGAAGACAAATTGCGAGTTTTTAACCTCGAACCACAAGTATTTGATGGGTCTTCTTCACAAAACGAAGACTCCTAAGTTTGTTATATTTTCTCCTGACTGGTCTAGAGATCAAAGGAAAATCCGCTCGTATGACCAGTGATATCCATAGTGAGATCGGATGGAGCTTTCTTGAAATCAGAATCAACTTCCAAGTTCTTCTCTTTATGTTGCTCTTTCGCGGCTACCCATTCCGAGACTTCTTCTTCTTCGCCATCCAAAAGAAGCAACTCCCAGTTCTCAAAAATCTTTGGAAGAAACCAAAGGCGGGCAGGAATACAGAGAAGTGTCATGAATGGAAACACAATTGCAATGGCTTTCGTATTCTGTACGATGAAGACTCCAGCAAAGAATAAAATTTGCAAAATTGTGTAGAGATGATACCGACCAATACTCATGTATTTCACGAATGCTGTTTTTTCATATCTACTTGGCTGCTGGAAAAACAATAAGAATCTCTGCCAGAACTCTATTCTACCGATAGATGCTAATCCCATAAACAAAAATACACCAAGTAAGACAGGCATAGGGATAAGCTTCATCGCATTCAAGAATAGTAAAGAAAGTCCGACCATAAAGTGACTGACCAGGTGACAGAGACGAGTCTCTTGCACACTGATGATATTTCCATATGCATCTCTTTCTGTCAAGTTGTTCACCTGCACTATGCATGGAACTGTTGTGGCAACCAGCCATGGTACTAAAAAAAGATAGAATTAATTATTAGTCATGAAATGGTGTATATGTACGGAATACGAAGTAATACTTACAACCTAGTAGTCCATTTACGCAATTGCAAAAGCCTACCAAGAAAAGGTCCCAATTGTAACTCTCTCCATGCTTCAACCCATTCCTAGGACTATAGATGAGATGCCAGGTAATGCCATTGTCTAAATAGAATAAAACAAATGACAGCAAGGCAGGTCCAGCAGCAACGAAAATTGCATGGGACTTTCCGTTCAAGTCCATCATGTTAGCGAACCATGATCTAGTTCCAGTAGGTTCAGATTGGTCTGTACATTGATCTGGCCAATAAGTAGTACAGCTGGAATCACAGCATGTGAACGTTGGCTCAAATGAAGATGGTACGTTTAGCTCTTCAAGTTCAACAGATGGGAAGACAAGATGCTTAATGAGAGTCCACACCACTACGCCCAATGTGACAGAAAAATCGTGGATGGAGTCCCTGGATGCTTGATTACAAAGGAATGGACTTGTCTTTAGTCCACGAAAGGTAAAAATTGTGGCACATGTAGCTATTCCAATTAGAATACTAAGCACAGCGCTTGTCAGGTAGTCATATTCTTCACCACCTAGTTCTTTGAGGAAATCAAGATGAGACTTGTTGTCCGGATCAAGATATCGTAGTAGTCCACCAGGACCAAAGGGTGAACCAATTGCATTGAAGATAAAAATCGATACAATCAATAAAGCAAAAATATCATCAGTAAATTTTGTGGCAAGTTTCACAAATCGTGTAAGGTCGAAAAAGGCAGTGATTGTAGTGTACGCAAATGTCCAGATGGAAACCCATGCATAAAATGGAAGAAAAGGTACATCCATAGTCTTGGTGATCTCATAAATAACTGTAGTCATAATCAAACACGGACCCGTGGAGCCTAAAACACACATAGGCATTCCACATGTCAAAGCGAAAAATGTTCCAGTCCAAGCTGTGGCGAGGATAGTCTCGACTATGAAATTTGTTATTGTGAGTATAATCATGAGGACAAATCATAAAGGTGAATATCATCTCATGATCAAAACTTACCAGTCCCAATCTGAAAATTTGTGCTGGTACCGTAGACAGCACCAAAAGTGAGAGTAGGGGCAATCACAGTGATGAACATTAGAAGGGATACAGCGACAGTCTTTTGGTTAAAGTTGGTCATTTCTTCTATCCAATGTGTACCTACAGTACGCTTGATATCTGCAATGAGCCCTTTTCCCCATAGCTGAGCAGGGTCTGAACAAAGGGAAACAAGGGTTAACGTCTTATCTAGAACAAGTGATGGCAAGATCAAATATTCATCTTCGCTCACCTAATGGCACCTTTCCTGCATCAGGAATAAGATTGCGGTTTATTTCGTTTTCTCTATCCTTGTCTTCCTTGGAAGCAATGGGAGCGTTATCTTCAAATTCATCAGCCATGTTGTAAAATTATGGCCTTTTAGAGTTTGTTCTTCATCGATGAGAGCTACTCTAATACCTATGTAGGTTTGATCCTTCCAGAATTTCCTGAAATTCTTCCACGCACTTCGTCACAAAAAATGAGCAGATTTTAGACTACCTTATTTCCATTCTATTTTAATCAAATAAATAGTCTAAATTACATATACTTCGAAGTTGACACGAGCTTTAAATTCTTAATTTTCATAAATTAGCTCCACCTTCGTTGTATTGATTACGTGGACCACATTACGTGGCTTAAGTGGAAATGTCACTGTTTCCTCTTCCGGAAGAGGAAGAAATATCTATTTGAAATCCAAAAATAACAAGCTGCAACCACTCAAATACGTAGAATGGCATATTGTATGGCTGGAATTGATCTAAAACGGCCTACCATACACATCAATACCTTGTTTCGCATGTCTGCCTTTCCTACGGTACCTCCCACCGTAGCAGAAATTGATTTTCTATTAGTGTGACTTTGATTCATATTAGTACCAAAAAATATGTAGTCGTAGTCGTAGAGTTACCTTACAATTCATTATTTGTTCTTAATTTTACATTACAGTGTTTCATAACAAGTTATAGTTTTCTACAATCTTGAGACCTTTGGCACCACTCAATAGGTAGCTTCTCTTTGCAAGGCGCTTGTACAATTTCTTTTCCGAGCAGCTTCTCACTAAGTTCCCTGGGCGCTGCTGCTATGAAATTACTTAGAATGGAATCATCTACAAGGCCTTCTTGGCAAGAATGTGCGAAAATGGTTTCAACGAGTGTTTTGCGCTTTTTGGATTTTGGAGGAAGCAGCTTCCCAATCGTTTTCAGTAAGCTGATATATGTAAATCTATCAGGTTCAACCAGGGCAGAAGACTTGATGCGCGCATAGACGTTGAGTGCAATCTTTAATGCTTGAGACTTTTCCTTTTCACTAGTTTTGAAACTGTGGGAACATGCGGCAATGACTAGATTGTAACTTTTTGTAGATGGTTGACTCATCCAGTCTCCGTCAGATCTTTCAAGGCGTTCCAATATCTTCATAGCCTTTTGAGCTTTGTTTTTGATATTGCTTTTTGATACAGAATAAATAACACTGTTCAGAGTGTGATGGTCTGGAATTGCTTTGTCTTTATCTTCTTTGACATTTGTATTATATTGATCCATTTTATTAAGAACATTGAACGCTTCAATAGCATCATTTCTTCTTGCACAAGAGCTGATCAATGTATTGTAGCAGACAGTATTTGGCTTTGTCAAAGCATGTTTTTCATTGCCAGTTAGAGCATATTTTTCCATTTTTCTGAGAAGAAGAGCTGCTTTCTTGTAATTACTGACATCGCTTGATTTAGCATATGCAGCCAAGACCCTAGCGTAGACTCTTACATCTGGTTTCATGGTGACATCGCCAGCTTTATATATTTCTTCCAGTTCGTTCAAGAGGGCCTCAGCTTTATCACCTGCTTCTTCAGAATCTGATCTTGCCCAGGCATCAATGACAGCAAAGTAGGACACTATTGTAGGTCTCATGCTTACGTCGCCTGTACGCTTGCTTTCACTCTTCATATGTTCCAGTAATTTGGTTGCTTCGACAGCTCCATCCAATGTATTACATCTCGCGTAACAGGTCAGAGCAGAAGTATATGTGTAAACATTTGGCTGCACATTCGCCTCTATCATATTTTTTAGTAAACTTTTTGCTCTCATAGCCGCACTTGGAGAACCGCTCTTACTCCAACAATCAATTATGGATGAATAGGCAATCACGTTAGGTTGAAAGCGCTTCTCCTTGACCTCTATTGGGAGCAAGGAAGAGTGCAGTCTGCCGTTCATATGATTCAATATCTCTTCTGCCTTTTCTGCAGCATAAGCTCCATTTCCTGCTTCTGCACTCTTGATCCAGGCACTAATAGTCGCAAAATAGCTGACACTATTTGGTCCATAATCATTTGGTATTTCTTCAGGATTTTCAAATGAGTCGATTGCTTCTTCCAATTCGTTCAAAAGTGCAGTAGCACGCTCTGCACCTTTTCTAGTCCCAGAACTTGCCCATGCTGCAATGATTGCGTTGTAAGTTGGGGTATCGAATTTTTTACTGACCTTGGGCAGTAAAGATTCTGCCATTTCTGCAGCGTCTGCATCTTCACATTTACCTAACAGAGATATGATGGTACAATACGTGTAGACGTCAGGACTTGGTAAATCACTCTTGGAATTCTCCATCTGATCAAGGATCTTAAGTGCTTTTGTTATCAAAATATCCTTCTCTTTATTGCCATCATCGTTTCTCTGCATAGACAAAGGGTTGAAATTACCCACTGTTGTCATTTTCCTTTTTAAGAACAGGGCAGTAATCTCTTCAGAGTATGAATTGATTAAGGTGTTGTAGCAAACAGTGTTTGGTTGCTCACAGTTTTCATTTCTTTTCGAAATTTCAATCATCTCATCCAACAGATCTTCGCATTTCTTAGGCACTGATAATGAGCTGTCATTATTTTGACCCTTTGCATTAATATATGCCTTCATAACTCCACTAAAACAATGTGAGTTTGGCCATATTTGTGTCCTTTCAGCTTGATTAATCATACGTTGGAGAATTCTATGAGCTCTGTCTGCATCGCCTACATTTGCCCAAGCATTGATAACAGTTGCATAGAAAACTGTATTGACTACACCACTCTCTACTTCATCTAAAGCTTCAAGGGATAAAAGCAATTCTTCGGCTTCTTGTGCGGACTCTCTGGTTCTTTGATGAGATAAATGATTCAATATTGTGGCATAGTTTTTGCTGGGATTAGATTCTGCAACCAGTGACAAATTTGTTCCGAATCTTTTCTTTGCAGGTTTCGATACCTCTATTGTTGACATGTAACGCAAAGTCGATCCTTCTCTGATTGATACATCTTTTTCTATCAAAAAGGAAGATGGCGATGAGGATGATTTCCCTGAGAGAAAAGCTTCCCCAGATCTCAACCGAGACAACAGAAGACAGGCCACGAGTGTATTCTTCATTCTTAATCAGTCCTAGCTAGCTTCCTATTCATAAAACTTTCCACCTTTAGTTATATGCAGTTTGAAATTATTCAAATGAGTGTGGAAGTGATGACAATCTGCATTCTAATTGATGCAGATACTACTGCCATACGTCATAGGAAAAAGATCTCGAAAATTATTATTTTCACTGGCTGAGAAAAATCAAGCTAAAGTACGTACACATTATTCCTATCTGTCTCTCTTCTCTTTCTCTCTTTTTTCTTTTGGACGGTTGAGTCCCGTCAAAATAAAGAACATTTTTTTGATGACCTTTCATTCATGAAGAACATTATTTGAGATGCTCATGACTGCTGTTGGATGAAAAATGAAACCATGAAACCAATCCATCCCAGTAGTGACTTAGTTTACAACTTACAGGAACATGAACATGCTCTCCAAAGCTCTACTTGCACTGCTCTCGGTGACATCTTCTTTCACCAATGCTCAAGAGCAGTCGTCTCCGCATCCTCTCAAGGCAAAACGTGATGAGGATGTAATCCTGCGTACCAGCAAGAATGAAGGCATGAAGAAATTGAGAAATGTTACTCGAAACATGAAACAGCGAATCTACAATGGGGTTGACGTACCAAATGATACTTACCCATGGTTTGCTTTGCCAGTTGATTACTATGGCTACTGGCAAGGATGTGGAGGAACTCTCATTTCCAGTCAATATATTTTGACAGCAGCACATTGTTTCTTTGATGATAGGGGGGCATACACAAATGACTCCGAGTATTACTATGTTGGAACATTGTGTATGGATTCTGCCAATTGTGGCCAGTATGAAGAGTTCCGTGCTGTGGAATCCACCACTAGATTGGAAACCCATTGACTTCGCTTTATCCGCCAGTAATCGTGGCAATTTTACAAAATCCAGAAAAGATTGAAAAAGCTAGAGACATAGCAATTTCATCCAATGTTCCTTTTAATCGAAAGAACATTCTGCCGGGATTGACATATCTTGATGGGCTCAACAAAAGGCCCGGTCTACGGCAACATCATGTTACAGACATGAGCAATGTAGGGGTTCTGAAGCCAGGTTTGAATACCATACTGATATTTCCAGTTGAAAAAAGAAAAGAGCCATTTCGACTAACTGCAATAGTCATTTGTGAGGCATGTGAAGCTTTGGGGCTTTAGGGATAATTGATGGGGACTATGTAAAAAAAAAACAAATATTAGGCAAAGGTAATTAAACATGACTATGTTATCTTCTTTTTGATGATTTTTCCGTACAGTCTTCGCGAACTTTGCGTTTTCTTTCTTCGTATATCTGTTGTTCATCTGTTTTTTTGTAGTCTATTCGTGCCATTTGCGCCGCAATAAAAGGATCGTTTCTTTTACCGACGAATATCTTTGGTACACATCTCATACATAGCTTTAGATTGACTAGTTCTTCCTTGTCTTCGCCTTGTTCAATTGAAATACTATTTTACTCTAAGAATATCTATACAATCTTCTCATTCTTTTTGTTGAAAACAGTAGTCTCCATCTCTTTATGGTCAAGTTCTTCGATGACTCCTTCTGCCATCATAATTTCACGAACATGCTTTAATTCCAGGCTGGAATAATCATCGTCTTTCTCTTTCGTATCAGGATCCACGTCCCCTCTTTTCAAATAAAAATCGATTCCGAATGTTAGACTTGCTTTCTGTACTTCCTTCAATGCAACAGTTGGATTGTAGTCTGGACAAATTGCATGATGTTGCAGTCTCTCATCATTTCCATCTTGAAGTGGAATACGACCACTTGCCTTTTTATCCATAAAGGTAAAAGTCATTGATTCCTGTCTGAAGTAAGTCCAGTTCGATTCTTCTTTTAGCCCAAAGCCAAGATACTTTGGAAAGTCTCCAAACGTTCCCATCCCCCGAAAGTCTGGGGACTGCACACCTATGCCTCGATCGTTGTGACGAAAAGCGACACCATTGACCATCAAAAAGACCTTTATATCGCGACAAAGTGGCACTAGTACAGAAAGCATCGGCTTTGTACAAGGAACCAGAGCTATTAGCTTTCCCACGGTCAAAGGCTCTGTCATTCTTGTTGGCGGATGCTTTGGATCAGGAGCATATATCATGAATCGACCAGTCTTTGCTTGACAATGATTAATAACATAATTCCACAAATATGGCATTACTACTGTTTCCCACAGTTCACCATTGAAAGAAGATCTTGCAACAATATCTGGCCTGACGAAGAACAACCTTCCTTCGATGAACATTTGATCAACAATCGATTGAGCTATTTAAGTAAGTGAAAGGTGAGGATGTTAAGAAATCGAAAGGAAGAGAATAAGAGCAACATTTGAATGTACTTACACAGCATGGTATTTGGGAATTGTATTGAAACAATGGAAAAAATGACGAAACACAGTGAAAGTGAACTAGCTTTAGTTTTTGATTTTTTAATTTTAAGGCCATTTTGGAAGGCCTTTTTTGACAGTATCGATTATTCTATTGTGTTCTTTCTACTTCCAAAAAATCAAACAGTGTTCCAGCGGCTCATCGATTAGAACCAAACTGCAAACAAACATTCCACTCTAAAACATTCCATCCTACAATACTATTCATATCCCATACCTTTGGTACAAGCATGGAGGGTGAGGAGGATAGCTCTGCATCTCCTGCGTTTGAGCTGAATGGAGCGGAAGGAATCGTGGCTAGATACAAAGCCAAAATCAAAAAGAAACGTTGCGACATGAATTCACAAGAATTAGGGAGAATAATAGACTCTCAGTTCAATGAACTTGGCAATGTAATTAGTAATAGTGCAAGAAGCAAGAGAGTTGTCTATGAATGCAATGATTCAAATTTCATGGAAACCAAACTAATTTTACAAAATGATAGCAACAAGCGACGTGATGAAGCTTTGGCATTGCTGGCACAGCAGCATCTTAGTCTTGAAGATACAGAACGACTTCTAACTCAAGACAAATGCAATGTTACAACTTACCAAGGCATTACACCGGATGAATGGCAAAAGCAGGAAACACACAAACCTGGTGTCAGTCATCAATGGGGACAGAGGAGTAGAGAGAGACAGTCAGAAGCGCAATCGGTAAGTATTTTAATGAATGAATCTGATTCTCGCTTTGAATCAAATAAATTTATCTAATTATTGGTAAATTGTTATAGTCGTCAGAATCGAATCACAAATTTTCAATGGGAGTCCATGCTTGGATAGAAGACATGTACTTGGTCTATAAAGATTATTTAGACGGTGGTGGTGCCTCTATATCCTTTTATACAAGGTTACTGGAAGAGGCTGGTATGACTGATGTGATGACTCCACGAACATTGCAGGAATACATGTATGATCTTAGGGAACCCTTGACACAACTTCAAAGAAATTTGATTGGTCGAGGGAATCTCCATGGTAAAAAGAAAGTTGGCAGTCATGACCTCATAGAGAAAAGGGGAAACGGAATGCAAAGAGAAATCACAATTGCTCTTTATACTTATTTTTGGCTTTTTGAAAAGGAAATTCTTGAGAGTGAGAGTTGTGCCGTTTTAGGATCACCATTACATATATTCACAGCGTTATCAATCTTGGTTGGAAAGCCACTTGCCCAGAAAATTTTCGAGTTACTTGATGGTTCTCCATACCCAAAACATTCTTCAGTCGATAGTGATATCTATTACTTTGTATGCAGCATTTGTGGAAATGCTCAGTTAGGCAAAAGTAGGAATGCAGAGGTCACCTCCATGATTACTTTGGTTGCAAAGAAATTCAATATTCCAGAGCAATGGCCAGATTCAAAGAAAAGAGCTAAAAAGGAAGAGATTGAAGAAGCCATAGCCAACATCAAAGCTGTAGATGACCCGTCGCAAATACTTACTTTCTCGAAAAAAGAAACATTCAAGTTCATATCTAAGCATGAAAATAGCAATGTTCTGCAATACGCAATTATGTCTGGAATTGAAGAAAAGTTGGAGCTTTTGAGACAAGCTCAACAGGAGAAAAGGGACATTCAATTTCAAGAATTGTTTGGTACAAGAGAGGACCTTTTCAATCTTCTTGAAAAAGAACTTGGTCAATACATGAGAGATGTAATTCTTTTGATGTGCAGCAGTCACGCCTTGAATCTCAAAGCTTGTACGAGTATAAATTATTGTTCTCTTTGCAAATCTCTCGCTGATCGTTTGCGAGATGGTCCCAAAAACCTTGTTGCTCAATTGGAACGAGTAAAAGTATGGAACGATATGCAAAGATTTGATATAGATAAAAAGGACGAACCGAAATCATTGCATATATTCAAAGCAGTTGCAGGAAAGTTCAATCTTCTAGATAATTTTGAAGATTTTCGTGAGAGTATTGAAAAGGCAAGAATAGTTGAGGCAAGAAGAAAAGATGCGTTGGAGCCTGTATTTCTTTATGGTGCTGCCGGCACCTTTAACAAAATTCGTAAAAAAGATGATTCGCAAGAGCTACATCTTCACATTTACAAGCCCCTGGTACCTAAACTGTCTCAGATTGAAAATGCAGTTCGTAATAATCAAGGACTCTCTTTGAAAAGTTGTGTTGGTGGACCAAAGGAGGTGGTAGCATTGTTTGAGGAATACTACAAAAAAGTGAAACCAACTATGACAAATCAAATCTTGGAAGCCTTCAACAACAATACAACAGTATATTCTGCAACGAAAAAATGTTCATTTTGCAATGCCCTTAGCAATATGTTTCGAAAGAAGTTACCTGAGCTTGCAGACATACTCAGAGAGGTTCGTGACTATGTAGATTCTGAGAATGAACAGAAAGATACGGAAAAAAAGATGGCTGCAAAGGAAGTTGTCGAGGTTGAGCCTACCATGCATCCCAATGTTAGTGAAAATGCAAAGGAAGACAGCACTCCAATGTCCCTTGCATTTGAGAATTCTACTGGCCCAACACTTGAGAATTCTACTTCTCCATCACTTCAGGATTCTTTTGCTTTGTCTGTTCCTTCTTCTGATACCATCATGCTAGAGCAATGGGCATGCCAAAGATGTACACTTCACAACTCGATAGATGATTCAACATGTACAGCATGCGGCACCGAAAAGAAAGCAAAGATGTCTGTTCCTTCTTCTGATACCACCAAGCTAGAGAAATGGAGCTGCGAAAAGTGTACGTTTCTCAACTCAATGGACAATTCAGAATGTGCAATATGTGGCACCGAAAAGAAAGCAAAGATGTCTGTTCCTTCTTCTGATACCACCAAGCTAGAGAAATGGAGCTGCGAAAAGTGTACGTTTCTCAACTCAATGGACAATTCAGAATGTGCAATATGTGGCACCAAAAAGACAACAAAGACGTCTGTTCCTTCTTCTGATACCACCAAGCTAGAGCAGTGGAAATGCAATACATGTAAGTCTCTCAACTCGATGGACAATTCAGCATGTACAATGTGCAGCACTGGAAAGACAGCAAAGATGCCACCATCACTTGAGAATTCTGCTTTGGCTATGCCCGTTCCTTCTTCTGATACCACCAAGCTAGAGCAGTGGAAATGCAATACATGTAAGTCTCTCAACTCGATGGACGATTCAGCATGTACAATGTGCAGCACTGGAAAGACAGCAAAGATGCCACCATCACTTGAGAATTCTGCTTTGGCTATGCCCGTTCCTTCTTCTGATACCACCAAGCTAGAGCAGTGGAAATGCAATACATGTAAGTCTCTCAACTCGATGGACGATTCAGCATGTACAATGTGCAGCACTGGAAAGACAGCAAAGATGCCACCATCACTTGAGAATTCTGCTTTGGCTATGCCCATTCCTTCTTCTGACAAATGTGATAGAAGTGACTGAACTTGACATGTCCCAGCGAAGATGAAGAATCCGAAGAAGAGGAATCGGAGGAAGAGTATGTTGATGAGGCTTTACCTTCTGAAACAAATGCATCTACTATTCAGCGTCGGAGTAAACGACTGAGAACAGGAAACTCAGTAATAAAGATTGAAAACCTTAGGGAAGGAAATGTAAAGTGTCCAGTCTGTAAAGTGATGATTTTGGTGGCCAATGGGGGATGCAACATCATCGCTTGTAGAAATCATCGTCCACAATTTGTTTATTTCTGTATTCTTTGCAATAAAGTGAACACGAATGGTGTTGAATATGTGACTTGCTCATGTGAAGGTCGAAACACTATGGAGACTAGAACGGCAGCTCTTGCCAGACGGAATGAAGAAGCAAGAGAAAATCCGATTGAAATAGACCATTCTGATGAAGGTCGAAACACTAGGGAGACAAGATCATCAGCTCTTGCCAGACGGAATGAAGAAGCAAGAGAAAATCCGATTGAAATAGACATATCTGACGATGATATGTAAAGGAATAGAACGAGGTTGTCTTTTCCATGGTTATTGTAGGAATACGGCTGTTTACCATGTGTATAAAATATTTTACTTTCGGATTTTACTACTTTACTACTATGTTCTTCATCATGTTCTAAAGTAAGCCCAATGGTCCTTGAAAAATATGCAAAGGCTGCTTTTGGGATCCCAAATTAATACCAATCCCATTCACTGCTACCACCGTCACTGTAATCCCAATCCCAATCCCATTCGCTGCTACCACCGTTGTTTTAATCTCACAGCTACCTCTGTTGGTGTGATTTCCGCAATGACTTTGCATTGATTAAGCTGTCTTCGCCTATTTCGGATAAAATTACACCTGTAAATATCGATGATGGCTCCTACTCTCCTCAATATGATACTGGAAAAGGTGAGTAAAAATACTTTTATGAAATGTGAGTTCTACTTTCTTTTGCAACTTCTGACCAACTCTTTTCGTTCTTTAGCAAATCTTTGGGCAATTGGATTTGGAAAAATGGAAGACCAAAACACACCTTATCGCCTTCAACATGTTGAATTGAAGTATGTTTCCAATTCCGACTGTACCAGTGACCCATATGACTATCCTTTTGGTAGTATTACAGATGAAATGATGTGTGCTCGTGATAATGGAAGTAAGTTGCAATCAAGCAAGGTGTTGCATTTTTATTCTAATTTATAGTTATAACATGCTTTAACGTTCTTACCATCATTCAGGTCAAGACGCGTGTCAAGGCGATTCAGGTTAGTTTTATTTTCAATTATAGTTCAGTCGTTTCTTTTTTTTCACAACTCATCATTTAGAGTTCTCGAAAATAAATAGGTGGACCTTTGTATGATAGCGATGCAAACGTGTTGGTTGGAGTGACAAGTTGGGGAAACGGTTGCGGCTTGTCCAACTACCGTAAGTCTTAGAATAAATATATTTGATCATTCAAAATTCCAGTGACTTTTCTCATCTCATCATCAATGCAAATTGTTATCTTTGGCAGCTGGTGTCTATGCTCGTATCAGTTCCCAATACGACTGGATCAAAAGCATTGTATGTGAAGGAAGTTCTTCAGATCCTTCCTGGTGTAATGGATTGGATGATGATACTTGCAAAGACTCGCCATTGAGAATGAAAGTATGGATTGAAAAAGATCAACAAGAAAGAATGAAGTCATGCGAATGGGTTGGCCGTGTTGCTGAGAAGGTTGCAGAGCGCTGTGCTCTTTCTGATAATGAAAGAAGCCATTGTCCTGTAAGTTGCGGTGTGACCTGTAAAAATGTAGATTCTGCCGCTAGGTTCAAAATAGAGAAACCTGATGGAAGCAAAATTAACCGCTATTGCTCTTTTGTGGCAAATAATCCAAGCCAAAGATGTAGCTGGGAGGGAGTTGCTGATACTTGTAGAAAAACATGTACTGGATACTAGTATGTAGTTTTTGTTATTATTTGAGTGCTTTATAAAATAAACAACATGCTAAGATAAAATCCCATCTTAGATGGAAATTTCGTATAATAGGTTGTTTTCCAGGGAAATAGTTACACTTTGATCTGTTACAGCTTGTAATTACCGATGAACTACACTTTTTCATCATTTCCCCTGGTATCTATAATATTCATACCCTCTGATCTCGCAGATACTTCCATGTGCTTCAAATCAGAATTGGTAAATGCATTCCCACATAAACTCAAATTGTCGAGTTTTGAATTTCTCTCTTTGCAAGTTTCGAGTAATTTACATACGACATCAGCAGAACCAGATGACAAATCATTGTGAGACAAGTTGAGATACTGCAGGGAGTTATTCTTCTTCAACGCCTCAATAATCATTTTACCACCTTCATCACCAAAAAGATTCATTCGCAAGTCGATTACTACCAATGAGGTATTATCTTTGATGATTCTGCCAAGCATCCTTCCACCTTCTGCTTGAATTTCGTTTCCAGCAAAATTGAGTTGCGTCAAAATAGTATCTTGTCGGTCTAGAAAGTAGGCGAGAACAAGACGGAAGCCTTCAGTGGATATCTTATTGTAACTTAGATCTAGTTCTATCAAGCGTTCATTAATTGTCGTCTTTTCTAATTGTTTGACAAATGGACGTAGTAGGTCATCATTGATTTGACTGTTGATCAAAGCAAAGGAGAGGAGGTTTGATAACGAACCAATGCTTCGAACTAATTCAGCAAGAGTCGATGCTAATTCGACTTTCGAGGCGTGTTGGATTTGAAGAGTAAGAGAGGACAAATTGACGAAGGAAGGTAGAAAACTGTTTATTCTGTCCAGATTCGAAACTTGATGAAGGTTTAGTTCAAAGACAAACTCTCTACTAGATTCTACCTCTTCTTTACAATCAGATTCGTTCAAAAGAAGCTTAGTAAGTTCTTTCTCAATGTATTCCCTTTTGTAATTGCTTTTTGAATCTCTACTTTGCTGGTTATCAGTAATTACATCCTTTTCCAGTAGAAGCTCTCTATAGTAATGTTCATTCTCGATAGAATCTGCTCGAAGAAGGGCAAGTTTAGATAGTTTTGAATGCTTTTCAACGAGGTATTGGTTCCCTATAGTGGTGGTCAACAACTTCTTTAGATCGTCAGTATTATCCGAATTCAGTCTTGATGTAAGCTCGGTTGCTGCGAATTGTTTCAGAGATGGGACTTTCATGCTGTATCTGTCTGCCTTTTCTTCTTCTTTGTGATCGTTTTAAGTGGTTTCAATTCAGCTTGCACTGCGATCTAGAGAGAAAAGGTACAGGGGGAATAAATTTCAAATTTGATTTGAAAAGTAGAAACATTTAAACAAAGACAAATTTATTTAATAGCTAGCTTTATTTCTTGATGGCAAAGTTAGCATCAACACCAGCTTCATTGAGTTTTACTTTGTGCTGATCTGTAGTATCATAAAAAATAAGAGAGTATCTATCTCCTTTTTCAAACTGTCGTACCCAGTGTACACACCTACCATCAGCTCGTGCTATCTTCTTATGTGTATCAACGACATTTACATATGTAGACTTGTTGCCTTTCTCATCATATCTAGTTCCTTCTACACAAAGCTGCCCTCCATTCTCAAAATTTCCGAGACTTATTGCGTATTGATATGAGTTGTCTTTGTCGTCGATGTGAGGCGATGCTACGAAATTCTTTGTGACAGCAATTCCGGAGTAGTAATACTCTGGATCCACTTTTTCCATGAGTTTACGACATGTACAGCGTAGGTCATTGTAAAAACGATCACTCTTTACATTTGTCTGTAGTACTAGATATCTCTCACTACTTAACCCTTTTCTATGACTTTCAGCAGGCCATCTCAAATTTTGTAGTATAGTGAGCAATTCGTTGCATATTTCTTCGTCTACTGGCTTTCCTTCCCAATTGACCTCTGTTCGTTCTCCCGATTGTTGATACAAACCAACAATTCTGTCAAGAAGTAATCTGTGATCTTTATGTGTCATTTCCCTCTCATCAATAAAGGATGAATCGTCACCCCCTAAATCAGTCTTCAATGCACGATATCTCTCCTGTAACTCGGAAAAGGAAAGAGGTGATAATTGATCACGGATTGTAGGGTCTATGCCTCCTTCTGTATTTGCACTTTCAATATTTTCTTTGTTTCCACTAGACTCTTCCTTTTCGGACTCGATCCGCCTAATCTTTATCTGAAAAGTTGGAAATTCGGAGCAATCTCCGTCTTTAAATACATTTGATGCTGTCACAGTTTTTCCTTGGCTTTCCGCCTCAACTAATGAAGCTTCTTCTGCATCACGAAATACTATAAGAGCAAAACCTAGGTATGGATCCTTTTCGGGTTGATTATCATCTACAACTCCCTGCCGGTATCCTTTTCGTACAACCTTTTTTATCCTTGGCTGTGGTACGTTTCTTGGTAAATACTCCCTCAGAACTGCCTTCAAGCGTTTGTATTGTCCAGCCGGACGAGTGTAGGGTAAAGGAATGTCCCCAAACCATAAAGTTGAACCTGGTTGCTCATGAACAGTAGCTTTGCCAGTGTTTCTTTTTCGTGCTCTTTCTGACAAGTAAATTTGCCTCTTCTCAGCCTTTCTCATGTGTGATGGAGCAGCTGGAACCTTTTGACCAGTTTGGAAAATTGCATTCCCACAACTTGTTGATACATCACGTAAATGTTTAAACACAAGATTTTTTGAAGCAAAATGTCTCGCACAAAACATACATGCAATGCCAGTGGATGCATCTTCGTCGGTCGTATTATCTTCTTTTACAGTTGGTTTCTCTCCAATGGTCCATGTTCGCATAGCATCATCTATCACTATTCCCATAGCTGTCAAGCCCTTTCCTATTTCATCCGCCTCTTTGTATCTTTTATTGGATCTTAAACTTGTTCTTTCTTCAATTTTTCGATTTACAAATTCCAACTGCTTCTGACTTAATTTTGGGACTTTATCATCTTTTTCCTCGAATGCATAAGGAATGGCTTGTTTGGCTGCTTTCACTCTTTGTTTTGTGACTTCAGATGAAAGATTCATTTCTTCCAACTTTATCATAAGCGCCTTTACTCCAATACTTGGATGAAGCTTCCAAAGGTCATTGACATGTTGCTAATAAACATAAAAAATGAGGTGAGCGACATTGCTTGAAAATATCTCCTCTGGAATCGTAGAACTCACTTGGATCTCATCTTGAAAAGCTGCAGTAGATAGAGATTTTTCCGACATGTTGTGTTGTAATGAATTGATCTGGATATAGAAATAGTTGAAACATTATAGTAGAGCATACGAGTAAGTTCAAATCACACAACACACACGAAGAAAAAACCAAGGAAAAAATTGGTGGCCTAGGTTCGTGCCGTTAAAAAGAAGTTTGTGCTTTGTCGTCATTGTAGTAATGATAGTTTGTAGCTGTGAACGAAGGAAATATGAGAATATTATAGTTAATTTGTGTTACACATGTTGGGACCATAAAATAACAAAAGCTAACAAAAATACGCTCCACATTCATAGCTTCCAATGCCACGAGGAAAGAGTAGTAACTTATAGTATTCAGTAGAATAATTGGAAAGATTTCTCTTACAATAATGTCCTATGATAATTTATCCTACTTCCAATTCCCTAATTTGTGATCACGGGGGTTCCATGTTTGGAAAGCAGATTATGCAAAACATCAGGTCTGTTTACACACATTTTCTTCACACCCGTTCTCATGATTGCCATATACATAGATTCATCCTCGTTACCAACGTCGTGAAAAAGAGTGGAAACGTCATGCATCATTCCTATTGGACCTCGCATCCAAATCATAGAGTCTAGTCCAGCATTGTGAATTCTATCAACCTTGTCTGGAGTGCAGGTGGAATACTTGAGATGAACTTCTGAAGCACCAGCCTCCAGTGCTAGATCCAAAAAGTTTTCAGTGTCTTCATTTCTTTCAGGTCTCAACTCTCTAATTCGTTTTATCCGAGAATGGTTGAAACTCGAATAGTGAACCCTATCAACCATATTCAATTTCTCAACTAACTCAAGAACCGGTTCCTCGGTTGCAGGTCCTTTCAATTCGCACTTTACTGTTACGCCAGTCTCTTTCGCATCATGTAGGACCTCCTCTAGAGTTGGGATGTAGCATTCATGTTCCAAATCTTCAATAAAGTCTGGTCCACAGCCAAACTCTAAATGACCCTTGTTGAATCTCAAATTACGAGCTTGCTCGTATGTTAGGTCAAGAATTGATGCATCCATGTTACAGTAGTCTTTAAGACAACCAGGATTTTCATCATTTCCCCCTCCATGAAAGACACAAAGTGTTCCGCACTAAAGAATTGAAGCAATTATAGATGAGGCAAAAATATTTGAAAACACGAACACCAAAACAAAAGTTATGTACCTTTAACAAGAAGACGTCACATTCTATTTCTGAACAGTGCTCAGCAGCTACACGAAACGAATGACGAGTATTTTCAAGGGAGCGATATAAGCTACCACGATGGCCTACAATAGTTGGTATATGCTTTTGAAGTGGAGTCATATCGGAGGAAGATGCTATGTTCTTTTGAAAGAAAAAGTAGAGTGAGTTATGGCTTCGCAACAAAAATTGAAGTTCTCTTGGTTGGAGTTGAAGTTTTTTGCGCGAAAAGAGGAAGAGGAGGAAAAGTGTCAACGGGGCAATAGTAATAAGGCCTTTTACTTACGTCAATTTGAAGGTGTGTCACCAGCGATTTCGCAAATGCATCTTTTGAATCTTCATCTTTCTCGTTTGATGATGTAGGAATGGCATCATGTTCAATTATTTCAATGATCTCTTCGAGAGGGAGTGAAGTAACCAAAAGAGATGATTTTATTCTATTAGATAGTGATGGATATTTTGCAGAGAAGGAAGAGAGATTTTTGGCAGCAATTGGCCTGACATTTTCGCCTTTTACCAGCCATGAAGACCTACAATTGTTAGCTTTGTTGCTAATTCCTCGCGATGTGCTTGAAAAGGCAACAATAGAAATAGATTGCGCAGAAAGTAGTAAAGAACCTATGAATCTTTTCATCATGAACCTTTTATATCTAACGTGATTTTGCAAGAAATAGGTTCAAAGATGGGTACCTTATGCAACCTTGTGAATAATGAGAAAGCAGTTGAAGTTGTGGGTTTGTGGATGATGAAGTTGAAGTCTTCAAAAATGACCTTAGGTATTACAGTAAGTACGTACGTCAAAGAGGAGTGTCAACCAAACTCAACTGCACTATGACAGTTAGATTACACTTAGTTGGCTAGAGTGCAAAGAACTCGACGATGACGACGACGACGAGGGGGGAGGATCGCAGGTATTTCCGGGTTAGAGTAGTTAACCGCTTTTAATGAACTAATAAGAACTGTGACAACTATCTCTTCTCTAAAGAAACTGTGTTGTTGTGTACTTCTTATCAAGTAAAGTAGACATCAACTTTGTTCCTTTCCATAGTCTAATTAGCTTAAACAGAAGTAAGTTTTTTTAATTGCCTTCCGCTGTGATAATACGCAAATTCGCAAATTATTGTGACTCTTTCAACTTCACAAGAGAAACTGGCTGAAATGGGAACATGAAAGCACCTAAATCTTACATGAGAACCTTATTCTTTCAACCATCAATTCAGTATTCTAACCCTCTAGATTTTTTCTTTCTCTTTCGGTCCAATCCATATTTTTCATTTCTCTGTTCAAAGTCAAAGTATCAATACTAGTTTTCACCTACCACTAGCTTTTGACACAAAACAATCTAGTCAGAATGGCGAGTGCAATCAGAGAAGATATCCCTCCAGCGCACGGTGGTCCAATCAAAGATCCTAATGTAAACGATGTTCTAAGCGGTCGCGGTGGGCGTATCAATTCCCACCCTGGAAACGTGCAGTTCAGAGCTTTAGTAGCCCAAAACAAACATACATATCTATCGAAACAAACAAAGAAATTAGACAAGGTCAAAATTGCTGACAAAATTGTTCAGGCTATTCGCAACATGGATCCGCCCGGACGATTTTTGAAAGAGGAATCTGGTGGAACACAAATGTGGATCGAAATTGGAGATGAGAAGGCGAGAAAAAAGGCTGGACAAGCCATGCGAGAAAAGGCAGACGAAACTAGAAAGGAGTTGGAACAAAAGGAAATATTGTCGCCTAATAATCAAATGAATTTCAATGGACAGAACTCGCAACAAATGGGACAAATGTATAATGGAAATCAAGCTCAGAATCAAGTCTATGGAAACCAATTTGCAAGTAATGGTAGCTTTCCTGCTATGCAAAACTCAGGTCAATTTGGCAGCTTCTCCAGCCCTCAACAATTTAGTGGAAGTATGCCGCAATTTAGTACCTCGTTTAGTAATATGGACCCTGATGAGGCAAGAAGACAACAAGCTGAGATCATGAAAGGTAATGCTGTTGCATTTGATCGAGAATTTCACAAATTACGTGGGAGTGATTCCTCCACTTCACGTGTACATTCTTTAGCAACTAGCGGAGTAAGCTCCATGAGGGGATCAGGAACATCCAACTCCAGTGTAATGTCCATGTTATCTTCCGGTATGTTGAGTCAGAATGAGCTTTTGCAACTTGCCTTGATGCAGCAGCAATCTGGTCAAATGGCTTCAGTACCCGAGAAACTAGATTGGAGTGATAGATGGGATCATACAAATAATTCTCAGAGTATGGCAAGCCAAAATGTTCCAAACAATAACAATTTTACAGTTTCTAGTGGTACTAGTGTGAGAAGTGGTATGACTGATAGTGATAAGCGCCGTATGTTCCAACAGAATAGAGACAAATCTCATACATATATACCAGATGAAATGAACTTAAAAGGTGGGAATGCTGGTGGGCAAAATGATAATATGCATGCAAGTCAATTGATGAAAGACAGTTTACTAAGTATGGGTCCTTCTGGAACAATGGAGGCACCAGCCATGTCGTCGATGGGTATGGGGTCAACCAATATGATGTCCATGAGTGGACCGAATGATTTGAATGTAGGAAATAATAACACACAACCAACCCAAGACGATGATGTTGCCAAGATCAACGAAGAAGTCAGGGCAAGAGTTGAAAATATGCAGAGAAGACTTTCGGGTATCGGACTCGATCCGCTGCTTGTTAGTGATAGCTCATTAATGAATATGCTCGCAGAGGCAGCTGTTAATTCTGAAAGTATCGGTTCAACATTCAGCTTCAAGTCGTCAATGGGACCAGATACTTTTGCAGGTGCAACCCACAACAATAACAGTATCAGCTCACTTCCTCCAGTAGATGAGGCGAAACATATGAATCCTATTATCCATGACAATCATGCGCAAATGGGGAACATGAATCAAATAAATGCAAATGGACAGCCTCCTTCAAACATTCCACACGCAAATGTACCAGGGGGTGTTGGTTCTGGTGTGCCACATGAAAATTATCATCAGGCCAGTCCAAGTCATAATCTGGACCCAAATCTTAACTTGAATTATAGTCAAGCGCCTACTGAGGTACAGTCGCAGTCCATGAGAATGCAACCACCACGGAATGTACAAAGATTTGATCAATCCCATGCGAAACAAGATGGATATACTGGCAAGGATAATCGCATTTTTCCAGGTGAAAGGGGGGTTTATCCTGTACAAGAAGGTCAAGCTTACCGATCAGTTGATACGAACCAAGGATATCAGCAAACTGTACCTGGGGTCACATGGAAGGTTCAAGATAATATTTCTCCTCTAGGAAATGAAGGTCCTCCAAACGGGGCAAATTTCAAGACAGAATCCGATCCTTCTTCTCTTGGAGACTCTGGGCACAATGAACGGCCAGGACCGACAAGACCTCCTCCGAGAGGATTTTCAAGGGCGATGTCAGGTCTTTCTACAAAATCTGATGTATCGATGGGGTCAACGGACTGGACAAAAGAAATCCGAAATCTATCCAGTCTTCGAAACAATCCAGAAAATGAATCTAGACGCAGTATGGGTGACAGACTTAGACTATTTTCCGAAAACAGCACAAGATCGCTCATGTCTGATTTATCAGATAACATGTCTGCGCTTGATCTCAGTGGTTTTGATACTGGATCTCGTCGCGATCTCTTTGGATCTTTTAGACAGCAGAGTTCACGAAGGGGATTTGGGTTAAGTGATGCAGACATGGGTGGCTCTCGTCGCGATCTCGGAAAATAAATTTAAAATAAACTAGACTCACTACATGTTTAAAACGATGATTTTGAAGATTATTCATTATACCAATACAGCGTTAATTTATAATAAAATGAAAAATCGATAAAAGGTGAAAAGTGGAAGACAAAGTAATAGTCGTAGTATGTTTACAATTTGTCATATTTTCTAACTAAATTGTGCCTTCCTCATACCTAGCAGGCTTCTCATGGGAAGAATCGAGCATGTGCGGTGAAGCATGAGTGAGTAGTACTGTAGTGATAAAAGTATCACTTCTCCTTCATATCTCCTCCTCCTTCTCTGCTACTGATACAACTAAGAATAGTGTTACAGAATCAGAATCAATATTAAATAATATAACGAAGGAGACGATTCTTACAATTGCATTACATCGAATACATCACATTATTCTGGTGATCGTTAGTATTCATTTTTTAGTCTCTTGACAGAGAAAACTTATTAGAAAAGAACACAACTAGAAATATCACAAAAGATGCAACAACATTCAACTTATAAGGATTCCGCTATGAGTGTGCCTACAAGCACCTACAGTATTGATCGGGATGATGAAAAGAGTAGAGAAAGTAGCGGTGACATGCTCGGTAGTAGTGCAGCTCTTCAAGTGAGACAATTGGAACGTGAGCGTCGCCTTCGCGAGATTGAAAGAACTTTTCAAAATGTTGTAGACGAGAGTACCTCAACATCTAATAATATCTATGAAAATGTATTTACTGAACGCGGCCAAGTACACAATGATGATGCAATCAGAAACAAGGAATTCGAGCTTGCTCAAGCTGCTCCAAAGACAATTGGAGGCAAATTGAAAGAAAAAGTGGGTCAAAAAATTAGGAGGAAGAGTGAGTTCGATTTTGAGTTACAGGCCAAGGCAGCTGCTGGAAGCTTCGATGATTTCCTTCCAGCTACTGATTTCTCCAGTCACAAGTATCGGGATAGACCACCTAGCCCTAACCATGCAAGAGTGGCTTACAATGTCACTTCTATGCTTCGTCAACATGCTTCAAAGATTGGAATTGGATTGCTATTATTCATCGCAATAGTGGCTACAAGTGCAACTTTGGGTGCTCTACGAGATGCTCCCATTCCAGTGTCAATCACCGAAGAGACTTGGCAGCACTTAAAAGCTATTCGAACTGTACTTGTTGACGAAGGCGTGAATAAGAAGCCTTTGAATGATTATGAAAGCAAGCAGTTTCTTTCACTTACTCAGCTCGCAGAAGAGGTCACTATGGGGACTTTGTCAATAGATGCTATTAAGGAAAAAGCTACTACAGATGTGAATACAGAAGGCCATGCTTCCGGCTTTAATAAAAGCTACAAGCAAAGACGTATTTTACTTGAAAGATATACAATGATGATTTTATACTACGAAACTACGCCTGGGACAAAGGATTGGAACAACAAGAACAAGTGGTTAAGTAATGACTCTGTATGTGAATGGCATGGAGTAGATTGCACAGAGCTAGATGGAAAGGAAGAGTTGAAAATGAATGTCATTAACGAAATTCGACTAACTGATAACGGTCTTTCAGGAAGTTTGCCTGAGGAATTGGGCCTCATGGCGAGTTTGGAAGTTCTAAAGTTAGAGAACAACTTCCTACAAGGCGGGGTACCAGAGGAGATTGGAAATATCAAAACGCTTCAGAGGGCACATTTCAGTAAAAATATTATGACTGGCGTCATGCCAGAACCTGTTTGCAAGTTGAAAGAAGTAAAACTTGAGGAACTTGTTGCAGACTGTGGATCTGATTTTGATTGTGAATGTTGTACTGAATGCCTTTAGGCGTAAGATTTTTATCCAAGGTGCCAAGTAAGATGCATTATTTGATAAATTAAGGAATGTATACAAGTAATTATTTACTCGAAAGTCCTATTTGCTTGTCGACTTCATTTGTCTGTTTTCATGACTCATACTATTCTACTCTAGCTAGAATTGTTCTTTAAAGTTCAATGAAGAGGTCGGCATCTAAGCAACTACAATAATACTGTGCCTATTACCTCAAGGTACCAGTATCCACTGCTATGACAAAATGTTGATGTTATTTTAGTCCCATCTCTGTGGTTCACCTCTTTGCTTCCCTTTTTTTTCTTTTCGACAAGGCTTCATGTCCACTGCTTATTTCTTTACAAAAACTACACTCATCACTTATGCAATAAGAAGTTACCACAGTAATAATCTACATCTGATACCATCTTGGAACAGTTGTAAACGAGTAAATACTATGCAGTTCCTAAAGACATCATCTATAATAGCCGCTCTGGCTCTTTGTTTATCGGCAGCGAACGCCTTCTCTATCAACAATGTCAACAAAGTCGGCTCATGTCAACGATCAATCAACACTGAGTTGAATTCTTTCTATGCAGATTCATCAGATTATAAATCTTCTGATTCTGATTACACTTCTGATGACGATAGTTCAAATGAGTTTGGAGTTCCAATTGATGCAAATGGTGATGTAGAGGATACACCAAGTGAGGAAGAAACTCCAGTTCCAATGTCCAAGAACGCTGGAAATAGATTTCTTGCACTTGTAATGGATCGTGCGCTTGCTGGAGATGAAGATATGTTGGATCTTCATGAACAAAGAATTGAACTTACCGAGGATCATGTCCTTTTCAGTCGCAAGGCAAATCTTTACAATGAAACCTTTAATGCTGATAGTATGGCTGATGTTTTGTGGTCACATCAATTGTAAGTAACTTTTCCTCAACTTGTGCTTTTATGCATGCGAGTAGGGTTGCTAATCTTTTTTGTCAATTTGAATGCATCGAAATAGACTTTCTTCGGATATGAAGAGAACAGTGGGACATATGGTTTGTATTGAATCAACCGAATTGGGATATGCACAGGATCTTCTTTCGAATGATCCAATTGTACAAAAGCTCACTGGAGGAGATATTTCAGAAATTCCACTATTCAGATGGCGTCAAATTCGTGATTATTCGCTTCGTATTGATGATGGAAGAAAGGGATTTCCATATCTTCTTATTAGTATGGATCGTTCTCCAGAGGAGGCGGCAGATATTGCACAAGTACGTGAGGAAGTAAAGAATGATTATTTGGAGTATCTTATTAGATCCGAACGTATTATTGCAACTGGACCAATGCATTTGCCAACTGAATTTAAAGATGATCCTTCTTCTATCGCTGTTGGAGATTTCATTCTTTTCAATGCAGCTGATATAGATGACGCAATCGAATTTGCTGAAAACAGTCCAGCTGCTCAGGCTGGTTTGTATGGTAGCATGAAACTTCATAGGTATAACTCGTTGGATGTAACTGGAAAGTTTGTTGCTACTGACACAGTTTATCCAGAAAGAAATAAGCACACTGAAGATATGAAGGAAGCTTTGGAACACTGGGGATATCCAGTAGATGATAAGCAAACAAAATGGCTCAATTGGTAGAGAATTAATTTTAAGAGATGAATTTATATCATTGTCTTGCGAGATGGTATTGAATCGCCTTTTGCCTCAAGGAAGAAAAATTAGAAGAGATGCGAAGAATAAAGTTTCTGTCCTCCTGTCAAATAGTCTCTAATTAGTACATTGTTTGCAACATGGACAATAAATAGTCTCACAATCTACAGTGATGTTGACGGTAGAGCAAAGATTCATTGGAATCAATCCAGTCAAAGCGTCATTACCTGCTAACCATAGATGGTTTAATTTTGGAAGTTCCTTGAAATCAAATGGAAGTGGACCTGTCAAAGCATTTTGACTCGCGATGAAATGCTCTAAATGCACTAACTTCTGGATTCCAAAAGGAATAGTTGCAGAAAGCTTGTTGTTATTCAATGTCATGGACTTCAAATGTTTCAGAGATGCGATGTTTGCAGGAATGTTTCCTTCGAATTGGTTGTGGTCCAAATAACACACTCGAAGTTCATCTGTTGAAGCCGAGAGAAGTGAGAATCATTGATAAATAACATGAAGAATCCACCCATAGAGAGTTTATGTACTCACTCATTCCTTCGAGAAACTCAATGTCACCGCTCAATCTGTTATCTCTCAAACGCAAATCGGAAAGATTACGCAGATTCTGGATATTAAGAGACACAGTTCCCGTAAGATGATTTCCGTCGAGGTAGATCGCCTCTAATTTCTTCAGTGACCAGATACCATCGGGAATATTGCCGGTGAAAAGATTATCTTGTAATCCTAGAATCTTGAGATTTGCCAACTTTGAAAGATCTGGTAGGCCCCCTGTAAACTTATTTCCGCCCAATAGAAGAGTCTCTAGATTCAAAAGATCTCCCACTTCCTGAGGAATCGCTGTAAACCCAACTCCACGGAGATCAAGGTGTTTCAGACCCTAAAATATCATGGTTAGTCTGAAGCTTCATGTAGAAATAATAGATGAAGTGCATGTTCTTACTCACTCTGAAGGACAAAAAGAGTTCTTTAGGCAACGGCATTACACCAATCCCATCAAGCACCTCCTGATATAAATGTACTGTGATGCTAGTGATATCAGTCACTTTACTATTGGATTGGGTAGCACAAGAGATCCCTTCCCATTCGCAAACAGGTCTTCCCGTTAACCATTTGGAAAAGTTGGCCATTCCCTCATCAAGTCGTGGAAGAGTAAAGAAAAGTGTTGCCAAAGCATAGCGTTGGAGAATGAGAGGATCATCGAGCGGCATTTGCATCGGATCCATCTCAGCCAACCACAAGAGAGCAGAATTTTGAACACTGTTCGGATCTTCAAAAGATTCCTCTTTGGTCAAATTCGATGCGATAATCATATGTTTGATTCCAATCAATCTCGCTGAACCGACAAAGCTCTCAGATTTGCTTTCTGATAAAAATGGTTCTGATCGTTTCATTTGGCCTTTAGAAAAGTTAGTAGAGAAAGGTAGATGGAAGAAAGAGAGCGTATCAAACTTACCATACAACGCACATGTAGCTGCGATGATTGCCAAGATAATGGAGCCAATCAGATATCTCTTCTTCCCTGAAGATTGTACATCCATAATTTCTGGGTTAGGGACGAAACTGACTCTGCGCATTTCAAAAGAGTTGGTAGCTTTCACAGTTTTTCCATCTGTTGTAATCTTATCACCGTAATCAAGATCATCATTTAAGAATTGGAATGGCCACTTGTTCGATACCTGTTCTGAATTACTAAAGTCGGTTGCATTACTTCCAACTGAATTTGTAGATTTGGACGAGTCGTCTTTAGCCCAAATAAAATTATTACCACTAGTGAGGTTAGAAGAAGAATCCTGAGCTCCTCGCAGAATCTTTGGCATCGTAGGAGCAGTTTCCTCAAAGAAAGTAGACATGAACCCGCAGCAATTGGCCGTATTATCAGATGTATATACTGTGTCGCCGTCTCTGTCCGTTTTCTTCATTTTGAAAATTATGAGTTTGTTTTTGTTTTGGAAGAAAATAAATTGATCATTCCACGGTGTCCATTTCCACGCTTACTGGGCCACGATTCTGAGTCGAGTCGAGTCTCCACGATTTCATTCATGTACATAATAAGATCAACTCTCAACGTCTTAGTCACATATTATGAGAGCAGGCAATAAAGGCTCAAGTACAAAAGAGTGGATCAAAATAAAAATGAATTAAAACCTATGATTACACTTTCTTCTAATACACTAGCATCCATCCCCAAATGTATTGCTTGTCTCTTTTCTACCATTCAAAAAGTTTGACGAAGCTACAACGGTACCTTCCCATTTTACAACGTAGCTACCTTGTCCATAAGAGCAACATAAACCATCTAAATAAAAAGTGAGTATCTGTACAATGAGTGCCAAATCTTTACAGTGCAAAAACTTACCTCCGTACTTATCTAAAACTGTTGCTTTGTAGCAATTGCGCGTTGGGACGCATCTCTTTACTGTTTGCAGTTTAGAGCTTTCAAAGGATCTCACTCTTACTCTTTTCTTCCACCTACCCTCTTTTCTTACTAACAAATTGAATGCATTATCGTATTTACCATATACATCTGGAGTGATCTGAAATTCCATTAGACTGTGTAAGGGGTTCTCACATTCACTTAGAACAACTGGTGATGAAGTGACTGGTGACGAAGTGACTTTCGTTGGACTACTGGTACTGACACTAGGATGCGATGATGGTCTCGCTGATGGTTTGTTCGAGCTCGACATTGAAGGTTGTAAAGATAAATTTACTTCGGTAGGCAGATTTGATGGTTCAAGAGTCTTTGCAGATGGCGAAAAAGATGGAATAGAAGATGGTGATTTGGAATCCTCCATTGCTGGTGCCAATGATACTTCGTCAACAGATGGACCAGAAGAGGGTGATGCAGATTGTTCAGAAGATGATGTCGATGGTCGGTGACTTGAGCTTGGAAACATAGATTTTGATGGATTACTAGATGGACTGCTGCTTGGAGCAGATGAAACTGAAGGAGCAGCTGACGGCATCTTGGTACCACTTGGATTCGTAGATGATGAGGGATTACTACTAAGATCGAGACTACTTGGAGCGGCTGAAATAGAAGGAGCAGCTGACGGCATCTTGGTTCCACTAGGGCTCATCGATGATGATGGATTACTACTAAGATCGAGACTACTTGGAGCGGCTGAGACTGAAGGAGCAGCTGACGGCATCTTGGTTCCACTAGGGCTCATCGATGATGATGGATTACTACTAAGATCAAGACTACTAGGAGCAGCTGAAACAGAAGGAGCAGCTGACGGCATCTTGGTTCCACTAGGGCTCATCGATGATGATGGATTACTACTAAGATCAAGACTACTAGGAGCAGCTGAAACAGAAGGAGCAGCTGACGGTATCTTGGTTCCACTAGGGCTTATCGATGATGATGGATTACTACTAAGATCGAGACTACTTGGAGCGGCTGAGACTGAAGGAGCAGCTGACGGCATCTTGGTTCCACTAGGGCTCATCGATGATGATGGATTACTACTAAGATCAAGACTACTTGGAGCAACTGAAACAGAAGGAGCAGCTGAAACAGAAGGAGCAGCTGACGGTATCTTGGTTCCACTAGGGCTCATCGATGATGACGGAATGACAGACGGCACCTCTGAAGGTTGCAATTCCACTGGTGCTTTAGTGAAAACGATGGGTGCCTGTGACGGTTCCTGAGAGTCAACAGATGGAGCAGGTGTTATACAAAATTCAGGCAATGTATCTGAATTATCACAGATATTCTTTCGAATCCAGTCCCACTGTTAAAAAAATCAGATCAGTTTCATACACAAGTAAGTATATTAAAATGGTTGTAGAATTAAGAGTAAATTTTACTGACCTGATCTGAAATTCTACTGTAAACTCCAGGAAACTATGTTCATTGCTACAAGGTTAGCGACTGTCGTAATGATGAAAACAAACAAGGTTTTGCCACTCAGTACTTACAATTGGAGAAGCACAACCAATTCCAAAGCTAACAATTCCTACTAAAGCGTCATTTTCTTTATCATACAATGGTCCACCGGAATCTGAAAAATTAAATGTGTATGTGTGAACATAATGGAATGAATGAGTATTGAAGTTGATCAAAGGAAAGATACTTACCGCCTTGACTATTTCGTGATAAAATATTCATCATATTTCGTCAGACAAAAAAACTATACAAGATTACAGAATGCACAATCCATACCTCAAACTTACCATCCATCTTTCCCATCGTCAATAGCACAAAGCATTGCGTCTATAATATTCGCAACATCTGTGAAAGAATTTTCACAATCAGATTGTTCTACATATAAGACATTTGTATGCAAAAGTTTATCTGGATACACTCCTCCTCCGCCAGTATCGGTCTCTCCCAAACCTGCAACCCAAAGTTCTTTTGTAGTATCATAGAGAGGTGAATATTGCCCCTGATCCATTGCAATAGGAGAAATTGAAACAGCTTCGTTGAGTTTCAACAGGGCAAAGTCATACTCAAACGTATTGTAATTGTAATCGGGATGTATAAAAAATAGACTGACCCCTACAGTTTCCACATTCGTAACAACTTCATTTTGACAAGAAGCGTCTACACAATATTTTCCAACCTCTAGCAATGTTTGTGTCACTGGGTTAATTTCATATCCTTGTCCTCTTAAACAGTGGCCAGCAGTCAGCACAAATTCATCTGTAACTAGAGATCCAGCACAACCTTGCGTTGTGCCATCAGTATTTGTAAAACGGACAAACCAAGGATATTCATCTGGCGCGGCAGATGTTCCACCAATAATTCGAGGTTGAATGATTGTATCCGTAATTTCCACAGAATCCGTTGATGAGAAAATATTACTATATTTGAATTTCGTTTCTAGATCTTCGGCATGTACAGATTCATTTATGAATTCAGAGAGGAAAAGTGCCCATATCAGACAGTAGCTGTATCTCTTCATTTTTGTTCTCTGATAATTGCATTCGGGGATAGGGCTAGGTGTTGTATAGTAATCAGAAAGCTCAAATGGAGAACTTATGAGTTAGTAGATAGTCTTTCATTGAGAGGAATGGAGATAATCTAATATTTGTGATAAAATAGAGAAAAGTTAGAAAAGCGCGCAGCTTGGGGACCTCTCACAATAAAGTCAAATCTTTATGGACCAAAAACTTGTCGTAAAAAGACAGAAATCTCAGCTAAAAAAGTACATAACAAAACTATCAACTAGCTGCATCATAGGTATTCCAATTCAGAATGCAGGAATTATGGAGCAGAAATTTTACTCAGCATCCCAAGTGTCTTTTGAATGGAGTGCAATTTCCTTATTTACTATCGCTATGCATTCCAATATCTAAAAGTGAGCACTCTTCTTATGATTCTTTCCAAAAGAAGTCTAGTTCCAATTTCAAGTCGTACTTAAGAGCAATTTAGATTTTGACACTTCAACGAACAACATGCTTGTAAGTATTGAGTGCGAACTCAGCATTTGTTCACGAAGTGTGTAATATATGACATTAAAAAGAGTGTATTTCATAGATAACAAATCTTATTACTTAGAAAAGAACCTCATAAATATTCATGAAAACTGTGCCAAGGAACTCGAATTGCCATCCAACTCTTTTCTTTCCATGCCCATAGACAAAATTTACTTTTGCTTGGATGCAAGTGGTCCAAGGAACTTCGCCTTCTCGTCTGCGGTCTGGAATCTTCCGTGTCCAAGCTTGGAGGAAGTATCGATGAACTTGATGTCGATGGTCTCGAGGTGCTTTCTGGAAGAGTGGTTCAACATGGACTTTCTCAAGATAACTGGGCGCTTCTTAACTCCTACGCAACATCCCTTGAGCATAAGCCAGTCCTCGTTAACCTCTCCGTAGTGTGGGAATCCTCCCATTGGGGTAACTCCCTTCTCGGTAAGATCAGCTCCGGTACGGCAAGAAGCAGCATCTCCCTTCTTTCCGATACGGTATACCTTCTTGTTAAGCTCGGTACGGTGGAAGTATCCGTCCTGACCAGCACGTGGTACAGTGGTGGATACACGAGCTGGATGCCAGGATCCAATACAAGCTACCTTACGAAGACCTCTGTGGGTCTTACGTGGAAGACGGGTTACTCCCCATCTGTGGGTAACTCCCTCGTATCCCTTACCCTTGGTTACTCCAATAACATCAAGGTTCTCGTTCTCAGCGAAAACAGAGTCAACGGTTACCTCCTTCTCGAAAAGAGACTTTGCGAAGTCAACCTTTGCAGCAGCGTCAGCTCCTCCGTTAACCTGGATCTCCATGATGTGAGCCTTCTTGAGGCGAAGGTTCAACTTCTTAACCTGGGTGTGTGCGATAACACGAACAACGGTACAGAACTTAGCGATACGGTTAAGCTCGTGCTCGATGTCCTTTCCTCCATCAGTGGTGTACTTCTGTGCGTACTTGGTGTAAGCCTTCTTCTTGCACTGGTACCAGTTCTTGTAGCATCTGCGCTTGAACTCCTCGGAAAGATGCTCTGCGAAAACAGTGGTCAAGGTGCGAAGTCCATGTGGGGTCTCAACGTATCCAACAACTCCAACAACAACCATTGGTGGGGTCTCGAGGATGGTTACAGCATCAACAACTTCCTTCTTGTGCATAAGAGCACCTGGACGGTCAACTCCACGTACAACATGGGTCATACCAGCCTTGTATCCACGGAAAGCGGTAAGGTGAGGAGCTGCAGAGGTGTCGTTATCCTTTGGGAAGGAGCGGATGCGTCCAGAATGGTGCTTGGTACGCTTCTTTGGAAGGAATCCAAGATGGCCGTGACGAGGTGCTTCGAACTTACGATGAGACATGATAGAGGGATATAATAGAAGATATATGCAACAAAGGTGATGGTTGTTGTTGATTTTCTTGCTCTGTTGGTGGCTTCCAAGGCAAAGCTTGCAGCTGGCATCTGGTGGTGAAGATTTTGCGCGAAAAAAATGGGTGGATAGTAAAAGGTAAGTTTGATGTAGTAGCACTTTGCATAGCTACTTTGTAAACGCCGTTATTGACGGTTAAATCCATACTCACCGAAAGAGTGGAAAATCTATCATCATCTATCATGTTTTCATCATGGGTAAGATCTACCTTAGGTACCCAACTAGAGTATAATTGTATTACAACTTGTTGAATTTATCTTTTATGATTGTATTTTATTAGAAAAATAGGTCGTTTTACAATTTATTCAAACAACAAACTTAGTTATTTGGTGGTTTTACATTGATATTTCTTCCATTCAAATCGGTTCCATCCAAATCCATGCATTTATCAGTAACTTCATCACTCATCATAGTAACGAATGCAAATCCCTTACTTCTTCCATCTGGCCCGGTGATAATGCTTACATTTCCAACTTCTCCAATATCAGCAAATAGAGCTCTCAAATCATCTTCTTCCACACCAAAATCAAGATTTCCCACATAAAATTTATTGTTTCCAACGAAATCAGGATCACGTCCTTCTTTCACATTATTTCCAATACGCGTTATTTCCACATCTGGAAGTGGTACAAGTTCATGTCCATCGTTCAGAGTGAAAAGTCTTTCTGGAGTTTGGAACCAAGAATGACCACAAAGTCCACATTCAATACGGCTACAAAGAGTTGAAAAGTATGTGAGATGCATGGTGACAATAGGTCATAAAATGAGGGCCCAAATTGTATGATTGGAATAAATCATATGTGTATATTATCGCGCCAACTCTGGATGTTGGTGCACTTCTGTCAGAGGATTTCAACATCTTGCAATATAACAAGTGTAGTCCATATATGATGGCCTCGAAATACAATCACACCTCTGATTCATTATCTAAAAACTCTTAACAAATCCAAGCTTTCATAAAACTTACCGTCCCTTTCCAGTTCCAAGATCATCTGCTGCAATAGCATAACTTGTTGCACAACGTCCACAACGAACATAGGTCCCAGGAAGTTCAAGATCCTTTCCATACTTTGCTTGATTATTTTCTGTTGGGGTTGCTGCTGGTGCCTCGCTGAAGATAGCAGTCGAAATTCTTGAAGTTGCAGGAGCAGTGAACGCATTAGTAGATGACATTGCGAATGCCATTACGGTGAATAGTAATTTCATCATCATGTTTTCTTTACAAATTTGTATGTGTGGGGATGTAGTTCTTGAAATAGGTTGTTTCAAATATGCAGTAAACTATTATGTAGTTCTATTCTTCTGAATATGTTGTAAAGATAATTCTCCTAAAGCAAAGGATACAATTTACAAATTACAATAAGTTGAGTGAGTGAAAGTTGATTGAATTAGATTACTGATTACTGTTTCTGTTGTGTCTTTTCTCGCTCGGTTGGCTGACTGGCCTCCAAATTTTAACTTCAAGTACTAGTACGTTTTTGGGACTCACTGAAACCTATTTAAAATGTCCCTATCAGGTAGGGGGCTCATTACCCAGCACTATCCGTGTTGGCTGTCTAGAGCTAGTTTCCTGGCCCTTGAAACTGGTTTTCTGTTTGAATGAGGCTGAAGACTTCGGTGAATCAGAAAGAAATGTTCTTTACTAGCGAAGAGTGATTGCATCGTTTCTATCTTCTTCTTACTTTGTTGATACACACAAGTCTAACAATTATACATAATATCAAGATGAGCGAGTCTACTGAATTCAAGATCGGAACCACCACTGTAAAGAAGGGATTGGCACAGATGCTCAAGGGAGGAGTTATCGTAAGTTCTTGACAGAGTGATGGGTCTAATATCCAACAAAGATTTTTTGATTGATGCATCAACTGGATATTGATCTGCGTCGAACGACATTCAACCTGGATATGGGAAAAAGATTTTCATCACTTACTACTATGACCTATGTTAAAATCTGCATTTATACTTTTCAAAAATATCTAACCTTTCCTTTCTTTCTTCCATTCTTCCACTCTGAAATCTTTGTGCATCTTTCAAAAATCAATGAAAATGAAACGACGAAAATTTGAATTATGATTGTATCATGAATATAACAATAGATGGATGTCATGAACGTAGAGCAGGCAAAGATTGCTGAGGCTGCAGGAGCTGTTGCAGTTATGGCGCTTGAGCGTATCCCAGCTGATATCCGTCGTGATGGAGGAGTTGCACGTATGTCTGACCCAGCAATGATTCTTGAGATTAAGAATGCAGTAACCATCCCAGTTATGGCTAAGTCTCGTATTGGACACTATGTTGAGTCTCAGATTCTTGAAGCTTGTGAGATTGATTACATTGATGAGTCTGAGGTACTTACCATGGCTGATGAAGAGAACCACATCGACAAAAATCAATTCAAGGTTCCATTTGTATGTGGATGCCGTAACCTTGGAGAGGCTCTTCGCCGTATTGCTGAGGGAGCAGCTATGTTGAGAACTAAGGGAGAGGCAGGAACTGGAAACATTGTTGAGGCTGTAAGACACGCAAGAACAGTACAAAAGGAGATCAAGGCTTTGACTGTTATGTCCAAGGATGAACTTTTTGTTGCAGCAAAGAACTTGCAGGCACCATATGAGCTTGTTAAGTACGTTGCTGACAACGGAAAGCTTCCAGTTGTTAACTTTGCTGCTGGAGGAGTTGCTACCCCAGCAGATGCTGCACTTATGATGCAGCTCGGTATGGATGGAGTATTCGTTGGATCTGGAATCTTCAAGTCCCAGAATCCAGCTGCTCGTGCTGCTGCAATTGTACGCGCAACCACTCACTACAACGATCCTAAGGTATTGATGGAGGTATCCACCGGACTTGGACCAGCTATGGTTGGAATTTCAGATATCAAGGGAGATCCAGTTAACTTCCGTGACAGAGAGGGAGGAAACTACACTTACGACGGAGTTGTACCACCAAAGAGAGATCTTCACGGACCAACTGAGACCCAGATGTACGGATCTTCATGGAACAAGTAAATGACTTAATAAATATAGACTAAGCAAATAGTATAGAATCTTTATTATTTTTACAGCAAACATGAATTTTCTTTGATTAATTAGAATGTGCTTCTCTTTCAAACCTAATTTAATATTCTTGGGGAGCAAGAACATGCAAGAGCAATTGAATGAAAGAAAGATATGTCTTCCTGAAGCAACGTCTGTAGAATATGGCAAATTTGGTGAAAATTAAGTCGATCGATAGGATCATGAACCCACGAATTGGAAATCATCAATTTTAGATTTCTTGGCCAATTCATTCTTAGTTTTGGACGGCGACGTCTTTTGCAGACTTGCTTCTTGAAGTCGTTTGGACAGTGTAACTTTTGAAAGGGTATCTGTAAAGCCATTACCTCCCATGCAAGTAATCCAAATGAGTATACATCACTAGCCTTGCCATATGGCAATTCATATACGGCCTCGGGAGCGAGATAGCGTAAAGTCCCACCCAAAACACTGAAATGATATTGGTCATGATCTACCTTCGTGCAATCTGATAACTTAACAGATAAGCCAAAGTCAAAAATTTTCAGTTTGTTTGAATAATCAAATCCAATGTTCTCAGTTTTCAGATCTCGTAGAATAATGTCATTTGCATGTAGATATCTCATTGCGCAAGCTATGTCAAAGAGATACTTCATACGAATGTCCCATGCATGAAAGCATTGTGTGCAGGCTTGATCATTTATCATCAAAGAATTGTGGTTGTATCTGTCAAGTCTCCAGTCTCGAATCAAGTCACTGAGCGTTTTTCTCTGAAGCCTCTCTAGTATGATTTCTTTCGGTGAGGAGTTTACGTTTGTATGTCTGTGTAAAGTGATGAAAAAAGAATTGAGTTAAGGAATTCATGTCAATCCTCGTAGAAGTATTATGAACTGACCTTAAACTGATGATATTTGGGTGTCTTAATGTGCTTAAAACATTAAGTTCGTTTTCAAGACTTTCATATGCAAGCTGTGTCATGGAATCAGACAAATCATATCGTGGGTGCTTGGATACAATATTCGCATGACTTGCAATTGATTTTACTACGCAAAATGAGCCTTTCCCAAGTACGCGTCCGTAAAGAAATTTTTCTTTAATTCCTTCCATTGTGTATTGTGATAGCCAGACTTTATGTGATGGAATTCAAAAGAAGCTGCTGGAGGAAATTTTTTCTTCAGTAACTTGATGCCACAAAAATTACCACCGACATAGTTGGAGTGTTACACTTCTATGATGTAATGTGATGTAGTAAGACTATCAGAGGGAGAAGAGAAAAGAATGATTTTTGCCCAAAATTTGCCGCCGATATTCAAGATCATATGACGTCAGCATTCTCGCCTGGGGTCCTTCCAAAGAATTCATAGGAACTTCCTTGAAGAAAAATGATCTGTCTAGAGTAAATTGTATATCTTTGGTTGTCTTTGGAGATTGTTTCTTTGTCTCATAAAATTTACAAAAATCAAAATCAACTCCATACTCTCATTTGTAAAAAATATAGGGCATAAATGTCGAGTGAAAAGAAGACAAAACTTAGGACAGCAGGCGAAATCATCGACCGTCTAAAATGGTCAACTGATGAGTCTATCGCTAATTTCCATAATACAATCATTGGCTACGACTGTAGAATCAATGGACCTATGGAGAAGAATGTACAAGACTTTCAGAGTATCAAAGATGGGGGTGAGATACCTGAGCATCGCATTCAATACTTCCGCCTAAATCAATTAGCCCCGTCAGATCCAAACTGTTTTATCTGGGATAGAAAATCTAGACGATGTGTTCTCTTCGGTTCAGGCGAAGGACCCACTACAGCTGTATCTGCAGCAACAATCCAAGATGCATTTGATGCAATAGCCACAATGGAACGACTTCGGTTGGAGAAGGAAGAAAGGGCAAAAGAAAAGGCAAAAAGAAAAGCCAGACTGAGAGCAAAGAAAAATCTTGCTATGAAAGTACTCAGTAGTCCATCAAGGCACACTACAAATCATGAAAAAGTCACTAGTGAGAGACATGCTTGGCATCAACATGGGAAATATGAGCAGTTTGATTCCATATCTATGCAATGGGTGCATGCTGATGTAGGCATGAAATCTATCAAAGTACCTCCTAGTTCTCTCGATGCGATGCAAATAAAATTCATCACATGGAATGTCCTATTTGACCTTGAAAGAGACGAAAGCAATAATTTCGTTACTAATGGTGACAAAGAAGCTTCTGAATTGCGATGGGGTCAGCTCCTTGATGAAATAAAATCTGAAAATGCTGACGCCATTGCTCTTCAAGAAGTTTCCCCTCGATTTGTCGAGCAACTCCAGGCAACGGAATGGGTCCGAGATAATTTCTCGATTTCATCAGGATACATTGATTATTTGATACCGTATGGAAACCTTGTTCTTTGGAACCACAAGAAGTTAGATATATGCAATCTCGAATATTGTATGGACGGGAAAAGATCTCGTGCTGTCATCGCATCATTAAAAATACGCGGGTCCTTGGATGCTACAATACTCAATGTTGCTAATGTACATCTACCTGCAGATCAGGTCTCGAAAAACAGTTCGAATACTAAATTGCTTGATCGTAGCATTGCAAGGAAAAGAGAATTAGGTGCAATTATTTGCAAACTTCAGCACTTAGAGCAGGTACAGAAACAGCCATCTATGCCTATCGTGCTTGGCGATTTTAATACTGAGGACGATTCAATGCTGTCAAAAAGGTTCTTCAGTGATGCTTGGTTACAATCTGAACAGAGGGACGATATAAATGGGCTTACTTTTGATTGGAAAACAAACGAAAGAGCCATGGAAACAAGAATGTTCAGCCATTCAGATAAAGAACCTCGAAGGATCGACTATATTTTCGTGGGTATGACAAGGGACAAGGACTATCTTCCATCTTATGGCCTAAAAGCAACCAAAGGCAAGCTACTTGGTAACCTGCCAGAGTCAATACCACCTTCTGATCATTATGGAATTAGCATAGAATTCAATGTGAACTTCCTCAGCAAAGAGGAAAAGCACCCTGTCCTGTATAACAGCTCCAAAGTTGATCACAATGCGTGGTCACACACTGCGATCTCTTCTCATGAGTCTATCCTTGCCTTGCTTATCGATGACGATAGTCAGTCTAGTTTATATGATAAAGACTCGTCTCTCCCGTTACCTCATGTCACTCTACTAAATGGCTTCGTCGATATTTATTCTAGCGAAACGAAATGTCAAGCGATCCAAGCAGTGACAGATGCAATGAACGACAATATATTTTCCGAAGATATGTTGAAATCATGGACTGTACGAGTCGATGATGGTGAGGTTTTCGAGCATACAAATTCATCTACGGCAGTTCTGAGAATTTCAAGTTCCCCTTGGCTTATTAGTTTATACAATACTCTGAGACTCAAATTCAAAAATTGTGATGAGCAGGAGGCGAGATTTGCAAATGGATGGACTCCTCATATCAGTCTTGGTTCGTTCGATTCATCAACAAAAGCAAGAAACTACGTCAATGACTTTTTAACATCTCAGTCACAGAAACTGACAGAGCTTAAAGTTCATGGTGTAGGTATTTTCCGACGAGATGTTAGTGACGGAAAACTCTACACTATGGCAACTATTCCTTTCACTAAGCACATGTTGTCGGGTCTTTCTCCATATAATCTATTCATTCAGAATGGTGGAGAACGGTGGTCAGAGATTATGAACGCTGAATTCACCCTCGTGCGACGTGAAGTTGAGAGGGCCTGCGAGTCAATGAAAATAGGATCTGGAATATTTGAGGCAAAAGTGATTCCATACGGCTCAGGCTCTCTACACTCAATGCTCCCTTCTATATCCGACTTCGATGCTGTTCTTAGACTCAAGAGTATTTCTCCATCTTGTGATGGTAAACTGATAGTCATGAATATCCATAATTACATCGAGGCTCTCATGGCAAGGCTTTCATATTTACACACTTCAGCCAAGATTCGTATTCGACGTAGCAACATATCAAACGTTGACCTTTTCATAATAACAATAAAAATGGCTCCTCAGTATCCGTCGATGGATCTCATGATTTGTAAGCTGAATTCAGAAGGCAGAGCAATGGACAAGCAAAGCGAATATGCTCTTCTCTCAATTGAGGATTCTACATCCATCTTGGATGTGGTAAAGACACTTCCTGTACCAAACACAAGTCCTAAGCTCATATGCAAGAGTTACCAAGGTGCTTTACGGATTATCAAAGCATGGGCATCAAAGAGAAAGATATACGGTACCAGTACTGGATTTCTCGGGGGAGGTGGGTGGGCAATCTTCCTACTTTGGGTCCTTCAGAATTCAAATGTAAGCACGCTGAGAGCATGCCCTTCTGATTTTGCTAGATTCTTCTTCAAAAATGCTGCAAATCTATGGTCCAATACGAATACCATCTCTGTCGTTGACTTCAATGAGCGAGATTTCGAGGAAGAAATTTCAATAGCATCATGCCGTCGTGTGAAGCTGATTTTGGCACCATGCTCGCTGGGTAACTTTGGCAGGTCTCTGACTTCGTCTACGTCATACTGTATCTGGAATGAGTTAATGATGTCCTCAGTACAAATGAAAAGAATGGGAAATCTTCACTTTATTGAGTGTCCTCTTATTCTTGATACTCCAGTTCTTGCAATCAAAGTGCACACATTACTTCTCAGCAAGCCTACGGATTCTAAAGCATGGGGCGCGACTAAGATGCTCAGCCTTCTTGTTGCAATGGAGAAGAAGGTAGATTGCCAACATATTCGCCCTATATCATCTGTTGTCAAGAAAGGACAATATTTCTGGTTCTTTATTGGAATTCAAGAAAGTTGCACTAACATTATCGACTTAATTCAGAAACAAAAGTTGGCAATAAGGGAGGAAATAAATAATGATGTTGACGCAAAGTTTGACATCGAATATTTTCGAAATGAAGAGTTTGTGCGACGCTTCCTCTAGAAAAATATAATTTTAAAGACTCTAAAGCTCAACTTATTTATCAAAATCTTCTATACAAAGAGTAATTTTATTATTATATTTAGTAGTTTACACGTCTGTTTTCTCTGTTTGTTTGTTTTGTTCCACCAACAATCCTCATAATGTCTTCACTTTACATCCTATGAGATTAGACTTGCGCTACCACCTGAACGTGCAAAGTCCATTGGATTGTGATCCTCGTTATCTCCGCCCTCTAGCGGCATGTATTCAGCTAGGATTCCTCTCACCTGATCACGCATTTCTTCTCTTGTCTTCCTCCAGTGCCAGTATCCAGCTGCGCCAAATAGCGCACACATGAACAATAATGTTGTTCCGAAAGTCTTCTTGCTAACAGTTCCTGAAGAAGAACTGGATGAAGGGTTTGACTTACAAACTCCCTTCTTCACGCATTCAGTGACATCTGAACATCCACTACAGGTGTTACAAATAGATGGCTCAGATCCAGCTTGGAATCCAGCACATACTGCACCTAAGACAGTTTCAGTGGATAAAGCTCCTCTCATTGGTGCAGAGTTGATAAACATTGTTGGCAAAACAACAACTCCCTTCCTCATTGCAGCATCAATTTCTCTGTCGAGCAAAGAATTCGGAGTATTTTCAGTCAATCCACCAGAATCTTCCATACACTGTTCAATTCTCTTTCCTTCAATCTTTGCATTCTTGTACACATCCTTGATACAATCCTTGTTTGAAAAGAAGTCATCTGAATCACATCTCTTCAAAAATTCACCAATATAATCCCAATACATAGTTCCGAGTCCATCCTTTTCACCAAAATGTTTCCAAACACAGATTCTTCTCAATGCCTCTTCAACAACTTCTGCACCAGTAATTCCATGTTCCAAGTCATTATCAGGATCAGTAGCACAATATCTTCCTTGATTGGTACATAAATTGAAACACATGTTTTTTCCATCCGAAGTTTGGCATCTACTCTTGATTCCATCATAAATATACTGTCTAGGAGTAAAGTAAGCCTTTTCTCCCATTTTCAAAGCAACATCCTTCCACTTCTTTTGAAATTCTTTCGAAACGGTCTCACTTGGAACTGACCAGAGTTCATACTCAACTTTGGAGTCAGGATGTGGCAGAGACCAACTCATTTCCACTTGTACAGGACTATCTCTATCCTTGACCTCTTTGATGATTTCATATGCATCCTGTTTGAACATGAGAAATGCTGGAATGGTAATATCACCTCCTGAACCATCATCTGCCATGATCGGTTCCGTATTTTGACAATTTTGAAAACCTCCTGGAGTATCATCTGTAGTGGTCATGTTGAGACATGCCGAATCTGTACATAGACAGAGGTTATCAGCAATCAAAAGCCCCGCAGCACCAGCATGTTGTGCATTACGTGCTTTTTGCACAAAAGAACATTGACCACGATTCACCATGAGGATGAATGGTGAAGGCCATGCTTCTTGTTTATTAGTTGCAGGGTCAATCGGACGTGATGGGTATCCTGTTGTTTTATCTACAGCAGAAGGATCACAAAAGTCAGTGTCAGTGTAGTAGACGTTTTGTGCAATAGATCCTCCATAGGGTGGCGAACCAAAGAGTGCTTCACGGTGATCGTATCCCTTGTCTCGGAAAAGTGACTTGGGAACCTATGGGTAAAAGTAAAAAGAATTCCTTTGTTAGAATACAACACATGAAAAATTGAAAGACTTTTCATATATGGTATGGTGGAAAGAGGTAAATATATGAATCCATTCAAGATTTGGATTCATTCGCTTTGGATAGATTTACAATTTCATGTTTTCCATTCGACCAATATATTTCATATGAAGCTAAATCATCTTTATGAAATGTTTCTCTACATTCTTGTAAAACTTGGGATAAATTCTCGTTTACAAATGTATCAAAAGGATTGTGATTTAAAATATATTGCAAGTGACTGAGTCTCTCTTGCTTTGGCCCATGAATCACTTTTGCAACTAACCAATCTAGAAATGTATTCCATACATGTTTGGTATTTCCAATCAATACAGCGTTGCAGTTACTCGATTTGGGACAAGAGATTGGTTGAAGGGTTCCTTTTGCAACGTGTCCTTCTTGTGTAATCAAGTCATTGTACCAACTTGTATGGAATGGGTGAATTAGATCAAAGCCTTTTTCAGGGGCTTTATTTTGTAGTAATGTTATTGATGTAGTCATGAGGTAAAAAGTGAAAGGAGTAAGTTGAAAAGTTAATACATAGATACATTAGGTTCACCGTTTCACCTTTCGATCCCCATTTAAATTTTACAAAATGGAGGGGAGAGATAGGCTCTAAAGCCATCTGTCATCGGCATTTGGCCTTTCAATAACGCCTTAGTACGTACAAAGTTTGCACCTACCAATAAAGGAAGTCAGCAGCATCCACATCCATTCATTCCACAAAAAAGGCTTTGTAGTGACACATCCAGGCTTTTTGCAAAAGATTTAGGCTGTTTTTCATTCATTTTTTTAGACTCCACTCTTTTGCACCAATAATTGCTTTCAATTAATTGACCATATTACATAGAATTGTTATCCAGCATCACGACGCTACACGAAATAAGGTAAAGATATCAAAGATACATAATGGCAATCTCTACATTGAAATCAAAAGTATCCTTTGCGTGCCTCTCCTTGCTGCTTCAGCTCAGCCTTGCTGCGAGTGTAACTGAAGAGCTCAAGCTTTCTTCTCAACGTACTCTCTTAATCTCTCGGAACTTGGACGGAGAAGAACCAGACCACGACGGAGAAGATCCACATGAAGACCACCACGACGAGAAGCCTTGGGGTTTAGGTAAGTAAATGAAGAATCAAAAGTAGAAGAGCAGAAGCTTCTTTGCAAGTTATTGTAGATGGACCTCCTTGGTCATCTTTAGAAAGTACTCTGCTGCTGCACATTAGTACACCTTTGCCGACGCTCTTTCCCTTTTTTGCGCCACCACTTTGCATTACTAACTCTGTTCTTTCGTTTCTACTTAGTCATTGGCTTCACCCTCTTGGTGAACCTTGCAACTCTTTCTGGAGTAATCTTTCTGATACCTGTTATTTCTCACAAGGCTCGCGCTTGGGTCAAGTCCTGTATTTGGAATGAGGTTGTACCTTCTCCTCCACCGAAAAAGGGATCTGCAGGACGTGCCAGCTTCCTTGATATCAGTATCCCTTCTTTTGCATCAGGAGCTCTACTAGCGACAGCTGTCTTTCTAGTCATTCCAGAGGCCATCTATTTGATTCAGTCCTTCATCAACGAACACTCTGAAGAGGAAGACCCTCATGATCATGATCATAGATTCCTCAATGAAACCGATCCTCATGATGGTGAAGATGGAGAAGAACATGATGAACACGAAGGAGAGATTCTCCCGGATACGATCTGGCGCTTTGGATCTGCTCTTCTTGGTAAGTTACTTTGCTGAATAGTTTTCAAATAAAGACTCCAAATCGAATGCTTTATGTTCTGTTGAATCATACGCTTATCTCATTTCAATTTAATAGGAGGATTTATGCTTCCAATGCTCTTTGCATTGCTCTTTCCAAAAGTATCATCCGAGGAACATTACGACGGTGATGAATGTGAAGAAGTTAAGCCAGAGACTTTTGAAGAAGACTCGGATGAAGAAAAGGCAAATGGTACTCCAAAAAAGAAGGTTATCAACTACAGTCTTGCTAGTTCCATTGTCATTGGAGATGCTCTTCATAACTTTTGTGATGGAGTTTTTATTGGAGTTGCACTCAAGGGATGTGATCTTGCAATCGTTTATACCATTGTAGGAGTTACTCTCTATCACGAAATTGCACAGGAACTCGCTGATTACTTTTTGCTTACCAAACATGTTGGATTGGATCCATTCCGTGCCCTTCTTCTCAACTTTCTTGCTGGTCTCTCAGTCATGATTGGAGGACTCGCTGTTGTTGCTTCTGATATCAATGACATGGCTCTTGGAGTTCTATTGGCTTTGTCATCAGGTGTATACCTTTACATTGCTGCATGCGAGTGCTTGCCTAGAGTTACCGAAGTTGTAAAGACTAGACAAAATAGAGTCCTTTCCATGTTCATGTTTATTCTAGGAGTAGTTCCTATTGGACTAGCTCTTTTGAATCACTCTCATTGTGAAGCAGAGGGCCATGCTGAAGAGGAGCACGCAGATCACTAGATGATTATCTTCTTTCTTGCTGTATTCTAGATAATAATATACTAAAATTGTTACGTTCCTAAAGTTTCTAGTATCTTGGTCTTGTTTCTTTTGCTTTCTTGAACATGACGACTGCTTCTAGCAATTCTAATTCTTTTTGAGTAGTAGTTTTTGAAATTTCTGTCGAAAAAGTTGACATCGCAAAGCATGAAGAAGCAACAATATCTTGCTTCTTGTGTAATGATCAGCATATCTTGCTTCTTCCTTATCTCAAAGCCCAAAGCAACAAGCAATACCTTCTTGCTCCTTATTTGCTTATTGTACTACGGTCCATGATTTTCAGATGTTCATGTTATCACAGTGCATTCGAGCAGCGAGTACTTCTGTTGTGTTTAATAGTCCTCGTCAGCAACTATAATGAGCACCACCAGCACGAAGTACTAGTAGAATCCATCAACAAGCAAGTAATGATGATTATGAGCTACCAGCAAAAACAAAACAGCCATCATGATGACTGTGGCTGTAGCACTTCTTGTCGGCAGCTGTTGATGAGATCTTGGTTGGTAGATGCAAAGTTGCAAAGCATCCAACTTTGTGCTTGTTATCAGTGAAGTGAAATGCGTACTAATAGCTACTATCACTCTTTTGTAGTAGTGCTCCTCTGTTCCACTGTCAACTCTGTTGTTGTTGTCATTTTTTCCAAAGAAAAGCGGTATTCAAATCTCCTAATCTGTAGTGGTTGCTGGTGAAATGGTACTCACTTCACGTGCTTTATTTTGCTTCTTTTCTTGTATGTCAATTGATGAGAATATAGGAAACCAGGAAACCGAACGACAATCCTCTCTTTTCGAAAATACCTACAAAAACAGGCAATAACACAAATATTTCGAATACTAGTAGTCGTTCTGAAAGCTAGTACCACTTATTGCTGTACATCCATCTTCTTTCTACTAAACAAATTGTAAAAGCCCATGTCATTTTACCAAGAAGAATTCTTTCGGTTCTTGCTATTTGAACCTGCATTTGCACCAATATTATCATCAGAATTCTCTGAGCATTCGTGTTAGTTTTGATATGATCTTTGAATCATTTCTAAGATAATTTGACGACCATTGCGTCTTCGCCGCAAATGCTGCAGTAGTATGGAGTCTTGTTCTTGTAATAACATATTTGTCATGGTAGAAGAATTTGTTTCTCCTAGTGATTGATCGCGTACATGCTGAGAAGCAGCGACATGAAGACCAAAGGTTTGTGCTCGTTCTTCTGTTCTCTGTTCTTCGTCATCAAGACAAGATGCCATCATCGCAGTAGACATGAATTCCTCTCTAAACCTTGACGGGCCTACGAAAGTAACTGGCCCTTCGTCATCCTCTTCCTCGTGACCGCTTTTACAATCTAGTGATGCCAATTTCTTCTTTTTCTTCTTCTCCTCCTCCTCCTCCTCGTTTGAACTGCGTAATGCTGACAAATACAATGCATTCCAATGATCTTCTTGTTCTAGGTACAACTGATTGTCTTTTGGGGGTGGTCTTGTTCTGATGGTAGAAGAAGCATTATCTATATTTTCTGCTGCTGCAATCTTCCTATCCGTAGGTGCTATTGCTGGTGATGTTTCCGTATTGTTACTAAGAATACTGCTAACAGTAGTAGATATTTTACTACCTCTTCTTCTTTTTGGAATTTGCTTCTTCTTATCTTTTTGCATTTGTTTATACCTCTTCACTTCAGATCCACTGCAAGCTATTGTACTTGCTGTCGCATAGTCCCCCTTGCAAAAGTAAGGATGCTCGTAGATTGAGGAAGATGAACTATCATAAAAAGAAGTCTTCAGAGAAAAATCAGGAGTTGATCTTCTTCTTGTCGTCTTCTGTTTAGCAAACCCCCACCGGTACAGTTTCCTCTCGAAACTATTGAATTTTCTCTCTTTGAATATGGCTGGCAAGACATGAGTCTCAAAAGCTGCCTTATCATATATTATAAAAGCAGTTGATTGAGGAGGAGGTAGGTTGTTAGAATTCAACTCGTTTCCTTCATTGTCCTTCTTGTGGTTATCACCAGAGTCGTCATTCTTGACCTCGTCGTCACCATAAAGCCCACTGTTCTTCTCGATGACAGACACGGTTCTTCTGTTTGATTCATGCTCCTCGCGTTTTTCTTTTGATTCTCCAGGAGTATCATTATCTTTAAAAGGATCATTCGCTTCTTCGAACCAATCAATCAAATGGTTGTAGTCACCACATTGGATGATATACATCAACTGTTGTTGTTGTGGTGCGCGCGTTGTTGCAGTGGAGGAGACATGATATCGAGCAAAAGCAAATAACAAAAGTAAGAAGAAGAAACAATAGACAAATGATATTTTTTTGCAGAATACGAACACGTTGCAAAAGTGCTGTCTCCTCGATACTGCTTTGATGTGGCAGTGGTAATACTGCTAACAAAAGATGGTGATGAGAATAGTACTGCTGCCTTCCCTTACCTTTACAGGAAATCGAATCGCTTTTTCCTTCGATTTTCGGTCTTCACTCCTCTTCCCAGTCAAGAAAACTAGCATGCGCTCGTAAGGATCATCTGTTTTATTATTGCCTTCTGAATTATCACTACTACTCATTGCTACTTTTGGTTTAAAACATGAAGATAATATCAGCGAGATGATTTTTCGGAGGAAATGAGGGAAAAAGGGACATCATTAAAAAACAGCTGTAACTTTTTCACATCCTACCGAACGAGAACGCAGACAGTGCCACGTATGCTTCCCACTTCCCATCCTACCGAACGAGAACGCAGACAGTGCCACGTATGCTTCTCACTTCCCGCTTTTCTATTTTCTCTTTGTGACATTTTCTATTTAAAAATCAAGAAATGTCAAAGTACATTGAAGTACTACTTAAGTAGAATTAATCAAAACTCAAGGAAGGAACAATGACATTTCGGTGAACTCTTCGGAACATTGTCTGAAGCAGACATTAAAATGCACAAATTAGAAATGTCAAAGTAGATAGATTTCTGTTCCGACAGAAATTCTAAATAATTCGAACATCTGAACTGGAACATTATTTATGCGCTGTATTTTGACAATAACAGCTGCATTTTTTCAATGGTTCTTTGACGACGATTGTACCTTGTACGCAACTGTTCCACGAGCAAAATATCGATATCAGATAGTACATCCTCTGTAATACTTTCTCCAGATTCTGATATGCCAGTTCGGCTACTGTTTCTTTCTGTGCTGCTGTACATTTGAGTTATTCCTAAATGTTCTAGTTCTGATTTTATTTCTCCGATTTCTTCGTTTTTTTGTTCTTCTTGCTCGCTCTCATAATGAACACTACTGGTAGCCATATGAGCGCAGCCTCTTGCATCTACTAGTGATTCCTCTCGATATACGATGTCTCTATCATCAACAGTTTCTTCATCAGGAGAAGGCGAATTGCGTAATGCTGAAAAGTACAATGCATCCCAACGATCTTTACGGTATAGTAACAAATTTGATGAAGTCTCTGCTGGTGTAGACACCGTTCTTGCTCTACTTTGCAAAGGAGTAATGTTATCATTTGTCAGCCTAGTAGTATACGTGGATGAGGATGTCGATTTTGTAGCAAAAGAGCTACTACTACAACAAATAGAGCTAGAGAAGGACGAGTCCTTTCTTGTAATTCTGCTCTTCCGAAGTAGCTTCTTCTTGTCTTTTTGCATTTGCTTATACCTCTTCACTTCAGATCCACTGCAAGCTATTGTACTTGCTGTCGCATAGTCCCCCTTGCAAAAGTAAGGATGCTCATAAATTGAGGAAGAAGATGCAAGAGTAGTTCTTCTTGAACTACCAGCAGGAGGATCGTCATCCTGCTTCTTAGCAAAACCCCACCGGTACAGTTTCCTTTCGAAGCTATCGAATTTTCCTTCTTTGAATATGGCTGGCAAGACATGCTTTTCGAAGGCTATCGTATCATATATGATGAAAGCAGTGGATGTAGGTCTGTTATCAACGTGGTTGTTGTAGGGCTCATCGAGGAATCCACCGTGATGTGTTCCTGAAATTGTGACGTTCCTGTTGTCCTCAATGCACATGTCTGGTCCAGCAGTGTCCTCTTCGTCGACCCAATCAATCAAATGGTTGAAGTCGCCACATTGAATAATATACATCAACTATTACAGCAGATAAGTGTAAGAAGAAGGATTAGCAAGCAAGTGAATGAATGCAAAGTACGACAGAGTTTCTCCGCATCCTGTGGCCGCTTCTTGATGCGGCCCCTGCACTACTTCTTACCTTGACAGGAAATCGAATGGCTTTTTCCTTTGATTTTCGTTCTTCCTTCCTCTTCCCCGTCAAGAATGTAATCATACGATCATAGGGATCATCCTCTATGTGGCTGTTCTTCATTCTAACTGAACTTGATTGCTTGTGGTTCATTTGCTGATTGGTTTCTCTTGAACTCGTTCTAATTACTTATGCAATTCCCCGCTCTTCAAGGTCCGACAGGCCGGAAGGGAGCAAATACGTTGTTCTGGGAAGCTCTTAAGGCCTCCCGCTTCATTTAGCTCTTGAAGAAAGGTCCGCATCCTCTGACAACCTTGAAGAAAAGGTCCGCATCATACTTTTTCTTAATACTCCGAAACTCCGAATATATCCAAATTATAATTCTATTAGGTTATGATCTTGATTAAAACGTGCAGCAGACAGACCATGGAGACAATTGCTTCATTCCTTTATCTTTTCCCTTTCACTACACTTGATGTGTCTCATAAAAGAGTACCAGTGTTGTCATCAAAAGCCAGATCTAATTTTTATTGAACTGGACGCTAATCACATCTCATCTCTAGTACATACTTATTCCTTGGAAATTGAAAATCTCTCTGGAAATCGTAAACGGGGAAACTCTATTGAAAGATATTCTAAAATATATATTTCATAAAAAAAGAACTTTTTAGTATTCGCAGGAAAGCTAGAATAGAAAAATGGCAAAATCTGCAATTTTAAATGTATTAGAAGATACCATTGGCCGTTATGTCCTCGGACTCGATGCTAAATCATTAAATGTAGCAGTATGGGCTGGAAAAATTGAACTCAATTCGTTACAAGTCGACGTGGATGCAGTCAACCGGGAATTGAAACGACAAGCTCTCGAAGCGCCAAATTTAGCTCTTCCTTTTCGAATCGTTAGTGGATCGTTTGATTCTTTGAGAGTAGATGTTCCTTGGGCTAGGATTACGTCCAAACCTGTCGTTTTGAGAGCCAAAGGTTTAACGGCAACCATTGAGCCGTTTGATCATTTAAGTGGAAATTTTTCAACTAGATCTCGGGAGGATAAGCCGAAACGAAGAGGTAAAAAAAAGAAAAAAGGTGATTCTGACTTTTACAGTGCTGATGAATTAGAAGATGACTTGGATAATGTCAAGCTTGCAGATAGTAAAAAGGTTGATGAACGGATGCAGGCGTTAGATTTAGCAGAAGAAACCCGGCAACGGATCAATGCCATCAAGCGTCTAGGAGATGACTTTGATGAAGATGAAGATCTCATGATGCAAACTAATGATGCAGATCAGACCCGCAATACTTCCTCAGCGGGATTCAAAGCTAGATTGGTTCGTCGTGTCATTGAAAATCTACAGCTTGAAATTGATGATATACATTTTCAACTCAAGGGACAAGGATGTGACATTGGAGCTTCTTTGGAAAGATTCTCTATTTTTACCACGGATGAAAAGGGCAAGAAAACATTTATTGATCGTGCTACTACCTCCAAAAATATCAAAAAGTCTTTTCTTTACAAAGCGCTGGAATTGCAAGGGTTAGCGGTATATTGCAATGAAGCCCATTCACTAGTGCCGGGATATTTGAAACAAACTTACAAACCAATGGATGAAGATCGATTATCCAAGACTTATATTTTATCTCCTCTTTCCTTTAGTGCAAGGTTGAGGCAGTCGGACTGTATTCAATGTATTGACTTTCCGAAGTATTTGCTTTCTGCAAATTTACCAAATGTTTCCTTTCGCATGACACGGATGCAACTTGAACTACTGAATCGTATTGCCCAAGATATTTATGAGAAACAACATGTTGCAAGACCACTGTTTCCGGAATATCGACCTGATGATGGACCCATCACTAGAAAGAATGCAAAAGCTTGGTGGAAATATGCAGTTCGATCCATTGGAAGAATCAGTAGGCGGAATTCTTGGAAAGAATTTTACATTGCATATAGAAAGCGGAAAGTGTATGTAGATTTATACAAGAGGCTAATATATAGTGAGGATTGTTCTTGGTTGAAACCATTGACAATAAGCGATCGAGCAGCTTTAGATCAGCTAGAGCATGATAAAAGTATCAGCACACAGGGAATCATGGCGTGGAGAAACATGGCGGAAGCGCAAGCTGAATTAGAAATGAAAAAATATGATGATCATATTGAAGCAAAGAGAAGTGCGCAAAATGCAGCTCGATCTGCTACAAAGAAAAAATCTACATTACGATCGATGCTCTTTGGAAAGAAAGATGCTGAGGATGATAGTTTCGATCATGATGATTCTTTTGATGATGACGTCGATCCTCCTATTTCACTGTCTGCAGTGGAAATGAGGGAATTAGACTCACTGGCCCTTGAAAATGCTTCTGCAGAAGTTTCACTCTCCTCGGATTCTATTCTATGTGATGTTTCGTTTGAGTTGGGATCTTTTCACGTGGATCTAGTTACATTTGCGTCTGCACCTTTAATGTCGCTGGAAATGGGAACTGTCATGGCAACTTTCAAGGCTAATGCGGATGGTTCTTTGACAAGTGCATTTTCGCTTAGTAGTCTCAATGTGTATGATCGGATCACTGCTAACTCTCTATTCCCGCTAGTTATCCGCAGTTTGCAGTCGTCAAACACCAACAAGTCGTTTGAAACATTTGAAAATGCTATTGAAATCAAGTTTTCAAAAGCACGGAATGGAGATCAATCGCTTGAAGCAAAGATGGTTTCGTATGAAATTGTTGCATGTGATGTCTTGATAACGGAATTAAAGCGATTTGTAACTATGGGGGTCGAGAAAGAGCTTAAGAATGTCGTCAAATCGAAACCAATGCTAGAGTTCTCGGTGACTGGTGGGGCTGACTTGTTTTACGATGCAGACAGCCGAATGGAATCAACCACAATAATGCCAAGTGACATACTGCAAGACATTGATGAATTAGCTACAACTCTTGGCAAGACTGCTCCAACTCCAAAGAAATCGATCGTTCGTGATAAATTCTCTTCTGCTTTTGCTGAGGCTTGGAAAAGTAAAACTGAGAAAGAAAGTGTGTGGAATGTACAGTTGGAATTACATGCCCCGATCCTAGTCTTGCCTCAAAATTGTACCGATCCACTTTCCACGACTCTAGTAGTAGATTTGGGTACTTTTACCATGAACTATGGCAAAACACTGATGCCAGATGTGAAAGATTGGTTTTCAAGAGCTTCTACCCCAAGCATTGAAGACATGGTGATAGACCAGTGCAATCTTGAAATGGAACATTTCTCATTAAGTCTTTCAAAGGCTGGAAAGAAAGACTGGCTCGACATTCGAAGTACGCAAGTTTCTAAACAGCTAGATTCAATAATCGATCCTGTCACACTGAATCTTTCGATAGGATTTGAGCCAAAAGGACTTCAAAGGAAATGTATCTTTGGTACACTTGAGCAGATTTCTGTTGCAATTTCTCATCGTCAGATAATGAAGACTGTTGATCTTTTCACTTCCTGGCAAAAGGTCCTTGAGGCTCTGAATAAACAGAAGAGCCCAAGTGAGGGCATAACTATCCTAGATGAAGAAAGTGAAGATGAAGAGGAAAAGGCTGAAGAACTTGCAGCAATACAAGAGAAACGTATGCAGACATTGAAAACATCTATGTTGAAGACAACTGTTTTTGATGAAATGCATGTATCTGTTACTTTGAAAGAAATCAAGGCGAAAGTTATCAATGAAATGGGCGAGTATATAGAAGCTCATTTGATTCTAGCTGCCGCATCCATGACTAAGTTAAGTGATGAAACGTCTCGACTAAATCTCCAAATGGGACACTTTTGGATACTCGATCATCTAGGTGGCGATTTCCCTAGAGAACAGCGACTGGTAGTTCACTCTCACTTACCTCTCTCTCCTTCTGAATATGCTTTAAGGGATTTTAATGTTATTGATACTTTTCAGGGAACACAGGATAATACTGTTAGACTAGCAGACATCAAAATCACAACTTATCCTTATGGACAAAAGAATTCAATGGTTGACGATCCATTTGGTTTGCAAGGAAAAAGTGTGCCTACCACAATCATTGATGCAAAATTCAGCACTCTTTACATCCATTGGTAAGTGCAAATGTAATGAACCATACTTCCCAGCCTAATTATCTCTTGATCTCAAATAAGTTATCCTCCGTAGGAATCCATATGCAATAAGAAAGATTCTAGATTTCAAAGACAGTCTCTTTGCTCTATTGGATAATGTGAGGTCTGTTTCGAAAAAGTCTACATACAAGCGCACTTCGATATATAGTAAAATCTCTGAAGTTTCGGACCAATCATCCTTGGTGCTCAACGCGCATATGGAAGCATTTGAGGTTTATCTAAATTCAGCAAAGGATGATATGCCATTGTTTGGTATGAATATGTCGAATGCGAGTGTGAACTTACATTTAGCAAAGGGTTCCGGTGAAAATATGCTAGTATCTGCGGCTTTGGGAGATTTTAGACTTGAGGCGCTTCCAACCACTGACTTTATTAATCATGACTATTTGACCATTCTTGGTTTATCACCAAATCACAGTAGCAGCCTTTTACAATTACAGTATGGAAAGGGACCACTTGCTCTGAAATGTTGCGCTATTGAAAATTTCAATTGTGATGAAAATGAAATGTTTGTGATAGTCAATCTATCTCCAATGCGCTTCGTCCACTTGCACGCTGTTGTGTTCACCATGATTGAGTATTTAACAGAGGGCATTCTCGGAGCAATGGCAGAAAAGGTTGCTGAGACTGCGGTACAAGCAGCACGTGAAATGGCACAGGCAGAAACGTCCAAAAATAAGGTTTTCAATATTCACGCGCAAGGATTTGACCTCGTGCTTCCACAAGAACCACACTCAGAGGACTATTTTGTGCTAAAAGCGAGCGATCTTGATGTTGACTTTATCTCTCTGCCATCACCTGGTGAGGGTCAAGCTTACGTTAGACTACAAGATGTTACCATGTCAAGTTCAGATGGTGATGCACTCATAGAAAACCCAATATCGCTGAATGTAGAATGTTTTCTAGCTCCTTTGGATTCTCCTAATGAAGATGCTATGGCCACAAGAATAAACATTGGTATGACAAGTGTAGGGCTAGTTATGGCACGTCATCACTATGCTCAGGTTATGAAAACTCTTGATGGGAATATTAGTGAAGTTGACACATTCCTGCGAGATGAAAATCAGATGCAGAGAGTAGTGGCCACTGAAGGCGACAAAACCGATGTACGCTTAACTCATGGAGGTGTAGAAGAAGTCATTGTAAAGAAAAGGATGTATATGTCTTTTCATTTCGCATCTTTGTGCTTTCATATGTGTGGAGAAAATGCCTCTGACTTTATTGCATCAGTCACAGCTGTAGAATCGGAGATATCAATGAAGTTGCAACCCGATACAGATGAAACCATTGTAGACGCAACACTTAAAGATCTAGTTATCGAAGATACACGTTTCGTTGGAGTCGGTAGAGAATTTCGAAAGTTAATTCATCAAGTCAACGAAGAAGGAGGATTGGAAGAGGTATTCAGCGTGAAATATTGCAAGAAAAAGGTAACAAATGACACCAAAATTGAAATGAGTTTTGGATCTCCTAGGATAGTATTCATTCCAGATCTAGTATCAGATGTCCTTGCATATTTCAAAACTGAGGAGCCTTCTTCGCCCCCAACAGCAATTGAAATCAAACCAAAGCAAGCTGCACTGCGTAATATTAGTAGTCATGGAAGCTTAGCTGAAGAAGTCCTAGATAAGAAAACACTGGACTTCAAATTGAAGACCGAAGATTGCAGTTTTGTTCTCATAGACATGGGATTACCAATTGGATTGCAACAGCAGAAAGACAAGTCCAGTTATGTTCCAGTGGAGACACTCGTAATAAAAGGCCAGACATCAATCTCAACAAAGATGGTATCAGAAGTCTCTTCTGGAGAAATACTAGACTTGGAGGCTGAAGTTCACGGCGATGAATTTGAGATATTTTCTGCTCAAGGAGCCTCCCTAATTGACCCTATACAAATATTGAGTCCAACCAAAGTAACTTTCTTTTGTGCAACTAAAAGCAAGGATGACCACCAACTCACTGAACTCAATTTTGTGACATTGGCAGATACGAATGCCATCATATCGATGCAACAATACGCCCTCTTTCAGGCAATTTCTACTAGTATCAAGGATAATCTACCCCAATCAACAGATTCGGATTCTATGAATAAGCCTCTAACTGCGATTGAGACTAATGAGATCGAAAATCTTGCTAAGGCTCTTGACCTCAAAGAGGGGGATGAAACAAATGGTGTAACTCGTAGCGTCAGCAGGCAGTCTACCACTGTTAGTCAAACTTCGACTGGTGGTATGAAGAAGCGAAAAGACCGGGTAATCAAGATGAAAGTCACAATACCGAAGACAACAGTTGCTGTAGTAAATGATCTTCAAGGGGTTGATGAAGCTCTTTTCAAGGTCACACTATCGAGCTTTCTAAACAATACTGAAGTATGTTTACCTGAGAAAAAGGAAGACATCATTTTCCACTCTCATACATATTTGTTACTAGATGCTGATTACTTCAATATATTTTCCAACGCATGGGAACCGTTGCTTTTAAAGTCTTGGGAGCTTGAATCAAAAGTTGCAAGAGGGGCAAAGAAGAATACAAAACGAAAAGCTACCACTGTAGATATTGAATCCCATCCCTGCGAAATTTCTTTTTCAGAGCAATTTATTATTAGTCTCAAGAGTGCTAGTGCTATGTGGACTACATTTTCAGGAGTTAACGATAAAGCTCATGCACTGATTGAAAATATGAGTCAGGAAGAATTTGTTGATGAAAGAGATTTATCAAGACTAAAGTCTGCAGCCAATTGTGCTGCGAGATCCCTGAAGACTATGACATCAAAATATGCTATTGTTAATCATACAGGTCTATCAATCACGTACATCACTGAACAACGTACAGTGTCTATTCAAGACTCTGAAATGCACTTCTTTAACTTTCCACTTCAAGACGGAGAAGGTAGTGGGGGATATCGTCTTTATGGACAAGATGTGATAAGTCAAAAGAATCTTGCTATCATTGTCGATGATCACCAAATCGCTTTCCCTCATATTGATGATGAACTGAAGAAAGGAAAAAGAGTGCACTTTATCGACGGAGAAAGATTCGTTTTCACAGAAGTTAGAAAGCATGGAAAGGCACTTGTCTTACACATTCATAGTTTTGTGGATATCTATAATGAGACGGTAAGTTTGAGAGTATTCATTGAATTCATAGAACAAACTGCAAGTTGACTAATTGTTTTGTAGTGCCTGAACTTCACAACTTCATTGAGAGTTAATAGAGATATTTGTAATCTTGGTTCCATAAGTGGGGATTCTTCTTTCGAACAGCACTCGCAAATGTATCGAAACCCAAAATTATCACAAACCCTCGGTGTTAATGCGGATATTTTAAACTACGCGTATGGTTCATCTAGCAATAATCGTGTATGGTTTCGGCTTAGACCAACACAATACAATGATCTTGAGGGTGAATTGGAACTGCCTCCTTTAGCCGCTTTTAGGAAAATGGGAGAGAAGGAAAGCTCAAAAATTGTGGAAGTGATTTGTTCTCCTCCTCAGGGACAGTCTGGGCATAGTATTACTCTACGTTTGGAATGTAGGGTCACACTCATCAAGAACTGCCCGTCTGTAGAATTATATTTGAGACCTCGACTCTTACTGAAAAATGAACTCTTTGTGAAAGCTCTCATAGCAACTCCAATGCAAGGCACTTTGAGCAAGTCTTATACTGTCAATGATGATCAAGGCACATGGATCCATAGTGTAAAACCATTTGAGGTTGTGGAAGTATTTCATGCTGGAGCATCTATCGCATGTGCATTTAAATGTGCTGATAACCCCATAGGAGGGAACAAAACAGGATGGAACAAACTTGGATGGATTGACATTCCACTTTCCTTGAACTCTCAACTGAAAGGGAATATCAATTCTTCATTTCCATTTCTCACAGCTAATGGCAAACCGAATGCTCAACTTACCGGTGGATGCGATTTTTACTTGGCAGAGGCTTTTACTGATTCTAACAATGACACTACACATCACGAAGCGAGATGTGTAACCCTGTCTGTGAACAATCTTGGTGTCGACCATACTGGTGACATTCTCTTTGAAAGTTGGGGAATCAATAAGCAGGTTTCAGGGAGTTCTCAAAATTTCATGTACAGTTCTTTTTCTTCTTCCCTGCACAAAAGAAGAATTACAATATTGCCAGAGGACGATAATTACATTAGAGTTGTTCATCTTTCTATGGATGGAATCGACGGATTTAGACGAAGCAAAGAATTCTGTATCGAAGAGATTGCTTATTGCGAAGGTGGTATAGAAAGTACACCTATCTTATGGGAAGATGAGACCATGTCTGGATACTATGCATATAGGAAACTGACTTTATCTAGACAAACTGAGCTTCATATTATCCCAGAGTTCGTGGTGTTCAACGGTGGCGAGTACAAGGCTCGAGTGACTGTCCAACGATCACACGACTCCGTTATCGAAAGTAACAAAATGGCAATAGTCAAAAGAGCCTCTGGCATGGACGGGTTGGTGATTTCTGTTGCCTTTGATGAATTTAATTGTGCTTCCGCAGCAATCCAAGTAGATCAAGTAGGATTGAAGGTTGTCTTAGTACGAGCTCTAGATAGTGGATCTCCTGTTGGTAGCTTGGCTATTCAAACAGTCTTTGGCGCAAAAGATAGTCGCTTTGTAATCAAACTTGGTAATCTCAAGCATGGAAATGTCATCAATAAGAAAGCCAAATCTCTAATTCATCGAGACTTTTTGCACTACAGGATTCGATGGTCAGCACTCGAAATTACATTGTTGGACTCTTCAAAGCCAGTGGAAGGCAATGCAATACAAGGTAATGCGATGAGACATGTATTAGCATCAGAATATAGAAACTCCTACGAAAGTGTGTCTACATTTGCTCTTGAAAGATTCACGTTGGATTATCAAAAACTCTTTAAGGAACAAGAAAAGGTTGATTGTGCACGTTCTCAATTCTCAGCCATCATACATAATATTGAAGTACTCGATTGTACACAAGGAACTCAGAGCACTATGCTTTCTTCTATTGGTGAAAATCACAACTTCCTTGATATGCGTTTGAGAACAAGAGGTTCAGGCGATGCAGGCCTAGCAAAGATTGACTTGTTAGAAGTGAAAATTGCACATTGCGAGAAGAAGGCTAATCCGGTGGTCATAAAAACATCAGAGGATTTTCTATGGAATCTCATCGATATTGCCTCAAGAACCAATAATGCAATTTCAGAGATATCTTCTGTTGAAACATTTGTAACTTTTGACAGAGTATCAAAATCATTCAATGTCCAAGCAGTCAAGACTACCTCCGATCAAGAAGACGATCTCGACGAAGACGGTACTTATCGTGCACCAAGAAGTGACATGTTATTCGCAGTTAAGAAAATGTATGTCTGGCCTTCAGCATTTGAACTTACTTTTAAGCGAAATCCTCAAGCAGCACGGTATGAGCAAGTGAAGAATGTTCAAAGTGCAAAGATTGTAGTTTACTTCATGAAGAAGTTGAACTTTACTATTGACCGCGCAAGAATGAAATTTGCAGGCTTTAGCTGTAACAATGTGAAGGGACCTCCTGATAGAATCATTCAAAGTGTGAAGGCATTTTATCTAGGACAAGCCAAGAAGAAGGTCTTCACTCTTCTCACATCCACGAGTATTGATGAATGGCGAGTACTATCTGGACGTGATGACGGAAGAGATAGTTTTGTAGAAGGAGATTTACTTCGAACAGCTGGTAACCTCACTGGTAGATCAGCCGGGTTTCTGGTGAAAAAGGTGGGTCAAGGCATTGGTCAGGGCCTTGCTATTGGGACTTCTGAGCTCGGTCAAGGTATTCAATCTGCTACTGAAGCCGTTGGTGTAGGAGTAGTTGGAAAAGGAGTCAATAGTCTTGTGAGTGGTATTGGAGAAGGAGTAGGAAGCACTGTCGAAGGTGTAGGCTCAGGCGGAAACAAAATCATCAAAGGTGCCGGGAAAGGAGTTGGACAAATAGTGGGAGGTGTAGGCGGAGGATTGCAGCAGGTTGCATTAGGAATTGGGAAAGGTGTTGCAACTGGTGATGGTAATGCTATATTGACAGGAATCGGAGATGGAGTCACTTCCATTGGAACAGGGGTAGTGAAAGGCACAGAATCTGTAATTACCGGAGCTGCAGAAGGAGTCTTTTCTGTAGGAAAAGGTCTATTCAAAGGTGTAACAAAGATTGGAAAAGGTGTTGGCAATGCTGTCCAAGGAAAACAGCCTTCCCCAAAGAATAGTAACAGCAGTAAATCTTCTCCAGCTCCTCGTAGACGAAGGCAAATGTAAATACAATTTTAATATATTTTATTGTACAAAGAAATATAAAAGCTTTTTACTCGTAATACTACAGTGTCATATAGTCAATCTATCTTCACAATTCCCATAATGTAATGGTCTATATACATTTACTGCTCTTTGTCAAAATCTTTTCTATTTTTGTACGGTAATTCAAGCCCAAAATTTCTAGCCGAAGCTGTAAGTTGATTATAAGACATGAGAATCTTTTTCTGAAGTTCAGTCTCCAATTTCAGACACTTTTCTTCGGATGCAACCCATGACTTTTGAAGTAACAACTTGGAAGCAGCAATGGAGTCGGGCGACTTTTTAGTAATAATTTCAGCATATTGAATAGCTTCCTGTAAAGGATCATCAACCACTCTAGTCACCAATCCCAATTTTTCCGCTTCAATTCCATCTACTATTCTACCTGTGAACGTCAAATCTTTGGCTACATCCATTCTCACTAATTCACGAAGAAAAATACTTCCAGCCATGTCTGGTATCAAACCCCATTTTGCTTCCATCACGGATAACTTACAATCAGGAGTCGCAAGTCTTATATCAGCTCCAAGTGCAATTTGCAAACCGCCTCCAAAACAAACACCTTGTAAAGCACAAATGACTGGAACAGGAATCTTTCTCCATAGATAAGCAACATCTTGAGCTAAATTTCCAACAGCTTCCATGTCTCTGTACATACTTTGTATAGACTCTGAATCGAGATGTAAATTATCCATAAAGTCATACGACTCTGGTCTCTCCAGTAATTCTTCCATTTTCATTGATGGAAACTTGACACCATCATCTTCTTCCATAGGATTTGCAATAGACTTGACATCAAGCCCCGCACAGAATGCTTTTCCTTTTCCAGATAAAACAATGGCACGGAGACTTTTATCATTCATCAATGATTTGGCAGTGTCAGCAATTGCCGAAAACATTTTCATATCGAGACTATTGAGTTTCTCGGGTCGATTCAGTTCAACGTGTTTTATTCCATTGGAGAGATTGTGTATTTGTATTCGTTCATTTTGTTGCGATGAGAAGCCTCTTTTGGGAAGAGAAAAAAGTGAGCGTTGATAGATCCTGAAATTCTTCATTTTTTTCCTTTCTTTTCTATCTTGACCATAGCTAATTACTTTGACTTGGTTGATGATTATAATTTAAATGAAACTGATAGTTTTTACTGTGGAATGTAAAAGATATGCAAGCGAGATAGAGATGATGGATGGGAAAAATCTTTTTCCTGCAAGATGTCACATGAATACAGATAGAGTGTCCCCGTGTTGAAAAGGTTGTCTTCACTTATTATATAAGGGATTCTTCTTTGAGAACCTTCCGGCCTGAGCTGATCATACTTCTTAGATACGTACATAGTTGACATTTTTGATATTTTTTGCTTCCCAGAATGAAGATACATACGTACTTAGTCATGTAGGAAGCTTCGAACATCTGTCTGATCTGATTCTAAGAAGCCATTTTATGATATTTTTGCCCTTCCTTCCAAATAGAGAACCCAATTTATGATAGAATAAAACGGTGGAGCAGAGTAAAATTGATAAATGTGGATCGGTCCAAAATACCCCTCTTATCATAAAACCATAATTCGGCTTATCCAAGCTTATCGATAATATCATCTACTTTGGCAAATACACCCGGCCCTATCCTATCTTTCAACATTAAAATGACAAACCATTTCAACGAGGAGTTCCATAGCACCATCGTGCAAGATGAAGGCACCACAAAAGAGGAAGCCTTGACCAAGAAAGATGTGTCCAACGAGAAAGGTGAAGAAGTGGACCTATACGAGGAAATGCTTGTTTTCTTCACTGGTCGCACCAAGAGTGAGAGATCCAGAAAGGAAAGATCTATCATCTTTCCATTGAGAGTAAGTGCAGTGCATGTCTTTTGCTTGTTATTGTGTGAAAATAGAGAACCCATTTCGCCCTAGTCTACATGGCTTCCTCCTTTCATAATCCAAGACTTTTATACCAACATCTTCTTCTTTTTGCTACAGTTAATGTATGCTCTTGAATGTGGAAAGTTTTCAGATGTTATTAACTGGAAAGTAGATGCTGCCAATCAGCACTGTATCCAGATCCATGATACAGCTGCTCTAAGTAAGGACGTTCTTCCTAGCCTCTTCAAGGTGGCAAAGTTCGAGAGTTTCCAGAGGAAGTTGTACCGTTGGGGCTTCATCAAACATCGTCCTTCCAAGAAGAAATCTTCTGCGGTTACGTTCGTAAATCCTGCGTTTCGTCAAGGAGATTACGTGAATGCTGCAAAGATTTCTTGTAGTCCAAAGAAGAACTTTCGTCCTGATCCAAATGAGATTCTAAGAAGAGATAGTCTTGGAGGTGGTAGTACTGTCACTGGCTCTTTCAACCCATCCATCATGCGTATCGATGATACACAGCCAGTTGTAATGCACAATTATGTGCAAAAGATTACCCCTCCCCCAACCACGATGCCTGGACTGAATATCAGCAGCAACGATTCGTTTGCTTCCTCTGTGCCATCTTTGCACAGCTCTTCGAATATGCTCCCTTCCATGTCCACCATGATGCCACTTCAGCAGAATCAATTCATGTCCCAAATGCCAACATCAACCATTGCAATGAATACATTCATGTCCAGCGCAAATAACGCTCGAAATGCAAACTTGCTCAAAATGTCTGACCTTGCTCAGTCCATGTCAAACCAAATGTTTAACAACAATACTTTGCAGACTCAGACAGGAGTTCAAACTCCAACAATGTTTGCCATGTCAGATCATTATCAAGGAAGTTCTATGCGTCATCAAATGATTATTCAGAATGCTTTGAATGCTTTGCAGAATGATATTGGAAGTAATAATGGAGGAGTGTAGAATTTAAACCTCTTAAGAAAAAGATGTAGAATGCAGAGCGAAAGAAAATTCAAATTGAATGATACTTTTAAAAAAGGGGATTTTACGAGGTTTCATATGAATGAAATGGCGACCAAAATTTTAGTAGCCTATTTTAGAAATGAATATATAAATCAGTGTTATTGAAATTTCATCTATCTTCATCTTTCCTGCAGCCATGTCGAGAAATCATCACATGAAACTGAGACGAAGAAAAATGTAGTCAGAATTACAAAACCTGTTCGATAATAGGGGTAAGGTACGTAGTTTACATTCGGTAGATTACTCGTACATTCTGGATAATCTACATTCATCTCTTTCGAATTCCCACCTGAACCTTCTCTTCTTGCTTGAATATTGCATGCAGGATTCTTCTTCTGGGGATGGTGAATTTGTCAATTTTCTTCACACTGTACAGTATACATTTTTAACCTTCATACAACATCCTAGACATGATGCTCGCTGTAAAGATTCATATGATGAAAGTTCGCATTTGGACATATCCAAGGCTTGGCAGCTGTTTTACGTTTTGACAGAAATGGGAATGTATGGATCAATACCGGATGCAGACCTCTCAGAAATTCCATTCCCTACCCACTTTGACCAGCTGCTTCAATCATAAGGCCTTGAAGTTTTGGAGATGCAGATCTCACTTCCATTCCCATCTTTTGACCACAGATGCATGTAAAAATTCTTTCTCAATAAACGGTAGCCAGTTACAATTAAAACTTCCTTCTCCTATTTAAAGAAATTTATCTCTAGATTTGCTTGTGGTAGAAAATTCCAAAATTCTTTTTCCTCTCAACGGGGAAAGTCCGACTACTATGTTCTTTGTACGAACAAGATAAAGAGCCATTTAAAATGTCTCATCAGTAGATAGCTAGAGGGTAGAAAAATGAGAGGTACTATCTTGGCCATTATATAAAAATGAAGAAGATGAATGAACCGAATAGAGTAAAGAGTCAACAAAAACATAACTAGATGCAGTTATATAGAATCGGCTTGTTAAACTAGCATCGCTCACCATATAATATATCTTGTTTACACATCTTTCATGAAAAAGGGGTTTTTGCTTTCAAAAGAGAAGAAATCATCTCAAAGAAAAACACGTCCAACAAATGGCGTTCCAAATCATGTTGAGACATCAAAAGATCAAAAGGAGATTGCATCAGTGCAGTCTACTCTCCAAAAAGATTCCAAGCAAAAGGAGTCATCATGGATGAAATCTGGTTTTCTCAATCATGCAAATAAAAAACAGAGCAAAGATTCTTCAACCTTCGAACATATCAAGAAAGATACATCTGAAAGAGATTCAAATATTACACCAAAAAGAGACAAAGCTAGAAATGATTCATTTCAAAGTATGAAATGGAACAAGGGATTTCTGAATTCAAAAAAGTCTAAAAGAGTCAGCAGTAAGAAGAAAGATATGACATCTTCTTTGAAACGAAAAGATATCAAAACTTCATCTATTTTACTAGATTTAGAAAAGAAAGATTCGGACGAGCAACTGGAAAAGGGGTCTACTACAATATTGAACATGTTTCATAATGAGGAACAAGAAAAAAAGCCTTTGATTCAATCTCTAGATACAGAAATGGAGACAATAACTTTTCCAAGCGAGAATGACGGTGATTCACCGCTTCTATTCAATGTAGCTACCGTAGAGAAGGAAGAATCATGGTTGAAGGAACGATCCACGAAAATGAATGCAAAGAATGCGCTTATACAAGAAGTAGACACTATGAGATTGGCGGATAAGAAGCCATTCATTCGGGAAGTAGATTCTTCATCAAATGTCTTGGAAATGCAATCTCGAGAGACTAGTACCATTACTAGTGAAGACACTGATGCTACCGATGACGACGATGGTGAAAAAGAAGAAATGCCAATATCATCTTCTCTATCATTAGAATTATCTAGACTGATGAAAGCGTTGAAACCGAAAAAGAGCAAGGTTGATCTCAAACTCTCCTACAATGACGAAATTGATCTAATGAAGGTATTTCTTGAAAAGTATATACAAGTGGATGCTACTCATGTCAAGGCAAATATCAAATTTGTATGGACGTCAATATTGGATGGAATTGCATCATATGTAAAGGAAAAGAAGATTCTGAGGTTACTTGACATGAATGTAGATTCATATCCCTTACAGAGTCTACCACCATTGGTTCGACTTGCGTGTAATTTGTTTTATGCAAATCCAAATTGTGCTACAGATGTATTGTTTCAAGTTCTAATTTATCAGCCAGACTCCAACGAGGATGTAGTGAAACGGAAAAAGTTGCAGCAACTTGGAGCTTTCTTTGCAATCAAATGTCATGTGGTACAGATGTACAAACAGGGTATAGATAATCTTGAAAAGGAGACTGGCATTGAAGACAAGCAATATCTCAAAAATAGCATTGAATTCATCGATAGTTCATTGAGAAGTAATCTTCCCTCCTTGTTGAAGGAATGCATGCATATACAAAAAGATGATATGAAGCGGTCCTTGCTTGCAGTAAATGCATTCGAAGCTATTTATTGGTTGTTAGAATATGCTTCCTTCCTCTTGAATATTTCTAGCTCAAAAAGGTCAGACAAGGACATGCAAGAACCTTTGAAAAAGCTGGCATCAGCGATAGAAGGTAATCTTTCATTATTGCTACAAATCACTTCTACTGAAAAGAGGTGGAAAGAAGAAGCGATTGCTAAAAAGGACGACGGTCTTTCCTCACTTTACCAAGACAAATTAAAAATAGCTACATGCAATGATTGGATCATTGCACTGGAGGCTATTAAGGAGAACTCAAATCTGGATAAATTTGTGGGACTTATTCAGGAAGAGACTTTCTTCACACACACAGCCACATCTATGGCGTACGAATTGGCGGGTATTCATCTGCAACAAGGCGATTCCAAAGGTGGACATTGCTATGGGGGTATAGCTCATTCACTTATGGATTATAATCACTTGAAGATGGAAAACTATAAAACAGATACTCTGAATATGATTGGGGCTGCCGTAGAAATGAACAATAGTGCCTTGGAAGACAGTCGAAACGACGACATTGACGAAAGGTCTACAATAATACTTCGGCAGACGTGTGCCTTACTTTCCTCATCCAAGCACAGAAATCATCTCACCAGCGCTGATTGTAAGCGTGCAAGCGAATTCTGCATTCAGCTGTTGAAATCGAAATCGCGCCGAAGTTTAAAGTTGACGAATGCAATACTGTAAGTACACTGAGAAGTTGGCATTGTTTCCAAAGTATGAAAGAAAACTAATCCTCTCTTCTGAAATTCTAGAAATGTTGTACTTTTCCGAAAAGATGGCGTCCCCAGCGACTTTCATGACCTAGATGGTGATTGTGGAAAGCTTGAAGTACCAGAGTCGTTCCGATATTTAGTCAAAGAAATTAGGTCATCACATAACACGGATGAGACTTTGTCTCCAAATGAGGCCCTTAGCACAATATGCGAACGACTATTTTTGTTGAAGCCTGAAGTTCTTGTTCCATACTTTATGTCGGAAATGAGGTATAATGCTTTGGAAGTAACTATTTTGGGAAATATGATCAAAGATAAGAACCGCCATTCAAAGCTGACTAAGGGTATTTGCCTCGCAATCGAGGAGAAGCTGCTAACAGCTTTCAAGTCAAGCAAGAATGTTCAAAAGCTTGCTATCGACAAAGAATTTACGTTTGCTTACATTGCTATTGAAAAAGTGATCACTCATCTTTTGCGTATACAAGTTGAGAATGATTCTTCTAGCCTTGTTTCGACATCTGCTCAAACGGTGCTAACTAAAACCATCACAAGCAGATCCGAAACTGAGAGCAGTGTGATAGTTACGAGTCTACTGAAGGAATTCAGTTCATCTACAGCAGTGAGTAAACTTTGTTCCAAGTTGAGGCGGGATCTACTTACCTCAAAGAGATGTAGCGATTCAGCCTATAGAGTACTTCTACTATCTTGTGGAAAAGAATTGTTTAGACAACCCAACAACTCCGATCTATTAATCTTACTTAGATCGCTTATAGAGGGGGATGATACGAGTCAGCATAATTCAGAGGAAAGAGCGACTTCTAGAATCTTGTCAGCAATCATGGGACTTTGTCATGTATGTAGTTCAGAACTGGAAAGAATAGATCAAGACCGAAGTCATGGCAAACCTTCCATATTTACTAGGCTTGCACCACTTTTGCTTTTGCAGCAAATTTCATTAGAGCATTTTAGGCTTGTGCACTCTCAACCAAACAAAATGAATGGAGTACATGATAGTGTAATGAGTCTTGCATCGGCATTGTCAAAACGCATTCAAAATCAAGAAGAGTACACAAAAGAGGAATGCAAACTTTCCGCCAATATAGCTGCAATATACCTCCCCTTTTCACCGTCGGAGTCAACTGATTTTCAAATTGGATGTTCTTCCTATGAGTATTTTTGTGAGAAGACAATACTATATTCATCAAAAGCGATAGAGAGGTTGCAATTTGAAAACATGGAATGGGGGCATCTCAAGGCTGTGTTATTCATCGCATGTAGGGCACTACAAGTTTCTCCAAACTGTATGAGGGAAGATATATTGGGAAATTTTGTAAAATTTTGCTTTCATTCTATAGACTGTATTGGACAAGACATGCAAATCTACTCAAATGAGATGGAAAGCATCATTGCGGCAACTTTAGACTTTTTCGCGATAGGAATTACTGCTTTTTACAGTCCGAAAGTGTACCAGAATGTAGAAAAGTCAAACATCCATCTCATTGAAATAGTGAAACCGAACGATGATCTTGGGAACAAGATCTGCGACAACAAAAGCAATGGTTCATCTCACTTTCTACAACATTTACAAATGGATCTTTTGTCCATCATTCTTGGCGATTTGGAAGCTTTGAAGCTCGACCTTTTCAAAACGTCCAAGTTTCGAAGTATGCAATCAATTTCATTCAGACTAACCGTCCTGAATGTATTTTCCATAGTCTGTCAACGTTGTCAGTTAGATTTGCTAGAAGGCATATCTAAGTCTATAGCTCCAACCATGATTGAGCTTGCATTGAATCAATCCATACTTCAAGCACCATCAATGCAGTGCCTATTCTTTTGCTTCCAACGTTCTCAGTCTTTTGATGCAATAGAAGCAACGCAAAGAAAAGAGGTCATTCGTGCACTGTTTCAAATGTCAATGGATATTATCGACAAGCAACTCAGATCATCTGCCAACATAGAAAAGGAAGAAACATCCATTCTCCGTCTCACTTCACTCAAGTTAATCACAGCTATTGTAACGCTAGACGAAAAAGATAATGTTTTGGAAAAGACTTTGAGTCCATCCGATATAAAGAAGTGGCATACAACATTATATGGTATTGCAAATTTGGATGAAAGTGAAGAAATGAGAGAATTGGGTTCAAAATTGATTGCATCTTTGAGTCATTAGAATGTATAAAATAGTTTTTGTCTTTAGAGATGTACATAAACATCTGAAACAGTAGTCATAAATGTTATCATGTCCAGATTACAACTACCTTTGAAGAATTTGTCGATGAAACTCAAACATGATTACACTTCCGCAAGTCCCAACATTCAAGCTTTCAATACCTTCTTCCATTGGAATATAAACTGATCGTATTTCTGCTTTCCTCACACTTTGTCTCACTTGTTCACTAAGACCAGGCCCCTCTTTTCCCAAAACTAGAGCATTTGAGTTCGACACCCAATCCACATTAAAATGAGGCAACGCTTCAAATTGTTCCACTCCATCATTCTCTTCACTCCCTTCCATAGTCGCAGCATATATTCGTTCACCATCAACCCCACATTCCTTTATAAACTCTTGACAATCTTGCCAACTATTCATGGATCGAATAGGTACCTGAAACGAAGTCCCCATAGCACTTCGAATAGCTTTTGGATTCCAAACATCACAACTACCCGGTAAAAGCAAGACACATTCCGCTCCAACAGCTTTGGCAGATCTCAATAAAGTACCTACATTTCCCGGATCACTAATCCCATCAAAAATTAAAAATAATCTCGACTTATCAGAATCATTATATTGATATTGTGGCGGTATAGAAATGGTAGCAACGACACCTTGAGGAGTCACAGTATCCGAAGCAGCTTTGATAACTTCATTCGTTGCCAATTTCACAGAAGCAATTTGTTCCTCTCCAATTTTTGTCAATTCCTTTTGTAACCTTGGTCCTAATGTAGGATGATCCAATGCTTCTTGTGATACCAATATCGTATTGTATAATTTTCTCGTGGATTGATTGGCCAATGTGTCTAATATCAGTCTATGTCCTTCTAAAACAGTCATTTGAGATTGTGATCTTGCTTTTGCTTTATTGATGAGTTGTTGAAATTGTTTGACAGTTTTTGATTTTGGTGATGAGATTGGATCTTCATTTTGTAAATTTTGAATAAAGGAAGAAGAAGAAGAAAAGAGGCGAGATGGAATTTTGCTCGATGGAGAAAAAGTAAAGGCGAATGGTTTCGTACAGCTTTGTAGTAACAAGAGTGACCGTATCATCGTCTTGAGGGTAAGTACTAATTTCATTTCAGATAATTGTAAAGATGAGTACTGGAAATGGGTCTCAGATATCTGCAGTAGTCCAGCAGTTGATTTCACTAAAAAGAAAAAAGATTTTAGACTTGTGATATCTTTTACAATGTTGCAATATAATGAGTGGCTCTGAGAGGGTTCAGAAAATGAGAACACCAATCAAACAGGTATTCTACCGTTATCAATATATTGGAAAGAAATCATTTTTTGCGAATCATAGGGACTAGTTACTGATTCTATATTATAATATGATCAAGAATATAATATTTTCTATGATTTAAATCATGAATATCGAACGATGAATTCAATATTTGAAAATTCCTTTTTCTTTTATATCGTAGTTGACTCTTGTCAATACAGTAAAAGGCCTAAGCGCGCACTTTTGCCTTCCCTTCCATAAAGAAGGCAAAAAGATTCAATCTGATGTGTATCAAATTGTAGTACATGAGAACACCAAACATTACCAATAGACTTCAACTTCTACACACTTTCAAACACTTTTCAAAAATGGCAACAGAAGCAAGTAATCTCCTCAACAAGGAAAACATTGATGCAGTCAAGGAAAAGGCTGAAAAGGTGGCACATCAGGCCATGCTCTATGCTCAGAGTGTTGCGAACGGTAATGCATCCATTCGTACAGCGGCACTAGTGGCTGGGATCTTTCTTTGTCTCAATACTCTTTCAACATTCATGAGTGACTTGTTTAGTTTTCACATTAATGCAGGTGAGTTACTTATGGTTGTTTGTTGTAATGTATAGCTATGTCGACTTGGACTATTATGAACAGAAATTTACACTCATGTTTCATCTCATGTCTCTTTAGCAATCATTGATATTTATGGATTCTTTGTTGGTGCAAGTGCCATCGTTATGGAATCGGATAGAGAAGCCGTTCCATATGCAGACAAGTTGCGAGGAATTCTTGGGAAAAATGTTGGGTTAGTGAGAACTGTCACTGGCAGAGGATTGTTTTATTGTGTTGCTGCTAGTCTTCAATTGAGTTCGGTACGTGTATGGTTATATAGTATTTAACTGAATGCGAAATATATAGCTGCAGCATGATTTCTCGATTGTATTTTCAATACATTATACATATTCTAACAAGAACTTACTCTTTTAATCTTTTCATAGACCACTGTCCGTTCCAACATTATTGGATACATTGTATTTGCAATTGGGGTACTTTACATTGTACTCGGAAACATGGCACACAAAAAGTTTAAAAATATTCGTAACAAAAAGTTCTCCGAGAGACAAGTTAAAAATATGTTTGCAAAATATGACAAGGATGATAGTAACAGACTTGAATTTGAAGAATTTCAATTGTTGATGAAGGATTTGGATGTTAAATTGACTGTGCAGGAGTCGGAATTGATGTATCTTTCCATTGACACTGATATGAAGCATGGAATTACTTTGGATGAATTTCAAGAGTTTTGGTTGAATTCACCTGCTTTGGATACTTTTACTGTGTAAATGAAGATGCAGGTTATTAGTTGGAACTTGATTTTAGTGCTGCGGAAGGAGCAATAATGAGGAAAAACATTTTAATGTTATTTTTTAGAGTGAATAAAAATAAGATTCTAGGTCCGAAAGTTTTTCTTCTTTTCTTCCCGAAGGAATCTTTCTTCAGTAAAACTTTTAGATCGCAGAGCAATAGATGATTTGCAAAATTACGATACCTCTAAGATGGAGACTTCAGGAAAATAGTTTCCTCAGCAAATGCTAGAAAAGGAAGTCATAGTCTGCTAGTAGAGGAAGTGATTTTATTTAAAAATGATTAATTTATAACAGATTCTAATACACTTCTAACGTTGGTATCCCAAAGCAATTTACTTGCATGTATTAGCCCATCTTCCGTTTCTTTGGCATCCATTACAGCAGTTTCCATCACATGCTAGTCCACTTGCAGTACACTCCCCTGGTCCTGGACCACCAGTTGTTGGTTCAGCGACTGGAGAAGAAACTGGACTGGAGGTGTTGAAACGACATTCCTTGAATCTTCCAGACCAGGCGCAGTAGGAATACAATCCACATTGATTCTTGCCAAGTGTAGTACAGTTTTGAGTTGGTGCTGGAGTTGGGCTCTTGGTAGGAGCAGCAGTGGTAGGAGCCGGAGTTGGTTCAGTTGGCGCTGGAGTTGGTGCTTTTGACGGGGAGCTGGTAGGTGATGCGGTGGGACTTGGAGATGGTGCCAATGTGGGTGGTAAAGTTGGATTTGGTGTCGGGGACTTGGTAGGTGCAGGTGTAGGGGTAGGTCCAGAATTGAAATATTGAGAAACTGCAACTTTCACACTATTGATCTGTTTCACATTGTCGTTGGAAGCATTTCCAGCAGCATTACCATTCCAAAAAGAAGCAGTACCGGAGTATCTATTGACACGAGTACATCCTCCACCTGGATTATTATCGCACTGACCACTGTTGCAATTGTAAGCAAGCACAGAACGGAATCTAGCTTGTGGATCTCTGTATCCGTAATTAGTGTTGGTGTTTGTACATGCACTGGATGTTCCACGATCATGGTTCAGTCCCATATTGTGTCCAATCTCGTGTCCAAATGAGTAGTATCCAGTAGCACAATTCCAGCCAGTTACTGAGTACATCAAATCCTTTCTTGGTCCAAGGTATGCGATTCCACAATATTGTGGGTCGTCGATAATGAGAGCAACAAAATCTGCATTGTATTGTGCACGGAGGCTATTGATAGTTGTTCCGGATGCTTCGCCTTGAGTACGAATATGAGACAAGCTATCGCTAAATGAAGGCTCTACATAGTCATAGAATACGGCAACATCAGGATGTGCAGCTCTAAGTGAAGTCTGGACACCACTAGCTACATAACCTTGGTTTGTTTCAGTAATCGCTAGCTCGATGCGAGCTTTCATATTTGCAGCAGTAGTAGCGGTTCTTGTACAACCAGCTGCGAGACCAGAATTTCTACATTCAGCTTTAGGAGTGTAGAGAACAAGGACATCCATAACGCTTCCATCGTCTACGAGCTTTCTAGATCCTCTAAGTTTCTTGTCAATAGAAGCAACAGTAGTAGCAGCACTGTCAGCTTCAGCATCAACTTCAGCTAAAAGTCTACGGTCCTCAGGGTCAGCTTCTTCAGGGAAGTCATTACTGTTGGTAACGGTCACAAACTGGTTTCCATCAGCATCAACCTGGATGGAAGAAACAGTGTTATCGTCCAAGTCAACAATAGATCCGAAAACTGCACCGCTATTCCCACGAATGTACTGGATAGAAGATCCATCATCACTCTCTCCGTAGAAACCAGAAGCAGCAGCGTTTGGCTTAGCCTTGAACATCTTACGACCATTGGAAGTGGTAACTTGAACCGTAGCACCTGTATCACATCCTGGAGGGAGATCGGATACATCAACTGGTCGTTTACTTTTAGGGTTAGAGAGTCCAGGAGCTCCTCCTACATTCATGCCACAGCCTGCAGCTGAAACAGTAGAGAGGGCTGATAGAGATAGGATTGTAGCAAGTGCGCTTTTGGTAAAGGAAACCATGTTGCAATTATTGAGCTTTTGTTTTTTATGAGAGGTTCAGTCGAGGCAACAATGGAGTTGGACTGCATGTTCATGTGTTTTCTTTCCTTTTCTCTCGGGGATTATGATGACTATTTGAGTCATAGGCATAGTCATTAGTGATGACCAGTCCTGGCACATTATGTTCAAGCTATTTTAGTCAAGTACTTAAGCCCCTCCCTCGCCAACACGAATGGAACAAAGAACAAAAAAGTTTCCTTCTGCTTCGCGGAGAAATCAGATGTTGAAGTATATTGAAAAACCGTTGAACGATTGTTTTATGTCTCTTGCCACCACAAATTGTCTAACAGATGGCAGATGGAAATTGGCAGGAACTTCAAAGTACGTCAGTTTATTTCATAATGAATGTCTACGCTAGTGAATGAATGTCTACGCTAGTGAGTGGAAACTCATATTTCGGAGAAAAGATCATTACAAACAGTTTCCTCTCTCCTCCTCCTAGATTCCTCATTCTTCAGACGTTGCCATAGCAACACTGTTATGCCTTCTTGGAACGACAGATGTTTGGCAAGTGGTATCCTTTCATAGCCGCCTTTTTTATCAACTTTTTTCAATCAATCATTTCCTACATTTCAATCGTGGACATTGTTGATTGCGGCCTGCATACTTTATTGTTTCACCGAGTTCTTTTTATGATATTATTTACAGTTTTGATGTCTTCCTATATGTAGCTTCCACTCAGTCACGTCAGTGTCACACTCTGCATGATTACATTGATTGGGGGGTTGGTGATTGCTGCAGAAAGCCACCACTAGTGCGTTCAATAATACTTATGCGATTGTGTCATGTTGGCTGATCTATGATTTAGATTACTTATGTGTCTGTTCTAGTACTACTGCAGTTCTATGTATTTATGTTTTGTTTCTAGTTAGAAAAATCATTCTTCATCATCTCTTCCTTCTTGTCACTAGGATCCGCGAAGCTAGAAGAGATTTCCTATTTACACTGGAGTTTTCAAAGGTGGACCCTCTAGTGTCATCCTCTTTGCACATCCATAAATAAAATTTAGCTGAGAAATATGTGGCGCCATGGCACGCAATTTGTTCTTGCGAGGAGTGTCAGTCCAACTATCTCTCTGTTTTGTGCATAATTAGTTACTAGCTAATCTAGAACATTGTATGTTCAAGCAATGTTAGCATAATGAAGCTAGTTAGAAGAGACTCTTTACTGGAGTTTTCAGTCTATATGGCTCGTGGAACTGTGAGCAGCTCATTCTGGTTTTGGCACTAGTTTCAATCCAGATATAGCTTTTAGATTGAAAAACTGTATATTTCATGATATCGATGCAAATAAAAAGAAAAGAGCTTTCACTTCTTCTCTCGCCATGACAAAACTTGTCGTAGTTTGAAACATATTCTATGTTATTTTATAAACACATTTTCAACCAAATTATGATTCCCCAAAAGCTTTTAATTTGAAAGTCAAAGTTCTCTACACTTCCAATCGTACTGTTGTTCGAGTCCTGATATCATCTACTTCTTGTAGATCTTCAGCGTACTTTGGCTTCAAGCTTAATGTTGGTTTATCAAAGATTGGCTTCACACCAGCAAATTTGTATGCTACATCTTCTTCCTCTGCTCCAAATTGCTTTGTTGATGTATTCGATGCTTGTGCTGTCCTTGCACGTTGGATTACGAGATCAGTGGATACCTTTTTCTGCACCTTTTTCGATTTTGTGGGATTTCCTTTGAGATATTGTTCTGTTGGAAGTGATGGATCTGATGTCAAAGCATGTTGAACAGTTGCTGAAGAATATGGATTTCTATCATCGTCAAATGTTGTGACTTCAACATCTCTTGCATTATCATCTTGTCTCTCCCCAAATGATGATCCATCACTCACAGTCTCATCTTCATCAGTCGCCATCGTCATTTCTTCCTCTTCTCTTCTACGCCTTTCTGCCTCAGCAAGATCCATATCTAGCTTCATCTTTGCTCTACGCTTCTTTCTTTCTTCTGCTTCCATATTAATTCTTAATTTCTCTTCAATCCTTTGACGCTCTTGAGCCAAAATTTCCTGTCTCATCTTCTCCTCTGCCTCAACCTTTTGCCTCACCTCCAATTCAATCCTTTTCCTTTCTTCTTCAATAATCCTTTGTCTTTCACGTTCATATGTTTCAAGTTCTTGTCTTACTTGGTCTTCAATTTTCTTTCGATCCTCAGCAGGAATAAAACTAAAGTCTCTATTGATTTGTTCAAAAGCTCTAATGCTAGCTTCATCATCTGAAATAGCATCATCTGCAGTTTTATCTTTTTTAGGCACAAATACCCATCCTTTTACCATTTGCAAAGGATTGCGATACGAATAGGAACTAGATCCCTCAGCCCTCTTTGTAGAATTCTTGTCATTCCCGAGGTCAATAGAATGCATAGACCCATTCATTCGCTTCTCTTCTTCATGAGCATGCTGAACCTTTTCAAAGTTCGCAGAACATTTTACAGAATGCTGTTCTGCCTTTTCCAGAGCTGCATCTAACTCTTGCAAATGTACTTCTGTATCTTGGATATTATTCAAAGTCTGATCCATCTCTTTGATGAGTCTACCATGTTTCGTATTGATATCATTAAACTTTCCATTGAGAGAAATTTGTTTTTCAATTTGCACCATGTGCTTTTTCAATGTAGAACCATCGTTATCGAGTGTGCCTTTATGCGCTTGCTTTTGTTCCACTTTGAATTTATGGCTTTGTTCAATCTTTATAATTTGTTTGGCTACCCTGTCCAATTCTGATTTGGCAGCTACAAGCTTGCGATTATTGATTGCAATATCTTTATCAAGTTGTTTTACTTGATCCTTGAATATGATTAGAATCTGTCGGAAGCCAGCTTGCTTTGCACGTAATTCTTTTTCTTCTGAAAAGGCTAAATCTCGTTGACGTTTGAATTGTTGATAGACATCGTTACGATGAAGAGCATTCATCTTTTGTGCCTCTGATGGAAGGACTAGCTAGTCAAAGTAATTGAATCTTTATGAGAGATGTATTAGAAGTCTACACTGTTGTATGGTAAGAGTAGATAGATAGGTGAATTAGTTGAATAGATTAGAGAAATGCAAGATGATCATAGACAAGTGTTTTGTCTGATTTTGCAACGCACAAAAATTTGGCAAGGAAGAAGACAAATGCATTCTTCTTAGACACTTTAACGGATGTAAACTTTACTAAAATAGCGGATAAATGATGTAATCCCTCCAAAAGAATTTAAAAATATTTGAAAAAGAATTTGGCTGAATTTAGTAATCTAAATCTTCAAAAAATAATCACAAAACTAATATGAAGGATAAAAGAGAGACTTGGAACAATATTGCAAACGAACGATTGGAAAAGGCAAAGACTGGTAGTGCAATTCTAAAGCAGAAGAAGGGACATCGATTCTCTACATCATCCAACTTTATTGACAAGTGTCCATCATTGCAATTGAATGATGATATCAGCATGTACTTAGATGCTTCCGATGCATTCATTATTGGAGGAAGCATGGACGATGCGTCGGATGCCATCTTTCGAGCTGCTTCGATTTACAAACATGAAATTCCCGATTCGATTGCTGAAGCAGCTGATTTGTATTACAGAGCTGGTAATATTGCTATCAACAAGGAGAAACAGAGAAAATCTTTTGAAAACTCCGTCTCGGCATATTGTGATGATGAAGATTACTTTCGAGCCGCTCGAGTACAGCTGGTCATGGCAAAAAATGAAGAAGTATTACATGATCGAACGAAAGCCATTGAAGAATATAGAGCAGCTAGTCAGTTCTTTCAAGCTATCAAAATGGATGAACAAGTAATTTGCTGCTGCAAAAAGGTTGCTCAATTATTGGTAGACTTGGAGGAGTACACATCTGCTGCTCAAGAATTCTTTGATTTGGGCTTGATGCAACTCAAATTCAATTTACAAAAGTATCATGCAAAGAAATCATTTTTCCTATCCTGTCTACTTCTATTAGCCTCGTCAGAACATACGCTCTCTAATGCATCAGCTCAGATTGAAAAGGCAAAGAATGCAGATTTTCGTTTCGATTCGGAATATCAGTTTCTCAATAATATTTTGGGGCTCATTACGAAAGTACAAGAAGAAACCAAGGATGAATCTGCTCAACCCTCTACTCTTGACGAATTCGCAGACCATTTATTTGAATACAATCAAGTTTTTCCCTTTGATCATGTTGAATTAAAACTACTCAATCAAGTACACACAAAGTATTTCAATGCAAAATGTAAAAATTAAGTACTAACTTAGCCATCAATCTCCTTCTAAATCAAAATATAAAATACAACGAACTTCAATTGTAGCTCTCAAATTTCCTAACAATATAAATACAATAGGAATACTCATACTATCGAGACAGAACTCGTTTCTGTCATTTTCTCCTTTCTTATGCTTCTTCAAAAGGGTCAATGGATTCAAAGTGATGCACAAATTTTCCATTGCCCAAACTGCGATGCTCTTTTCGAGTATCCACAGAAACTTCTACAACTCTAAATCCTCTACTATTTCCTTCAGGTTGTTCTGGCTTCCCAGAACTATTGAATACCATACTCAATGGACCGGTAATAATCATATCCATTCCAAAAGATGCTTTACTAATGAGATTTTGATGAAAATGTCCCGAAAAGCATGCAGAGACATGATACTCCTTGAACAAATCCAAAGCAAGCCTTCTATACTTTTTTGGAACGGAAAAGTACTCATCTGGAAAGATTGCACCATCAAATTTGCCACTTCCATCATCCCATTCCTTTGGAAAGGACGATCCAGCTCCCGGTACAAAATCTTTGATATCCTCTTCATCATCGTATAGAAACCACGGATGATGTGCAAATACAAATATTTGAGCAGCATGATGTCTATTTGCATATTCAAGTCGTTCTTCCAACCAATCTAGTTGTTCAAGAAATATTTGTTCCGCTCCATCTGGATTTGTGAAGAGTACATTATTCAAAACAATATTGTATGTTCCATTGCACCAGAATGCAAGGTATTCGTCACCAAATGCATCGCGAAACTTTTCAATGGAATTTGGAGTAGGTCGATTGCCTAAACGAAGGAGAAAGAAGGGTGAGTGAAAAAGTCAACGTCACAGATTCAAAAGATTCCCATAAGTATTCCATGCATTACATGTATATGATAATAATGTATTCAAGATCAAGGCAACTTACCAATATCATGATTACCACAAAGACATACAATGGCAATATCAGGATGAAGCTTATCAAAAGTCTGCTGAAAATCTTGGAATTGCTTCTGTTGAATATTCTCACAGTCTTCCAACTCAAACGTTTTCAACGAGTTTGGGTTATTGTAATAGAATGAATTCTCCATATCCACTAAATCACCGCAAATAGATACGAATTTGGGCCTTGGCTGTAGAGTATTAATTTTTTCCACAGCTTTACGACAGTAGTCTAATTCAGTCTCCCATTCTTCATTGAGAGACGTCATGCCCAATTGAGAATCAGCACATACTACAAAGGTATGTGTTGCAGAGTGACATTCAATCTCGGTTGTTGGTTCATTAGCATCTGCAACTACAATTTCAGATGGATCTTCTTCACTTTCTTCTCCAATTAGAGGAGGAGTACAGGGTCTGCACAATAAAAGTACTGAATCTTTTGAATCTTCATGATATTCCACTAGCCTTTCTGCGTTTCTAATTTCTTGTTTGACACTTGGCTGAGGCAAGAGTCTATGCCTAAGTGTCCTATTGGTTTGTGCTTCTTTGAAACGGTTCATGGGTTCTATTGTTGTTGATGCATTCATGGTGAAACATAAAGATGATACCTAGTCTAACTCGGAGTCGATTATGTGGAGCTGCACTCTTGATGTGAGAAAGAAAGAAAGCAGTCGAGTTGTTTTCATTTTGATGGCTCTGACGTCGTATCTCGAGATTCAAGGCCATTTCAGGATGAATCTGCCAATCACATCGCAGAAGCAAGGTGCGCCTACGACATATGTGAGTAAATTAGACATTTGAATTTACAGTTAGATATAACCGTAATTAGAATTCATTCCTATTCTTTTAGCTTTCTAGAAGAATCGAATCATCTATGTTGACAAGCGATGACTCGACTCATTTTTGATTTACTTTTTCTTTGGAATTCAATGTGTTCTTTCTAAATTAGGCATGGATTTTCTACATACACTCTTAATCCATTTATGTTATAAATATATATGCTGTATATATATATATGCTACGTACCTTAATATTTATAACAGTCTTGGGATAGGGTTATTCTAATATTTTAAATTCAGAACAGAGAGAAAGAGGCAAGGTGAATACATCATAGGAAAAGTGAAAATCAGTTAGAGACTAAGTGCATTTAAAAAAAAACTAAGAACAGATTCTCTACTTCTTCTTGGAAAGTTTTGAAACTCCTGTTTCTCGAAATTTTGACAGTAAATCTGAAGTCGGGAGAAAAATAAAAGCAAGGGAAATTTCTACTTCGAAATAGTCATTTTTCGAACTATGTAGATTTCTATAGGAAAAAAAATAGGAGGTTCCAGTGGTTTGAAATCCATAGAAACATAAAATATATTTCAAGGGACGTAAACAAGAGAAAGCAGAAATGAGCGAAATATTATCGTCAGTCATTGTGATGGACGAAAATAAAAGCAAAAATGGTTTGTGCAATATTAGGATAGAAATTAAAAATAAAACAGGAACTTTATTATATTACTTCAAGTAGAGTAGTGGCATTCTTAATTTGGATTCAATGTGATAGGTCATAAGGACTAGATACCACAAGACAAATTTTTAATCATCCTGATTCGCTCTTGGAACCTTCCAGCTAGACTTTCCATCTATTTCTTTCCCTCGATGTTTCTCGGAGCTTTACAAGTACATTTAGCCTTTGGTGCTTTACTTCCCTTAGGAGACTTGGTTGCTTTGAGCTTTCTCTTACCAAATCCAAGGTGAGCTACATCCGCTGCGTCCGCCACAGCATCAAGCTCTTCTACAGGAGGAACATAGTCCGCATCATAATCTTTGTTCGCGTAGCAGAGTTCTGGGATACAAATGTATTTATCATCGTTCTGACAATCAACTTCGCATGTTCCTCCAATTTCAGGACAGGAGTAAGGCAAAGGAGGAAATTCTTTTTCATAGATGCCACCACAATAGAAGCCAGTAGTGAATGTGAATTTCTCGGATGCTGTAGCAAAACACTGTGGATAAACACACTTATCTGTTGAATACAAATGAGCCAAAAAAGAAAATAGGTCAATCAATTCATCATCCCCTTCTAACTTGAGCGCATCAGCAACAGCCATCACTAACCCAGTATAATCATTTGGACAACTATCTGGAATGCAAATCTCTTCTGTGAACTCGATACCAGCACCAAGAGTTTCAGCCTCTCCACAATAGACATATTCTTGTTTTGCATTCTTGTAGTTTTCTGGACATTCTTCATTTGATGTCCAGGTTTCTTGAAGATAATCTTTCTTGTTAAAGGTAAAATTGATACTTCCTGTCTCATAAAAGTATGCATCTAAGAAACAATTCAAAAGTTTCTGTGTTTCCTCACTATATCCCTCGAGATTGCGTGCCTTTTTCTTGAACTCGTTCAACTTTTGCTGGTGCAATACACGATGATCTTTAAGAAAAGGGCTCTTCTTCTGGATAGAAGAAGCAGAGTTCACCTTGGAAGCAGTATCCTTCTCTACAGCCTGAACTGCGTTGATGGAAGCAAGGAATGGAAGTACGAGTAGCTTGGATGCGGTAATGAATTTCATTTTGATATTTTATGAGCGAATAGAATTGTGTGTTCTTGTAATTTATGAGAGTAGATAACACAGTTATGATGGAGAAAATCGCCAATCTACATTCATTTTGTTTGGCAGTTGATGAAATGCATCGCTAATTGATGTTTTGGCAGGACCGGGGCAATAGTGGCACAGTAAGTCGTACACGACAGCTATGATATACTTAAGAGGGCATCTGGTAAATCGTTAGCCGGACTCGACTCATCGCCAACAAGAGTAAGTCTGTTCCAAGTAGCAAGACTACTTCATTTATTAAATACAACATAGCTATCTTACAACATATTACCTAGCCATTTGCCAAAGATCTCTTGTACTCGTACTACGTACTGCGCTCATGAAACAAGGAACACAGGAACATTCTATTGCATCCGTTTCAATATATATCTAATAATCAAGAAGCACCCTCTCACATCTAAAACTCATCATCAACTGTAGCTACTAAACAAGATATATAATACTCATAGTCTTAGTCATAGTCAACCCCTATTCAAAATGAGTTCTACGACGACATCTCATATCCTATCGACATTATCCTCCACAGCTGCACAAATCGAAGCACAATCAACGATATCTTCTTCTCTCTCTGATGCTATAGCCGATATTGAATTGGCGCATGCCATCAATCAAGATATAAATCATCATTTATTAATAAAGAAACTACAAGAGGAAAAAGATTTGGCAGAGAGAGCTTTAGCGGAGTACAAGGCTTTGGAAGATTATCAACAGAATGAACGAAAGATCTTTGCTGAGAAGTTTTTATTGGAAATGATGCGCTTAGAACGGCATTTGGTGCATTTGGAAGAACAAAGAGATACATCAGCTAATGCTACAGACACGAATGCACAAGAGACAAGTCAAGAATTAATTAGTGAAGAGAGTCAAGATGAGAATCTTGAACAAGTGAATCCACAGGAAGAGGAAAAAGAGGAAGACATACCAGAGTCTTTTCCTAATGACCAAACAGATGTACAAAAAGAAGAAGTAGAGGAACAACAAGAAAGTTATCAACCGCCTACTCTACCAACACAAGATGGACCAGATGCAGCAGCTGGTGTAGAACATGTAGAAACTACCCCAGTCGAACCGACACTCCTTGAAGAAAAACCTGTAGAACCTCAACGACAAGTGCAACCGACCAAAGTCAAAAAAGTCAAACCGCCACCGTCACTTACTACACTCCATTCGACAAATTTAATGGTGGTGTTTGAATATCTTGATGCAATTGATATACTCAACATGGCACAGACTTCTGTTAAATTGTATTCCAAAGTAGATGGTTTGTTTGGATTAGGTGGGACTATTGTAGCTGGATCGAGATCTTTAGATGAAGATGAATATGAGAGTGAAGAAGAATTGCCCGCTGTTATTCTAGAAGATGATGATGAAGATGATGGTCTGAATCATGTGACTCCTATGAAACCATCTTCTTCTGATAAAAGTCTGGATAGTCAACAGCCGACCATTGTCTCTATTCCAGCGAGTAAACCTAGGTCAAGGACCAACTCGGAAGCTTCCATGAGGGAGCCTACCAAAGTGAAATTGCCACCCAAGAAGAGTACTAGCGCTCTTTCTACCAGTGCGAATACTAATGTAGCTGCAACAGCTACTACTTCGGCGACTGCTTCTTCAACGACTGCAACTACTACAACCAACACTACCGCTGCATCTACCAAGAAAATAAACACTACGACATCAACCCCATCTACTTCATCGGCATCTACCGGAGGATTTCAAATGAGTGCAGCAGTAGCACAATCACTAGCATCAAAACTCCTCCCTGCAGAACTATCAGCAATCATCACCATGAGAGATCAACTTCGTCAAAAGGAAGAAGAAGCACTCAACGCCAAGAATGAATTGCAAGAACTTACCGCACAACTCGAAGGTGTCATGAGTGTCAAGGAAGTATTAACGCAAAAAGTACAGGAATTGCAACAGACACTTGTAGCGGAACGAGATGCTTCACTGAAAATCACACAACAGACTGCATCCGATCAGGAAGTGATTGCATTCTTGGATGAACGTGTGCAAGATTTAGAAAAATGTGTGGATAATTTTCAATATGATAAATCGAAAACCAATAAAGTGATGGAGAACATTAAAGATGCGAGTGAACGTCAAGTAGCTGTTTTGAATGATATGTTGACCTATGAGAGGGAACAGAGGAGTGATCAGGAAAAGGAATGGAAGTCAACGAAAAAGGTTTTGGTGAAGGAAGTGAAACATTGTCGTGCGCAAATCATGACTTTGGAAGCGGAGAGGGATGGATTTCGAGAAGAGAATCAGAGATTGAAGGAAGCTTTGTTGTCGTTGGGTGTTGGAGGTAAACAAGGCAAATCGTTTGATTAAAATTCGTAGTTGTAAAAATATTTATATATATATCATCTTTTATTCCATGACACTGCTATTGAGACTATCGTCTCCTTCATTTAAGGAAATACCATCATCCACAACAGCACGTGCATTTGCTTCTCCCAATCTTTCTTGCCTTGATATCTCACTCCCATTTGCTTTATTCATACGAATAGCTCTCGATGCATTTCGAATCTTGACAAAGATGGAATCATCATCACCAACACTTGAAATTTGATAGTTGGCAGCCAACTCATCTAAAACATGTTGATCTTGTGTATTGATACGATTATCATCGACAAACCCCTGTTCATGCCCATCCGTAACAACACTCTCCTCCTCATAACTAGAACCCAAATCAATTTCTTTTGGCGTTTCTCCTCCTGAAAAAATGACAATCAACAAAAGAACAATATAAGGTAAATGTGCAATCTCTGGAAATTTCCTTCGAACATGTTGTACTTTCGGCCTTGTAAAAATCAACATGGTAAAGAGTCCATTTACTGGATAAAGTATAGACGGAATCCAAAGAAACCAAGTGGGTATTTTCCCATACCATTCATTCACTGTATATGTAATTGTCGGTAGAGAATATATAATTAGAAAAGTCACAATGTAAAAACTGGATTGTACCAATGCTTGACGTGTCAATGTATTGTGTGTTTTGTTTCTACGACAACCACAGCATGTTCGTTTCGGTTCTTCTGCTGCATCCTCATTTTGCAACACTTGGACTTGTTCCGGTTCTTCTTGTTGTTGTTGTTCTTTCTCTACTTCATCTCTTTCATTACTCGTGGAATTTCTCTTTTTCCGATCCTTGCTCTCCCTCGATTCCATTTCCATGAGTTTTTCTTGACGATGCACAAAAACCGTCAACCTTACCAAATTGGAAATCATGAGTAAAAACGTCAAAAAGAGCGGAATCATACCCAACAACACTAGTTCTCTATAAATATTATCACCCCTTGCACAATCATCATGATCATTGGGTAAATCATGATCTAAGCAACTTGCATATTTACGTGTATCAATAATCATACAGTGTTTTCCCTCTTCACTGGGATTATATAATTTCTTGACAAGGGCATAGATGCATGTCGCTAGTGAATACACCCAAATGAATGCATGAATCTTTTTTTCTACAAAAGTAAACTCAGCTGGTTTGACTTTATCCTTGACTCGTTTCAAAAAGTAATAACTCAATAGTAGAGTATAGAATGGTACAATGTAATTTGTTCCAAGAGTAATTATAAATCCAGCTACATCACAAGTAACTGTAGTTCCTTTGGCCCAATAGGCTCCTAGGTCTGTATATTCTTTTGGAATTGCATGTGGCCCAATAATGATTCCCAGTGATTGTAGAATATCTCCTATAGATATAAAGAATATAATTCTGGAATAGGGAGACTTGAGACCATCTTGATTCCATAATATCATAACAAGCAGTAAAAAGGACATGAAACATGAAATAGATGCAGATGTGGTTCGTATAGCTAGTTGCTTGCTGAATATCTTGTACGATGAATGTGATGTTGTCATATTGTATACAAAAGTATAATGTATTTATTCTTTCAGAATTTGTCAATGGTCAATGCTGATAAATACTTGTGTCGGTGTGATTACGAATTACCAATGAGAGAGAAGGAGTGAATTTGAATGGTGTTTGCAATCTATGTTGAACTGCATGATACACTCGCCACGTCTTATCCGGCATCTGTTCCATAGGTAAATTACAGTAATGGAGAACAACGGGAATCATCAAGATAGATACTCCGAAAAAGTACATAAGTAAATTAGAAATTGAGAACCACAGGGAATCATCCGTACTGATCAGTGTACGTACTTCTGAAAATGGGAATGGAAGCATTTCTGAAGAAAGAGGGAACAAATGACATTTTTGAATTTATTTATGGTAATCATGATTAGGGATCAATAACCTATTTTATAGAAAAAAGAAGCCAATCGAAGGCAGGAAATTGACAGATTGACAGATCCGCCCGCGCTTTTCATCAAACACAGCAGTCAAAAATCTCTGCAGCATTGAAAGGAATTCAATTCAATAGTGTATCTCCAGTTTCAAAGCATTGATACGTCTCTTTTATCTAATTTGATTCTCTAGTATCGAGACTAGAACGAGACAGCACTAGAATAGAAGCAGCAGAAGCAGTAGCAGCAGTACTAGTCATTCATTCGTTAGGAACAATCAAGAAGCAACAGCAAGAGGTCCAAAGACATCATCATCATTGCAACATGGTAAGTGCAGCATTTAGTATCGACAGTCACTAGTCATTCTACTTACTAACTTGTAACATTTCAAAAAGTCGTCCTCTCCTTCTCAACAGCAAACCATCAATCTCTCATCCCTTCAACACAATGATTTACTCAAATTACCACTCCTTCAACAATTCAAAGTACAAAAAGATTCCAAACTCCTTCATCAAATCATACTAGAACAACAAGTATTGGAGTATCTCTCGACAAATCAAACTCGTAAACAACTGGAAATCAAGAAACAAAAACAATTCGAGTCGCAAATTGTCAAATTCAATCATGACATTCATTCCAATGAAAAGAATGAATCCAACAAAAAGAAAAAGAAAAAATCCAAGCGTCATAAACTCTTTACAGAAATTGGTTCCCTCAAACTCGCTAGAATTGACGAATCGCATAAATCCTATTCACACATTTTAGATTCGATATCGGATTCTCTAGTGGAGTTACTTACTGTACATTATCATCATGTGGAATCCATCATTGAGAGTACCTTTACACACGATCCAGAGCGTAAAGAGGAACTACTGGATTCGTTACAGGAAGCCTATGAGGATTTAGTAGATGAGAATATGCGGAGGGTATACTTTCAGGAAATGATTTATATCCTATCGATTGTAGGGAAGGAATTACCATTCTCAAAGAGTCATTTGGAATCGTTGCCGTATTTGCAGCAATTGTACTTGTTTCAAGAGTCAATTCCTGATGCTTTGAAAAAGAATATTGACAAGTATCAAAGGGATACCGCGGAGGCGATTGTACAAGCTTTGATTAGTGAACAGTATCAATTGTGGATATTTGATTTGTTGCAGTGTAAATTTGGGGAAAAGGCAACGAGTATGCAGAATATGTTGCTGCAGTACATGGCGGAGATTTTGAGACAGGAGAGTCAAGTTGTAGAGGGGTTGATTGGGAGGTATTATAGGAGAATGAGTGTCAAGTTGCATCCGGATCATTATGGGGAAGAGTTTCGGGGGGACTTTGAGGAGTTTACCAAGGCAAAGTGAGTAGTTATGAGGAGCATGCGACGAACGAAGTGAGGAGCATGAGATGCGAGCTTTAGCGAGTGTTTGAACGAGAGCAGACTTTCGAGTGAGCTTTAGCTCACGAGTGTGTTTCTCTTGGAGACATGGTATTCTTATACTATTCTTTTTGTTTGATTTGAACTTACTCACACACCTTCTCTATCTTCTTCTCTTTTACAGAAATGTACTCATTGAACAAAAACTACGCAAACTGTACATCAAACAAATGCTACAAGTGCAAGAGTCTGGCCTCTTTGGAATGGGTAAAAATCTCATTGTGCAGTCACATAATGCATGGGTGACCAAGAACTGTCCTGCTGTCGATCCGCCAAAGGCAAATTCGCCAAAAAGACATTTCCAATTGGAATATGGTTTCAATAATCAGCGTCCCAAGAAGCCTTTGATTTTTAGGAAAAAGAATTCAATTTCGGAGATTGGCGTTTATTCCTTTCGACCTGCCTATGAATTCTTTTCGAGAATTGAAAAGATTAGAATCTATGTGGAGAAAAATCATCAAATTATTGATACCTTTACTCTCTCAAGAGATTTCATCATGAAACAAGCAAGTGATGGATACCTTCAAACTACTATTCGTTATCCCTTGGGGAAAGACTATGGACCGGGTGTTTATAACGTCTACTGGGATTGTGATTTGTACAAACAACATGCCGATAGTGGAGAAGCAGAATCTCCTTTGAAAACCATCACCACTGAACAGTCTCCTTTCGAGTCCTTTGAAGTCATTGATCCAGAATACAAAGCTGCTTCGGGACAATTCAAAAGTATTGAATCTTCCTGTAGAGCTGCTTTGAATGAGTTGACCAAAACTCTCAAGAAGAATCCATCTTTGAGTGATGCAGATACACTTGATGCGGCCATCAAGAGATATGGACACTTTCATGAGATGGTTGTCCGTGCTGGGAAGAATTTGAGAAGCTTGAAGTGGGCAATGCGTGTATGTGAATTAGATAGTAAGGTCTGCGAGCCACTAAAGGATATTCTTGGAGAATGGAGAAAACATCTCGCTATTCTGACACTTGAGTGGAGTTCTGCTCGTGTCAAACAGAGCAAAAAGAAGTTGCTCAGTATGTTCAAAGCTTTTGTTGCTAGTGCTTTGGAATCAGAGGATCCAGTGTCTTGGATGAAGTGTGTGAGTGCTGACGATTTGGTGAAGCATGGGGGCGACTCCAATCGTTTGTATCAGCTTTATATTGAAGGAAAGGCACAGTTTCTTCTAGTTGACTCGGATATGCTTTTGGAGGCATCGAAACGTACCGATCTATTCTCAATCAAGCAAAGTACTGAATTGATGCGTCGTTACGAGATTGTCTTGAAGCATGAGAAAAAGGAAGAAGAAAGAGTAGCCTTGGCTGAAAAGAAGAAACTCCAGGAGCAGAAATTGCGTGAGCAAATGATTCTTGAGAAGGAAAGAGCTCGTATTGAATCCTACCTCGGAGCTGTAGTTCTTGTCAACAATTTGAAAACAGAGAAAGGAAAGGCTTTGAACGGCAAGCAGGCCAAGGTTGACAGTTACAACTCAGACAAGAAAATGTTTGTAGTTGAATTCTTTCAAAACGATAATGCTCAAGCTCTCATGAAGGAGCAAAACTTGACTATCCAGTATTACTACTCCGAGCCAACAAAGGATGCTGAAGAAGATGTTCCAAAGCAAGTGGATCCAAAGACCAAGAACACGACTACTAGAAAAGATAGCAAGTCTCCCAATACTGTGGTCATTGGTCCTCATAGTGGTCTCGATCCAAATGCTACTGAATTTGTGCCTGGTGATATCAGTAAAAAGCTTCGCAAATCTTCCAAAAAGTCCAAGAGAAAGAATCGTGGCAGTGGTGAACTACTTCAAGCCACACCATCCAAGCTTGATGCTACACCTAGCACTGCCATGACTAGTCAAATTACACCTCTTTCAGAGCACGAAACATCTTTGCTGAACTCAACTCCGCTACAGCTCTCTAGTTCTGACGTTAGATTTCAAGTTGAAAACGGACAGAGTGAGCTGCAATTGCTTCTCTCTGTTTTGGAGTCCAATGGAGCATGCATCAAAGGTGATGTTCCAGCATTTTACTATTTCTGTGTCAGTCAAGATATTGAGTCTTTGGCTTCTCTCAAAGAAGCAGTTGAAGACGATGACTACTTCAATATTTTGGTCGAAGGCAATGGTACAACTGGTATCAAAAAGTTCAAGCGTTACAGTTTCAAAAGAGCTGTGCTGGATGCATCTGCGGAACAGACGAACAGTGACAACTTGAATGAACATACCGGAAAAGATGACTGTCCTCTTGATTCTTTCTTTCATTCAAGCTCTACTTCTTCTTTCCTCACTCCGAACAAGATTGCCAACAATCAGTTTGAAGATCTTTGGAATTGAATATGAATTGTGTATTAGTGTAATGGGGTATTTTACACTGTATTTCAAACTAGCTAGATCTAGATATTGTAACAATAATTTTAGGATATTGTTTATAGCTAGTTCTTACGTAGATGTTTTGAGATTGGTGAAGTCGGACTTTCGTACAATATTCTAATACTAGTGCATTGGAAATCTCAACCGCCTTTTTCGGAAATTCTTTCAATCTCATGCTATTGGCATCCGTTGCAACGTAACCATCTCAAAATTCCTTTTTCATCCAATTCTTCAGCACAAGATGAGACTTTCTTGTTCCAAGGTATGCCATTATCGTGTATAAGTTGAAGCATTCTGATTTTTTCTCGTGTTGATTTTTTATTGTAGTGCATAAACTCTATTGCTCTTACGTAGATATTTTGGAAACGATGCAGTTGGAATTTCACGCAATATTCTAACACTGGCAAATTATATATTTCTATTGCTGTCTCAAGTATGAGTTCGTTCCAGGGACAACCGTTCTCCAATGCCCATTTTAAGGTTGACACATGTCTAAATTTGGATGCCTCGTAGCTTGCCTCTTCATTCCAATCAATAGACTTCTGTCGGAGCCACTTGAAGATTTCCAAACTCTTTGCTTCAGACTTGCCTTCAGAGAAGGCAAATAAAAACAACCTGGAAGGATCCGATGGACAATCATTTGCAAAGCTGTATTCCATTACATCTATTTCTCCAGATACTACAGTGTTGTGAAATGTGTCTTCATCCCACGGACATCCATTTTTTCTTAACCATATGAGAGCATCTAAATTACCTTGTCGAGCAGCATTGGCACAAGCTCTTTCATCCCAAGGAATATTGTGTTGTCTAAGCCACTTTACCAAATTGAGGGCCATTGCCTTATCATTACATTTAAGAGCAGGAACGTATACTTCTTCATCAAAAGGGCATCCATTCCTTAAACAAAGCTCAAGCATAGGAATGCTCTCGCTACTAGCAGCACCACAAAATACCCACGAACACCATTCCCACTCATAATGTTGTATAAACCACTTCATAACTTCAACATGACCTCCACTTGGCATATACCAAAATTCACCTGGACCTAAATGAATTTCTCCTTTATCGTGATCTTCTTTCAAAAGATCAAGATGACCTTTCCTTCCAAGTGCTAGAGTGATGCTGTATTCATCATCATCAATATTAGTGTAACCATTCCTAATTAGCAAATGCAGTTCGCGAATACAATCTTTTTCTTCCATTGCGAGAGCAAACCATTTAGAGTCGAAAACAACACCTTCCTTCCATAACTTCTTTAAAGTGCCCATATGCCCATTTTTTACAATAGTAGCTAGAGTTTCCCATTTTTCATCAAACACATCAGGCATCGGTAGTCCAAAAGATATTCCACACTCAAGAATATCATCTCGTCCGTGAATAGCAGCATATCGACAGATAGCTTCTTGGAATTCATATGGCGCTTCTAGAAAACATTCTGTTGCGAGTCTCATGGATCCAGTGGCAATCGCTTCAGCAGATGTATATTTATTTCTACCAATTTGAAGAAGAGCATCGACAGTCAAGATATTATTTTCCATGGGGACTCCCACTGAAATGTAGTTCCAATAGAAATGTTTGGAGACAGGAGCCACAAAGGCAAAGTTGCCTTTCCCGACAAACTCGAGACAATGTTGGAATAATTCTTGAGGCAACTCATTGATATGATTTATGTCATGACTGCTACTAGATCTCTTGGAGCTACTACTGCTACTTTCGTGAGCTATCTTGATTCGTTTAGCACTTTGCATCTCTTTTATTTCTATACCTCTTGACTTTTCCTAAATGGTAACATCGATGATGGTAGTAAGAACTCAAGAAACAACTTCTGAAAATCTTTTGCTGTGTTGTTTGTTGCATATTTACCAATGTCGTCCCTGATATTGGCCTCTATTGATACCACAATTGGCCTATCTTTGATGTCAACTTCTCTTTTCAATACGCATTTCAATTTCAATTTTTTATGAAACAAAAATCAACAAAAGCTAAAGTTAGTTCTCACAATATTCATTTTATTCTGTAATATGCAATGAGAATTTATTTATTTATCACTCCGTCGGAATACCTACCTATCCAATAATCCTTATATGTAGTACCCTGATGAAGATGACGTAAAGATTGAAAAGCAATAATATGTTCGTTACATGATGGGAGGCAGAGATGGAGAAAGTAAGAGTGATGATAGTAAAATATAGAATGCACTCTTCAGTGAAGTTTAGATATGATTTGAAAGATGGATCACTGTTCAAAGATAAAATCACTGTGTATTATAAAAAGACAACTACAATACTTCAAGTCTTCTTGTTCGGAAATCTTTGTTACATGGATGGTCGTAACCTTTCCACCAAATTCAATATTTACTCAATTCATGATATTCAAATCATTCGATGCATTACTTTAGATAATATTTTAAAAGCAAGGCGAAGACTGCAATTCTTTACTTTTTACTATTTAGAAATATTATCTTAGGATTTGTCCCATGCTTCTTTCTAAGGAGCTCTAGATTTACTCAATACATGCAAAGCAATCATACTATTCAAATCATTCAATACATCCAAAAATCACTGGCACCTTCCAATGCTCTTCGTACTCTTCTTTTTCCCGCATTTCCCTATCCAATATGCAATGTATTCCAATGTACCCAATACTGGCAATAAATCATTTTTCATATCTTCTTCTTCTTCTTCTTCTTCTGATAGATTGAACTACTCGGCAACATGGAAGTTCTACCGTCAAGAATCTATAAGATTTCCGCCAGTACATTAAGTCACCATGATCAAAACTTCGCTCTACAATGCAAATCAGTTCTTATTGTGTACTGAATTGTCACGAGTCTCTTCTATTTTGGATCTCTATTTTGGATAGAACAAGCAAGTTCTTGCTCTTCTTGATCAAAATTGTTCCTCTTTTCTTTCATGATGTGTCGCTTTTGATCCAGTAGTCTAGATTTCATTTCGTCAAATGGAAGTATCTAGTTAGTGTCCACTATTGATGGAAATGATGCATAAATCTGAAGAGGATGATAAATATAAAAGATAATCGTATTCGCTCAGACAATCATGCTCTACAGTCACATCGAACACACAATATTCGGAGCCTTCTTTCGATGACTCCGACAAAACGACATATCTGTAGCTCATTTTGCTTCATTATTGGGTTCCCTCTTCGACTCGTTGCAGAAAGAACAGAGAGAAAACACAATCGAGGTAAGTAGACACACTATATCGGTACACTACTCTTCCCTGTTGCCTATATTTTCACATATTGTTATCGCTGATCATCGATAAAAATTATAATCAACTTCCGAAAATAAAACAGAAGATGAGAATTATGAAATGTGATTGCAACACGAACCCAACATTGTTCGCTGAAAGTAGAGCACAACGAGTAGAATCAGAATCATTTAGCTCCTTTGACAGATAAATCCTTCCAATCATGGATATTTTACATCCATTTAGCCTCGCCGTTTAGGCATTGTGAAGAAATGTTGACCCATGTCGACTTCATTTTCACCTTCTCTGTTGCCATAATTTCAACAAATACCATTTTCTGTACCATGAGATTTAGTGCTCTATCGGTCAAAACTCTTGCTTGTATCTCAGCAGCTTCTGCTTTGATCAAACCATCAGCTGCAAATGATTCTCCAGGAGCAAATCTTTCATCTGTACGTTCTTAGTTTGTATGATTTAATTAAGTGGTGATTGATCAAAATATCAGCTGTTGATATTTTGATCAATCAGTATCTATGGATATCGACACAATATCTTATGCATATATATATACATATATTATATATATTCAAATTCTAACTCCTTTGTTTTATCCATAATGAAATAGGTGGCAATGAAAGGAACGAAAAGAAGTTTGCAAAACACATGTCCAGTATTTTCAAAAACAGTTTCAGGTGGGGCTGATAATTTGGATAATTGGACTGGAACTGACCCTAACACTGGAAGTTCTATTACTTTAAGCACTTATTGTGGTAACAATAATTGCTGTGGACAAGGAGCGTCATCAGGTACAGATGCGTGTGGCCGTGGTTGGAATACTGCATCATCAAGTTATGAAATCTGCCCAAATTCATGTAACGGGTTTAAGAGCTGTCAAGGTATTGCACAAAATGCGAATGGTAGCACAGTTAAAGTTGGAATAGGAGCATGCCAAGGACGCAATGCGTGTAGAAATATTGTAGAAGCAGCTACATCTGCAAGTACAGTCGAAGTTCAAATGAATGCTTGCGATGGAAGAAACGCATGTAGAGCTATTGCAAGAGATAGTTCATCTGCAACAGTTGAAATTCAAATGAATGCTTGCGATTGAGTTCAAGCGTGCCAAAACATTCGCAAATTCTCTACTGCAGTGGCAAATGTCCTTGTGGAAGCTTTAGAGTGTGTTAGTACCAATGATAATGTATGTCAAAACTGCGGAAGTGATTCAGACTTTACTGGAATCTTTGACGCAAACCAAAGCTGCTGTGATGTGGTTAATACTGGCGAAAATAATAATAACATCTTGGATACAGCTTGTCATGAATCGATGATGCCATCAGGTAGGAAACAAACCAACACTTCGAAACATAACTAACTCTCTTTCCTAACTCTGTTCTTTCCTTTGTTTCTACTTCTACTCAATAGACCAACCTTCAGATACTCCGTCCGACGTACCTTCTGACGTACCTTCTGATGTTCCAAGTGGTGAGTGAATGCGACTTGTATTTTGTCTCTCTTTTGATTTGCAAGACCACCGCCTTAAATACGGCTTTTCTTCTTTCATGCATGAGTCTTTGTTTGTAATAGCCTTTTTCTCTATTGTAACTTTTCACTAACTTTATTTTTTTGCCTTAATGCTTCTATGACGTGCCTTCAGATATTCCATCAGACATTCCATCAGGTCAACCAAGTTTGCTTCCGTCATCGATGCCATCAGATGTTCCGTCAGACATTCCATCTGACCAGCCAAGTTCTGTTCCGTCTTCGATGCCAAGCGATATCCCTTCGGTTGTACCTTCCTCACAGCCATCAAGCTTGCCGAGCTCAATGCCTTCTTCGGAACCTTCTTTCATGCCAAGTTGTTCTATGATGCCTTCCGCACAACCAACTAAATCTAGTAAGAAGAATCGCAAAAGTTTAAAAGGAAAGTCTTCAAAATCTATTGGTTGTGGTAGTCATGCTCCATCCATGTCGCCATCCGATTCTCCATCCAAAATGAAATCTGTGAAGGCTTCGAGAGCTCCAAAGGCTTCGAGAGCTCCGAAGAATCCTAACGGTACAAAGAATCCTAACGGTACAAAGAATCCTAACGGTACAAAGAATCCGAAAGGTACAAAGAATCCGAGAGGTACAAAGAATCCGAAAGCAAGAGTATAAAGGCAGAATTTGATATGAATGCCAAACAATAATATCTTGTACAAGATATTACTGAAATTATTGTTGGAAGGAATGGTATGATTTGTTCAGATAGTTCGGATTGATCACTATGTAGTGAGTTTTGTATGTATGAGAGAGGATGCATGTCGTGAGAAAGTGAAAGTGTAGTTTTGTATGTAATTAAAAAATAACAATTGAAAATATTAAAATAATGTTTGGAATATTTCTTTATTCAATTTTGAAAAAGTTATTGAATTCACTTTGTCTCTCTAATTTCAAAAAATGATTTGCATTGAAAGAGTAGAGTGATAGCGCTAGGTTCCGTGATGGAGACAATGAAAAAAAAAAAATGTTCTCTCCTCAAAATGCAATGCATGGCTTTCGTTTTCATCTGCTGCAAATAGGAGCCCCGTGATGGGGAACATCATTCTCTCTGTGCAAAATCACAATTTTTCTCTTCTTACTAAGCTCTATAGGCTCTCAATGTATGCAATGCAACCATATTCAAATCATTCAATACATCCGAGGTAATTAGCTTCCGATGCTCGTCATACTCATCTTCCTTTCCCGCCCATTTCATATCCAATAATTTATCTTCCTCCAACACTGATGATTAATCATTCTTCATGTCTTCTTCTTCTGGTGTAGATTGAAGTACTCGACATGAAAACTCTACAGTCAAGAATCTATATATTTTGTGCCCCTGAGTCTTGACTGCAAAGTCAATCCTCGTCATGACAACAATCTCTACAAGTCTATATTTTGGGAAGTCGTGGACTCTGTTCCGGTAGATGCAAAGACAAAGCCACACAAATCTGCAACACCTTTATGTGCCCATTCTTACTATCCATATGCTTCTTCTTCTGCTGTATCTAGTTGTTGTGCTTCCGTGTTGGTATAGAGAGTTGCATAAATCTCATTGTAATTATTGGTCACTTCTCGCATCAATTGTTCCATTTCAGTCCCATCATCCAATTCTTGCTGTGAAATATCACTGTCTGAGTCATGTTCACTACTGGAACTGTAATCGCTCGAAGAAGAAGAACCATCAGATTCAGAGTCTATAGACTCATGGTCACCACTCTTTTCAATCTCGTCTTCACTCAAACATTCTTCTTCTGTCATGATTACTCTTTATTGTCACTCCCATTTAGTTCCAATAAAAGTGTTTTGATACTGGAGCTACACAGGCAAAGTTGCCTTTGCCGACAAACTCGAGACAATGTTGAAATAATTCTTGAGGCAACTCATCGATATGATTTATGTCATTACTACTAGAGCTGTTACTGCTGCTTTCGTGAGCTATCTTGATTCTTTTTCTATCTGACATTTTGTTTCTTCCTGTTTACCTATGAGTCGAATAGATGTATGAACTCAGCCAGATACTTGTTGGTTGTCTCATCATGTTCATTCTCTTCTGTTGTGTTTTTGTTGCCATGACTCCTGCTAGCTAGAGTTCTTGAAGCTGCTAGAGCTGTTGCTGCTTTCGTGAGTCCCGGCTCGTTTCATTCTTTGGCACTTTGCATCTCTTTCATAATTATAACAATAATTTTCTTTTCTCATATGATAGCAGATTGCACTCCTTACATTGATGATTGTGCAAAACTTGAGATACAGCCAGTCACCGGAAAACTTCTTCTGCTGTTTGCCCGTTTGCTGTGTTGCTGCTGTGTTTTGTTGCATATCCCAATGTCGTCTTCTGTAACATAAAATTGGCCTATTCTGACATATCATGATTAGCCTATCCTCAAATGTCAACTTCTCTTTCCAGATTCGATTCAAACCATCAAAAAAGCATTTGAATTTCCATTTTAAAAATTCAGTTCAACAAATACTATTTTATTCTGTACTATGTAGAGAACTTTTACTTATATTTCTATAGTGAGACGTGACATATAAGTAGTTTGCAACGGAGGCATACCTCTTCAATCAAATAGTTCGTAGATATCAATTTTTTTATTCTATTACGTATTGATGCAATTTTAATATGACGAGATATTGTTCGTGTCTCATTCCAAAATAAAAAGAAACTTAATATTTATATTATATATATTTGTTTTGGATATGCTTTGTAAATAATATGATTTTGAAAATGCAATCCAAACTGAATAGAAGCCGTAACCTTTTTCCAAATTCTAAATTTACTCTCAAGGCATGATGGAGAGAAACCATTTTCAAATCATCCAAAAGCTTGCTTTCGATAAGATGGCGGCTACAATTCTTTACCGTTTCTTATTTGGAAATAGTTGTCATCATGTGGATTGTGCAACCCTTCTTTCTACACTCTAGATGTATTCAATGCATGCAAAGCAACCATATTCAAATCATTCAATACATCCGATGTAATCAGCTTCCGATGCTCTTCATACTCATTCTCATTTCCCGCCCATTTCATATCCAATAATGTATCTTCCAATACAGACGATAAATCATTCTCCATGTCTTCTTCTTCCGGTGCAGATTGAACTACTCGACATGGAAATTCCACAGTCAAGAATCTATACGATTTGTGCCCCGGAGTCTTTACTGTAAAGTCAATTCTCGTCATGACAACAATCTCTACAAAATCCGTATGAATAGTCATGGGACTCTGTTCTGGTAAATGCAAAGACAAAGCCACACAATCCGTAACACCACTATAAACCCGTTCATAATCCGTATCAAACGCAAAGGATCGACAACGCTTTTTCCGTTTCCCATCGACAGTCATGACATACTCTTCTCCATATAAATTCGCACTCATTTGATAACATGGCAAAACAGGTATCCCATCTAACCCATCATGACATGTAAATTTCAACACGATATCTTCTCCAGGTACGATTACACCACCACCTATAATTTCCAATGTACCACATTTCATTCCATTTTCTTCTATGGTCAAAGCTCGTCTATTACTTTGATTCATGATAAGATTGCATTGATTCCGTTTGACGGAAATACTCCATGGTTCGGCTTTATACGTAGTCGATAAAGAAATGAGATTCGCTTTGGAATGCGATAAGGCGTGTAGACTCCCAATGGATATTTTGGCATTACGATATTTTTGAATGGATTGTTGAAGGATGGATTGTTTGGTAGGTGCAATGACTGTGAATGGTACTTGTAGGACTGTTGCATTCCCTTCCGTGTCTGTAATGTATGCAACTGCAGAATAGTAATATCTGACACAAATTGCATTGAGTGTTGGTATAATGTCATCTGGTAAATCTGTCCGAAATGTAAAGTACAGTGGCTTTTCCTTGTCAATTGGCGTGTTGTTGCTAGAAGATGGATTTGTAGGAGTAGCTGCTGCTTCCGTCGCTGCATGCAATTCTCGTTCTTCCGTAGCTGCATCATTCTCAATGGAAGTATTGGTCACTTCTCGAATCAATTGTTCCATTTCAGTCCCATCATCCAATTCTTGCTGTGAAATATCACTGTCAGAGTCATGTTCACTACTGGAACTATAATCACTCGAAGCAGAAGAAGCATCCGAATCAGAATCTATAGACTCATGGTCATCACTCTCTTGACTCTCATCACTAGCTTCACTCTCGTCTTGACTCAAATATTCTTCTTCTTCCGTGTTATTCTGATATGTCTGCAAAGTTTCCAAATATTTCGTGGCATTCTTCATCCAATTACTACCACTCATACTCAAAGGCTTTTCTTCTTCATAATCATCATCTGACCCATTGTTGACAAAAGGAACTAAAATTTCATCATGACACAATTGCAATACATTTGTGGACCAAAAACATATCGATTCATGTTTGCCCCTCTTCTTCTTTTTTGTAGTAGTGCTTTGACTACTGGTCGATCGGGATCCTAATGATAATTTACTCGAATTACTTCGAATCGAATTGAAACTCAAAGTGGATCTCATGGAAGATTCCCTTACTGTTCTTCCAACACTTTTGTCCTTCTTCTTTGCAAAGTACGAATCTTCCACGAGTTCTTCGATCCAAGGAGGTAATTCTGCATGACAGGGATGAGTCCCATATCGTTTTTTAGCGGTGGAGATGTCGTGCCATCGGGAATCTAATCGACATCGACCTGCAATGTACAGTTTGACAGTTGATACATTTGCAGAAGGGGGAATGGAGAGTGAGCCGATGACGGATCCCTTCATGGGATAGGTTGATCTTGATAGAGTCAATTGAATGGAGTCATTTGATAGGCTTTCATTTGATTCCATTGTAGAAGGGTTAGAGGGCTTTGAAATATTAGATTAGAATGAATTGCTACTGTGAGAGTACCTATTCTTTATGTATTAGACTAGAACATGTAACATGTAATATGTTTTTCGTCGTTTTTTTAGCGTTCTCGTGAAAGGTACCATGAGGATCGTTCTGTACACATGTGTATGAACGATCCTTCCTTTTCCCTTTCTTTTCTCTATGTTTTTGGAATTCGCACTTTGATAATAATAGATAATGGATAATTGAGAATAATAAATTCAATAACAGCTTGGTTGCACCATACTTAGATACATCCTTTTTAATAATTAATAAAACACATAAATTATGCTATCACTAAACGAATTCATATATATATGCAATATAATTAACGAAAGAGGCAGACTTGAGTGTCGGTGGTATTTAATAATATAATTATAATGGATAGAAGACACCCTAATAGGAGATAAAAAATGAGCGAAAAATGATCCTCATTTTCAAAGGAAGATCTATCTGCTTGATCTATCTCATTGACCTAACTGCAAAAATAAATTCAAATAAAGATAAAAGAAAAAAAAAGGTCCCTTGTTTACTTTTTTCCAAAAAAAACTTCATTGTACGTAAATCAATTTATTTAGAAAATTATTGAAGTTTCGAATATCACGAATGTGACAGTTGCTTTATCATTGCTTTTAGTTTCGAGACGAATTCTCTTATTTCTTGTTCCTCATTGAAATAACTCAAAGACGCTCGTATCAGATTCTCGGTTTCTGTGTTCATGGAATCAAATGGAGTCGAAGTTTTTGGAACAATGCTAAGTTCAAATCTACCGCAATGAGATGCTTCCTTCACCATGTAATCCAAAATCTCCTCTGGGTGGAACCCATTCAAACTGAAGCACACAATTGCACAAAGAGGACTATAATTTTCGACATCATGGTAGATTGAAACTCCATGAACATTTCGTAGTTCTTTTCTCAGCAATGAGCCTAGTGCTGTTATCTTCTTCTCGGCATTAGAAATACCTATATCATTTATCGAAAATTCAATAGCAGCTCCAAGGCCTAGCTTGGAACTGATACTTTTTTCCCAATATTCGAATCGCTTTGCTTTGCTTTTATATGCTATATTGAGATTGTAGTTGTTCTCAGTTTTATTCATTTTTACAATAGGAGCAGCACAATGATCGACCTCATTTGGCGTCAGTCTCTCAGATATACAACTTGATATATAGAGGAAACCTGTTCCACGAGGACCTCTGAGATATTTTCTACCCGTAGCGCTTAAAGCGTGAGCATGCATAGCTTGCACATCAACCTTCATTTGTCCAACTGATTGACATGCGTCGACTAAGAAGAGAATTGGGGGACTCAAGTTTCGTTTCTCATTGAATTTCGAAATAGTGTTACCAATGGTATTTACTGGATTTATAATTCCAGAATTTGTGGGTATATGTGTCACACAAACCATTGCTACATCTTTTACTCTGAAAGACTTGTCTTCTTGAGCACTGAAGGAGTTCAAAGATATTTCTTTGATACAATGATTCCGCAAGACTTCTAACGTTTCTGATGATTCTTCCATTGAAAGCAGCCGCTCCAAGACATCCACATCTACTATACCAGCATTTATGCTACCTTCATCTTTTTCTTGAGTGATTATCTTTGAAGGTAAAACGAATAACCTCCATTGTACTAAATCACCAGTTCTGAAGTTTTGATCGGCGCAGTATTTGCAAATTGCAACAACATTTGCAGCATATTCCGCTTCGGATATCAAAATGATTCGTGTCAAAGGTTCATTAAAATCTCCATTAGCCTCTCTATGCTTTGCTTCTTTAATGCTTTCGTCCAGTATATAATTTGCCATGGAATAAAAGGCTCTATTCCAAGCGACAGTTGCTGATTCTACAAGTGCAATATCTTCAAACGATGGGGCATTCACCAATTTAGCAACTGAATGATAAACATTCTCCACATCTTTTCTAGCTAGAGATTCTGCTCTATATCCTCCTTCTAATGTTTCAAGTTGTAAATGATTGTTCATGACATCTAATACCACCTGTGGAGACGGTGAAGCTCCTGCATTGTTCCAGAAATACATTTGACCAGTTTGTGTGTCCATGCTAAATGAAGTCACTACTGTAGGTAAATATAGTAGTAAAAGAACAATAGAACTAATCGACATATTTGAATAAAATGAATGTTTGCTTCGTCGATATCTTCAATGTGTATGAGTTCCTGCTAAGCTATCTGTGCTGCAAAAGATATGTCGGTCTGACGTCTTGACATCTGTGTTGCGAACCCCCTCATCCATGTTGCAAAAGTCGTACTAACACACAATCATGTTGAAAATGTGGTTTCAACTATTTCTTGCACTCGAATTCCATAGCAACACATGAATACGATCTTTGTAATGCTCCAAAATAGTTTATGAATGAGCATCAAGCCAAAAAGTTTGTAAAGTCTATTCAAATAGAAGAAGTGACATGCCTTTTTGAAAAATATTTCGATGAGTAAACACTCTAAATTTTGTGCGAAACATGAAAATATCAAACTGAAAACACATTCAAAGATAATAAATATAAAATTTAAATAATATATCGCTGCACAACAGTATAATTCAAACTATATCACCATTCACCATTCTGCCACTTCAAAATTGGAAAAGAATTGTCCCGATGGTGGATCTTTCATGAGACAAGGAATCACTGCATTTTTTGCCCCTTCTTCTGGACTCCTTGGCCCTTTATGACTTGTCATATCTGTATCACAATATCCCGGACAACAACAGTTGACTGCAATACCATTATCCCTTTCTTCTCTCGCCCAAACCTTTGTCATGGCAATCAATGCAAGTTTCGAAATACCATAATTTGAATTCCCCCATCCATTCTCAACATGAGTACCCTGCAAAACATCCTTTTCAAACTTATCGACAAGAGCATGAATCTCTTCTTTGGAAACATTTTCATTTGAAAATCTCTCTTGCAATTCTTTGGATCGCAATTGAGACAAATATCCAGACATACTCGCTACATTGACAAGACGAGCATCATTCCCTTTTCTCAAAAGCGGCATCATCAAATCCGTAAACGATGCTGTACCTCTAAAATTCACATCGAGGGTCGGTTTACACTGTTGTTTGAATGGAGTCGGATCGGCATTTTTAAAAGCCATTCCTGCATTATTCACCAATACGTCACATTTTCCAAATCTCTCCAAGATTTCGTTATAGAAATTTTCATGAGAAGAAATATCTCCTATAGTCAATGGTAGATAAATTACATCACAGCCATTATCACTTGTTTGTTGAATATCCTGACCGGCGGATAGTCCTCTTGTTTCATCCCGACATGCACAAATTACTTGAGTGAATGTACCACTTGATGCAAGTGATTTTGCAATTGCTTTTCCAATGCCTTTATTGGCTCCTGTTACGATTGCAATTCTCATTTCTGTGGATAAACTGAATACTGTGTAAATGTTTGATATTAGGAATAGTAGTAGGAGTATAGTTGGTACAAGCTTCATCTTGATATCTATGGAATAGAACATGAGAACACTATCTGAAAACGAAAAAGATATGGTTCTTTCCGGTGTTCTCATTCTTTCTTTCCAAGTACGTACGAGAAAATATCATTGAGCTAATTTAGAACCCAACGCTCATTTTTCTTGCGGGTGTTATCGTCATTGGATCAAACGGTCAACAAACAACGAGCAACATGCAACAAGAAGCCAAAAAAGGTATCGACGAGATGAAATACTTATGAAAAGTAGAACGAGAAGCCAATACACAATAACAAAAATCGCACCTCCATTTCTTTTCACATCAATAAAATGAATTGCTATCATCCTTGTCGTTCATCTGCAGCTACCTGGTCATCTCTCGTCTTCCTTTTGTTATGTCTCAACAATTGCACACTCTGTCTTTCCAACAAACTCAAATCAAATGAAATAGCCATTGCAAGCCATCGTAATCACTTTGACAACAGCGTAATTCAACAACCTCTCATACACAATAAAGCAGAATCCTTTAAATTTCAAAGATATCAATCTTCCAAAACCATCAAACACGCATTTGACAATTGTAGAAACCCATCCTGTTTCAAATGGTTTCAAGGCAAAGATGGACGAAAAGGATATGTATCATCTACCAAACTCGGAGGAGATTGGGTCCTGGCTGAATCGGAACAGATTGCAGTAGACTGTACCACTCAAGATGTCTTGAAAGCATATCTCACTGGATCACTGCAACAAGAATGGAATAAAGATCAAGTTTTAGATTGTGATTTTCATGTACGACACAAGGGATTGCATCATGAATCATATTATCAACAGGAATTGACTTTGAAAAGTCAACGGGTGATTACTAGTCAGACGGGTATTATGAAATATTCACAAACTATTTCTATAGATGAAATTGGTCATGGGGATTATACAGTAATGGTGAGATTGGATCCTTCGAAACAAAGTGGGTCGACTGTCAAGAAACCGTTTGAATCTTTAAATGTTTATGTTGGATTGCATCAAGATGGGAATGATGTCAAGATTTATGCTAGTGGTATTATGCAAGTGAATCGCAAAGTTGTTCCTAATTTATTGGTGTTTGATGCTAGTGGTATTGCTGGTAGCCTGGCGGGGAAAGGCACATTATGGTTGGCTGCGTTCTTTGAAAAGAGAAGAAATAGTCGGTCTTAGAGACTGTGATTGTTATATTATTTAATAAATCTGACTAATCTATGTAGCGCTATAAAAAATAAATTCTACCATTTAGTCTTTTGGTATCTACAGACATTTCGCAATTGTTCAATCCCAAGAACTGTCCGACATTGGTTCAAAGTCTTGTCTCTTATCAAATACGTAGTCTGGATCATTTGGAGTCAATCGATTACTCTCAAAATCGACATTCATTTTTGCCTTTGCTAGTATAAGTTGATCATCCGAAGCTTGATTCAAATCCCCATCATCAGACTCTGCAGATTCGTTTAGTTTTTCAAGTAGTACTTGAAATAGAGTCTTCATGGTGGTCATTTGTACACCACGAAGCAAGTCGGGGAATGCTTGTAGAATTTGTTGACTCAGTGTCTCTGGAGAGTCTTCTGGCGTAAGATTGTGCACATTGATTCGTTTATGGAACAACGCTGTCTCGACTAAATTGTTTCTTTTGAACTCAACAATGAATGCTGCAGGTTCGACAGAAAGACCAATACGAGTTACGTTAAAAACCATAGCTAAAGAATAAGTTTTTTATTGTGTTTATGTTTATCTGTTTTTTAAAAGTCCACTTGGCATCATCTGACTTTGAAAATTCAAATAGAATTTCAAAATTCAAATTTCATCTATACAAAATGTTCAATTATTTTAAATGCAAAGGGTTTGAAAATTCACTTCATATTTGCTTGGCAATTCTCAATAATAACTAATTTACAGTAATATATGTTATGCAATGGATCACTAAAAAGGCGCAAGTGTACACTCATTATTTCATTATTTTTTAACAGACGTCATTGAAATGTAATATGAGTTAGTCTTTCTAATTGGGATGACTGAGGGTTGCGGCCGACATTTTTTGCAACACTCCAATAGTGAGGAAGTCAGGAACCGACCTTTTTATTTTCAATTTCTCCTACTCAGTCGTGTCTCAGTCCGCTGTTCCACTATTGCCCCTCAAAAATGTCGAGTACCCAAGGGAAAGTGGCGATAATCTCTTTTCCATAATTGAAAAACCCACACTCGTACAATCTCTCAATCTTCTTACAAAAACCAACATGAAACTTCTTACTGCTTCCAAACTACTTGTACTTCCATTCCTTGCTTCTATCAATGCAGTTCAGGCTGTCGTAGAGGAGAAGGATATGGCTTCCAAGGCAAACAACTCTTCTTCTTCTATACAGAAGAATCTTAGAGATCATCGTGCATTGTATCAACAAAAGTTGAACGACTTGGAAAATATTATCAAGAAAAAGGCAAGAACTCTTGAACTTAGTGCAGAAACACAGAAACTTTTGGAATGTTACGACAGTGTTGAACCGAAATGGGTGGAAGATTTAGCGTATGATAGTGTCACTTATACCGTCAGGAAGAAAGATTATGACGAAGCAATCCTACACTTTGGAGAAGAAGATCTTTGCCCAGGAGGCTCCAAGGAAATTTCACTACGTGATCATGTTTATTGTGAGACACCATATGGTGGTCTGATGGTTAGAAATGAAAAGAAATGTATTCAAGACGATGATGCTTGCCCAGAAGATTACTCTACTCTTGTTGCTCTTGAGATTGAGAATGAGGAAGGATACGATCCTGGGTTCTACTTTTTTTTCGTTGCATACTATACTCAAGAAACATGTCTTTTACAACAGTGTTTCCCAAAGTCAACTCGGGAAAGGACCTTCACTATTACTGACCCCGATGATGTCCCTATTTCTCCTTACACTTGCCCTGAAATCGGAGGAACATGCGAAGTTGATTGTGAGGATGATGAGAATTTTGTTTGTGTATCAGGTCTCTGCTACTCCAACAAAGATTTTGATGAGGACTTATTCCTATCTCTCACTGGCTCCGATGATACGGCTGAAGCTGATGGCAAGCCATCGAGAACTTTTGATCTTCACCATTTGAAGCACGGAGACGTAGTAGATGGAAAGAGAAAGCTAAAAGCAACAAAGGCTCCAAAGGGAAGTAAAGCACCAAAGAAGGCTGGAAAAGGAAAGTGCATTTGTAAGGTTCCAAGAATTCAGCAGGACTAGAGTGCTGAACTTCTATATAGCGCTTGTCGCGTAGCGCATTGATTCCAACTTGAGAATTACATTATTGATTTCGTAATTCCACTGTTATGAACTGATACCAATCCTCTCTAATTATAATAATCGAAATCATTCATATTTGTTCATTTCTATTTATTTTAAATTCTAAGAACTACATATGACATATGCAATCATGGCACTACAAAAGTGTAAGTATAATAACATTTGTTTTTTATTTTGTCTTTCAAGTGAAAATGTGGAGGTTATTTTACGAGTATAGCCTAGGCCATTTCTTCTCATGTTTCTAAATTTTTAGAACCGGAGAATTCCATCGAAGAACTTTTTGTGTGGACGTAAGCATCATTCCATGAAGGATGACGTAGCTGCTTTCTTCCAAGAGCACTGTCGAGGCGACACATATAAACTAGTTCATATCTGTCAACATACTTTCTAAAAAATGATTCTTTCCAGTACAATTCAGAGTGTTTCTCCAACTATTCCTCTTGTGTTACAGCCACAAGACATGAAACTTCACTCGTGGTGTGAGAATTTTCTACCTATCAATCCATCAGTCAAAGTTGTAACGACAGACCAAAGTGTTGCGGGTCGAGGAGTCTTCGCAATGGATGATTTGCAACCAGATGAGAGAATCTGTTTCATTCCAAATGCACTCGTGTTTCATCAAGAAAATTGTGCATCTTGTTTTCCGCAGTTGGCAAAAGAGATATCCAAAAGCAAACAGAAATATGGATTTGGAATGGACGAGAAAAAGTTTGCATGGATTCATAGATTATGGAGAAAAGTTGCGCGAAAGACAAGAGTACAGCCGGAGTTTTATCATTTGGAGGAAGACGATTTATGGCAACCAGAATTGACACTCTATGCTCTTGAAGCCATTAAGGAAAACCATCCATGGAAAGAATGGATTGATCAATGGAATAGAGATGATCCGACATATTCTTTATTCAAGAAAAATGCCAAAGTTTACGATGAAGAAGTTATCGACTTGACTGCAAAGGAACTTCAGAAGCAGGCAAACTATTTTTCTGATTTGCACTTGAAAGCAGCATTATCTATTCGGCTAGGTAGATTTGAAGAGCAAAAGCAAGTTCTACCATTGAAAGATGATGTGGAAACATCGAGCATGTATTCACTTTTGGGATCGCGAGCAGGGGAACTTGGTGATAATCTTACTGGAGTTATTCCATTTCATGACATGATCAATCATTCTCTTGATCCAAATCTTTCCATGTCGTATGGTCAAGATCATATTGAAATTTACGCAAACAGACCAATTGCAAAGGGTCAAGAGTTGTTTTTATGCTATACTGAAATAGGAAGGGAAATGAGTACTTCAAATGCATTGTGGAGTCTTATACAATGGGGTATTCCACATCGAAAAGAAGATATCAAGATATTTGACTTTTGAACGAAAATATTATCGTTTACTTGTGGATATGCTTCCAAGATACATATATAAGCTCTGAGATTTTAGGCGAGGCAAAAAAAAGATCCCGAGAAAAACATTTCTTCGTATATTCATCTTTTCTCTACTTTCTAAAAATTGATAAAGATGGATATTCAACTCTTCCACCACTCCCATCTGTACCAGTCCCTTTCCACATTGCATTTGTCACGTATGACTTAATCATCCATCTGCTCTTATCTCCAATTGGAATGTTGGAATCGTATGAAGTTCTGCCATGCACCGCTCTTGCATTGTTAAGAATCAACATGTCTCCTGGTCCCAATACCACCCTGTCGCCATGCTCAAAAGCAATTGCTTCTACTCGCTTATATGCAGCGACAGCAGCTTCACCTCCATCTGGACTTGTAGGTACACCATTTGGAAGCCCATAGAGAGTAACCATACCCTTTTCAATAGGATCAATGGCATAAAATGAGTTTCCAATTGGAAAATTTTCCACTTCTCCGTCATTCTCTGCAGCACCGGGTTTACGAGTCATGCTCATTTGAATCTTGAACTTTTGAAGAATTTCAATATCATCCTGATCTAAAAGTTGGATCAATTCTTCATTATCAGTAATGACAGTAGCTACAGAACTTTCTTCATCACTTCGAATACCAAATAAGATGAGAAACTCCGGTTCAATTCCTCCTGCTTGGACTTTTCTTGCATAGTCACGATGCATTGGTAAAATTCCATGTTCGTGTGGAAACTGTGTGACTGATCTAATCAAACGCTCTTTGATTGCCTTATTAAAGGAAGGAGGACAAGTGAGATGGCCCAAGAGTCTACTGATACCCAATATCCAAGTCAATGCTATCGGTACAAGTTCCTTATGATTGGGTTCATTTTCAAAAAGGTGGTTTCTGAATGGTGTAGGAGGAACATTATTGAGTGACTCGATCGGTAAATTACGGATAACGAGGTAGCTTGGGGCACTCGGATCATAAGGAAAAGAAAGCAGTTTTGAAACCAAGTCTGTTGGAAGGTGCTTGGTACAAAATACAAAAGATTCACTTATAGCTTGAATAGCAGTTTGTGGGTCACTCTCATCGTAACTATGCAAAATAGAAGATGGAGGGAAGGCACTGTTCCATTCTTCGTAAAAGGATGTGCTTAATTTGCTCGTGTGTGCTTGTACATCGTACTCATTGCTCTTATCTACGAGGAATGAGTGAGAAATATTATTGTTTATTGGACACTCATGCTCAGCAGTTGCCGCAGGACTCATGTTACTGCTAGTTGCTTTGACAACATGGACCCGAGAAACTCCTGATAGAACTACAAAGAGCAGCAATTTTAACAAGCAAAGCGACGCAAAATACTCACCGAGATGACGCATTATCAAATCCGGAATATGTGAAAGCTGAGATGGTACAAAACAGTGTATTAGATATGTCTATGGGCATAAATAGGAAAACCACTGTTCAATTCTTTCATCTCTGACGTTTTTCTTTCTCTATGAATTTGACAACTTGAAATGTCTTTTGACAGTGTCAAACAAGGATCTATTGACTAAAATAGTTCGATGAGGGAGAATTTCATTTTAAAATATATATATATTTTTGATTTGGAAATAAAGCGAGAAATAAGCTCCAGGTTCATACAATCATTAAAAACTCTAACACAGTGAATCCCTTTACAGAAGTATAAAAATTGTTGAAATCGAAGGAATGATAGATTATACGATAAAATACACAAGAAAGGGTAGGCATGACAAATTTTTCCAAAAATGCGTAATTGCGAAATGAATGATGAAAATATATACATGTCCATTTCTTCTCTTTTACATATAACAACAACAACAATTATGATAAATAAGTCTCATCCACTTCATTAGTTCCAAAAGTCAAACACTTGATCGACTTCAAAATGGTCTAGCATGCTGCATAATCGGAAAAGATCCAACAATGCGATGCACTTGACTTCCAAACAGTAAAATGTCTTTCCTTGTCCACTCATATCATGAGTGTCATTTTCATTTCTTTTCCGATTAAAATATGTACTGGGCCATGCAAAGTCCATCATGACTTTACATCCAGCGAGACTTTTCAATCGTTCAAATTCAACCTCTGCCTCTTGCTTTGCGTCATTGTTTGAAAGAAAACTTTTTGAGACTCTTACTTGGACTTCTTTTTGATTGGATATTTGAAACACTCTTGCAGTTGGATATTGTACTGATATCTTTTTCAATATTTCACCCATAGCTTTGAATGGAGGAGTAGAGATAAGGGCAAAATTGTTTGAAAGTAGTGCTGCCTTTACAATTTTCGGGTGAATGTTTGACTTGCAAAAGCCATCAAGATCAGCTATAGCATCTCTATCGTCAAAATTGATATGTAAAAGTACTTCTTCAAGGAATCTACTTGGATCATGATCATAGCCATCTTCTGGCATAGTCATTTCGAGTGGGAAAGCAAGCATCTTGAGCTGCGCAAAAAGCATGGACATTACAATAGCTGGTACAAAGTTGACTATGAAAGCACCGCTCGCATATGCGCTTTCTACTCCATACTTTTCTTTCACAATCTCTGTTTGCTTCTTGAAAACTTTGAAATATGTTCCTAGGAATCCCATGTAAGGAAACCTGTACCAAGGTGTATGTTCAAGACTCTTCACAAGTTCATCGAGCATCTCTACTTGCATCCATTCGTTTAGCTTGAACCAAGTCCACACCCCATCAAGAGGGTGTAAATCTGATCTTACAATGCCTTTCCCTTCGAGCATTGCACAAACAGATTCAGATAGGGATCCAAGATTTTCAATGAAGCCTCTATCTAACGTTGACATCACCTGGCTTCCAGTTGAAACTTGGGTAGAGACTGAAATCTTTCGATACGTTATTTTCAGTTGATTATTTCCCGCAGCTCCCAAGGTTGCAACATTAACAAGACTTCTGCGCAAACTGTCCCCAAGCTCTTTTTGAGCATCCCCTTTGTTTCTCATTTCAATCAATTTTTCCTCATCTAAGGGAAGGAACCCAATATGATGGTACTTGTTGTCAGATGTTTTTGTAGTGTTTATACTTTCATCGCTTAAATTCTTGTGAATTTGCTTGTGCAAGTCTCTTAGCTCTTTGGTAACATCAACCTTTCGGCTAGTTATACTTTTGTATCCAAACTTGGCCTCGATTATCTCTGCAACATCATGCAAGCAGTACCGGTAGCCATTGTCAAATGTAATTACTTTCTTGACAACGTCTGCTCTCCAATCTTTGTTCAAATCTGCTATACTTCGATCGGATTCATCAAGATATTGAAGTGTAAATTGATCAGAAGAAGAAAAACGGAGTGTCTCATGATCTCTCTTTGCCTGTTTGTAAATGACAAGAAGCTCATTTAATCCCATGAATTTCAAAGTTCTTGTGGCTTGTTGATTTAGCAGCACACGCGGACTTTGAAGAAATGTTCTGAGGACACGGTACCAAGGATGATTATCGTTTGACGAGAGAAGCCTTGCCTTGGTAGGCAAGTCACGAGAGTCGATAACATTTGTCAAATGATTTTTCATCCCATTCCAAATCTCTGGAGTCAGGTAATTAGACAATATTTGTGCTGTGGATTCAATGTCACTTGCACCAATTCTACCAAGTATCGCAGTTTGTTGCATTAAAGAGAAGCCGCTTTCTGCTACTAGCTTTTGAGGATCAAGCAGTTCTGGAATTTCTTGAGAAAGTTTTATCAACATTTCCTGAACTTCATCAGTAGAGATATTATTTTCATCCATACTTTCCTCTGCCTCGTTCGAAACACCACCCGATTCCAAATTACTTTCTTCCTGCATCTCTTGGGGCAAAAGAAAAGATAATTTCGTTTTTACAAAATCGACAAGAATAATCTCAACATCACTGCACATTTCTCTATTCAAGTGTACCTTTTTAGCGAGGTATGGAAGTATCAGAAATACTTCGTTTCCCATTTTGAACAACTTGAAGTATTCTTTCGGTTCAGCTTTCGCAAACATATCGCGAGCTCCCTTGGCTAATACTTGAATTTGTCTAATAATCTCACCAACAGAAGGCTCAATCACATTTACTACCTGCTTTATAATATCCCTTGACACCGATGGATTCAAATTAGCCTCTTTTATGAGCTCTGGAATTCCATTCAAGAGCTTGTATGATATTGCACTTTCAATCTTTGGTAACCAGGCGTTAATATAATCAAGCAAATTCATTGCGAAATTCAAGGATGCTTGTGGTATTTGCTGCAAAAGAGTGGCAACCAACTCTTTCATTGGGGGATATTCATTAGACCCACTTTTGCATACTTGTCCTTTTTGCATTGTAGGTGACTCAACATCTCCTTCAACATTTTTGATGAAAGCCATCATCTCGTCCCATGTTGGGTCACCTTCTTCAACTTCATATATCCTTGTATCTAGGAATCCAACTTTTTCAACTATCTCCCGCCATTCACTTATAGACCTGAAAGCTCTTATTTCTTTTTGTTCCTCTGCTAGAGGTACACCAGTGACTGCATTGAAGACAGAATGGGCTAAATCTAACATAGCATACGGAACCTTTCCATCTCCTTGTTTCACTTCTAAATCATGCTCTCGAAGGATGAAAACTCCACTTGGACTAAGAATTCTATTTACCTCGACTAGAAAGCCATGTAGTTTCTCGATGGGAATGTGATGCAGGCCTTGGTTCATCGTGATCAGATCGACAGAACCAGAAGGAATGCATGATAATTTCAATGCGGCATTATCCGACATATAGTCATACTTGATCTGTTTGTCTGCTACTGAGTTCAAAGAACCCCTTTCAAGGACAGTAGTTAGATCAGGCATGTAATTATTCTCTTTGTCAATATCAGCATCATGGACGACATAGATCATCCCGACAATAGATAATTCTTTGATAAAACGGTGGACGGTCTTTCCATTATCTCCAAAGCATGCATATGAATGAATAGAATCGACCTTCCCCAGCTTTGATAATATGCTTACTGTCTCCTTGGTGAGCTCATTCTTCTGTTGATTCAGTTGCTCTAAAGCTCGAAGATTTTGCTGTACCTTGGTTATAGCACCTCTTTCATTGCCATTGAAATATTTGAATAAACATTTGTAGATGTGAAAATCGTCGGTGTTTCTAGGATCCCATGCAAATCTAGTCATGGCTCTCATAACTTCATTTGGATCTGCCAAATGGAAAATGTTTACCAAAAACTTTTGTCTAAAATCATCACGCATAGTTTTGGATCGAAGGAGAGTTCTATAACTATTGTTTCTCCTAATCAAGGTCGACTGATCACATCGAGGCAGCCACGAAGAAAATTTACTTGCATCCATAATGGATCCAGTTTTCTCTAGTCGATTCTTCGCTTGCCGCTGCAACAAAGTCCATTTCACTTGATACTCTTTCGAGCAATGCGGAAGAACATACTCGTCAAACCATGGATTTCCAAATAAAGTATGCGGATCATATTTCTCCTTTAATTTTGCAAAATCTCCAATCATAGGATAAGCCCTTTTCAATAACTCTTGAGAATAGCATCTTCGATATGGTAAATAGAAGGTACCACCTAAGCTAACTGTGATTTCCGCGAGCTTATTGTGAATGACACCTAATCGTTTTTCCACTTCTTCATCAATATCAATACGAAAGTAGAGCACAAATGCAAATGATCCCTTTTCATCACGACTATAACTTAACACTGTAGAGTCATCCTTTTCCACATAACGTATAGTTGTATTGAGCAAAATAATTTCTTGCTCCTTTTTATGCTGTTCCCTCTCTAATTCCTTGTAGATTGGTTTGGCCTGCTCAATCCATTCCGAAAATTTATCATGCGGACAAAAGAATTCTTGCAACACAAAAGTATCATTCTTTTTCACTAAAGGATTGTAAAGAGTTGCCATGGGAACAGCACTTTCATACAAAAGATGATTTTTGGTCATTATATCATTCTGATTCCAATCCAAGGCTTCTCCAGATTTCTCTTCCTTGGAATACCTCATTTCTTTTGCCAATGGTAAAAGCCATTTATATAACAATCTCGAAGTAGGAGTAAGTTCTCTTGGTGCCACTGGAAGATCGGATACAGAAGACGCATCTGAGTTTCTTCGAAAGACATATAAAGAAGCTTTCTCTAGATTGATGGTATTCATTCTAGCAATTTTAATTTCAACAGCTCCCAAACCAGTGCTTCCAAGTGAGAGTTCTCCATCGACAAAATGTTGATCTTGTCCTCGACAATTATCATAAATACGTACAAATTCCGATTCTTCTTCCATATCTGGACATTGAAGTGATAGGATCATGCTATCTAATTCCAAGTGCACGTTATCCACTACTTTCAGAGTTACTTCCGTCATGATACCAAACAATCCATATCCGCCAATAGTGGATCGAAATAATTCACTTTCTATAGAATTTGCATTAGTTGTAAGGTCCGGTGCACGACATGTTCTAATTTCCGCTTTGCCTTTGGTATTCACTCGGGCAAGTCTCATTTCCAAAACACTCTCAGCTAGACAGTAATCTGTAGTAATCCCATGTGCATTCACAGCGAGTGTACCACCGACACTAAAGGTACAATAAGACTGCATAGTCCTCGGAGCTTTTCCATATTTATTCAATAACGAAATTAAATCAGCCCAAGTAGCTCCCGGTTGACACTTGACTTGATTCGGAAAATCAGGATTGTATTCCACTCTTCTCAAAAACTTTGTGTCAATCTGCCATCCTGTATTCGATGGGATAGAGTGACCTCCCATTGAATGCTTGGTACCTCTGATACCAATTCTTTTTTTCAATTCGTATGCGGATTGAAGAATCTCTTTGACATCTTGTTCATTTCTTGGAAATATGATTCTTGAAACGGTTGATGATGACATTTGAGAAACATCGTTTACTTTTATTTCTCCTTCTGTTTCTTTGGGAGACATGGTGAAGCTAAGATATCTTTGTTACAAAGGATATGTGAATGTCAAACTTGAATATGTGAATGTCAAAGCCAGCTAGAAAGCATACATGACTTCAATTAGCTCGTATCTTTTGGAACTTCCATCTGTTCTTAGAGTAGCAGATGTGTTCAATAAGTTTCCATCTTTTGGAACTTCCATTTGTTCTTTGATAGGTAGCAGCAGATGTATGTATCCTGTAGTTGAAGAGTGAAATTTTAGCGATGGAAGATATGAATTGGCGACACAAGTCAATAAGGCTTTTCTGGTGTCTTTCAGGGACATTTGTCGTCTCTGCTCATGTTTTCAAAATGTGTATTTGATCATTGTGCTGCCTTATTCTGTTGAGAAAAAAAATGAAAATGAACACAAAGTTTCTTTTGTTATCATATTATATTATAAATAAAATCACACAAGTAATATGATTGTTCCAGTCTTCACCATACAAGAGTACAATTGGAAGTGTCTTCAGAAAAATAATCATGGTTATCCAACAGCCATCTCAGTGTCGGCCGTTCCTCGCTCATCATATTCGTCATATTTTGAATCAAATGACGATCTCGGTGGTTGATGAAATATTTGCCATGCTTCTTATAAAACTTTTGCTCTTCGTCATAACCAGCGTCTATATCATCATAATCTTCCAACATTCTAGATATGCGCGGGCCTAACGAACTCACATCATGTTCATGTACATTATCATAGTCACGCTTTACTCCATCTGTGCATTGACCAGCCGAACATATTGCGTATGGCAACGTTATATTCTTTGACAATCTACGTTTACGTTCATTTCTCCCTTCAAAAATCGCTGCATCACTCCAGTCTATAAATTTTAGAACCCCATCCTGTAATATCATATTTTGAAGAGCTATATCTATTATCATGATGTTTTTTGAATGGGCATAGTCCAAGAAATCGAAGAGGCGATGAAGGAAACATCGCATTTTTCCTCCAGGCATTTTTCCATACTTATGATTGTGAGTTCGAGTGACTCTTTCACACACTTGAATTGCCATATTTGTTGAGTTCAGTATTTTATTTCCTTGCATTTCTTTTGTTCCAGTAGATTCATCCACCGACATGGGTTGTTTGGGTAATTGGTATCTGTTGAAAAATGGATTGGGAGTACTTGGTACAAAAAAGAGGTTTTCAGGAATGCTCGGATGAGGCGAGAGACGTTTCAAAGCTTCTACAGCTGTAATGGCAGACTTGGCATAGTCGACATCACCGTCAGCCTCTGTGTCGCCAGTGAATTTAATGATATAACTCTTGTTGGTAGGATTGTACTCATTGTCTATAATGGCTTCGAATGCATCTGACCATCCTCCCGACCCAATCCATTCGCCTAGTTGAACATGATCCATCCACGAAATATCGTTGGGATCATTTTGAAGCATTGTTCTGCCATCAGATTTATTCCTATTACTTCCGTCATGATTTTTGCCACCGCTTGTGTTCATATCAATATCTTCTACAGTTCCATGTTCGTTTGGTATACACGGACTAGAAATCCTCAACCTCGACTTGCTATCCTTCTCTTCTCGAGTACGAACTGCATTTTCATCATTGATCACATGGACAGTGGATGCGTATAGAGCCATCATGACCACTGTTAGGACGAGAATAACATTGCTTTTTGAATAAAATTGACACCAGTGTGATGTCACTTGAATGTTATTATTGAGTTTTCTTTCTCCCCAATGCACACCGGCATCCTTCTTGGCATCTCTCGTACCAACCTCGTCTGGGACGGGTGGCGTCTCCCTCTTTCGTCGTAACATGAAGATTATGTAAAGAATTGTACTTTTCGAAATGTATCATTCAAAGAGGAAACAATCAAGTGGCTTCTCAAATTGAGTATTCCCTATATTCGCGGTTCTGCTCACTTCTGAGTGAATCAGTGGATTTTTTCTGAGCGCTGTCTGCGAGCTGTTGTCACGTCTCACTTTGTATCTTTAAGAATGGGAGAAATTGGAGATAAATCCTCTGAATGAAGATGTGATGTCGACATGCACCCATTTGAAACTAGTAGCGCATTATACTGGTACTTTATGGAACAAGAAAAGGTAGAAGGCGGGCACAATAAAAGTGATATTTTCCTCCTAGTAGAGGTTCTTCACTCTTCACTTCATCCGAAGAAGAAAAAATTATTTTAGCTATGGGAAGATCTAAAATCTTGACAGGAGTCAATTAGACCCTTTCTCATGTCTGTCCGAGACATTTGTCGTATCAAGAACATTTGATGTTTCTGGGCTTCTCATATTCTGAAATGTACAGTTCTTCCCTTCTTTACCATAGTATTGCAGTGGCGAAATACATGTCAGAATTTTCACAGAGCTATCTGTGAAATAAAAGAAGATAGAAATGAATGAAAGAGGAAATTTGTACTTCAAAGGGCTGACATTGAAAGCTGGTAGGAAAGGGAAAAAGAAATGTATTCTAGAAAATGTTTCTGGAACTTTGACGAAGGGAGATGTTTGTGCTGTCATGGGTCCGAGTGGAAGTGGCAAGACAACACTTCTGAATGTACTATGCTTGAAAGCAAACTACGGCGAGCTTAGTGGAGAAATTAAACTTGACAATAGACACATGAGTGATAAAACATTCAAGGAAGAGTGTTTTCTTGTAGAGCAGTATGATTCCAATTGGCCGTATTTGAAAGTAAGAGAAACCTGCTTTTTCGCGGCAAAAATCTTTGGAAATAAATCTTCTAGTACCATCAAAATAGAAGACAGACTGGATGCTGTACTAAACGAAGTCGGCCTCTCGACTGCAAAAGACACAATGAACAAAAATCTTAGTGGAGGCCAACAAAGGCGTTTGTCTCTAGCTATTGCACTGATGAAACAACCTGAAGTCTTGTTTCTAGACGAGGTAACCAGCGGATTAGATAGTGCATCAGCAGAAAGCGTTTGTGGAACCCTACGCAAAATTGCCGATGAAGAAAATATTACAATCGTTTGTACCATTCATCAACCTTCTACCACCATATTCCTTGAATGCTTCAACAAATTGATTCTGTTATCGATGGGGAAGGTAGCATATATTGGAGGGACTGCATCGGCTCAAGGATATTTCTCAAGCCTTGGATACCCTCTTCCTAGCATGACCAATCCATCAGAGCATTATTTACGCTTATTGAATTCAGATTTTGGTTCTGTTGAAAAGGTAATGGATATCTTGCAGATATGGGAAAGAAGACCTCAGATAGAGGTCAAAAGAGAAATGGTAGAAGAAGAGTCAGTAGATTCTGTCTACTTCAGCACGTTCAAATCACGTTTGGACGAAACAAAATGGCTACTCAAACGACATTTTCTAATGATTTCACGAGATGTAAGTAAAGAGGATGTCTCAATGAATGAAAAAGACTCATCTTCAATACTAAAGCTCACTTCCATGTCCGGTCATAGCCAATACTCTACATAGGGAGATGCATTGCGGTATTAGTACTGAACGGTGTATTTGCAACAGTGTACTGGAAGGCGAGAAATTACGTTCAAGATCAGGTCATGTCCAAGGCATGGCTAATTGTTTGGTTTGCTGGTATTCCAGCAATCAGTAAGTCTAACGAATTTGAATTTATATTTTTTCATACATGTACTGGTTTGCTTAACATATCGACCCCTTTTTCCAGTGGGTGCTGGTGCAGTCTTTGTTCTAAATGACGAGTTGTCAAAAATTCGCAATGAACAGAGAAACGGTGTTATCCACCCAGGTACATACCTCACAGCCAAAATCATTTTAACATTGGGATACATGGTGATTTATGGTCTGAGTGCTCTCATGATTCCAGCGTACATAATGCAAAAGTATCCACTTGGGAAATTTGCGGAAGCTTTTCTTTTCTGGTCTATTATTGCATACCTCTATGAGACAGCCGCAGAGCTTCTCGCATCTCTTTTGACTAATCCAATCATTGGTGTAATGTTCTATCTATCATTGTGGATTATATCTTTTCTCTTCTCTGGACTCTTTTTACCTGTAGAGGATCTACTTTGGCCACTGAAATTATTCTACTACATTACACCATTCAGCTACTACATCCGCAGTATGTTCTATCTAAACTATAGCGATGCGAAATTTGAGCCATGCTTCCCTGAGGAGAATCCAAATGAACCAATATGCATAGAAGACGGCGATAGCTCCAAGATACTAGATGTTCTTCATCGTATTTTACCACAGTTTGAAAACAGAAATACAGTGACACGAGATATGATGATTCCATTGGCGATGATTATCACTTTGAAGGTAATTTACATTGTTGTTGTCATTTTGAAAGGATCAAGAGCATCAATTCCAGTGAGTGCCAAGAATGACAAAAGTTGTCTAAGAATGAATCCAAATGCAGTTGAAGAAGATAATGTACAGAGAGAAGGAGATTTGGATATATTCGAAGACAATGAAACGTTGTCAGCAAAGGAAGCCGGTACAACCATTTATGACCTTAGTATTGCAACAAAGCAGTCAACAGCAAATAAAGTCGACGAAGACAATGCAATGATGAAATTAGATTATTTTGATGATACGTCTGTAGAGAGTAAAATTTTGACAGCTGAGGAAGATGGCATCGATAAAGGGGCTACTGTTTATGATCTTGGTACAATAACAAAACAGTCAGCTCCGAGTGATACAGAAGCAACAGGATTGGAAAGTTTCGACATCAACCCGCATTAGCGCAATGTAAATGCCTAAATATGCAATTATTTTGTATCCGTTTAAGTTCAGTGTTAGCATCTATAACGCTAAAAAGTAATTATGATATCATGCAACATGTAGTTGAAGTTTGTGTTGTGGAAAAGATACAAAAATTATGTTTCATAAGTATAAGATGTTCGGGTTCTCAAAATCTACCAACACAAATATTTGAAATTTACTTGTTGACAATCTTGATCATTCGTAAAAAATTACGATTAGGTATTCATAATGAGAAGGAATCTGTTCAATTCCTAATCATCACAAATAAAAGTACCGGATTTTATCACAATGAAGCTACTCATTGCCCCATCTATTCTTTTTCTATCTTCGAAGCTCACTTTTGCTTATGAAGATGAAGGCTTTGCTGGATTCCATGATCCTTCATCTTTGACTTTCCTCAAACAACAAGTGGAACTGTCTCGAAAGCTTCAATCATCTTCGTCCATTCGCAAGCTTCAAGCACCAGGTGAATGCCTTTATGATCAATATACACTTACTGCATCTACCACAGCAGCAGTCACAGGAGGAGAATTGACCTGTCCATGTACTTTCTATTCTTGCCCTTATGAATGTACAGATAAGAAAGTATGCGGCTTCAGTCTAGATAACAGTGATGAATTCAACGAAGCACTAAGCAATTTCACTGCATTGTGTGAGTCCCTTAATGGCCGTGTCATGTTTGCCAATACTTACTACGGAGAAGGATGTGAGACTGTTGTTCGTGATAGTCATATGTTACCTCAGTGCGCTTCAAACTCATGTACTGATGCAGAAGTCGTAGACATTTATACTGCTGCACTTATCAGTACCTATCCAGAAGGGTGTGATGCTACTGCTGAAATTTCCAATATGAAGTTTCCAAAGTCTAAAAAGTCAGCTTGTAAGTCTAGCAAGTCCAGCAAGAAGTCTAACAAAGGAACTAAAAGCGGAAAAGGATCTCGTAAGAAGTAGAAAGACACTCAGTTTCTTATGATCATTCCCTTCATAAGATTACACTTTACCAAGCGATATTCATGTATGTAGGAACTACACAACGAAGACCTTCATTTATTAATGAGCAGTACTACGAAGGTAATTTATAAATAAAAGATAACAGCATTGTCTCGGACAGACATCAGAAAGGGCCTAATTGACTCCTGTCAAGATTTAAAATCTTCATCGCTAAAATAATTTTTTTCTTCTTGAGAACCTGCTCTACTAGGAAAAAAATATCACTTTTATTATTGTGCTCTTCCACCTTCTACCTTTTCTTGTTCCATGAAGTACCAGTATAATGCGCTACTAGTTTCAAATGGGTGCATATCGACATCACATCTTCATTTAGAGGATTTATCTCCAATTTCTCCCATTCTTGAAGATACAAAGTGAGACGTGATAACAGCTCGTAGGTAGCGCTCAGAAAAAAATCCACTCATCCACTCAGAAGTAAGCAGAACCGTGACTATAGGGAATACTCAATTTGAGAAGCCACTTGATTGTTTCCTCTTTGAATGATCTAATTCGAAAAATACAGTTCTTTACATATTCTTCATGTTACGACGAAAGAGGGAGACGCCACCCGTCCCAGACGAGGTTGGTACGAGAGATACCAAGGATACCGGTGTGCATTGGGGAGAAAGAAAACTCAATAGTAACGTTCAACTGAAATCACACTGGTGTCTATCTAATTCAAAAAGCAGTGTAATTCTCGTCGTAACAGTGGTCATAATGGCTCTATACGCATCTACTGACCATGTGATCAATGATGAAAATGCAGTTCGTACTAGAGAAGAAGAGGATAGTAAGTCGAGTTTGAGGATTTCTAGTCCTTGCATACCAAACGAACATGGTACTGAAGAAGATATTGATAAGAACACAAGCGATGGCAGAACAATGCTTCAAAATGATCCAAACGATATTTCGTGGATGGATCATGTTCAACTCGGCGAATGGATTGGGTCGGGAGGATGGTCAGATGCATTCGAAGCCATTATAGATAATGAGTACAATCCTACCAACAAGAGTTATATCATTAAATTCACCGGCGACACAGAGGCTGACGGTGATGTCAACTATGCCAAGTCTGCCATTACAGCTGTAGAAGCTTTGAAACGTCTCTCGCCTCATCCGAGCATTCCTGAAAACCTCTTTTTTGTACCAAGTACTCCCAATCCATTTTTCAACAGATACCAATTACCCAAACAACCCATGTCGGTGGATGAATCTACTGGAACAAAAGAAATGCAAGGAAATAAAATACTGAACTCAACAAATATGGCAATTCAAGTGTGTGAAAAAGTCACTCGAACTCATGTTCATATGCATGCGAAAATGCCTGGAGGAAAAATGCGATGTTTCCTTTCTCGTCTCTTCGATTTCTTGGACTATGCCCACTCAAAAAACATCATGATAATAGATACAGTTCTCTATAATGTGATATTACAGGATGGAGTTATGAAATTTATAGACTGGAGTGATGCAGCGATTTTTGAAGGGAGAAATGAACGTACACGTAGAATGTCAAAGAATATAACGTTGCCATACGCGATATGTTCGGCTGGACAATGCACAGATGGAGTAAAGCGTGACTATGATTGTGTACATGAACATGATGTGAGTTCGTTAGGCCCACGTATATCTAGAATGTTGATATATTATAATTTCACAGACGCAGGTTATGACGAGGAGCAAAAGTTTTATGAGAAGCATGGCAAATATTTCATCAACCACCAAGATCGACATTTGATTCAAAATATGACGACTATAATGAGCGAGAAACGGCCGACACTGAGATGGCTGTTGGATAATCATGATTATTTTTCTGAAGACAGTTCCAATTGTACTCTTGTATGGTGAACATTCTGCGACTCCCTCGACGGACGCGTCATGTATGCAAATACTTATTATAGAGAGGGATGTGGAACTATTATTCGAGATGATCATATGTCACCTCAGAGTGCTTCAAACTCATGTACTAATGACGAAGTGACAGACATCTATACTACTTTGCTTGACTGTAATTATCCTGAAGAGTGTGATGCTACTGCTGAAATTTCCAACATGAAGTTAGAAAGTCGGCATGTAAATCTAGTAAATCTAACAAAGGAACTAAAAACGTAAAAGGATCGAAGGGCAGCAAAGGATCCAAAAGTGGAAAAGGGACCTCTCGTTAATAAAAAGTAGAATTAGACTATTACTCTCGCTCTATTCACTTGACTTTACTTCACAAGCATTGCCTGCATTAATCAGAATCGTTACATCTTAGGCCCCTTCCTTTAATGAGCAGCACTGCGATGATAATTCAAATATACATAGATAAAATTGCATTGGAAGAATAAAAATTGCACCTTTTCGGTAAACTAATTCCAAACTTAATCAATTCAAACTCCTTCAAATGAATGTTTTACCAGCTGCTATTTTCAATTTCAATTCACCTGAGATTTTGAAACCTTGAAAAAAGCTGAACTAATACTTTTTGATGCATAAATTAATTGTAGTGTCATTTTGTGTTCTAATGTCCTTTGCTTTTACTTTCAGTAATATGAAATGATTCTCAAAAAGATTTTTATCCTACTTATTTAGCTCTAAATCGTTGATATTGTGTGTGTTTCGGACTTTTTGGTCGTGCTTTGGAATGATCTGCATGAAGCAAATGAAGGAACAAATAGGAAGCAGTGTTTTGAGTGTTCAGGAAAGCAAAAAAGTTCAACAAATTACAAATTATCATATACTTTTATTAGAAAAGCATACCATTAACATTCTCATACTTAAAGAGAATAACTAAGTAGGTAAGTCTGGGTGAGCGCTGACAATGCTTAGACTAGAGAGAGCATCAATGAGTTGGATGGTTAGTGAACTTTTCAAAACCAATCGTGCTTCAAACTTTATGTTCATGGTGTATTCATATTCACCAACGATTACCAACGGTTACTTTCATTTCATTCAACATAGAAATCAAATCAAAATGTCTCGTTATAACAGCTTTGACACATATATCCCATCATACGAAGAAGACGATCTTATGGATGAAGATGAGAAACATAAATTCAACAACTTATTCACTACATGTGCAACATTTTCTCCAATCAAACCAAATAGAGAGGAAGCACAATCACAATACGTAAGAGCAGAAGAATTCTCAGTAGATGCATCCTTTGACAGCGAGGGATTAAATATCTCAAGCATTACTGGTGCATCGGCATTCACCGTCACAAACTTATCAGGTAACCGCTCTACTGGCGAAGAAGAATTTGTCAGTTACAATGATATGAGCGTAAGTAGTTCTTATCTCACTTTCGCGCATAAACTCAAGATTGAAATAATCTCACATTGTATTCATGTAAAAAGGATTTATCTTTTGAGTTTGATGTAAAATTGAGCAACGATATTAATGTGAACTATAAAGAGGCCTCCCCAAGTGATGGCGATCTTAGTCATAGCATGACTGAAACGATTGAACCAATTCCTCTTGCCGAAATTAAAAAAGGCCAAGTTGATTTAATTTTTTTGGAATCGCCTAGATCATCTAGAAGATACGATACCAACATTGTGCATCCACCTCCAGCGATTGTTTCTACTTTGAAAAGCAATCAAGCACATTTATTCACACCGATACAGAAGAACCACCAAGAAAATGGAAGATTTGTAACACCATCGCCATTTTCACAAGGTTACTATTCGCATTCGCAATATCAATATCATCACTTTTCAAATTCAAGCCCAAGAATTCAACATCAAAAGCAGCAACCAAACAAGATCACATCTTGCAACTGTTCAAAATCAAAGTGTTTGAAACTATATTGTTCTTGCTTTTCAGGTAGTCTATTATGCTCATCCAGATGCTCTTGTAACGATTGTCATAACAACGAAGAAACTCCTCAGCGTTCATACGAGCGTCAAAGAGCAATCACTGCAATTCAAGCTATGAATCCTAATGCTTTCTCAGAAAAGGTTAAAAATGGAAAGCATACCACAGGATGCAGTTGTAGTAAAGAGATTTGCTTGAGAAAGTATTGCGACTGCTTCAAATTTGGAGTAACTTGTGGTCCTCTATGCAATTGTAGTAAAGAAAAGTGCAAGAATTTTCAAGGTTCAGAAGAATTGCGAGAGAAGACAGCGAAAATGACAAAGAACAAAAGAAAGTATTTGAAGAAATACTCCACTCTAGATTCTAATGCTGCTCCAAGCTTCCGCTCATATTCGCCATATTCATATTATTATTCTCCATACAGTGGCTATCAAAAAAATGCTTAAGATGAGAATTGGATTTTCATCTTGACATAAGCAAAGGCGGAGAAAAAATAGCAGTAAAGCAAACTGAAATGCGTACACAGCAGGAAAGATTGGATCTTTAATTGCAAGTGACGTAGTAAAATAATATATATACATTTACAAAGCTTGTACCTCTTTGTTTCAAATAGAAATGATACCGGTACAAAAATGCTTCGCATGTATCTTCAAATATTTGAAGTCGGTCATAGTCGGACTGGTCGGGGAACTGTCGGGACCCTCTTCAAACTATTCATATTCTTGAGACTGTGATAGTGTGATAGTCTACTATGATGCTGAACTCATAACTAATACTGCTAAGGTACATTAAATCACCTTGTAGTATAATTCATTGAAGTTTTGTACAGACTTTTGGGCTTATATTTGGTGGACTGAAATTCTAAATACAATGGGGATATGTCAATCATCGTCAAGTTTTCTGGAAGAAGAAGAAGAATTACATTGCGAAGATCATGTGTCATCAAAAAGAGAAATTTATAGAACAAATGAGAAGGAGAAGACGAGGATACAGTTTCCTAAGAGAAGCTACCGAAACCATTGCTTTCATAAGTTTGGGATGCTGAGTGATGATGTTATACTAGAAATGTAAGAATCCGTATGAACTGTCTACATCTCTCTTCTGCCTTCTTGTTTCATGATCTTTCTTTTTCTCACTGCTTTTGCGTTAATTTGTAACGAAGCCTTTCTTATCTGACAGAAGCTCCATTTGAACAAAGAGATGAAGTAAAGTCGCCTTTAACTCATGTTCTGCCTCTAGTCAATCACCAATTCAATGTCATATGCAAATCAAACACAGTCTGGATGGTAGGTAATATAAGAAAGAACCACACGTCTGCAAATGTTCAACCCCTTTTTCCACTAACCAATCTCTTGTATCAATACTCATAGGCATCCATGCAAAGACTATCATTTCGAGATCCAGATCGAGTCAAATATAGTTTCAAACAATGTCTCAACACAGGATTCACCAAACCCACGTGGTCAGTCTATTACAACCAAGAAATCGACAAGGATGACTACCTCCTCGCTCATAACGTTCACAACATGCATACATTATCCAAACAACAAGTATTTGAATTAGTGTCCAAAATATACGACTCTATTCAAAGTCAATCACACAAAAATAAAGAAGAAGAGGAAGAAGAAGAAAAAAGTCAACATTCTACAATCAACACGCAAACAAAATCCAATGAAATCACATCGGTCCGTGAATTGTATTTTTCAATAGCCAAAGATTTTGCCACAATATCATATCCTATATTCCATATGCGATTCGATGAAATCCAAGTGGGTATGATACGATCCATCATGTTATTCGAACCAAGGTATAAACATATGATTCAAGAATTGATGCAAGATCGTAAACCTGTCGAAATGAGATCTGGCAAGACATTGAAGGAACCAAGACCACGATTTCTCTTTTGTCATACGGTGGAGATTGGTGCTAATCGTGATGCGTATTTGGTGGAGATTCAACGTTGTCGTAGGGCTGAATTTGGACGATACAATGTTTTAATTTGTGTTTTGAGAAAGGTACGAATGATCAAGGTGGAAGCTAGAGACGATGGATTGGACCATTCCTTAAAGTACGCCGAAGTTCGTCGCATGTAATTTAGAATTATAAAAATAATTTGTAAACTACTTCAATATGTATGCAACTCTTACTTTTGTCTTACTCATTCAATTCATATATATATATAATCATATATAATTTATCTCACCAAACCAAGAGCCTTGACAACAGTATTATAAGTATCATAATCCTTTCTCTCTAAATAATCCAACATTTTTCTTCTCTTGACATACATGGCATCTAACCCCCTCTTACCAGAATAATCTTTACGATGAGTAGCAACATGCTTTTGCATCTGTTGAATCCGACTTGTCAATGCCATAATTTGTACAGCGGAACTGCCAGTGTCACCAGGTCGAGATTCAAACAATTGCATAGCACGTGATTTTTGCGCCTTGGCTAATTCACTTGAGGAACCGTTGGTGAGATCGAATAGTTTACGTAGTTTTGGACTCATTTCTTCAGCAAGGTTTGTAAAGTTGTATCGTAATGGTGGAGCTTCTTGGGAAAGCTGGGAAGATCTTGACGATAAGAGATTGGAGAGTCTTTCATGTTCTGGCTTTTGTGCGAGTGAAGTTCTGGATGCGGTTGGGTTAATGATGACTGACTTTTCTTTTGGGATATGGTTTGTTGGTGGAGGTTTGACGAATGTCGTCTGTTCTGCCTTTTGCTTCTTCAAAAGACGACGTTTCTTTGTGTTTGTGATTTTGGTGCGAATCTGTTGAGTAGTCGAAGAGTTGCTGCTCAAAAGGCCTTGAGATGCTGCAGCCTTTACAGACAGTTGATGAAAGGAACGATTCAATGCATTGACAAGAGACATGATGAGGCTGTAATAGATGGATTACTACAAGATTGTATCAGCAGTAATGTTATCTTTTGATATGAAATTGGCTTTCACTTTCATTTCTTGTGTTTTTCTGACAAGCGGCTGAGAGAGCCTTGCGATGATGGAAAAAGATATAGAAAGAAAGGGAAGAAGGAAAGAGAATACATATACGTCATAAAGGCCTTTTATGTGTTCCTTTATGCAAGTCATTGGATTTTCATGTGATGCGAAATTGCGAATCTTTCTCTTTTTCATTATTCTTCTTACTTCTCTACAAACATTCCAACATTTCAATTTCAACCAATGTCTTCTCACAACCAGTTCATTCTATTACTCTCATCACTGCTAATTATATCATGTCTTGCTAGCAGTTCTACTCCAGTCATTGGGATTCTATCGCAACCTCTAAGAACACATGTCACTGCTTCCGAGAACGACATTAACTCTACAGACAGCAATTACATTGCAGCATCCTACGTCAAATGGGTTGAACTCAGTGGCGCAAGATCAATTCCTATCCCCTATGATGCAGATGATGAACTGATTCATGAAATATTTTCACAAATCAATGGCCTACTATTACCAGGTGGTGCTGCAACTTTACCATCAAGTTTACGTACTCTATGGAAACTCGCAATGAACGTTAATCAACAACCAAATCAAAACTTCCCAATATGGGGTACTTGTCTTGGTTTCGAGTTTATGTTAGAGCTAGCTGCGGAGGAACATGTACTGCAAACTGGGTTCAATTCCAATAACGTCACTTGGCCATTGATATTTCCAACAGATCAAGAACAATCTACACAAGAATATTATTCGACACAGAGTAAATTGTATCCTACACCCGAATTGAAACATATGTTATCTTTAAAGAATATTACATTTAACTTTCATCAAAATGGAATTGAACCAGAAACATTTGCCAAACATGAAAAATTACAGAAGTTTTTCAAAATCACTTCATACAATTATGATTTGAATGGTAGACCATTCGTATCGAGTATTGAATCGATTCAGTATCCTATATATGGTGTACAGTATCATCCGGAAAAGAATGCATTTGAATATGGTTTGCAACCGGGTACCAGTAGACCGTATGAAGTTATTTCACATACAAGGGAAGCACTATTTTTGTCATTTCATTTAGCTAGCTTTTTTGGAGAGTTAATGAGGAATTCGACAGTTGGAGAATATACTTTGGTGGATCGACATCCAATGGTGATTCAATATCCTTTGAAAATTGCCTTGAATTTTGAAGAAATGTATGTGATTCCATCGGCAAAGTATTGGAAGAAGGAAAAGGAGTTTGGGAAGAATCTTCGTGGCAGTCAAGAGAGTATGTTGTCATAAAAAAAGTCTTTGAAGAAATGGTTAGGGTTATATAAAATACTATTGAGCTCTTTATCAAATTTGAAAAGTTTTTTGCTCAAAATATTATTATTTTGCTGAATATTATGACTGGTGAGCTAGCTGGTGTAAGTACTGAAATATACTGTCATGTACGTATATACTTTACCAAAGTGATTGCTTTTATTTTGGTACAAAAGTACATACATGCAAAGTATTGTATGTACTTTTGTACCAAGACGAGGGAATGCACACGTGCAATGTGAGAATCGCGAGAAGCCAAAGAAATGCAACTTCACTACTCCTATTTTTAGATAACAAAAGCAGCACAAGCCAGTCGCCAGCGAACTTAGACTTCTAAACTTATAATTGCTCCTTTTGTTGATAAAACGTTTGTTGATAAAACGTGAACTAAGCAACACATTTTATCATCAAACTTCTTTCGCATTGATCGATCCTTCAAAGCCACTAGTACGTAGTAGCAGCAACAACATGTCTTCTCTCCAGACTCTTCCCTACAAGATATTCAATCAGCAACTAGCTATACGAACCACATCTGCATCGATATCATGCTTCATGTCCTTTTTACTACTGGTAATGATATTATGGAATCAAGATGGTCTCAAGTCGCCCTATTCCAGAATTATATTTTTTATATCTATAGGAGATATTCTACAATCACTGGGAATCATTATTGGGCCACATGCAATTCCGAAAGAATATTCAGATCTAGGAGCTTATTGGGCCAAAGGAACTACAGGTACTTGTGACGTTGCTGGTATTATCACGGCTTTGGGGTCTATATACCTTGTACCATTCTATACTCTTCTATTGAGCTATTACTTTTTGAAACGTGTCAAGGATAAGGTTAGTCCAGCACAGTTCACGAGGTCATATGAGAAAAAGATTCATGCATTGATTTGGGTGTCCGGGGTAGTTGCCTGTATCTACGCATACATTAAAAAACTAATGAATCCAAATGAAGAAGGTCAGGTTTGCTTGATTTTTGATACACGAGAGGAATTTGAATGTGCGCTACGAGATGACCCCAATGAAGAGTGCACGAGAGGAAAATTATACAGAGGACTCGTGATACTTGCTGTTGGGCCAGTTTTACTAACACTTTTGTTGTTGGTATTGAACCTAGCACGGTTTATCTCGTTCGTATATAGGTCAGAGAGACTGATGTACTTGGAGGCTCTTGACGAGAAAGAAAGAAAGGCGAAAATTGCCGAGAAACAAGCAAGGTCGGCATCATTCATCAGCAACGATACACCTCAGGAACAAATACTGTCAGAGACTGCCATTACAAATGAGCCGGCTAATAATAATGAAAACGAACAAGAAGCAAATGACTCCCCCGAGAAGAAATCTTGCTGCTGGATCAAATGTGGGAAAAAGGATACAGAGAAGAAAAAGCAATCCCTTACTCGTAAAGCTCTGATCCAGTCCAGCATGTACATCGTCACCTTCTTTGTGACATATTTCTCGGTAATCATTGTTTTTCTGTTATTAGACTTTAATGGTGGCAATGTTCCTATTTGGATTCGCTGGCTGCAGTCTGCTCTCTATCCATTGAATGGTTTATTTACAATGCTCATCTACACCAGACCCAAAGTACAGCAAGTTCGAAGAAACTTCCCAGAGATTGCAGATCTCAGTTACGTTGTTCTTTTGTTGATTGTGATCTTTTCAGGAGGTGAAACTCCAAAAGAAATTGATTTGGGCTCAAGTTACTATCGAGAGGAGGGATCTACTGATGAGAATGAGCAGAACTTTATCGATGATGATCATCACATCAACATACAAGACCAGCAAGCAATTGACGACTTGTTTGCCAAGTATCAGATTTCGAGTGTTGGTGATGATGATTCCATCTTTGCCAAGATTGGAAAAGTGTCGAAAGTTATTCGTTTGAGTAGCAAAAAAGAGTCAAGTCGCGGTAGATCAGGAAATGTGAGTGCTGGAGATAACGGCATATCCTATGACGAAGGAGTGAATAGTTTCAATAGTAGTGTCATGGATACATAGACAAAGATATATATATATATGTTTTAAAATTTAATGTTCAAAGCAAAGAACTTTGTAGTTTTTAGTACCTCGTATTACCTGAGTTGCTACTTTGTCAATGGAAATGAAATACTTTTTTAGTTCTCTATACAGTATGCGTCCATTGAACAATGCTCAAGCAACAGAAAAATTAGCTCATATATTCAATTGCTCTCTGGTAGCAAAAACAAGTCTTGTAATTTTACCAATCAACTTATCTTTTCGTAGGCCTCGCTTACTAGTTATTCTTGATCGGCATAGTGGGCATTCGTGGCCACTTTTCTGGATGGCATCTTTGATACATGAGCAACAAAATCTATGACCACACTCTGGAATTAAATGGGGATCATCTAGTTCGTCGAGGCAGATCGGGCATTCTAGTTCTGTCTTAATCATTGTTTTTCTGTTGTTAGAATTTAATAGTGGTAATGTTCCCATTTGGCTCCGTTGGCTTCAATCTACATTTTTCCCATTGAATGGTCTATTTACAATGCTCATCTACACCAGACCCAAAGTACAGCAAGTTCGAAGAAACTTCCCAGAGATTGCACATATGAATTATGTTGTTCATTTGTTAATCGTTATCTTTTCCGGAGGTGAAACACCAAAAGAAATTGACTTGGGCTCAAGTTACTATCGAGAGGAGGGATCTACTGATGAGAATGAGCAGAACTTTATCGATGATGATCATCACATCAACACACAAGACCAGCAAGCAATTGACGACTTGTTTGCCAAGTATCAGATTTCGAGTGTTGGTGATGATGATTCCATCTTTGCCAAGATTGGAAAAGTGTCGAAAGTTATTCGTTTGAGTAGCAAAAAAGAGTCAAGTCGCGGTAGATCAGGAAATGTGAGTGCTGGAGATAACGGCATATCCTATGACGAAGGAGTGAATAGTTTCAATAGTAGTGTCATGGATACATAGACAAAGATATATATATATATATATGTTTTAAAATTTAATGTTCAAAGCAAAGAACTTTGTAGTTTTTAGTACCTCGTATTACCTGAGTTGCTACTTTGTCAATGGAAATGAAATACTTTTTTAGTTCTCTATACAGTATGCGTCCATTGAACAATGCTCAAGCAACAGAAAAATTAGCTCATATATTCAATTGCTCTCTGGTAGCAAAAACAAGTCTTGTAATTTTACCAATCAACTTATCTTTTCGTAGGCCTCGCTTACTAGTTATTCTTGATCGGCATAGTGGGCATTCGTGGCCACTTTTCTGGATGGCATCTTTGATACATGAGCAACAAAATCTATGACCACACTCTGGAATTAAATGGGGATCATCTAGTTCGTCGAGGCAGATCGGGCATTCTAGTTCTGTCTTGAGCTTTCTTGATAAAGCATTCATTCCTTTAGCGACCCCAATGCCTCTCACATGTTGTTTGAGACATTTGTTTTCTTCCGACAAGATTTCTTCTTTCTCTGTCTGCATCTCTATTACATCATCCTTCAATCTAATTTCTTTCTCGTAATCTTCTTTTAGATCTTTGATTTCCTCCCCATTTCTGCTTAGGATGGCTTTCATTGTTTCTATTTCTTTATTCTTCTTACCAAGTCTTATCAATGTCCTTTTCTTAAATATATTGAATTCCCTATTTGCCTTTTTTGCTGATTGCACGAGGTTATCTTTCACTTTCAAAAGAGATAGATACTCTGGATGTAACATATCGAAAATACTGTATTGATGATGTAGAGAAGGAGACATTGTGGATATGATCTCCCCATCAAATGAGTATTCTCGTGTTCGTTTTCGTTTAGCGATTGTCAAGGACGATGCATCACCAGTGCATCTTTGTTCTGAGAACAATTCTTCAGCATCATTTTTCTCAATCGAGGCAAGATCCATTGCAATTTGTGCATACCTTTCGTTCAATTTGATTCCATTTTTATCTCTAAGCTCACCTAACATTGGATAAGTTTTCATGAAACAATGCAAAACATGAAAGCTAATGAATGAAGAAGTAGCTATATCAAACAGTAACGAGTTTTCAAACTTGGTTTCATCGGGTCCAATGAAAATCGCTTCATGTGCCGTAATGATGGAAAGGATAGTGTTGGTATCTGCATTTTGATTTGCGGCAAGATAATGCATTGGAGTAAGTCCACATTCATCTTTTGTCATCCAATCTTGCTGTGAGTATTCTTGTTCAAGTATCGGCTGCTCACTACAACAGATCTTATGGAGAGATAACTTGTCATGTCGATACTTGATCCATTCATTTACTTCATGAAAATTAAAGCGCTCATCAATTGTACAAGTTTGAAATGGAGAATGTTCCATCAAAGCTGTTTTCAGAATAACTCCATTCTCCAGTTGGACATGCTTAGGAGCATTGAAGATGAGTAGTTTTGTACATCCATAAAATGCATTATCATCAATATATGTACAAGAAAGTGGGATGAAAATGCAATGGAGAGATGTACAGCCTGCAAATGCCAATTCCTCGATAACTTTTAAATTCCTCGAAAGATTCAAAAAGACAATATTTTCACACAACCAAAAAGCTCTGTTTGCAATGCGTTTGACAGAGTCACTCATGATGACTCTCTTGATATTTCTACAGCAGTAGAAAGTGCGATAAGGAATGATTTTGACACCGGGTAAAACAAATACTTGCTCCCATGTTTCTCTCTCTTTTATATCATGTATTTTGTAAATAGGTTCCTTGCCGTCGATTCCACTGGATATGCATAATTTTTCCCCGTTGTAAAAGAGGGTTTTAAGTCCCTTGTGCATTCGTACTCCGGGTCTAAATAGCTGGCGTTCTTTTGTATGTACCAACATGATTATCTTTTACTTACTATATGAATCTTTTATGGAAATTGATTGCCTACAACGTAACATCGAATTTTCCATGAAGAAGCTCTGTCTGCCTTTCGGATGGTGTCAATCTCCCAACAAGTCGAGGTTTTACATTGACTAGCCGAGTGAAAATGGGATTGTTTGGCTAGTCAAATGAATTTCGATCTTTGTCGTCCGTCCGTCGTCAGATTTTTGTTCGACATAGACTTTCATCTTCGTACCTTACCTTACTCTTTACCTAATGTTCATTCTAATGAAGTATCTTACCTACTCTTAGAGAAGTTGCTTCAACATAATCTGACCAACAGTTTGATAGAATCATGACAGAGTCTGATGAACAAATAGAGAAAAAGAGATTGCACTACAGAGCTTATGTCGATCAAGCTGTCCAAGAATATCTTTCCCAACAACTTCCAGAAAAGATATCGGATGAGTACCAATTAAACGAAGCTGTGGATCGAATCACGTCATCCTCGTCATTCATGTCTCTTTTAGATTCACTTCAAAAGAATGTACCGCCCTTACTTTCAAATCCTAAAAAGAAGACGGAGAAACCCAAAACATCCTATTCATTATTTGACATGATGGACAATCAAAAAGATGCATCGACATCTTTTTCATTATTTGATAGTATGCCTCGAGGAAATCTCAAACCGCCCGCTAATATTCGTGATTTTTTATCTGTTTCAAATATAAATTCATTCTGTGAGCAATGTCATGAGGTGAATTTGCAAGATTTAGTATTGGGCTTCAACACTACCCAATTAGAAGTTCAACAATTGGCCAAGAAATGTTTTGAATTTCTCAAACTAGAAATGGATACAAAAGGAGATACTGATTCAGTATTGAATTTACATGAAAAATGGATCAAAGATTCCATTATAGATGAAGAAAGTATATCCTTTGCCTTTTTACTGACTCGCAATCTAATTATCGCATCGAGTACAACTACTTGTGAGAAAGATGAACTGAAAAAGTATATTGATTGTGTCAAACATGCTATCGAAACTCTCATGAGTGTATGGAACGACGGAGGTGCATACCAAGAATCATTTTTGGACCTCATGTATTTGTGGATTCAATGTCATCTCATGAATCAAGATTTATGGGTTCAATGGGCAGAGATTGATTCTCAAGGAATACTTTTTGAGAATTGTGGACGAGTTGTGAATTCGCAGTTGAAATTGGAGTTGATTTGGAAGAAAACAGGACTCTTACTGCATATTTTGGACATTGTAAATTATACACTGAATGGAGATACTGAAAGAGCTGTCGATAGTACCATTGGATACTCATTGTGTCTCTTGAAGACGATACTTCAATCTACATCCATTGTCAACTTTTCTTTTCCATCTGATGACTCTATTGAAACGAAACAACAAGTAAACTTCGAAAATGTCGACAGGAAATTGAAATGGATCCAAGACATTGACGATGAGCTGCAAGAGTATTGCAATCAAGAAAAGCTACCATGTACACCAGAGCAAATTCATACACTCATTTCGCCCTTTATATCGATACTCAAGTTAGATCTGACAATGAATGGAGGACTTGAAGATGTAAATACTCGCACTGAGAAAGGTTCAGAAACTAGGAATAGTCAACCACATATTCATTTACATCTATTTGATACATGTGAAGAGGCAATTACACGAATTCTATGTGGATTATCAAAGAACAACAACCTTTTGGATACAGGAGCCATGAGTCCATTCTTCCATATCGTGCCTTCCATACCTACCTGTTTGAAATCCCGTTCGTCTATACCATCAAGTATTGTATCCTACTTCAACATCATCATTGTTGCTACAGAATATGGATTACATGGACACGAGAAATGGGTCAAAGCAGTCAGCACATTCTTTCATGAAACGATACCATTCTTGATTCAAAATCTAGTCAAACTAAAGGGAACTTCGATGAATCCATGGAATACCATTGTGAAATTCATGTGTACATGCATGACATATTCGGAATTCGAAGCACACATTCCAAAATCCATGGTTCAACAGCTGTTGAAAGAAATGATGAAGCAATTCAAGAATGCCAATACCTACAATGAAGATGATCTGGATGAAATCTATAATATTTTAGAGTGTATGAAGGATGGAAAGGATATTCTGAATGAAGTTCAAAGTGCATCAATGCTGATTGATTTTCCTTGACTTTATGAAATCTCAAATTGTGGTTGGGCCCTTAACCGTTATTTAACCGTAACTACGACTTTTTAGTCTCGCCAAAAATTTTGTGTGGTACTTTTCTAGCCTAAACTCTGTGGTACGTTGAAAAACATCACTTCTTTTTTTTCTTCTACACATCTTCTATTCACATCAATAGACTTATCGAACAGCCAACTCAATGGCATCAAATTACTGTGGTGATTTGAACATGTGGCCTACGAACGACGAAGACGCATCCCGAAAAAGCCAAGAAGAATTCGCAGATAACGTCGAGGTAACATCTAATACACATTACACCAGAATGAACAACAGTCCACCTCAAGATAGAGATCGTCAATTCGGCCTTTCAACTCTCGTCAACACATATGGCCTCCGCAAGAGAAGATCTGTAGGCAAGGAGGTACTGGATGATGAGGATACTTTACTTCAAAGAGTCGGTGCATCCACCAGTAAAAAAGATTTAGAAATGAATAAAGCCTTGAATAAATTTCTAACGACGTCCATTACAAGTGAACCCATTGATGAAGAGAATGCAGAAGTAAATGCTGCAGATCAAAAAGCCATCGAGGAGAAATTATCGGAACTGATTGAAAAAGAATTTCCATTAAAGGATCAGAGACCTTCTAATTCGCAGTTGATTCCTCAATTGGGAGAGTTAAAACGTAACAAGGCACTATTTGCTCCTGGAGATTGGGTAGAAATTGAAGGGCTGGATATGAAATGGCGTATGGACATGATTACAAGAGTTATCAAGACTGCACCAGATGACTTTGACTGGAATGATCCGGCAAATGCAAATGTGGAACCGAATTGGATCTTTATTTATAATGCAGGTGCTGATCGTAATGTGGAAGGGAACGATCTTCGCATGACGGAAAGTGGGCTCAAGTTAATCTTTGGAACTCGGCCATGGGTTTGGCAACAGTTTGCTCTTTTGAAATTAGAAGCAAAGTTGAGATTTCAAGAGGGGCATCAAGATGATTTCATGGAATTAGATATCCAAAAGTTTGCTTCTGATTCTTGGGAATGGTGGCTTAATCGGCCAGAGAATGCGGACTTTAAAGCTGTCTACGATGATGAACGTGTGGGAGAAAAGGGAAGGAGATTGCTCCTTAGTCATGTAAGTACTGAATGAATGTATTTATATATGTGAATTTGAGGTATACTCCTAACAGATCTACATCTTTTCTATAGATTCAAAAGCCCTTCAACTTGATTGATATCATGGGAGAAGAAAATAAAGAATGGGACTTTGCAGAAGATGACAATATCAATATATTTACATATCTCAGTATGTATGGTACTGGAGTCATTCTTCCTCTTTTTGTTCTCATTGTGCAAATTGTGATCCCTGTAGTGCTCGTAATGGAAGCATTTGGAAAGGAGGGAGGCCGATGCAGCAACAACGGAGAGTGGACAACTGAAATCATATTGGCAAAGATCATGTCCTTAGTTGTCTTCATTTACTACACATTTTCAGTGATTCCAGATACTTATTCCAATTTCTTCAATGTGGCTGGTGCTGCAGACTCTGTGTACTCAAGGTTGTTATCTTTACGTCGTACATTGTGGCTTCAGGCAGATGATAATCTACTGCAGATGATTGGATACAAGTTTGATATCTACTTCAATACAAGTTATGAGACATTGCTTTCTATGCTCAATATCTATGTGATTCTTCTTACGGAGGAGGCTATCGAAATCATTTTGAATGCTCTTGCATTTGCATTCATCGCACGTATTGACGAAGATTTGACAAAGACAGATTGGTACGATCCAAAGCGTCGTTGGTGTACAGCAGGAGCACAAAGTATGGCATTGCAAACATTTTTACAGTTGAATTACTTCAAATCGGCGAAACTCTTTGGAAAGAAGTACAACATTCCAGAAAAGAAGTTATTGGAAGCATGTAATGGAGATAGAAGATTCTTGAATAATGCAAGACTCGCAAAGGAAGATATGCAAAATCCACAGTACATGACTCATACGCAACGATTGGAGGCAGTTTGTGCAAAGATTGCAAAGGCAGGTGGGAATAGAAATGCTTTAGAAGAATATTCCAAACCAAAGAGATACTTTGGAGTTTTAGAGAGGTTTATTGGACGCTTTTTCGGATCCAAGCCAATTTTTGAGAGATTCAGCATGTATAGAGTATGGAGTCGTTGGGATAAAATTTTATTTTTACCGCCTGTACCAGATATCAATGTTGTCTTTGAGAAAGATACTGAAGGTAACGTTTCTGTTTCACGAGAATTAGACAATATTTCACTCTTCAAAGAGGTGAAACTTGAAAATTTTTACCCTCACGAAGATGATAAAGGTGCAGGAATATTGTTTATGAGACACTTTCGAGATGTTTTGATCTTTAAAGAGTTGGGAAGATCCATGAAAAATAGTACTGGTTTGCTTCGAAGTTTGTTTCGAATCTTTGATGGTGTTGTTATTTCATGGCTTAGTTACTTTATTCACATCGTCTTTCCGCTTTATTTGGGTTTAGCTCTGGGTGAAATTATTTACTCCTTTGTAGCAGTGAAGTGTGTCAATATTATCGCTGTAACTAGAAGCGAGATTTCGGATTGGATTTTTAACTTGTTTGGTTACTAAATAGTCTTAATATAGGAAGGGAAAGTTTGAGGGGTTGGCCTTTACCTAAACGTAAATGATAAATGTCATAGATAAAGAATATATGTAATAGATAAAGAACTGAGCAAAGGTATACTTTATGCTTTGATTTTTATTTAGTTAAGAAAGTCTTTGCTCCAACATAAATAAATATGTAAAAGATGAGAAACGACGAAGGAATCTACTCTTCAATTTCCTCAGGGACTCGGGCACTTTCTCTTGCCTAGCCGAGCTTGGATTTGTAGAAATCAAGCATGAAATCCATCCAATGATAACCGTGAGCCTTGTAATCGCCCCATCCATTGAGCTTTGCACCTGCATCGTAGTTCTCAGTATGGCCGCGGATCTCTGGATGAAGAAGATTCACATTATTTTTCCAACAATAACCCCACCAGTCGTAGGTACCAACACCAACAGTACCCATACGAGTGACCCAGTTACCACCTACTCCTGTGCTTTGTTCGAGGGCAAAGTCCCATCCATTGTATACAACGTAGATCTTACCCACTGGCTGTCCATTCTTCTGTTTCAAGACATTCTTTCCTTACACATCAAAAGAAACATTTCCTTGACACGACGGTCCTGGATGCTTCTTCAACTGGCTTGGATCTTGAATAAGTGAAAAGAAGAAGGAGCTAGCAATGCTACGAATCGCCTCGGTAGCCTAGAGGGGAGTGAGTCCTAAATCTCTCTGCATGAACCTCACAACATTGCTTGCATTCAATCTAGCTGTTGCAAAATAATTTTCCGAGAAGAGAGTCGCTCAAATCCCATTATAAGCTCACTTGTAGTATAAACAGTATCTTCAGTAAAAACTTTTGATGAACATGTAGCTCCTTTATTTCACGCATGATATTGATGACATAGAGGAACTAGAATATAGATATGACGCTTCAATTAGAAAACCCTCATCACTTCCTAATCACTGCTGTACTATATTTTGTTCTACTTCTATAATTGAATGCAATACAAGTAGTGGTGGTGCTGAAGCACATAGCTCGAAATACACATTCATCGAAATGTGCCTGCCTTCTTCAGTCTATGTGACACCGACGCAACTCATCAAACATAATTCTTTAAGAAGGAACTTTTTTGTAAGTTACTGAACCTCCCGGTGCACTACCCTGAAACTAACATTCCATTCACTATCATCTGGTTTAGGACAGTTATATAATTGTAGGTAGTTCAATATTATGGGAAATCTTGCTTCACTATCGCTGGGTATTGTTCGGAAAAATGCTTGGAGACCTTCATCAGGATTAAAGCAGTATGCATAAGTTTCTTTGGTCCAAGGGCATTTATTTTCATGAGCATATTTCAACATGAGCAAATCGTTATTACGGACCGCTGCATGACAGACATTTTCATCCCATGGGCAATTATTGTATCTCAGCCAACGGAGAAGTTTCAAATCCTTTTGATATGCTGCATCTGCACATACACTAGCACTCCATGGATAGCCATTATCACGAAGACAATTCACAAAAGTAATGGGATCTGAACTAGAAATAGCATTCATGTAAACTTCATCATTGAAAGGGCAGTTATTCTCAATACAATAGTTGACAATCTCAATATCACATGATCCACCGACAGCATTACAGAATGTGTCTTCATTCCAAGAGCAACCTTCTGACTTCGCCCACTTCAATGCCTTGATATTTCCACTATTGGCAGCTTCTGCGCATATTTGTGCACTCCATGGTATTGCAAATTCTCTCAGGGTTTGCAGACATTTCAATGCTTGATCATGATCATGAATGAACATTGCAAACATACAAATGTCAGCACTACCTCTAGGACAACCATTTCTGAGGCAATATTCTACTATATTCAAGTGATTGCTCTGTACAGCATGGATCAAAGTTTCTTCATCCCAAGCACAGCCATTTGATCTTGCATATATTAAAGCCGTAAGATTACCATTTGCCGCTGCGCATGCACAAGTTGATTCATTCCACGGAACATCATACTGGTGCAACAGTTCCAAAATTTCCACAGCCTTTTGATGGTCTTGAATATTACACACAAACGTACATGCCTCGGGGCTGTCATGGGGACAATCATTTTCCAAAAGATACTTGATCAATGCAACATTTCCGCTGCTCACGGCATTTTCAAAAGTGAAGAGATCTAAAGGAGTATCCAAGGTATCGGTGCTGCGATGGAACCATTTGACTAACTCCAGTTGTCCACTTTCTGCTGCATGTTTGATACATTCTGTTTTGTTCAATTCAAGAAAAGCTTCATCTTTCCCCCATTTGATAATCTCTAAGCGCCCACCTCTTGCAGCCGAAGCAAAAAACATATCTTTGTGGGTCCACAAAGTTTTTCCAATTGCTCTATATTCATGTTGAATCCATCCTTGAATCCATTTTAACATCTCTAAATGACCATAATATGCCGCTGTATCAATTATCAGTTCCTCGAAATGCATTATGCATAAATCTCCCAATAGCTTCATCATTTCTAGATCGCCTTTGACACATAGCTGTTGTATCAATTCGCCTTGAACTGTTTCCGTTACAGGTACGTATTTGAGCCCTTGTGTAATATCAAACCCCATGGCAAGAGCCACCTTTACGACATCTCGATTCCCTTCTGCAATAGCTTTTAGGCTCATCTGATTGAGAAACTCCGGAGGTGCATCGTGAAGAAAGCAATATTCTGCTAGTGCCTTACTAGATGACGCTGCTTCTATCGTAGTACCACTATTACGTTGAATAGCCAATTGCACGTCCATCTTATGTGCAAGCTTGTCTTCTATTACATCCATAGTGAGATAATTGTAACAGAAATCTTTTGAAACTGGGCCGACAAGAGCATAGTTTCCTCTTCCGACATAGCTGAAAATATTCTTCAAAATTTCACTAGGTAAGTCATTGATAGTAGCTGATGGCTGCTCCTTCTTTGCTTGGACTTTACTATTTTGATGCATAGTTACTGTAGCTTGCTTTTTCGTATAAGTTTTCAAGTGATTCGATTTTGTTCACAGTTCCAACTGATGTTCCAGATTCAGATGCAAAAGAACAAAAGAACACATGGGCAATGGTTCTGCAGTGGTGGACCCTTTTATTCCAGAGGGGCTTAAGTAAAAGAATAAAAGGGTATCGTATAAACCTAATTAAAAGAATAAAAGAGTATCGTGTTTATGTCCAGTCCTGTGTCAATGACACTGTAGAAACGTCATCATAATAGTTTTGTTCTCTTTTGCTTTGTGCATCGTAGCAAGCAGCGAATATGATGCTAATCTATTTACTTAAGTATTATCTGCAGCAATCTCAACTTATGCTCTATAAATATTCTTCATACAATGAATAACCAGAAAAAGCAGCGGAGCCTCTTTGGAGGTTCGCCTAGAGAAAAGGAGAAAAGACCTAGAAAACGCAGAACTAGTAATGCTCAGATTGACTTAGACAAATCTAAAAAGAAGCGTGAGAACTCTACCACAACTGCAAAGATGAGAGATAATCTATGTGCCTTCTTTGGCAAGGTTATTGAAAAACTTCATATTCCTTGGGACAAAATCCGACACAGGGATAGAAATGTGCAGCCTCGAATAAATAGACAAGTCGAGGATATTGAAGATAGTGATGATTTACTAGATGACGACAATGAAGAATTAGTTGACGGAGAATACGATGAAAAACAAAGTGAGGAACAAACACTTCATCCAACAAAAGAGCTATCAATTATGGGAAAGTTTCAAAAAGCAATAGAAAAGAGAATCCAAATAGAGAGCAATACAAAGGACCCAATCAGTGATGAAGAGAAATGGAGGAGCTACAGATTGCAATAAATTCTTTGGAGATACGCAACATTGAATTCACTCCGGATGTAAAGTATATCGCTGAATGCTGTAAATTGAAAGTTCCTCCACTTCCATGGAATACTGTAGCAGAAAAGAAACTCTTCCCCAATCTTCTACGGAAAGCTCAAAGAGGTGCAAATGTAAATGAGACAATTGTTGACGAGAGATTATGCATGTCTATTTTACGATATGTTGACGGAAAAAAAGTCTTTCCGAAATTACCAGTCCATAATCGCTTGTATAGAAAGCGATACATTTTTAATTCCAAAGTGAAAGATTCCCATTCAAATCTAGCATCGGCTCGCAGGTTGATTGAAGCCGTGAATGAAGTAACTGGTGATGATAGCGCAGTTCAGATCAAGCAAAGTGAAGACCAAAATTCAAATGACATTGACAATGCCATTGTAGAAGTAGAAACTCCAAATGAACCAATTATTACAGCCGTGACTCAAGCTCTACAACAACATATTGGTCCAAAACTCAAACCGAAGAAAGCTCATAAACCTCGTCCAATCGAGCAAGTAGATATCAACTTTGGTACAATGCTAGACATGACATACGTAGGAGGCATTCCAATGACTTATAATCATCAATATGAAGCGACCCCTGTTTCAAACATTGCCACAAATCCACCACCTACTAGAGGTCCAGACCGAAAACAGAGGAAAAGCGGAAGAAATTGTCCTATTTGCAACAAAACAGAAAAAGATGGTTGTAATGGAGGCCGTTCAGGTCGTGTTGCAAAGGGTAGCCATTTATATTGTATGACAACAAATCAAATTGTGAGATCTGGTCCTCCATAATTTCTGTAGCTCTAACATTAATTGCAAATTCCTTTCAAAAAGTGACCGTTGGTACATGTTTTTGAAACAGATTGTAGGCACGACTGAGTATTTTCGCCGTTGTTGCTTGTACTTTCGATCTCTTATATGTTTTCACACTATCAGTGCACAGAGCTCAATCAAAATTGGACTATCACATGCACATGTATAGATTACAATGATCAATCCAGACCTCAGGTACGTGATTTTTTTATTCCATATATGTGTACAATATTGCACTGCTCTAACGTTACTTCTTCTTTCTTTGTTGTATAGGGAAGCTGTTTACGGTGGATTTTGCTAGATTCGCAATGATAAGACACAAATGTTGAATTTAAAACGAATGAGATTGATCCATATTGCTGTTAGAAGCTTACCTAGGCTGAAGAGGCATCGTGGAGGAGGAGCGGTATATGGAACTGCAGCGGCGGTAGTCAAAGCTAGATAGAATTTGTGTTTGAAAATTGGTGAACTACTAGATAGAAAAATAATAAGAGATCCGAGGCACTGGTAGATAAATCCTCATCTGAAAGATTGGGTGAAAGGTGTATCTGCCAGTGCTTCCATATTCAGTTGCATTAGTTTCTTTTCTATTGAAGTGCTTCCCATATCTTTCTTTCATCGCAACACATACAACATCTTTGTTGATACCGGGAAGTACCTACAGAAGGGTAAAAAGTCTTATTCTCTTTGGTCTGCTAAAATAGAGAGTTAAAATCAGTAAAACCTCCACCCCTGTAGAACTATTGCCGAACACATCATCGTTTGCAATCTTTTCCCGAAAATGTCCTTCAAGGATTTTCGTTCATGTCTCATATACTTCTTGCTCATTTTAGCAGCGACTGGTAGAGCTGCTTCTTTGCTAGGCCATGACTCCCTTCATATTCTATTGAAGTCAATGTATTTCAGTGTCATCTTTTTATATTTCCAATGGTCGCGGTGTGTGCAAGTGTCGAAAGAAAAGATGAAAAGATACGTTTATATCGTCGTATGTACATGATATACTGAACTGAGACGTTAACAAGGTGTAACGTCTTTATCCTTCTTCATATTTTCTGTTTTACAAATAATGGCAATTTTTATTTGCATACTAAAGTATAGTCTAGGGTCAATCAATAAATTGATCCTCGAGAAAGGTTGCAATAATTTTAAGAAACACTGGGCTTTATCCAGTTCAAACTGATGATGTCTACTTCACAATGCAAGTATCCATACTATCAGCAAGCAGCTTTGGTTTTGAGTCGAATGCTCTTGAGTAGATCTTTTTTCATTTTTTTCAACACCTGCACGTTTCTGACATAAATGTTGCTCGTACTGTAGGTTGCAGTCTTTTTCAAGCACCTTGAATTACATTACATGAAGCATTTGACAGAGCTGTGCGTGGATCATGGTGGTATATTCGTAGGATGGTTCATGGCTGGAGGGGAAGGCATTGGAATCATTGGTATGAAGATCGCTGAAATATCTGAAAAGGGATTCATCCTTTCTCGTCCACACGATTTGCATCTTGTTAATTTCGCTATTGCTTTGTGCCTGATAGCTATGCCTATCGGGCCCTCACTTTTATCAGCTATTGGTATGATGACCACACAATTCTTCAATTCTTCTGCGAAGCCTGTTCTGGGAGAAAACTTGTATCGTTTGGCTTTACTTGTAGACGAAGATCCTGCTAAAGTTTTTGCCAAGGCTAATATGTATCGCAGAATTGGAAATTCAATCATTTGCGTCGTTTCCCCATTGCTCTATTCTAAATTTGCATCTCTCTCATTTTATGTCATTGGAGGTACCATGCTATTTTTTCTATTCATTCTTGTACATAGCTCTAATGGCATCAAACATATGCTGGAAGATTTGAAGGCGAAAGATCAAAGCTGTAGTACAAAACGTATCAGCTATGATGATTCAGATCAAGACTTGAAATTCAGCACCATTGGAGCATTGAAGAGTATTGTTAGGAGAATGAGTAGTGAAAAGAATCTCGTAGAATTGAAGAATGATGAGGAAGTTGCGGACAAGGTATTCAATAAATTTCCTATTGCTTCAAATGTTATGGTGAAGATTGATGAAAATGAAGAAGAAGATTTTGAGAACGATTCTCCGTACGACTGTGCGGTCGAGAAAGAGAAGGAAAAACATATTGAAGAAGATGATCTTGAAGAATTTCTGCCTGGAGAAAAGGGCAACCAACCTTCTACAGTTATAGAGGAGGATTTAGATCAGCGTGAAAATGGAAAGTCCATCTTGCTACAGCAATCGATGATGGGCTTTGATTTGTATGAAACAGTGGGATCCGAGGCACTATTGCCAGAGAGCAAGGAATATATTGATCATGGACTACTGTATTTTTTATTGGTCCAAACATTTCCTTTTTTGGATGCTGCAATTACTCGGCTTCCGTTCGTGTTTTTGGCTGTTGCCATGCTGATGACTTTTCTGTTGAGTTAGCGGCATGTGTTCTCTTTGCATATCAGATTGGAAGAGCTGTATCTCAAGCCATTCAGATTAAATATTGTGGTCCTATCGCTGGTTATTTGTTGGATGGATTCTGTTTGGTTGGATATATTGCTTTGATAATTTACATTGACGTGTCTCGACAGGGAAAGTATTGGTTTTTCATTATGCTTTTTTTGGAATCTGTGAGACCCTACCCATTCAGCAATTTTACTTGATGAAAATGTTTGGTGCAAACGTAGACGAAGATAATATGAATCTTCGTCATGCCGTGAAGGGAACCCATACGTACAAGCACAGCTATAGGATCAATGGCAGCATTTATTGTAGCTTCGCAGGTATTTCAAAGATTTGGAATTCCTGGCGTGTCATATTTGGGATTTGGAATTCAAGCTGCAAAGCTTTTGACATTCTTTTTGATAAATGTCATGATGAAAAAATAAATTTTAAACTGGTTTTAATGAAACAAACTTAACAATGCATCCTACGTACTGGGCAGTTCTGCTCAATCATTCCGATTTATTCAAATGTTTTGGCAACGACTCCTCCAGGATTAGATTATTTTATTGTTCTAAAATGTACTGGAATAATTGATGCCAACTTTATTGTTTTTCTCGTTTTTTGCTTTTTATTTTGTTTTTGTTCTTTGCTCGTATTCTCTCTTTTTACATGTAGATTTTTTTCTTTTGTGTTTTAAATACATTTGAATATGAATATAAAGTTTTGTATCACTTGATTACCATTCATAGAACTAGACCTTGCCTCTACTTCCGTCGTATTGCGGATCTACTTCACAATGCAAGTATCCATACTATCAGCAAGCTTTGGATTCAACTCGAATGCTTTTGAGTAGATCTTTTTGTAGAAAGGATGATCAATTTCCTTGTAATGACGTTGAAAGGTGAGACCTGGGATGTCACTCACGAATCCAACTTTTACAATACGACCAATCTCTGCCATCAACCCGAATTCAGGATGGTCAGCATCCAACCAAAGAGGATCCTCAATGTTCCAGTCCATACGGCAGTGATCAACTGAGTGCATGATGGATCCATAAAACAATGCATCGCCGTAGCAATTTGGAAAGTACTTGTCCTTGACCTTACTAAATTCATTCATAAAAAATGGCTTCAATTTGCAAAAGAAATTGATGAATTCTGAATACGGCATTAGGTCATAAATATCTGGATGACAGGTAGAGTTCCAATCAACGCCATGATTTATGGAACCGATCCAACCCTCTTCAAAATTTTTACTCAAAACACCAATAATTTTCCAAAACTGGAAGAAAGTTGCAAAAGACGTATATCCAAAGTAGTTGTAGATGACTGTTACCAGTGCACTACGGAAAGGAATTGGATTATTCTTTTTCTGTTCAGCTCCTAAATTAAGACCCCAGTTGGCATAGGAATGGAGCTTGACATGAAATGCAGAAATTGTGTAGTAAAAGAGCAGAATCGATGCTTCGCTTCCATTCAATTCTTTATCATCCAAAAATGAAGAAACCATTTTTTTCTTGTTCAAATCAACATTTACTTGGAAAAGATCAGCGACGTGGAATATTCCATCCTTCATTACCATAGGGAAATCAGGGAAGGCAAAAGTAGCAATCAGGTTTCCGTTTTCATCAGTCTTCTTTCCTTGGTAATGAATTGCAATAGCAGACTCTAAAACCAACTTAGCAGCAAGATCATCAGCATCGAGTTTCTTTGGAGTGAGACGACCACGTCTATAAAAGTAATCGCGAACACGAAGTTTCGCAACACCTCCAAGCCAAAGCGCCAGTGCATTTGGACCAACAGCAAATTGAGACCACATGTATTGACCAAAGGACAAGTATTGGTGATCCATGTTGAGACATGGAGAACGATCCTCTTCATCTTCTGCATTTCCATATGTCACTCCTTCAGAATCCAAAAGTCTAGCTGCTTCAGAGGCTTCCTTGTCGTCAGCACTTTTGTCATAACTGATCTTCCCTTCCTTCACCTTATCTGGAACATATTCCTCAATTCCTGTGAAAGTCTCCTGGTGCTTACTAGCTCTATCGATAGTGATTTGTTTGAATTCCTCACTAGATCTAAGTTTAGGAGGAGCTCCATTGGATGGGCATCCATTCGCAGTTCTTGGCAAACGCTTCACTCCAAAGTTTTCTTCCTAGTACGTAAATGATGAAATTATGAATGAAGCATTAGATAATTCAGATGAAACTTATTGGGTTATAGCAACACAATGTCTTGAGATCACAATACTGGATGTTCACGACTGAGTGCTGAATTTTAACCTTCAAATTTATGTTGTAGAAAAAGGGGAACATATAAGTTCCATCTTGATTAGAGAAAGATATGACATAAAACTTACCCAAGTATGGTAGTTCGAGTACACGAATCCACCAAAAAGTACAAATACAGTCACCAGTCCAATATCTACAGAATCAAACGGCATCTTTCCTCAATTTGTTCTATTATGCTAAAGGCGATACAAGCAAAGTGACAAAAGATCTGAAATCCAAAAATATGTGTTCACTTTAATGTATGAAGGTGCAATTCCCCGAAGCTCGAAAGCACAGATTTTTAACATGAACAGATCTCAGGTATTTTGTTAGGAGAGTCATCAAATGAAAAGAGAGGGGGCAGATATTTACTTTTTCACCCTTCAAGATCTTCGTACACATTGTACTGAAAAGCTATGTAGAAGGAATTACAAGGGAATGGAGTGAGCTTCCTTTCATATTTTCCTCTGTAAAAGATATCCCTAGGTTGGTTTTGTTTCTCGACATAAGTACTGTGTGTTCGCTTGCAAACGACAGATGCAAAATTTCAGATTTTGTGTCAAACTTTTCTCCCCTTTCCAGAGGGGTACAGAAGCCGTAAATAGGAGGCACAATAGCCCAACTCGCACCTCCAGTTCAATAGGGATAAGAAAGAAAATGGAAAATTGAGGATCAATAAATGCCGATCAGGAGAATCTTCGGAACGTCTAATTAACGCTTGAAGACACCGTGTCAGTAAGCATCTGCCAGACAGCGCCGCCGGTCTACAGTATGAATTCTACGGTAGCAATGTATGATGCACTTGACAGGCAAGGTAATACTGATAAGCATGACGTACGAAGGTGGAAATTGTTTGAATCAGAGATAGGTGTACATAGGAGAAATGACGAATGTAAAATGTAGGCCATTGAAATTAGACATGTCAGAAAAGGTGTCAGGAAGAAAGCCAACAATAACTTTATTGCAGTGTGCTCATAGAAAGTTGAAATTTTGGTTGTATGGAAGGCTAGCTACCTTGTATGGAACTTGAAAGAAAATTTTTTAACTTTCAACAGTCATTGCAAAACATTTTACTTTACCTCTTTTTGGTTAGTCTCTGACTTCGTCTCCAAACCTCGCTGCTGCTATCCAGCGTTGTTTGCTAAAGTAAATGGGGGAACAAAGGACGAACATGTTTTTCTCTGATTTTGTTTTTCAAACTCCGCTTATACTACAAGCGTTCATGTGCTGAAGTTGATGGGGGATGAAAGAGAATTAACATGTTTCCTCTGCCTTTGTTTCAAACTCTGCTTATACTACAAGCATTCGTGTGCTAAAGTAGGGGGGGATGAAAGAGGAGGATGAAATCCAGCAAAAGCCAACCTTGATTGCTTTATTGCAACCTTTTGCTGGACAACATCGGAAAGAGGTAATACACAAATGGAGACGGTCATGCTTTAGGCTTGCAACGCCAGCGCATGTCTCCATTTGTATTGGCATAGTGGAAATAGAGATATGTTCAGTCCATGTCAGTTACGATACTTCCTCGTTTGTTTCTTATATCCATATCACGTAAGGACACAACAAAGGAAATATACCTGCTGAATGATCACTGATAGACTGAGGAGCATATAGGATTTTGGATGGAATATATGAAGGAGAGAATCAAAGCTTGGAAGGAAAGGGATAGAAGGTAGATGGAAAATATTCAGAGAATGTGCAGCCTTCTCAGGATAGATTAGATAGTTGCTAGCATGCACAGCTTTTAGTTGCACATGGGGAATAGCTGTTGATGAGATCAGAAAAGAGTGCATGAGAAGGTGGAGGGATAGAAAAGAAAGTGGAATAGACTTGGGATCTTTTAGGCTTGGGCAACGTCAACGAATGGGTCAATGACTTGTCGAAGGAGTTACATCATAGGTATTCGTTTGTGAAGCTCGTCACGCATGGGTTGGTGACTTTCAGTACTCAATCTTTATTATATATAATCTTTTGATATGGGAATAGGTCAACGAATGGGTCGATGGCTTGCCAAAGGATTTGCATCATAGGTATTTGTTTGTGAAGATCATCACGCATGGGTTGGTGACTTTCAGTACTCAGTTTTATATTATATATATATCATCTTTCGATATGGGAAAAGGTCAACAAATGGGTCGATGCCTTACCGAAGGATTTGTTTCATAGTTTGTTCAAGTTTACACAGATCATCTTTTGATATGGGAAAAAGTCAGCGAGTGGGTCAATGACTTGTCGAAGAAGTTGGATCATAGGTATTTCGTGTTGGGAAACATTGTCATTTTAGGAAAGGTCAACGAATGGGTTGATGGCTTATCAAAGAACTTGTAGCATAGGCGTCTTGTTGGCTGACTCTAGGTATTCAGGTTTCATTATTTTATTTATGAACATTTCACTCACGACAGACTTCTTCAGTTCATATCTAAAGAAACCAGGAAGCTTGCAAGTAGATCTACAGCAACCTGCAAGTAAAGCTACACCCTATGACTCTGATACTTTGGCTGATTACCATAGGAGAGAGGATACACATAGGTTGCTCAAGGGAACATAGAAAAAAGGACTTCAAAAGAAAGTCATCTCTATCAAGATCTTTTTATTCAAGAGCTGGAAACAGATGAAGAGCGAGGCAGGGATACCAGCCTAGCATTTCCAACCAAACAAGCCTTCTCGGTACAATGTAGTAGGTTTCAGCCAGAGCACGTGGCATGAAATTATACTTTGTGAGATCAACATTGTACAGAGAGACATGGTGAGGTAGTAAATGATGAGGGGGAGATCAAGAGCTTCCGGAAGACATTATGAGTCATAGCGTTGCTCTTAGTGTTTTTCAAGTAGTAAAGTCTTTATCTGATTTTCAAAAGTGCTGGATTGCACGTTAGAGGATGTTGACCTTGTGGAGAAGTGACATAGCGCCATCTCCTGTTGCAGCAAGGTCTCATCTTGGCGTTGAGGTTCTAAGTGTACTGTGAAGCTTTAGATATATGAAAGAGTCAAATCGATTGTATGTCTAGAGTGGAGAAACCTAGAATGTTCTCTTCCCTCACTCTTATAAGAATTGAAAGATAAGTCTCTACGAAAAGTGAAGTATTCATATTTGATTTTATTCCCGCTTATCAGGAACTTGAGGTGTGGTGGGACTGCGTCCCCCTTACCCCCCTTTCCAAGTACTAACTTGAGAGGTCTCACTTTGTTAATGGCTAATTATTCTAACTGACTCGCATGTTATTTGTTATTTATGATCAATTTGTCCTAACTCATTGCGCAACCCGGAGCGTGCTCTATTGTGTCTCCCCAAATCAGGACGATTGAGCATAGTTTAGAGTAAAAAAAGTGTTACACAAAATTGAGGGCTTAAGTAATTTCTAAGTTCAGAATGATTGTCTTGCTTTTCTCAGTCTTGTATCAATTTTTATTATCGGTTTGTCAGGGAACCGATTCCTTACCCCGTTTATTTTTCCGTGCGTGCGTGCGTTCGTTCGTGTCACACTACTAACAGATGACCCCAACGGGGTGAAATGATTCGCTCCGTTCTATTGTTCGCGTCGCACTACTAACTGTTGACTCTGAATGGGTGAAGATGATTCGTTCATTCTCACAATTAGTAACTACCTACTTGACATGATTGACGGATAGAAGGTCAGACTGTCTGCAGTAAAGTAGACACTCTACCTAGGACCATTCTTCTATTGTACAGGCATTCTATAACACAGTGCTGTACCTCTTTACTTCTTACAAAATAGGGTGAACCTACTATGTACTATCATTTACTTTTAGTTTCGATGAGAAAAAACAAACAAACCGATTTCAACCTGACTTGTGTAAACTAGCCAAATATCTCAGACATCAATTTGCAGTTCTTGGCAAACGTCTTACTCCAAAGTTTTCTTCCTAGAGAATAAAAACAATAATGAAGTCAGATTTATAGGATATTTTCAAAGTGTCACTATGTTCATGAATGAATGTTGGAATTTCCTTTGTAAAATTTACACTGGTATAGCAAAAGGGGACACATTATTGCTTGCTAGGAAGAGAAGACACGACACAAAACTTACCCAAGTGTGGTAGTTTGAGTACAGGAATCCACCAAAAAGTACAAATGCAGTCACCAGTCCAATATCTACAGCATCAAACGACATCTTTCGAACTTATCTGTCCAGTATCAATGCTTAGAGTTTTTGCAAGCAATTTGTAATCAAAATATACTTAAACTGAAAGAGGACTGTCAAGAAGTAGATGATGATGGTAACAAGAAAAGCTCAGTAAATTAATGAGATGCGGCAATGAATTGCGTGAATTTTGCTGAGCGGTTGTGAGCTCATCTTGTGGAAAAGCGGTTGACGTACGTAGCTCAAATTTGTCGTCTCTTTTTTCTTTTGGTGTCAAAGGGTGCGTTAAAAGATATAACGTCTTTATCCCAATCCACAATTTTGCAACCAACTAGGATACCGTATCACTAGTGATTTTCTTCAAATGCGCTTTAGTAATTAATTTTCGAAATGTGGAGTAAAGGTATGAGAAACAAGCTTTCTTCACAAATTATTCAGATCCATCTGGAGTCACTCATTGAATTCGGCCAAACTGATGTCTACTTTACAATACAAGTACGTTCCATACTTCAATTTGCAAAAGAAATTTAATGAATTCTGAGTACAGCATTAGGCCACAAAGGATAAATGATTATTGACTCGTCAAGATATTTGAAAAAATAATTCTTATAGACACACTTGTCAAGACATTTTACGTACTGGGTTTTGGTCAATCATTCTGAAATTGGATTTAAAATCTCCTCCAATTCATGACACGCCATTCCTCTTGCTTAGGCTTTGGGCAATCATATTTTTGTAGGTACTCAAATATTTCATCGGAACATGACGGCCGTTTAGGAATCTCCAAATATTCATGTTCGATGCCACTGTATGGATCAAAGCAGTATGCATAAGTTTCTTTTGTCCATGGGCAACCGTTTTCGTGCGCATATTTCAACATATCAATATTATCATTTCACACAGCTTCATGACAGACCCATTCATTCCATGCACATCCATTGTATTTTAGCCATTGTAAAACTCTTATATTATTCACTTCTGCAGCTACTGCGCTAGTGTCGGCAGTCCATGATTTGTGATTATGCTCTTTCAGAATCTTGAGTATTTCGATAGGTTCTTCGCAACGAACAGCACATGCATATAGACTGTCATCATCATTGACGGGACAATTATTATCAATACAAAATTGGACTGTGGATACAGTCCATGATTTGTGATTATGCTCTTTCAGAATCTTGAGTATTTCGATAGGTTCTTCGCAACGAACAGCACATGCATATAGACTGTCATCATCATTGACGGGACAATTATTATCAATACAAAATTGGACTGTGGATACATCACCGGAGTGTACGGCGCTGCAAAAGGTCCCAAGGGCATGCGACAGAACGTAGCCATTTCAATGCTTCAATATGAGCATAGCCCGCAGCTCCTGCACAAACCTGTCCATTCAACGGTACATCGAATGTCCAAAGTAATTTGATCATTTTCAAGGCATCTGGAATATCCAAATTACTCAATGCTTTGTTGTATACATGTCCATCTGCAACAGGACATCCGTTTTCAAGACAGTAGTTTACGATGTGAAAGTGCCCCATCTTAGCAGCCGCACAAAGAGTTCCTTCATCCCAAGGGCAACCATTTTCTCTTGCCCATTTCAATGCATCGATGTTTCCAGTTTCAGCAGCCTTATAACAAGTACTTTCATCCCAAGGTGTATTGTGCTGCTCACGCAACCACTGTAAAACATGAAGTGACTCTTGATATTTCTCTGATTCCGATGAAAAGACTGATGCACAAGTAAGCGGATTATCATTTGGACATTCATACTCAAGAAGATATTCTAGCAAAGCAATTTTTCGGCTTTCTGCTGCCAGTGGAAGTGTGTACTCATCAAAAGGCACGTCCTGACCTCTATACCATCTCACTAGAGAAATATGTCCACCCTTCAAAGCATTACAAAATGCACCATATTTACAGAATTCGTATGATTCAAGCTTCGCAATATCTTTCCCCCATTTGATAATATCAAGATGACCGCTTTCTGATGCAGCTAGAAACATGGATTCACTTTTTCTCTTAACAATACTGTCTCTCCTTTTTCCGTTTGAAATGTCATTAAATAGCCATTTGAGAATATTAATATGACCATGTTGTGCAGAATTGTCAATAACGGAACCAATAATTGCTGGGAAACAGTTCAAAATCATTTCTAGTCCAAGTAGAAGTTGCACCATTTCCAAATCACCCTTTGCTGCAATTTCTCCCATTACTTCATCATTAATTCTTGCTGCTAAGTTCACCCCAAATGTTTTTCCCATTGTCACAATATCTTTCCTTCCTTCTAGAGCTGCAATCATGCATATTTCTTCATATAGGGCATCAGGGCCATCTAGTCTAGAGGGGAGCTCCAAATCTCTCTCTATGAATCTCACAGCATTGCTTGCATTCAATCTAAATTTTGCATCCCATAACATGACATTCATAAAAGTTCAAAGTCAATTCAAAAGTCCCTATCACTAAGGAGGATCGTTCACACACAGAACTTCAATAACATTTAAGCGCCCTTGTAGTTGGATCATAAACAGTATCTTCAGTACAAGACTTTTGACATAGTATTGTAAACATGTAGCTCCTTTATTTCACGCATGAGCGAGTTTGATGATATAGAGGAACTAGAATATAGATATGACGCTTAAATTATAAAAGCCTCATCACTTCCTAATCACTGCTGTACTATATTTTGTTCTACTTCTATAATTGAATGCAACACAAGTAGTGGTGGTGCTGAAGCACATAGCTCGAAATACACATTCATCGAAATGTGCCTGCCTTCTTCAGTCTATGTGACACCGACGCAACTCATCAAACATAATTCTTTAAGAAGGAAATTTTTTGTAAGTTACTGAACCTCCCGGTGCACTACCCTGAAACTAACATTCCATTCACTATCATCGGGTTTAGGACAGTTATATAATTGTAGGTAGTTCAATATTATGGGAAATCTTGCTTCACTATCGCTGGGTATTGTTCGGAAAAATGCTTGGAGACCTTCATCAGGATTAAAACAGTATGCATAAGTTTCTTTGGTCCAAGGGCATTTATTTTCATGAGCATATTTCAACATGAGCAAATCGTCATTGCGGACCGCTGCATGACAGACATTTTCATCCCATGGGCAATTATTGTATCTCAGCCAACGGAGAAGTTTCAAATCCTTTTGATATGCTGCATCTGCACATACACTAGCACTCCATGGATAGCCATTATCACGAATACAATTCACAAAAGTAATGGGATCTGAACTAGAAATAGCATTCATGTAAACTTCATCATTGAAAGGGCAGTTATTCTCAATACAATAGTTGACAATCTCAATATCACATGATCCACCGACAGCATTACAGAATGTGTCTTCATTCCAAGAGCAACCTTCTGACTTCGCCCACTTCAATGCCTTGATATTTCCACTATTGGCAGCTTCTGCGCATGTTTGTGCACTCCATGGTATTGCAAATTCTCTCAGGGTTTGCAGACATTTCAATGCTTGATCATGATCATGAATGAACATTGCAAACATACAAATGTCAGCACTACCTCTAGGACAACCATTTCTGAGGCAATATTCTACTATATTCAAGTGATTGCTCTGTACAGCACGGATCAAAGTTTTTTCATCCCAAGCACAGCCATTTGATCTTGCATATATTAAAGCCGTAAGATTACCATTTGCCGCTGCGCATGCACAAGTTGATTCATTCCACGGAACATCATACTGGTGCAACAGTTCCAAAATTTCCACAGCCTTTTGATGGTCTTGAATATTACACACAAACGTACATGCCTCGGGGCTGTCATGGGGACAATCATTTCCCAAAAGATACTTGATCAATGCAACATTTCCGCTGCTCACGGCATTTTCAAAAGTGAAGAGATCTAAAGGAGTATCCAAGGTATCGGTGCTGCGATGGAACCATTTGACTAACTCCAGTTGTCCACTTTCTGCTGCATGTTTGATACATTCTGTTTTGTTCAATTCAAGAAAGGCTTCGTCTTTCCCCCATTTGATAATCTCTAAGCGTCCACCTCTTGCAGCCGAGGCAAAAAACTCATCTTTGTGGGTCCACAAAGTTTTTCCAATTGCTCTATATTCATGTTGAATCCATCCTTGAATCCATTTTAAAATCTCTAAATGACCATAATATGCCGCTGTATCAATTATCAGTTCCTCGAAATGCATTATGCATAAATCTCCCAATAGCTTCATCATTTCTAGATCGCCTTTGACACATAGCTGTTGTATCAATTCGCCTTGAACTGTTTCCGTTACAGGTACGTATTTGAGCCCTTGTGTAAAATCAAACCCCATGGCAAGAGCCACCTTTACGACATCTCGATTTCCTTCTGCAATAGCTTTTAGGCTCATCTGATTTAAAAACTCTGGAGGTGCATCGTGAAGAAAACAATATTCTGCTAATACCTTACTAGATGACGCTGCTTCTATCGTCGTACCATTGTTGCGTTGAATAGCCAATTGCACGTCCATCTTGTGTGCGAGTTTGTCTTCTATTACATCCATAGTTAGATAGTTGTAACAGAATTCTTTTGAAACTGGGCCGACAAGAGCATAGTTTCCTCTTCCGACATAGCTGAAAATATTCTTCAAAACTTCACTAGGTAAGTCATTGATAGTAGCTGATGGCTGCTCCTTCTTTGCTCGGACTTTACTATCCTGTTCCATAGTTACTATAACTTGCTTTTTCTTATAAGTTTTTAATTGCTTCGATTTTGTTCACTGTTCCAACTGTTCTTTCCAACTGATGTGAGATTCCAAAAGAACACATCATTGTTTGCAAATCTTTTTCCAAAAATGTCCTTCAAGGATCTTCGTTCACCTCTCTTCCTTCTTCCTTGTTTTAGCAGCCACTGGTAGTGCTGCTTCTTTACTTGGCCATGATTACCCTTCATATTCTATGTAAGTCAAAGTATTTTAGTATGAAATTTTTATTTCCGCAGAGTGAATGGTACTGTTTGTTGTGTGTGCAGATAGAGAAGCTAAAATAAGAGAAAGAAAGATCCGCTTTGCGTACGTACTACAGGAAAGGAATCGAGACGTTAACAGAGGTAACGTCTTTTCCTATATTACATTTTGAACGGAGATTCGATTCAAATGTTTGGCAATGATTACTCCAGGATTAGATTATTCTATTGTTCTAAAATGTGGATAACCGATGCAAACTTTATTGTTTTTCTCATTTTTTGCTTTTTATTTTGTTTTTGTTCTTTGCTATTTTCATTTGTCTCTCTTTTTACATGTAGATTTTTTCTTTTGTGTTTTAAAATGCATTTGAATATGAATATAAAGTTTTGTTTCACTTGATTACCATTCAAAGAACTAGACCTTGCCTCTACTTCCGTCGTATTGTGAACGCGTCGGTATCAAACTTATAGATCTACTTCGCAATGCAAGTATCCATACTATCAGCAAGCTTTGGATTCAACTCGAATGCTCTTGAGTAGATCTTTTTATAAAAAGGATGATCAATTTCCTTGTAATGACATCGAAAGGTAAGACCTGGGATGTCACTCACGATATTCCGGACCTACTTTACTTTAAGAAAACTATTCTTTGTTTCTTCTATAAATTTCATTATGATGTATTTTTCTACGTATCTCGTACGCATTGAACCAATAAAACTTATTTATTCCATTCTATCATCATAGTATTCCTCGATAGGAGAAGCCATCCTAACTTCTACCCAACGATTCCCATCAATTTGAACACGAACTGGCCTCCTCAGACGCCATTCATGTTCTTCGGGTTTTGGACAATTAAATATTTGTAGATATGTAAAGATTTTTTCTAAACATATCGGTTCTTTGGGAATCTGCGAAAATTCATGTTCGATGCCATCGTTGCAATGAAAGCAATATGCATAAGTTTCTTTTGTCCATGGACATCCGTTGTTGTGTGCATATTTTAACATATGATAATTATTATTTCGAACAGCATTGTGGCAGACCCATTCATCCCATGCACACCCATTGTGCCTCAGCCATTGTAGAACTCTAATATTGTTCTCTTCTGCAGCTACTGCGCTGGTGTCAACAGTCCATGATGTGAAATTATGCTCTTTGAGAATCTTGAGCACTTTGAGAGGGTCATCGCAACGAACAGCACATGCATATAGACTGTCATCATCATTGACGGGACAACTGTTATCAATGCAATATTGAATTGTGGGTACGTCACAAGATTGTAAGGCGCAATAAAAGGTGTCATCATCCCAAGGGCATGCAATAGAACGCAGCCATTTCAATGCTTCAATATGGGCATTACCCGCAGCCTCCGCACAAACTTGTTCATTCATTGGAATTTCGAATCTTCGAAGTAACTTAATCATTTTCAAGGCATCTGGAATATCTAGATTGCCTAATGCTATGATATATGCATGTTCATTTGCAAAAGGTGCTCCATTTTCAAGGCAGTACTCTACAATTTGAAAATGTCCCATCTCAACAGCTACAGAAAGAGTTCCTTCATTCCAGGCGCAACCGTTTGCTCTTGCCCACTTCAGTGCATTGATATTTCCAGTTCCAGCAGCACTACAACAAGTATCTTCATCCCAAGGAACATTACGCTCCTCACGTAACCACTTTAAGATATGAAGTGACTCTTCATATTCATCTGACTCTGTTGAAAAGACTTTTGCGCAAGTAAGCGGATTATCATTTGGACATTCAGAGTGAAGAAGATATTCTAATAATTCAATATTTCGACTTTCTGCTGCCAGCGGTAGTGTGTCCTCATCAAAAGGCAAACCTTGATCTCTATACCATCTCACTAATGAAATATGTCCACCCTTCAAAGCATTACGAAATGACTCATATTTAGTGTACTCATAATAATCAGCAAACTCTGTAATATCTTTTCCCCACTCGATAATATCAAGATGACCGCTTCCTGATGCAGCTAGAAACATTAATCTACTTCTCGATCTGAATTCGTATCTCCTTTCTTCGTTTGAATCATCATTAAAAAGCCATTTCAGAATATTAATATGACCATTCCGAGCAGCATTGTAAACAATGGATTCAATGCATGATCCGTGAAGGTCCGAATACTGTTCTACTCCAAGTAAAAGTTGCATCATCTCCAAGTCGCCCTTTGCTACAATTTCTCCCATCACTTCAGCATCAATTCTTTCTAGAAAGTGCTCGGACACTCCAAATGTTATTCCCATTTTTACAATATCTTTCCTTCCTTCTAGAGCTGCAATCATACATATTTCTTCATTCAGGGGGTCACGGCTATACCTAGCGCCATGAACAAAACACTCCTCGGCTAGCTTCACATGGGATGCAACTACTTTACTCGAAGTAAATTTATTTCGATCAATCGCTTGGAAATAATCCATCCTGTGTGCAAACTTATCTTCAATCACATCCATGGTTAGATAGTTCAAACAAAAGTCTTTTGATACCGGAGCAACGAAGTAGTAACTGCCTTTGCCAACATAACTAAAGATGTTCTTCCATCACTTCACTTGGCAAGTCATGAATCTTTGCAGATGGCTCAAGCGCTTTCACAGCGCCAACAGTATGAGTAAGCTTCATTCTTTTCTGAGAAGACATGGTACCACTTTTGCAAATTAATTAGAGTGTGGTAAATGAATATAGTGTGGATCATAAGTGAAAAGAATTCGGAGAACTAAAAAGAGATTTTTTTCAGCGAAGAAGTGTTCTTTCTGCTGGGCCAAGGCCAAAATACTCAAATATGATACAATCGTGCGGGAGCGACCATACTTTGTCGTAGTACACGTCATCTTGACACTGGCACACATTTGACGCGCCGCACCGGCAACGTTTATTTTCCTTTTTTTCTTCATCAAAGAACATTCATCCACATTTAATAACATAGCATAGAAAATACCTTCTTCTAAACAAAGAACAACCCTTTCAATATTTGAATATGAAAAATATTGCTCTCCTTCTTGCTACAAGCGCTGGCTTGACCTTGACTGATGCTTACAGTGTCTCTGGAACGAACGGACAGAGACTCAGAAACAATGCATTCGTGAATGCACCTCAGCAAATGTTTCCATCTGCACCTATGCAGCAACAAAGCGCGTCGCAGAGTCCAAACAATAATGCCTTATACTCCACCTTTCAAAACGTCGCCTCGGCACAAGAAAATAGAAGCACTGGAAAGAAGAGATCTACTTCCATCTATCGCAAATATCAAAGAAGAAGCTCATCTCTATTCTCTAGCATGTCACCACATGAAAACAAACGAAATAGAAAAAGTAACACGAGACTCTACAACTCTAGACGTAGAAAAGAGAATCTAGCTCTATTAGTGCAAATGGCGAGTATGCTAGAAGAAACTGCTACTGAAAAATCTTCACAGAGTAATCTATTTCGTACTCCAAAGCTCGAAGAGGAGCAACAAAACAAGAAGCAGACTTCTCTTGAAAAAATCAAGAGTGTCTTTGAGAAAAGGGCTAATCGCATTTCCAAAGATGCATTAGTCAAGACTCAAAATATTGAAACGGAAGAAATGATGGCAAAGAGATCTTCTATTGAGAATATTAAATATGTATTTGAAAACAAGACGACAAAACAGGAACTTGATAAAGAGTTTAAAATGAGACCGTCAACTCCAAAGAGTACAGTACCCATTGGTACTGAATCTGGACCTGAGCTTCGTAGAAGACAAATTATTATTGAAAGCTACAACAGTCCAGATCAAGGAGAACAAGCATTTGCCATGTTGCTAGATTTGAACATGGTAGAGCTTCATCTCAATCCAAATGATAAGTATTACGATAATTCTCAAGATGATGAGTATGCGCCAACCGGAAAATGGATCTAGAGATGCATTGGACGAAATAATATATGCGAAAATGTATAATAGTAAATTGATTTAAAAAACTGTTCTAGCTAGTATTATATGTATTTTCAACATGTTTGCGCCGCAATTCCAATGCCTTTTGAAGTAAATTCATATCTGTCCCATTGACAACTTGCAATATTCGTGCTTGAACATACATTCCCATTTTGTGCATAGCTTCTTGTTTCTTTCCATCCAAAGTATCTCCTTTGGTACAAGTATCTTTTGAGTCTTTTTCGCTTTCCCTAGTAGAATGTGCATAATTACTTTGAATGACACCCAATGCCGACAGCATATTATATCGTCCACTCTCTTCATTCGGTAAAGGTGTACAAGCTATACTCCCCATAATCATGATTAAATCATCCACTTTACATCCTTCCAATGTAGTATCTGTCACATCTACAATGATGATATGCATCCCTTGCTTTACTTTTTGAACCAATTCTTGTTGTCGACGATCTATCCTTGTCGAATTCATTCTAGATTTTAGAGTATTAGGTCGAATCGGATTCAATGGCGTCGCTATATTCTTGCGATTTAATAAACTATTGTGTACCTTTGGTTTGACAGTTACAAGTCTTCTCTTTTTACCTGAAAGCGATGTTCCAATCATTGCTTTCGGTTGAGTATTGGTAGATGGAGTTTTCTGTGTAGAAAATGTTTGAGGTGTTTTCATGGATAATGTAGAGGTGGAAGATGATGGAGTCTTGAGATTCCTTTGTGCGGTGGTATTAATCTTTTTCGGAGTCATGTGCAGTTTTGAAAAAGATGTATTCTTTTTACTAAATGACTGATACCTATTGCGGTTCAAAGTACCTGTTTGTCGTTTCGGAGCAACAAATAGGGCATCACCCAAAACTACAAATGATTTTTGATTGCCTTGTGCATCATTTGTGATTACAATTTGTTGTACTACTCCAGTCACTCTTACATCCGTCAAAGGCTTGTTTTCAAATATACATTGAGCTTCTTCTTCCGATGAACATGCTTTTGCTTTTGTAGAAGCATAGATGCAAGAAGATAATTCTGGCACAGTCAGGATTGTAGCCGATTGAAAAGTAACATTTCTCGAAGGCAATCGTTCTACTAATGGAATTTCTCCCGTCGGAACGCTCTTTGCTTTTTGCTCATCACTTGATGTCTGACTTGCTGACTTCTTTTCCTCTTCAGGCTTTAACTCACTCGACATATCAATTGCAGAAGCATTGAATCTTTCTTGTTCATGATGTCCATCATTCTCTGTCAAAGCTTCTCCTTGTGCATCTTTTGAAATAGACTCTATATTTTCTAACAAGCTATTCTCTTCATGTCCATTCTTCTCATTCGAATCTATTCCTTCTCTTATTATATCTTCATCATTGTCATTATTATATGAAAAATATTCATTTCCAGCTTGCATTTGTGTCTGAGTAAAGAACGGCATTCTTTCTTGAGTTTGTGTATTCCATTCATTTCCTGAATTATGCTGATTGAAAGCTTGAGACTGAGGACCTGATCCATTCGAGTAGACACTCTCATCATCATCGTGTTGACATCTGTCGGTTTCTTTCATGGAATGCAAGGGACTGTGAATGTGAGATGAGTCAATGACAGTTTGCTGCTGCTGGTCGGCGTCAATTTCTTGAGTTGCAGAAAACGCCGGATTCCCTTCATTTGACAGCATCTCTTTTTCTAGCTTAACTTTAGTTTATTTGATTACTATGAATGGACATTGATGCTTTTGTTCACTAAGGTAGGCAGAGTAAAGCACCGTAATGAACATTCTATTCATCATGTAAACAGTTCAAAAGTTTTTGTTGTCTGTTTGAGTGTTCACATAGCCAGATAAATGAAAGCTGAACACTAGCCATAAAAGGTAAAATAGAAGAAGAAGATTGTTTCCTTGGATGAAAAAAAAAGAGAGATAAATTCTTTCTTTTTCTTTTAACTGATGACGGATGCAATGAGTAAGGTACTCAAACTTATTTACTTCATCATTTAGTCTTACTATTTATAAAATGATAGAGTACATCTTTTAGAGTTCAAGAGTAATATATAATGAGTACGCGCAAAAACACATTGTGCAAAGGCAGGGGACAATGCCAAGCCTCTCTTTGCTCAGGATATGGTTAGCTATCCATGAAGATCTTTTGCAAAATAGAGCAGTCATGAAGCTTTGAAGAGTACAGTTTCCTAATCTCTACGTGTAAGCTTCCATTCTTGTATTATATTTTCCTTCTCCTCGACCAATGACAAAAATGGAACTTTAACGTCGCCTTCAATCATAGAGACAGAGAGTGCAACCTTTGAACCATTAGCCCAAAAGTGACCGCTACTATCTAAAAGCCAGGATGTCTTACTTTTTGAACATTTTTGCATTTGTAATGGTGAAAATGCCGTAGTACCATCTATAGGTTCAATACAGTAACTTTTATAACGAAGACTCCTCAACCTTCCTTTCTTGTCAAATCTAAAGAATTCTCGCAGGATGCCATCAGCCGAACATTCTTCCAATTCAATCTTATTCTTTGCACCGTCCTTGTTTCTTCCAGTTGCAAGGCACCATGATATTTGCCCTTGCATTGACATAGCAGGTTGTATCGTAAAGAAAGCAAGATCTGCGACAAAATTGAAATGGTTATAAGCGAACAAAAGAAACCAAAAAAACATGTACAAAGTAGAAACAAGTGGCACTCACCTGAATAGTCGAGAAGCTCCATCGTTTCCATCTTTTGTTTTGAAAATGACCAATCTTTGATGCTTAGAATTTGTTTCTTTTTATTAGGCCATACAATTTGAACTCGCATTGGTTTTAAATTCTTTGCTAACCCAAACGTTATTCGATCATCGCCACTCCCGGTATTATCAGAAACATGTTGGTGGTGAGATATTTCTCTAACCTGCGAACTTATGCGGCCATTCGCCTTTGCGAATAGGATCACAGTAGCCCCTATCCCATACACATTACTTGTTGAGCCATTCCCCTTTACTTTGAATTTGATAAACTTATTATCCTTCTTCAACGAGGAGGGATTATTTTGGAAAAATCTCAAATACCCAACTTGATTCGAAACCACTACATCAGTGAAACCATCATTATCTATGTCAACCATGGCGAGCCCTGTTGCACCTATTTGATAAGTATTTCCATTTTCTTGATAATCCAAACAGTAATTTCTAAAAGTCTCTTCTGCTATAGCTGAACAGTCTTTATCAGCGAATAATGCGTTGAAGTCCCCATAGGCTAGAGAAATATCATTCATATCCCCCAATGAACTATTATCATTACAGGCTTTATGAAGGATCCACTGTTTTGCGTTCATTCCCTCCCTGTAAATGACGAAAGCACCTGGATTCTTGCAAAATATAAGAACTTCCACCTTTGAATCATTATCAATATCTACGATACGGACAGATAGACCAGCCCCACAATAGTCTGGAAGTTTAACAACTAACCCTTTTTTGTCATTCACTGGGAGTTCGCCTTTTTCTCTATCGGATGAAAAGTAGAATGTCAGTCTATCCCAATGAAGAACAACTTGATCAGCAATTCTATCGTTATCAAAATCTGAACTTGCTATTGAAACTGCGGAGCATTCAACATCAAAGCTACCAAGAGGGCAGCATGGTGGTTGGAGATTCTTTGCTTTGGGAACATTGTAGTAGGATGCAGTCAGTTCAACCATTCGTTTCAGCGATGGATTATATTTGTAAATTGCTGTAGATCCAACTGGCCTTGTTGCACAAAAGTTAATTACTTCTTCCGTAAATGGTCCATATTCAGGGTACTTAGGGTCCAAATCTGGATCTTCCCTTTGTGGGAAGCAATTGCCTCTGACAATCATGATTTCATTTGCGACACCATCCCCATCAGCATCCGTCAAAATTATTGTATTTGCAAATTCCTTCATACTATCATCCTCGACCCAAGTCCTATTTCCTTGATTGATTAGTAATACGCCAGGAGTAATCAAATTGTCAACTCTTCTTGATTGCAAACAAAAAATGTCAATTAGACCATCGCCGTTCACATCTTGAAGTAATATGGAAAGAGAGTCGAATCGTTGGTATCAGTAATCATTCTTTGCAGTGTTTCAAAATAATCGGTAATTGGTCAAGAACTACAAACACAGTATTTGCCTTACCTAGCATGTAGTTGATTCTTCCCCTCCCGTTCTCCATGTGGACACCTGCTTGTTCAGCTACGGCACGACCGCCTCTAAATATAGTGTTGCCATTTTCATCCAACTCTCCAAAAAGTAACATGTTATAGCGCATTGGTGGCTTATATGTTCCTTTCCCTTGGTTACCTCCCTGAGCTATGTACAGATCTAGAATACCATCTCCATCCAAATCTAATATGTTTTGTCCATGGGTATCAACTCCGGGTATTCCAAACTTGTTCAAGAATTCCTCTGTATCATCGCCTTCAAATATTATCCGTTCTGCTACCGACTGCAGAATCTGTGTACTGCTTGCACTCTCGGAACTAACTGAGATTGCGAGTTCCATTCTATCTGACTTAATGATTCCATCTTTATCTTTTTCTCTATCAAACTTGTGACCATGCATACTATTGAAGTAATCAAGGATACCATCTCCATTCAAATCCACAAATAACGGTGCACTTTGATGAGGATATGGCATTCCAGAGTGACCAAACGAGTACCAATCTGGATTGGAAGAAAACATGGAATCTGTCACATCATCAAAGGTACCCTTTGGACAGATTTTTGTAAAGGAACAAAATTGACAGCTTGAACATATTCTTTCGGAACACTTTGATTCATCACAATTTACCGCACAAGTTGTTTGTGTTGCAGGACACTGACCACTGCAATTATAATCACATCCTGCACATTTTGAGTTGCCGCAATTTTCTCCATTGGAACAAAATATTTCATCACAAGTATGCTCTGAACGTAACCATTTCTCATTTTTGAACATAAAAATGTCTGTTGTTTCTTCTTCATCCGTCTGCTTTACTCCCGACCTGTTATGATTTCCATTTACACTGCTGCACATGAGAGTGGACACTACGAGCAGAGATGCGAGTGAAGATTTCATCATGGAGGTGCGCGCTTTTGACATGAAAGGAAGGTAATGAAATGAGAACAAGAAGACAGAGAAAACTGCTTTACAAGTCAAGCACAAAGTAGGTTGTCAGTACTTTTGTTCGCTTTCTTTGATAATAGATGATAGATAGAATAGATTGTAATAGATATGTAATGGGTAGATAATGTATTCGATCGTGGAACAAATGAAGAAAAAAAAGATTCCAGATGAAGGTGCGCGGTGGACGAAAAAATGTTGGGCTCCCACTAAAATCCTGCATTTCTAGGACACATTCTTTGAAGTTTAAGTCCCACTTGTATAGATTTACATAAGCCCCTGAATCTAAAAGCACTAGTTTAGCTGTAATAATGAGGCTTCTTCTTTTCAAAAATGAATTTCTACTTTTCAAAAATGTCTTCTACAACCAGCATGTTCAATTAAATTTTCTCTTTCACATCCTGGATGCTAGTGATTATTTTATGTTTCATATGAAGACACACTTATTTCAGTCTAGCTTGCCATTCCTAGAAGTAAAAAGAAAAAAAGAAGCCATGTGAAATATCGCCGATTGTAGTTACAACGTGATGACCACTTGCCACAAGAAAGTCAATAAACAGTACTTATAATTCCTTTGAATAGTTTTATTTAATTTGATGTATGAGTAATCTAGATATTATCACAGAAATTCCTACTGCATATCCAAATTACTTTTTCCTAAAAAGCGGAACAAGAAAGGGATTTGAAATGGAGCGATTCAATCCCAATCATTGCCTTTACAGTGCGAAGAATGCTTGAATTCGTCGGTATAATTGTAAATCTTTTCAGACTCGGTAACATTCACGTTATGGAGATAAGTCATATTTAAGTCGTTGTACATCTCCTTTGCCTTGGTATCACAACTGTCAAGTGACCAATTCAACTTACTCAAACGAGCATTGCAAATACTATCTGTTACAGCATCGAACTCCTTTACACATTTGGCCACTAGGGTTTTGTTACCTCCGCTAGAAGCATAGCAACAGTCAAAGTTTTGGCATGCAGGGCTGAACTTAGTCTTGTAGAAGTCGCCAGATGCAAACTTCGGGCCAAGGACTGTTCCAGAAGGTCCATCCATCTGACAATATACATCTGAATCAGATGGTTGTGTGTCGGAATACCTTTTGGGGTAAACAGTGATGTTACCAAGGTCCAGGACCTTGTCTTCATAGTTCCATTTGATGTCAGTTGTAACTTTCATGAAGTCTTTGTCGCGAGAGAACTCGCAGAAGATATCAGGGTGTCTACTCTTTTTATTCCACAACGAAAAGTCTCATCCAGAAATAGGATTTCTTGTACTCAAATCGCAATACTTTACGGCAAAGTTTCCGTTTTCCGAAGATTTTAATGGCTCTTGATCAGGGTTAGTAAATTCGGCGTTTCCAGTAAATGCAGCAGTTTGGTCATAATCGTAACACCTGACTTCAACTAATTTTTTCAAGTTATTATTGTCGCCATTTACAATCTTGCCTTGAACTATTTAGTTTCTTTCAATTTCTTTGCACATCGGAACATAAATTCTGCCCTGAACAGAATTCACAGCACAGAAAAAGACGACACAGCTTTTGGTATGGAACTTCATTCTTGAATTAGATAAGATGGATTATTTATGATATGAATACGTTCTATCCAAAACATTTTGTAAATCGTATAATGGAAATGTAACTCTCAATTTGGTCATGATTTGGTTTTATCCAATTAGAACCACCGAAGCTTGATGCAATCTTTCCTTCATTTTTTCGCGTCTCAATTGTAGGTGTCGTTCGATGAGAACATTCACTTCAACTTGGAGTTCGCATTTACTCAAATGGGACTAAAAAGACAAAAAATAAAAAGGAGAGAGGTTATCTTTCAAATTTATGATTATGCAATGAATACAGTATCGCAGCAGCCATCAAGGTATTCACCAGAGGTTGCATTGTATAGATTTGGACAATTCTGCGCATCACCAATTAGAGACAAAGCGTTGCTTTCTGATTTCTCGCAAATAATATTTGGAACCTGTCCGAGTAGATTATTTCCAGATAAGTTGAGAGAAGTCATTAGGTCCAATGAGTTCATATCGGTTGGATATGGTCCGGAAAGAGTCTGGCCTGATAAATCAAGAGAGATAATTTGATTGTCGGTGTTACATACAACACCAGACCAACTACAATGATTTGTAGGTAACATCCAGCTAGAGCTCAAAGAACATCCTGATCCACAAGCATTAACATAAAGTCTTGCTAAAATGGTACGTTCCTAACAAAAAATAATAAGTGACAAGTTGAAAAGAATAAAAACAATCATCTCATTCCAAAACTTACACCCAGCCAGATCAGGTTTGGCATGTTTCCTGATGGACTACTGAATACGTCATGATTCGCTCTTGATTGAATGAAGGTACACACATTTGTTTCAGGCCCAACAACATTAGAGCAATCTTGAGTGTTGTAGAGTGTCTGGATAAAGAGCTCTAGAAAGTTCACATTATCACAACATCCTGATGCATACAAGCCAGTCACAGGATCAAGCTCGTTCGGACAGTTAGTAGCATCTCCACTCAAAGTCAAAGCCCCGCTGGTTGATCTATCGCAGACTGCTGTAGGTACTCCTCCCGACAAATAGTTCTGAGACAGATCCAATACTGAAAGCTTGCTCAAGCTACCAACAACCTCAGGATAAGCTCCTCCTAGCTGCTGGTTGGACAAGTTGATACCTACAACAGCGTTGTCGCTATCACATGTTACTCCTGGCCATTCACAATGACTAGTGCTGCTCAACCATCCAGCGCAGCTTGAGCCACAGTTATTGAAGTATAGTGCAGTAAGGCTTGCACGTTCTTGTAACCAGTTCCAGTTTGGCATGTTTCCAGATGGACTACTGATCACATCATGATTCTCTCTTGATTGCATGAAGGTGCATGTACTTCCGTCGACACCAGCCAGAGTAGAACAATCTTGAGTGTTGTAGAGTGTCTGGATGAAGAGCTCTAGAAAGTTCACATCATCACAACATCCTGATGCATACAAGCCAGTCACAGGATCAAGCTCGTTCGGACAGTTAGTAGCATCTCCACTCAAAGTCAAAGCCCCGCTGGTTGATCTATCACAGACTGCTGTAGGTACTCCTCCCGACAAATAGTTCTGAGATAGATCCAACACAGATAGCTTGCTCAAGCTACCAACAACCTCAGGATAAGCTCCTCCTAGCTGCTGGTTGGACAAGTCGATACCTACAACAGCTTTGTCGCTATCGCATGTTACACCTGGCCATTCACAATGACTAGTGCTGCTCAACCATCCAGCGCAGCTTGAGCCACAGTTATTGAAGTATAGTGCAGTAAGGCTTGCACGTTCTTGTAACCAGTTCCAGTTTGGCATGTTTCCAGATGGACTACTGATCACATCATGATTCTCTCTTGATTGCATGAAGGTGCATGTACTTCCGTCGACACCAGCCAGAGTAGAACAATCTTGAGTGTTGTAGAGTGTCTGGATGAAGAGCTCTAGAAAGTTCACATCATCACAACATCCTGATGCATACAAGCCAGTCACAGGATCAAGCTCGTTCGGACAGTTAGTAGCATCTCCACTCAAAGTCAAAGCCCCGCTGGTTGATCTATCACAGACTGCTGTAGGTACTCCTCCCGACAAATAGTTCTGAGATAGATCCAACACAGATAGCTTGCTCAAGCTACCAACAACCTCAGGATAAGCTCCTCCTAGCTGCTGGTTGGACAAGTCGATACCTACAACAGCTTTGTCGCTATCGCATGTTACACCTGGCCATTCACAATGACTAGTGCTGCTCAACCATCCAGCGCAGCTTGAGCCACAGTTATTGAAGTATAGTGCAGTAAGGCTTGCACGTTCTTGTAACCAGTTCCAGTTTGGCATGTTTCCAGATGGACTACTGATCACATCATGATTCGCTCTTGATTGCATGAAGGTGCATGTACTTCCGTCGACACCAGCTAGAGTAGAGCAATCTTGAGTGTTGTAGAGTGTCTGGATGAAGAGCTCTAGAAAGTTCACATTATCACAACATCCTGATGCATACAAGCCAGTCACAGGATCAAGCTCGTTCGGACAGTTAGTAGCATCTCCACTCAAAGTCAAAGCCCCGCTGGTTGATCTATCGCAGACTGCTGTAGGTACTCCTCCCGACAAATAGTTCTGAGACAGATCCAATACTGAAAGCTTGCTCAAGCTACCAACAACCTCAGGATAAGCTCCTCCTAGCTGCTGGTTGGACAAGTCGATACCTACAACAGCGTTGTCGCTATCACATGTTACACCTGGCCATTCACAATGGCTAGTGCTGCTCAACCATCCAGCGCAGCTTGAGCCACAATTGTCGAAGTACATGCGTGCTAAGACAGAACGTTCTTGTAACCAGTTCCAGTTGTGCACTTGGTCATGATTCGCTCTTGATTGCATGAAGGTACACACATTGCTATCAGTTCCAACTAATCCTTTGCAGCTTTCATTTCCATATGTTGCCTCGATGAAATAATCGAGGAAGTTGACATTATCACAACATCCTGCTCCGTATAACCCGGTAGTTGCATCCAACACATTTGGACAGTTAGTAGCATCTCCACTCAAAGTCAATAGGCTAGATGTCGATCTTTCACAAACTAGAGTTGGTATTGATCCTGTGAAATCATTAATTGAGAGGTCCAACACTACAAGGTTTGCAATTGTAGCAAGATCATCAGAAATAGTTCCAGAAAGTTCTCTATTAGCAAGCTCAATTTTTGTAATGCGATAATTTGCATCACAAGTAATTCCTGACCATGTACAGTGATTGGTTGTGCTCAACCAGTCAGGGCAGTTACCTCCACAATTATCATAGAACATAGCTGCTAAAACTGATCGCTCCTTGAAAAAGTTTTGTGAGTAATAAAACATTGAGTAATACACAGAATTCGTATTTGAAATGACTTACTTCCAGCCACTTGTAAGTTGGAAGGGGAGAGTTTGTATCCTGGTAAACATTGTGATTATTCCTACTCTTCATATATGTACAAACATTCAACTCGGTTCCTGTTGAACTGCTACAATCTGTACTTCCATATTTAGTTGAAATAAAGTTCTCAAGAATGACTACATGGTTGCAACATCCATCTGCAAATGTACCATCGACTTCATTGTAATCATTTGGACAATTTGGAGCATCGGCTACCAAGTAAAGAGAATTACTATTTGACAATTCGCACACACTTGCTGGGATCGCCCCTGATAGAGTGTTGATAGAAAGGTCCATGTATTGAATCTTATCCAAATCACCTAGTGTGGATGAAAGACTTCCTGTAAGCTCTTTCCCTTGCAGATTCAAGGAAGTAACTCTTGACGTGGCATCGCAAGAGATCCCAGACCAAAGGCAGTGATTCTCAGTGGTCATCCAATCAGCGCAATTTGTTCCACAATTATTGTAGTATAGTCTCGAAAGTTCAGACCGATCCTGTGATTACGTTGACAGTTAGAAGAAATTGCATAAAAATAATTCCGCAAAGTGCCGTACTTACAGATAACCAATTCCAGTTTGGTAAATTGTCTTCATGATCACCATCGAGGAAAACACGATGATTATTTCTATCCAGCATAAACATACATGCGCTGTACTCAGCTCCTGCAATATTTGCACAGTTTGCATCTCCAAATTCAGTTTCGATAAATAAATGGTGGAAGTTGACATGGTCACAGCATCCCTCCACATACAATCCACTCTCAGTATCGAGAGTATTTGGACAATTCTCCACATCACTTGTGATGTTTGTGCCTTCTGTCGCTGTAGACATGGAGCAGAGTTGGTTATCTATAGTTCCAGTCATGAAATTTCTAGACAAATCAAGGAATTCCAAGTACTTCATAATGTCGAGGTCGTCAGGATAAAGTCCACTGAGATTCTTATCCTTGAGATCAATGCTAATGACGCGATATTCATCAGGAGCACCATAGTCAGTCTCGCACTGAACACCACTCCAAGAGCAATGATCGATCGAGGTCATCCAACCAGCTTCAATAGTACAGCTCTCCTTACAGTTATCTAGATAGATTCTCGAAAGAGTCATTCTCTCTTTGAGCCAATTCCAGTAAGGATAATTATCCGGATGCTGTAATCGTCAAATGGAAATGAGATAAGTGTATGGTTTTTTATTTGAAAACTATTCATTCGTCAAAGTAACTTACGTAGCCATCATGGAAAACGTCATGGTTGTGTCTATTCTTCATGAATGCGCAGACAGTTTGATCCGTTGACGAAAGAGTCTCACTATTACAATTGAAGGTACCAAACATGATCTCTACAAATTCCTCAAGATAGATGGAGACCTCATATTGATACTCTGCCTCGTTGTCAATGATGTAATTTCCTAGGACTCTTACAAATTCATCAGCTTCCGGATTCAAAGAATATGGCTCGGTGCTGTATTTCTCGACTAATTCAATAGTTCTATTAAGCATGCGATCAAACTGTCTGACCGTAAGACGATACATTGGAGGTCGCTCAGCATTGGGACGAGATTTCTGATGAAGCTGTGGGACAGCGTTCTTGTTGTCGAAAACTTGTTCAAGGACACAAGTCCTAGCTTGTGCAGCAACCATTTCCATAGTTGGACCTGAACTTTCAAATACATCTGCAATCTTGACAAACTCTGCTGTTGGGTTACGCTGATAAAAGTGATCAAAGTCTAAAACAGCTTTTGGAAAGCAGTCAAAGTTTTCTCGATCGCGGCATCTCGAATGATAAATATCATTTCCTTCTTCGTCAGTCTCTTGATATCCACCTTTCATCCAAAAATCAAGAAAGTTGAACCATCTATTCATTTCACTATCAAAATTTCCATCTCTCCAATTCTCCCACTGCTCTACTTCAGGTCTCTCGGTGTAAGTCTGACCAATACGTGCATAACTCTCAGCCCAAGTCTTGGAATAATCCAACTCAAATCTCATGTTATGATAGGATGGAATAGCCCATCTTGGATTTCTCAAGAGCACGACAACTTGGTCCATTTTATTACCCCAGCCCCATTTACCTAGGAAAATGTAGTTCATTAGAAACATAGTGACAAAATATATCAATGGATGAGGAAAATATGAAGATGCGGTTACCTTCTTTGTGAGGCCAAGAAGTCTTGACTGCGATAGGTTTACTTCCATCAGTCAGTCTTTCACTAAAGTTCCAATCGTCAGCCACTTCCATATTTGTCAATGCTTTAATGATTGCCCAAGTGAATCTCTTTCCAGATCCAGGGTAACTTGCAAGTAAGGTCTTCTTCACGTCTTCAGGTGCAAAATTTCCAGGATGTGTCGGACTATGAATATCGCCTATGAAAATATAAAGACAAAGTAATGAATGAGGATACACTTTGAAATGATGAGAAGATCGGTAGGCATTGCTACTATTACTTACAATCTCCATTTGCATCAATTGTAGTCAGCAACTCTCTTTCTAGTTTTCGGTGACCTTGAAGCAATCTAGATCTTTGCTCCAAGTTGTTTTTCACAACAGCAATATAGATGACACACCAAAGCACTGCAGCCTTTGCAAATCTCTTGAATTTTAAAAGCTTGGTGATGCTCATGGTAGAACCATTTGTTGATACTTTTTTCATCATCATGTTGAAAAAAGTGATAATGTGGCAATAACTCTCAACATCCAAACAGGCATAGGCGGTTCAATTTGTGTGGAAGAGTGAATGAATAGGAATGAGCGGAGTATTTTAGCGTTCTTGACAGCGTGTAATGCCGATATTTTTGGTAGAATTTAGTCTATTTTTATAAGAAAAGTCATTTTGCAAGATGACTCGGAATAATATGTCACTTTTTGTGTCTTTTTTTAAATGACGCTAGACCATAAAATGCTTCAGTAGCTAGCCGGAAGGAGGTCCAATCAAAAGAAGGAGGTCCAATAAAAAAAAAAGATACAAAAAACAACGAAAGATTTTTTCTTTTGAACCTTGATTCCATTGTGGATGTAATAGCTTCTTGTAATCCTTTTATCGAAACAGAAGACCCTTTAAAGATTCTTGAATAAATGTACAATGAATTCAGATGACGAAAGATGCTCGCAAGAAGTTTCATATCGAAACCTTTTAGAATACATTTGCTCCAACAATGGCAGCATTCATGACTCTTTGATTCTCAAAGAAGAATCAACGGATGCAAGAGGAATCTATGCTCAAGAAGATATTGCCAAAGGGTCGCTTCTCGTTCGTCTTCCATTGTCAGTTGTAGTTAGTAGACAAGACTTACCTCTTTCCTATCAATATAGAAATGAAGCACGTATTGCCAGTGCATGGTTACGATGCGTGACTGCATTAATCATTCGTTATGCCAAGAACAAACGCACAGATGGAATCATGACAGATAAATATATTCAATCTCTTCCTATATCCTATGAGACACTGCTTCATGAAAGCTCATGGCCGACGCAAGAAGTTGAAAATTATTTATCGGGAACGACAATTGGTAATATGATTTGTGCCGATCGCAAGTCAAATACATTACGGCAGCGATTTGAACAAAGTGTCAAGCCTTATCTTGACAGTAATAAACAATTGTTAGATATTGAAAAAAATGATACTATAGAGGAAGAAATGTGGCAAAAGTTATACACTTACTTTGAAACGGCTTGTGCATGTGTATCAACTCGAGGGTTTCATTTGAAAAATGATGAAGAGAGTGCTACTTCGTATTCAGGCCCATTTTTACTACCATTTATAGATTTATTAAACCATACTTCCAATAAGGGAAGGAAATGTACCACACTTCAACGAAGAAGTATAGAAAATAGTAGTGACAATGGACAGTCAAGTTCTGCCTTTTTCATGTATGCAGAACGGGATATCCAAAAGGGTGAAGAGATTTTACATTCATATGGATCCTTGACGAGTGGACAATTGATGCAAACATTTGGATTCATTGAACAATCATTGATGGAACGAGCGGCGAATGATACTTTTGAACATGATTGCGAAAATATTACTCCGTGTATCCTATCTCGAGACGACATCATCCAAGCTTGTATGGTGATTTCAGCATCTAACATCCCACAGGAAATCGAGGATAAAATCAAAGACGTTGCTGACAGTGGTGGAGAAGAATTTGATGTTTGGGATCTTCCTGGAAATAGTCTTGCAGATAGAAATACAAATATAGTACAAAAGAGTATGCCAGAAGAAATCATGATTGATTTTGAAAATCCCTTATCTGACGAAATAATTACTTTATGCTGCTCTCAGTTTTTACCAGATGAAGTATTTGAAGAAGTATGTGAGACTTACAATGATGGGGATGCTTCAGAGACGATTCTGACCACACTATCAAGTGACATTTTGCAAGATTATTTCCTTGGTTGCCTAGTATTGAAAAGTATCCAACGTGCAACAGAGATGAAACTAGCTCAGTATCGTCCAGTAACTTTGAAAGAAGTTGGAGATGAAGCAACTGATGAAGAGAAATTGAAATCATTACTGAAATCATGCAGTAATAATTCTATACATGCCATGTATGGACTCACACTTCGACTGGAAGAAAAGGCATGCCTTCGACAGCTGACAAGAGAATGCGAAAAGCATCTCAACTGTTTAGGATACAGTGAAAACATGGAAAAGAGCATTGATGGCGACAAAGATCGTAATTCGAAAAGAATAAAACTCTAAAAGCCATTTATCTTCAATTAGCTTTAGTAAAATCTTTTGTCTCAAGCATTCAACCTCAAGAAGGAATCCGTTTTTGGATACTGCAACCAATTCGTCTCTGACCAAGTTATACCAGCCTTTTCACCCTCTACCAAATGCAATTGAAAAGTATGTCGCTGTTTATCAGACACGTTTGGTAAGCTCAGATGATCCAATTCTCCAGGGAATACAACTAAATCTCCCTTTTTACACTCCACCGGAATGAACCCTTTTTCAAATAGACTTTCCCATGGAGACATTCCTTCCACAGAAGGAATCTTTCCTACCCAATCAATCTTTGCATCGTCTTTAGGAACATCTTCATCGACAAATATCATTTGAGACTCTTTCAAATCACCTTTGGCAATGTTACTTCTCTTTTGTATTTGTTCTGTCCCAAAATGAGCAGGGTTCTTGACAAACTTTACTCTCGTCTTTTCACAATGACTCTTTGGTCTCACCCACAGACATCCATTGGTAATTGTAGCATCATCTAACGCCAACCAAAGACCAAGACAAGATTGTTTCGGTGTCGTATACAAAAAGGTTGAATCTTGATGACTTGTAACCTCAGCGCCAACTCTAGCCTGTTTGAAAATATACATACTTTGCGGAACGACAGGATCTTTCCAACCTAATTCGGTCACTAAATTCCAAATCTTGTCTGATTTTGTATAAGTATGAAAAGCACCTGGTTGAACATGCATCCCATGTCCAGCTTTATTCAAGGCAGATATTTTATCATTCAAGAATTCTGGTTTCAACTTTCCCTCTTGTGTCATGGCACCGCTTTCTGCGAAAAAGTGAACTTTATTTGCAGATTCTAAAAAGTAGTCCGTACTTCCCTGTTCTTCAATTTGTTTTTCATCCGTTCGGAAGACGGTTAAGCCTTCACCATTGGGATCCCATTGAGTATCTACCAGTGTTTGCATTTGATGTTTCATATCTTGAATTTCTTGAGACGATGCAAAGTTTTTGACATGTAAAAAGCCGTACTCGTCAAAGAATTGACAGTTATTTGAGGGATAGGAAGATGTAGCTTTTGTAGGTCCTTTGATCCATGAGTTGTGTACATCTTTCTTTGGAATATCTTTTAATTCATTTAGAATTGCAGATGCTCGCTGACGTATTTTAGACTGTTCGTTTTCATCAGAAAGGAGGCTTTGGTAGTCCATGATTGCTTCTTACTTGCTTGAGATTAATTTTTCTCTTATTTGACTAGTTATATGTATGATTTGCTATTGTACTATCTATCTTATCTCCTTCTGATGCATTTACGAACTTGTTCTCTTCTCTCTTCGTTGTTTTGGTTGTTGATAGGGTTGTTCATGAAAGATTTTTTGTTCTTGTACGTACTTGTGCTCAAGCTAAATATCCCTTTTTGACGTCTATCAAAAGCTTTCCTGCTCGGAGACCGACTTTAAGCACTACGTACATCTCATTTGCCATGTCTACGCAACTCTTGCAGAATTTTTATTGGTGAAGATATCCCACTACAGTATTAGTTTTGCTTTGTATGCCAAATCAGAGGACAATAAATTTAATCTTCGTAAATATATTTCAATGTGGCTCTTCAAAAAAAGAACAAAGGAATTGGTACAAGAACTGGTACAAGATTCTATTCGCTATGGAGATTTCAAATACATTCGAAAGTTTTCAAGAAATGAAGAAGTATTACATCCTCCAAAAGAAGCATTGTACAATTTAGCAGAGGATCTACAAGAACAAAATAATCTTTTGGAAGATATAGATATGAGAGCGAAATATAAAGAACTAAAACAGAAAATGAGGAGGCAACTGACAAGACTGGGGCAATGTCCAAACGATAGACAAGGAAGCTTTGAATTGAGTGGTGGTGGTCCTAATGTGGGTATGAGTGTAAGTTGTGACTGGTTTTGAAAAAAGACGAAAAAAAGTAAAGTTTTCAAATGGTTGGGGAACTATACTGCAATTCAATTTGCGGAAGGTTTAGGGATCAGTGCTCAGTATATAACGGAAAAGAGGAATACTTGTAAGAAAATAGAAAACAATATAGATTTGTGAGATGAAAATAAGTCGTAATATGAAAGCGGGAATGAGCTTGTCAACAAGCAAGACTGGAAAATATTTAGTCCTTTAAAGTGACTTCTCTACTTTATGTGAGTAGATTTCACGTGCACCGTGCGTGCTGAATGCTGAATTTTCAAAGAAAAGTCGAAGAAATGATTCTTCTCATGGAACTTTTAAAATAGAAGAAGAAGAACCGAATAAGATTCCAATGATGATGAAAATTGCACCACTACTATACATTCTTCTTCAACTGCGTCTTTGTAGAGGGGATGAGCAGCAGCCAAATATCGTTGTTATCATGACAGATGAGCATAATCTTCGAACAATTAGTTCTTATCACAATCATCTTCTTACAAAGTATCCAAAAGAAAGTGTAGACGTTTGGGGAAATGATGTTTTCGTTGAGACACCTTACATTGATTCCATAGCTTCTGAAGGAGTGTTGTTTTCAAATTTTTACACTTCTTTTCCACAGTGCACAGTAAGTGTAGTAATGAGATTCGTCGCATTCATCGATATGAATGCATGGTACTGACACCTTTGAAGCCTGCAAGAGGTTCATTTCTCACAGGCAAATATCCATTCAATAGTGGAGCTAGCTCAAATAACAAAGCTCTCTTGGACAGCGAAAAAACTTGGGCAAACGTCCTGCAAGATCAAGAAAATGGCATTTAGATGGGAAGCAGAAACCAGGATGGTATGCGAAAGAAGGTAGAGAGTTTGGATTCAGTGATAATAAATATCGCTTTAATACTGGCAACTGGAAATGTCTTGAAGAGCTCAGCAATGGTAGATTTGCTGCCGAAAGTGATTTGAAGAAATGCAAGGATCTTTATGGAAACGATTTGAGTAAACATTACACTACTGACTTCTTATTTGCCAGAGGAATGGAATTCATTGAAGATACAGTAGAAGAAGACAACATGCCATTTGCGCTATTCTTATCAATTGTGGATCCGCATTCGCCAGATATAGTGCGCCAGCCTTATGACAAAATGTATGCAAATGTTGATGTGAAGGTACCTGAAACAACAATTAGGAAAGTACTTCGTGATCCAGCCGCACCATTGTTCCATTACGAAAATGCCAATGCAATATACAATGTAACGCTCACACAAGACGAAATTGAAGAATATCATCAAAACATAGATGAGAAATTGAATCTACAGAATCATGTCAGGCAGTACTTTGGAATGGTAAAGTTGGTCGATGACAAAGTGGTAAGCTAAGGATAAAGATGCATTCTTGAATTCCATGTAACTATGTTCTCATTAGCATCTTATCTCAAGGGAGAGCTTCTCAATAAACTTGAAAAATTGCAAATCGATAGCAAGACTATTGTTATATTTACAAGTGATCATTGTTAGTAGAGTGTTTCCTTTACGCATCATTATTCGCATTTGTTCAATTCTAACCATGATACATTCCTTTCCTGTAGGTGATCTTCTTGGTGAATATGGAAGACTTAATAAGAACATGCCATATGAAACGTCTGCTAAAGTCCCCCTCATCATTAAGTATCTGGACAAACTTCAGAAAGGAAAGATCATTGAGACAGCATATTCGCAGGTTGATTTCGCTCCAACATTACTAGGTATATTAAATTTAGAACATGGTCTCACATTTGACGGTGTTGACGGTAGCAAAGAAGTCTTACAAAATGGCATTGCTATGAGAAATGATGACAAACAAAAAATTGTATTTACGTATGCTGGATTTTGGGTGACGGAGAAAATCAAGCATGGTTGGATTGCAGCAATCACAAATGGTTTTAAGTTCATACTCGACGCGAAGGGCGAACCAACTTTCTTTGACTTGAATACCGATTCTGACGAACTATACAATGTAGTATCTGATCCTAGCTATGTGAACGTCATATCACTTTTAAGAGATGCAGCTATAGAGCAACTTCGAGACTTAGATCCTTGGAAAGATATTTCGACCATATATTTGGATCCACTGTCATGTATAGATAGTTGGGATGTCTTACACACTGAAAATGGCAGTGGATGGGAAACCGATGTTTTCTGTGAGAACCTTAGCAAAAGTCATGACCTTTGTAAGCAAGATGCAGTTAGAAAACATTGCCCATTTGCATGTGGGGTAAAATGTAAGGATTCCATAGGGGAATTCATTTATGAAGGGCTCACTATGAAGTGTGATTACGTATCTAGGTCATATTGCCATAGCAGGAGTGTGAGGTATGTTGTTGTGTTGTGAAATGATTACTGCGATCCAATGACGCTACTGTATCTCATCCTATATTTCAAAATTTTGCACAGTTTGTTTTGTCCATCGACATGTGGATGCTACAATAATGACAACTTCTTATTCAGTACACCCTCCAGGGCTAAAAAGACATGCTCTTATATCATGCAAAATAAGAAGAAGGCTGCTCAGAGAAGGAATGCAATTTGCAAAGAACTGAAAATATCTGACATGTGCAAATGGTCATGTGGCATGTGCAATGATAGTATAAAGGACGATGAAGATTTTCGATTTCCTACAGGAAAGAAATTTTGCAGTTGTGAGTTCACTGAGAGAATATAGACAAGAAAAGTATTGTGATTCAACCTATGAAGGGATGCTAGGTATCTATACTAGAGATGCATGCGAACTATCATGCGGAAATTTCTAGAACAAGTTACAAAATTGTACTTCACTCAAAATTATATTTCATTTATGGTTTGTTCTATATTGTTGAAAATAAGTCATATCAAACAAGAGTGTTCATGATGAAGATCAAATAGATCATTTATCATTAAGGGATATTGAAATATCGGTCAACTTCCGTTAACATAACCGTAGAATTCACTCAATTCGCTCTACTATTTTAGTTCAATCGTATCACATAGATTCAAAAAAGTCGCAAGGCCTTTTTTTGAAAAGGTAGCTGACCACCAACGAACTTTTTCAACATAGTACAAGCCAACGCATCTCATAAAAACGAAAAGCATGGTTAATGTATCAAAATTGATTTAAAGTTCAGCATTACAATGGATCAGAAGTAATACAATTAGATGTAGGAGTAGATAATGTAGTGAGAAATAAGGGTTGTGGAGAACAGATTGAGTAGAGGTGAGCTTTTCAAATGCTGTTGTTCTTTTTAGTCATTTACATATAATTCACACTCATCATTACCATTCCAATTAATAGACTGAGATTCTTTGCTAATCAGCAGAGTCCGCAAAAGACGTTATGCTATTGAATTGAAGCTGATACTGTTCAGGTTTACTTTTATGACTGATTTGATTCTATAGTTGATGTTGGACTAGATATCACACTACCATCGTGATTATCACCAATGTTGTAGTGGTAATCTCAATTCGATTGTGATTTTCACAAATGAACCTTTATTTTCTTGTTCAATACTGCTTTGAGAATGTACATGTGGGAAAAAAATGATCAACACCAATGTTTCAATTTCCCAAGACAGTCGCTATGAAAAAATGACAATGGTAATATTTTTGATTCTGCTAATTGTGGTTGAGCTGCAGCAATCACATTACAACAACATAAAATTAAAAACAAATTTGATTATATTTTAGATGTAATAATTGCAACAAATATATCATGTTGATGATCAATTCGTTCTATTCTAAGTAATATCTTAGCAGAGATTAACAACCGCAAAACTAATCTGATATTCAACAATAATACTGATAATCACAAAAGTAATGTGATTCTCAACTTTATACTTGAGATAATCACGAAAGTGATGTGAATCTCAACATTAAAATTGTGATAATCATGAGACTAATATGAGTTTCATACTTCAGTTCTGGTTACGTAATTGTTCGTCTTATGCTTATCACCATTTCTTGTAATCATAGATCATAGATAAATTCACATGATTTCTGTGTGTACATATAGACAAAAACCAACAAACAAATACTAAATCAAAATATGTGCAATCATTCTCTGTTTAAATTTACTATTGTGTGAAAAACATAGACTTGTAATCTTATCTTTCTTTGTCAGCCTTTTTTCAACGTAAACTTCTTGTCTATTGATGTGCCATCATCCTTCTCAAATATTGTGATATTCACACTTATTCCACTATTTTCACAATAGTTATGTGATATTCAATTAAAGACGTGGTTACCACAATCCATTTACAAAGCATCCGTTCTTTCTGCGATGAGACGATCACTCTTGTTCTAGCTTCATAGAGGCATCATTGCCATAACACACCCTCAACACTCCCGCAAAGCCATACTTCCTCCATCAACTGCTTCTTCATTCATGCGTGAAACCTTGAAACCTTACAATAAATTCCCTACCTACTGGTAATGGAGACTAAATGTTTCAGAATTTAGGAAGTTGCAGCAAAAATCTAAAAAAACATTTAACTTCACTTACCTTTCACTTGCCAACTGGACTTTGATTCCTTTCTCCTATCTAGATGCTCCTATTTGTCTGTATGGCCATAATTTCCCACTGTTATACTATTTATAAAGAGTTTTGGATCATTTCATGCTCCTTTTTGTTTTTATGTGCATAAGTAGCAGTACCTTTTGTAAAAAGTTCGTTGGTGGTCAGCTACCTTTTCAAAAAAAGGCCTTGCGACTTTTTTTAATCTATGTGATACGATTGAACTAAAATAGTAGAGCGAATTGAGTGAATTCTACGGTTATGTTAACGGAAGTTGACCGATATTTCAATATCCCAAAGTATAAAAACATGACTAAACAACTACACGCGTGGAAAACTCGTCCGGAGTCTTAATGTTCCATGAACATTCCAAACGTCTTTTTAACTTCCATATCAAAAAGTAGCGCATCAGCATTTATAGCAGATTTTCAATAAAGGAGGTGCAGCTTTTAAATATAATTTAAGAGAGCATTACTCCGACTCTATGTGTGGTGTGTTTAGGGATCAGTACTCAGTTTACGATAGACAAGAGTAATAAAATGAAAGAAACTAAGTCGTTATTTTACGGTTTAAAGTCTGTCTAAAACCCTCTCATCGCGTGCGCGATATGCAATTGTATCGTGGATATAGAAATGTTCTCTTTCTATCAGGAAACTATGATGAAGGTATGATACATTATGATAAAAAGGATACACGACTTTCATCATATCAATTTGCTTTGCAGCATCCAGTCAATTCATCTAACAAAAGTTCCTTTTATCAACCAGTTCCTCTTTTCCAATCCTAACGAGTCGAATTCCTCGCTAGAGTGCCAAGATATAGAATGAAGGTCAATTCTTTGCTTCTATTTCCATTTTTGGCAACGTCAGTTCTCTCTATCGAGAAGAATAATGAAGGCGAAGTTGCCAGCAGCAATGAAAATGGTGTCTCGTTTGTGGTAATTGCAGATATGCATTCCATGTCAAGATTTGCATTTCAAGGTGATAATCCCACAGTAAATTCAGAACAACAGTTTTTCAGGTTGACCAAAATCATGGAAAATATTAGAAACAATTACGTGAATGATACAGAAGCTATTCTTTTAGCACCAGGAGATCTTGTATCTTTTGGGCAACTAAGTAACGAGGAAATCCAGGAAAAGTCTGGTATCGAGGATGAAAACGACGCAGTGTACTTTGCATCTACGGAAAGTTACAAAAAGGCCAACGAATTGTACGCGGGGTTTTCTACATTGCTTCCAAGCATTGGAGATCATGAATTTGGTGGTGAGCCTGAAGAGTTTATTTTTGAACATATCAAGTTGTTCTCTTTCTTATTCTGTTTTTTTTTTTGCTCTCTTAGGAAATGAAGGTTTTAATGTTGACAATCAAAAAAAACTATTTTCTTCCATTCCTTCCTATCGAAAGGGTTGGGTTGACAGTTTCATGAAAACAGCAAATGGTAACAATTTCAAGTTCAATTCAAACATTGGTTCGGCTGTGTCCAGACCTATCGGTACTGATTTTGAAGGAACATCGTATGCCTATAGATACAAAAATTCACTCTTTATCGTTGTAGATGTATTTCGAACAATTGACAATGGTAATGGAGCAGAAAACTACATTGATCGAGAGAAAGGATACGGTGGTGAAGGGGCAATCACATGTACAATGGATGATGATCATATCCTATGGTTTGAAAATGTTTTGAAAGCCGCAAGAGATGATGTATCCATCAAGCATATCTTTGTAGAGGCACATGTCCCAATTCAACACCCTGTACGAAAAGTGAATTGTTCAGGTCAGTTTTTAGATGATCAGACTAAAAGTCAGCTCTGGAAACTTATGGAAGAGTATAATGTTGATATTTACTTTGCAGGAGAAGTCCATGCTACCACAGTAACCATGTCAAAGACGGTAGGATCATCACTACTTCAGATTGTATCCCGAGGAAATAAAATGCATGGCTTTTTGAGTGCAGCAACTACAGATGATACAATTGTTGTCAAGCATTTCAAAGATGTAGGACCGGGACCAAAATTTAACAATAGATACAGTGAAAGTGGATCTTTGATCATCGATAAGTCAAATCCTTCAGACACAAAGATCTCAGCAAACGGAGATCTAGCAATTCTTGATGACTCGGCTGCACTCATTTATTTCGATTTTGAAGCTAAGTATAAAATGTCTGAAAGACAAATAGAAGGATTGTCCGGTAACAAAATGATTCCAGAGAAAATTATTGTTGGGAAAAAGAAATGCAATAAAAGCATCCACAATGTTGGAACATTTGGACAACAGTACGATTCGCAAGTAAAAGAGGTTGCCTTGGTCCAAGGACGCCATAATAATACAAATGCAGGGAAGTTTCGGGCACGTAGTCGTATGGCAGTGTTTAGTATGGGTCCCTTCACTGCTGGTATGGTGAACTCCATTTCATTTTGGATAAAGACATCTCAAGCAAAAAAGGAAATGATTTTATTGTATTTCGGACCAAATAGTGATAGCACTGAAAAAGATACCTTGCGTTTTATACTAAAGAATGGCCAGCTCAATTTCCGATTCAGTCGCTCTACTACAAATTTCCGCTTGATCCAAGAAAAGATGCTCACCGATGATGAATGGCATCATATAGCCATGAGTATGCCATTTGATAGCTGCAAATATTCCGATGTAGATTTATATATTGATGGGGCCCAATATGAGTTCGAACAGACTGTTGGGGAAGACAATCACATATTTTTTCATACTGCAGGAAGGCTCAACATTGGAAGTTATGGTTATGCGAAGGACTCAGACGCAGATGATTTATTGTCCCATTTCGTTGGACAAATGGACGATATCAAGATTTGGTCACATGCACTGAAAGCAACTGATGTGCTTCAGCTGTCTTGTCAAAACAATAAAACATTCAAGTTTTCATTTTCAAATGGTAGCAAGAAAAAATGTGCGTTTTTGAATAAAAATGAAAATAGAAGGAGGAATTATTGCCAGGACAAGTCGGTGGCCATGAATTGCCCCAAAGCATGTCGTCTTTGTGATTGAACCTACAGCGTGTGATTTGAATTCTGAAGTCAAGAAGTTCTCTAAATGTTACTAGTTTATTGCTTTCTCTGTTTATATTTTTACAAGCATTTTCTGGATTCAAGTACCTGATGTAGCAACAAACGATTGAAGTTCGTATTGGGAATATGAAATGAGTGTGATTGTCATCTGAATCTACGCCAGTAAGGACAGGATTGTCTAGCTCGACCGCGCTAGGTAGCCCATTGTCCATGGACCTTCCAGGTACCGCAAATACATGTTCAAGTCCATCTTTTCTCAAATGCTTTCCGAGAGTACTATGCTATCTCCTTCCCCGACTATGAGACCCAGTACCGATGGTAGACTCGATACCAATCCTTCTAGTCTACCATCATCCATGCCCTCTCTATTTCCGATGATGAGACCTTCATTTTCAATCAGTCCATCTTCTTCCCCATCTTTAAGTCTAAGCCCAAGTGTATCAAGCAGTCCAAGCGCTAATCCAACATCCAGTATCAAGCTATCACATGTTAAGGTTAAAGAAATATCGAAGGAGGCAAGAACTAATTGAGACTTGTGGAAATACATTGTATCAATGTACCCTTGAAAATTTATATTCGTAGTTGTTGTTGTTGTAGTAGTAGTAGTAGTAGTAGTAGTAGTAGTAGATATCTTAGACTTTATTTTTTATAGATAATCTACGATCGTCATTTAGAAATTGCCACAAGATAGAATGCATCGATCTTTGACTGGTATACCATCAAAGATTCTCTCGCAGTGCCTCTGACGTCTTTCCCTACCAAATTGCAGCAATTTGTCACAAGTAATTATTACACCAGAATTTTCAACCATATATTCGAAATTGTCATCATTATTGATGCTATCTCTACAGAATCCACAAGAATATTTGCATGATTCAGATACCTGCGCCTTGCAAAATTTTGTCCGTCTTTTACTTGCTGAGAAATTGTTTTTCATTATGTAGGCGCAATTCGACATTTTACCATTTGGCTTTCGGAATTTGAAGTTTGAATCATCGCTACATGGATTGGATTCACAAGTCTGTGGACAAAATGAACTACGATCGTTTATTCAGTAAAATTGATATGTGCTTCAAATGATTTCAATTGCTATTCTGTGCAAATCTTGGCACATACCTTATTTCTTTCAATTGGCACTCATCTGCTAGATCTTCGCATGTAGCTACAATTCCTTTGAAATAAATTTCTCCTTTTGAATCTTGACAGTCTACTTCACACGAGATTGGACAATGATTTCGAACCTCGCTGATGCTGCAAAGAGCCCTATCGCTTTCTACATCGTTGCAATAGATATATTGGTTTTCATTTCCCCCATTTGCGAGCAACTTCAAGACGTCATTCTTGTTGGGACATGATGGTGGATCAAGAAACAATATTTCATCTTGCAAATACGATGATCCATGTTCTGCGATATATTTCACGATTGCATCCTTTAAACTTGTAAGTACCTCCTTATGTTCGGACATTGAGATTGCATTATACAATTCATCAGGATCGCTATTGAGATCAAAGAATGTTGGGTATCCCTCATAGTCAACAATATACTTGTATCCATTCTTGATGGCTGCTAGCCATCCTAACCCAGCACTTTCATCTAACCTCCATTGATGGGAACTAATAATTATTTTGTCATTGTTCGCACTTAGTTTGGGCTTTTGAGTGTTTCCATCACCTTCATGTCCTTGTAAAATTTCATTACTGCCGTCAACACCATGTGCCATATAGCCTTGTGGAGTATCTTCAATATCCAAAAGACCTAGTAGCGTTGGAGTAAAGTCTATCTGGGAATATGCTGTTTCAATAACTGTTTTACCCGTCAATTTCTTGGGATAATTTATAATCATTGGAATACCTACCGATGCCTCGTATGGTAATCCTTTGTTGATGACGCCATGTTCTCCGAGAGTGTCTCCGTGATCGGAGGTAAATACAATGACACAGTCATCCATATTCAATGATTTCAACTTTGACAAGAGTTGACCAAGTTTATCATCGATAAGTTTCACCATTCCGAAATAACTCTTTGCATGTTTTGATAAGGGATACTGTTTATTCTGAGATACCTGTAGAGAATCAATATCATTTAGAGAAGCAATATATTCTTCCGCATCCTCATAATCCAGAGAGCTGTTATACTTGACATACTGTGTTTGGCGATAAAAGTCTGGTACCGAAGGATCTCTTAGAATCATTGCTTCAGCTGTAGGAGGTAGGCCTATATCCAAATCACTATACATTGTTTTATACGGTTCCCTCACTATAGGAAGACTGATAAGTAACAATAATTATGTGTATACATCTTCAAAAGTCCAATTCTCTCACCTGAGTTCGGTCCATGTGGATCTGGTAAAGATAAAAAGAGTGCAAATGGCTGATCTTTCTCTTTTGCCATTTCTTCCAGAAACTCCATTCCCCTGTCCATCAAAAAGTCTGTACTATAATATTTTTCGACATTGTCAAACTCATTTTCACATTCTTGGAGTGAATTGAAAACTTTAATAGATCCATCTTCTAATTCTTGGAAACATTTCCAATGTCCTCTATTGTATCGATAAGTTGTGTGATTGAAACCAAAATCTCTTTCTTTCTCTTCTTTCCAACCTGGTTTGGCGTCGCCATCCAAGTGAAATTTTCCGTTATAGGAAGTATAATATCCATTGTATTGCAAAACTTCAGCCCATGTTTTCGTCGTTTCCTTCATAGGTTCGTGATTATAATGGGCACCGGTTTCTCGAGGATATAGTCCAGTCAAGAAAGAAGCTCTTGCTGGCTATAATTGAAAATAATAAGTCAAGACAATCAAAAGCAAGAAATAGATGCCAAGATGAAATATACTCACTGTACACAAAGGAGATGATGCATAAAAGTTTGAAAATAGCACTCCATTTTCAACCAAGGAATCAATATGAGGAGTTTCGACGAATACATCTTCTCCCCAAACGTCCACACTGTCTTTTGGATACTTTTTGAGAAGATGATCGCGATAGGAAGATATTGTCCGTAGATTATGTTCATCAGTCATGACAACAATCACATTCGTGGCGTAAACTTCAGTGGCGAATGAACATATTGATGCTAGGAAAAGAGATAGCCGAACAACCATAATTGAATGATAACAGTAGCAAATTCCTTAATACACTTTCCTGCTTTTGTTGAGCATTGATTTCCTAGTCGTTAATTACTATGCAAGTCATGTATTTTTTTAATAAAATAAATAAAAAACAAGCTTTTCAGTGTAGAAAAATTGGCGTTGATGACAAATTTCATACAGGACTGGTCTACTCGTGGCTAATATACAACATTTTAGTGTTTGAATTGTCGTTGATGACATGAATCATACAGGACTGGTCTACTCGTGGCTAATATACATAGATAAGAATTTTCATTTTTTTTTCGATACTACTAAACTGTCGTCTCTGCTTACCTAAGCTTACCTACATGGAACCTTTCTTAAAAATTATTACATATATATTGATATGATAAATTCTTTTCACACTTTGTTCTTGCCAGAATAATCACCAACAAGATTTTATGAGCTTTTTACAAGCAATCACTGGCTACGTAAAAGCATTCATTTTGGGATCGGTAATATTTCTGTGTACATTAACATTATAAATAATAGAAGCAACCTATTGATGGTGAATATAAAGACTTGGGCATTTTGTTTTCGGATGAATAAGAATAATCAAAAGGGTCGGTAAGTTTTGTGACAATATAAAAGACGGTTAAGTTACCGCTATACATAGTCGGAGAAGGTAGGCTCCCTTCTTTGTTTTCCATGAAATAAAACCCAAACCGCCCTTTTCATTTCCAACACTCTCCACTCTCTTTTGGGTCGTATTTAGACAGTTATGAGCCAGAATGAATAATGAAAGTAAGCCGCAGTGGAATTTTCTGTAAAAGAGGGCGGTGTACCCATGGTACTCATCAATTCATCTAACCTCATTGAACAAAAAAAATACAATTTGCATCCCTGCTAAACTTTTCCACTATAGCGAGTCCCATACATACATCAAAGATTCAGTCCAATATATCTAGAACAATGAAGATTAACTTTTTGCTTGTATTTCCATTTCTGGCAGCAAGAACGTCAGGAGTTCTCTCTTTTCAGACAGACCTTACCAACAACAGTGAAAAGTCTACCTCTTTTGTGGTGATTGCAGATATGCATTCTATGTCATCCTTTGCATTTCAAACTGAGAATGAATCTGCTGAATTGCAAAACCAATGGAGAAGCTTGACATCCATTCTGAATAACATCAAAAGCAATTATAGTAATACAGATGTAGTCATGGCACCTGGAGATCTTTCTTCTTTTGGCCAAATACCAAACAAATTCATCCAAGACATGACTGGTATCGAGAATGAAAACGATGCAGTTTATAACGCAACCATGACGAGCTATGCTAAAGCGAATGAATTATATCAAGAGGCTGGTTTTACTAAATACCTTCCATGTCTTGGGGATCATGAAATAGGTGAGCAAACTAGCAGTCTAGTGGCTGTTTATGAAAGATGTTTGCATCAATGCATTCATTGAATTTCATGCTAACTAGTCCATTACATTTTACTAGGAGGTAACAAGGGTTTTCGTGTAACTGGTACAAAAAGCAAATTTGCATCCATCGATTCTTACCGAAAGGGTTGGGTTGACAGCTTTATGAAAGCATCCGATGGAGAATACAAGTTCAATGTTGATATTAATGGAATATCATCTAGACCTATCGGTACTGATTTCGGAGGAACTTCATATGCCTATAGATACAAAAATTCACTCTTTATTTCCGCAGATGTCTTTCGAACTATCGACAATGGAAATGGAACAAAAAACTACATTGATCGAGAGAATGGATATGGTGGTGAAGGGGCAATCACATGTACAATGGACGACTTTCATGCCCAATGGTTTGAACACGTACTAAAAGCTGCTAGAAGTGATGTATCCATTAAGCATATCTTTGTAGAGGCACATGTCCCAATTCAACATCCGGTGCGAAAAGCACGTTGTTCAGGCCAGTTCTTAGATGATCAGACTGAAAGTCAATTTTGGACCCTTATGGAAAAGTACAATGTTGATATATATTTTGCGGGAGAGGTCCATGCTACTACTGTAACAAAGACAAAAACTGTGGGTTCATCACTACTGCAAATTGTATCAAGTGCAAAGGAGATGCGGGGATTTCTGACTGTGGATACTACGGATGATACTATTGTTGTCAAGCATTTCAAAGAAATAGGCCCTGCACAAAGATACAACAATGATTACTCTGAAAGTGGTACATTGATAATCGATAAATCAAATCCTGATGAAGTACAGATTACTTCCAGTGGAAAATTGGAAATCCTTGATGACTCTTCGGCTCTTATTCATTTCAATTTTGAAGCTTTGCACAGTATGTCGGAGAGACAAGTGGATGAGATGTGGGATGATGATAGTTTAGTCGCTGATAATCAGATTGTTGGTGGGCAACGATGTACCGAAAGCATTCACAACATTGGAACCTTTGGACAACAGTATGATGCACAAGTCGCTAACGTAGAATTGGTGCAAGGACGACACAACAACACTATGGCTGGGAAATTCTCCTCAAGTAGCCGTATGGCAGTGTTTAGCATTGGTCCCTACACCGCTGGTATGGCTCATTCCATTTCGTTCTGGATGAAATCCTCTCAGACTACGAAGGAAATGATCTTGATATATTTTGGACCAAACTACAAAAGTAACAACAAAGATACTTTACGCATCATACTCAAAAATGGTAGGTTGAGATTACGATTCTCTCGTAGATCGCTTTTCCAATTGAGCCAAAATCGGATTCTTGCAGATGACCAGTGGCATCATGTTGCAATAAGCATGCCTTTCAAGAGCTGCAAATACTCAGAAATTGATGTGTACATTGATGGTGTAAAGAAAGACTTTGTTCAAAAAAGAGGTGTAGATAAACATCTCTTTTTTCATACTGATGGAAGATTAAATATTGGAAGTTACGGTTATGCTTTACAATCAAGTGCAAATGATTTACTACATAATTTTGAAGGAGAGGTAGATGATGTGATGGTATGGTCAACGGCTTTAGAACTTCCCGAAGTTTTGATGCTGTCATGTCAAAACGGAAAAAGGTTTAAATTTGAATTGGAGAATGGTAAGAAGAGAAAGTGTGCATTCTTGAGTAGAAATGCATCGTTGAGTAAAAATGAAAACAGAAGAAGGATGTATTGCAAAGGAGATGTTCTTTTGTACTGCCCGCAGGCTTGTGGTCAATGCGAATAGAAACTGCAGTGAAATCGATATCATTAGTCTAAGTATGATCTAAAAGTACATGTATGAATAATCAAGAAGCTTTGGTGTACATTCGTAAAATAGAACAACCTATTATACGACAAATGAGAGGGATCAGAATGAAGAATCATAGGTTCATGAGTTTTTAAGTTCTTCTTTTGTACCTGGTCGCTCGTTAAGAATTAACCTTTTGCATCAGGGGCCATTTGATTCTATTTACATATGTGTCTAAATCATAACATCAATAGTTTAGATAAGATCTCTCACATTCTTTGGCAGTTCCTCAATCTGAGTAGCATAGAACTGTTCAATATCGCGCAAATAGCGTACATCTCCATTCGTCAAAAAGTTGATGGAAACTCCTTTACGTCCAAAACGTCCAGATCTACCGATGCGATGAATGTAGTTCTCGCGGTTCATAGGCAAGTCAAAGTTAATGACAAGAGAAACCTGTTGAATATCAATACCACGAGCGAGAATATCAGTTGTAATAAGCACCCGGGAAGATCCAGATCTGAATTCGCGCATCACGAGATCCCGCTCGTTTTGTTCCATATCTCCATGCAAGCAAGATACAGTAAAATCACGCTCAGACATTTCATCACGGAGCCAATCAACCTTGCGACGAGTATTGCAAAAGATGATTGCCTGTGTAATAGTCAATGTTTCATAGAGGTCGCAAAGAGTATCAAGCTTCCAGTCCTCCTTTTCGAGAGCAATATAGAACTGCTTGATTCCGTCAAGAGTAAGCTCATCCTTCTTGACAAGAATACGAGTTGGATCGCGCATGAAACGCTTTGTGACATCTAGCACTTCCAGTGGCATGGTAGCTGAAAAGAGACACACTTGAGTTGTCTCAGGTAGAAATTTGAAGATATCATAGATCTGATCCTTGAAACCCATGGACAACATCTCATCTGCTTCATCTAAAAAGAATTGTTTCAAATGGTCAACATTAAGTGCACGGCGCTGAATCATATCGGATACTCGACCTGGAGTTCCAATCACAACTGGAACACCAGCACGGAGAATACGAATGTCATCACGAACTGCTCTTCCACCAAAGCATGCATGAATGTTCACATTAGTGTACTCTGCAAGAGCCTCTGTCACGAGAGAAATCTGCTTGACTAATTCACGAGTTGGAGCAAGGATAAGACTCTGACAGTGACGAATAGAAGTATCAACAGACGCAAGGGTTCCAATGGCAAACGTAGCAGTTTTACCAGTACCACTTTGAGCCTGTGCAATCAAGTCCTTTCCCAAAATAGTAGGACGAATCGCACGTTGCTGAATCGCAGATGGTCGTTCATATCCATAGGCATAGATTCCACGAAGTAATTCATCGGACAAGCCCATGTCATCAAAATCTTCAATGACTTCTTCCCAATTGGAAGTCAAGTCTCTATCGTCATCTTGGTTTAGGTCATGGTTGGATTGTAAAATCTCCTTGGAAGGAGACAAGTGATTGTTTTCAAATGGTTCACGTGATTCTTCTTCTTTGTATGTATCGGTAGAGGTAACGTTCATAGAAAGAATTTATAAAGGGGTTTTTGGTTGTAGTTTGTTGTTTTAGTTTGTAGTTTTGTGTTTGAATAATTTGTGATGAGAGATTGAATGGTCTAGCTTGAACATAATAGCTAACAACGACGTATTAGTTGATCATGGATCATTCAAGAACAAAATTTATGATCCGCCTCGTTCCTCGGAATTCTTGGAACATTGTGACCTGGTTTAATTTCAATGGTACTGAGTTCTTTCAAGATTTCATCCCAGTGCCTATTCTATCTCCTTTCTATTCTGTTCAAGGCAAAGTCCCATCTAGAAAAATTCCATTTACCGATTGTTTCAAAAACAATAAAACTTAATCCAGCAAGACTCAACTACTACTCTTTCTCCTCTCCTTCCCCCCCATTGCAATTTGAATCACTCCACAATATATCCATAGCTTCGGCTCTCTGTAAAACTTTCCGTCTCATATTTCTCAAAGTGTCACTAGTCCCTACATCAATCATATCAAGTTTGCACATGATATCCGTCACCAAATGATCCAAAACAGATTTATCAATGATCCTTTCGGATATAGAAGCCATGGAAGTCGCATCTCCTTTACTTGGACTAGTACCTACATTCAATCTCGATTCTATATTATCTAAATCATGATTGAGAGATGTAATTTGTTCATAAGCTTTTTGATCTAGTTTGAATGTTTTTGTATGCATGAGTATCGCTTTACTATTAGTCTGTGGTTGGATAGAGGGTATAATTGATTGCAGGGTTGAAGTTTTAGGAGAAGTTTCGAGTGAAAGAGTTTTACCTCTTATAATGACTCGTTGATAGGCTGGTGGTAGACCTGTTTGAGATTGAATTTGTTGAAATAGATTGACTACATTTGCCAAAGGTGAAATGTGGATGGAAAGCGAATGGCCAAGTCCACGAATGTTGAGAGTTGCTTCTTCTTCTTCTTGGGTCGTTGACATGACTGGAGGATCAGAGGCTAATGATTGTAGAGAATTGCAAAACATGTACTTCGTCTATTTATTGGTTTCTAATGTAGGATTTTGAATAGAGAAAAAGGATAGCAGAAGAGAAGAGAACACTAGCGAGAAACACATACAGTCTAAACATGGATAACACATCATCCATGTTTAGACACTCACTGACAATCATCAAAATAGCCACAAAAAGGCCTTTTACATGAATCTCAAAGAATGTTCCAAAAGGAATGAGAAAAACAGCTTGCTTTTGAATGGTGAGAAAGCAATCTAACACTCACACAACTGTTGTCATCACCTCTTTCCAAATTTAAATTCTTACAATTCATAAACACCATGACTGGCAACACCAATAATTTAACTCTCCGACTGCATCTCATCCGTCATGCAGAAACTAAAGCGAATGAAGCGGGTATAGTCTTGGGACAGATTGATTCACCTCTCACAGATCAAGGCATACGTCAGGCATTAGCCGCAAATGACTATTATCCAAATTACGGTAAAAAGTTTTGGAAAATTTATGCATCAGATTTACCAAGATGTAAAATGACTTGTAGTCTCATTGTCAATGGTGTACCATATCAAGATGGAAAAGAAAATCACAATTGTAATGATTATCATGTAATTTATGAGGAAAGATTGCGGGAAAGGGCCAAGGGCTGCAGAGAAGGCCTTTCCAAAAAATTAAGTTATGAAGAAGCGAAGCAAATTTGTATTGCGAAATGTAAAGAATTGAATCAAGAATATGTAGAACCTAAACATGAATCAGAAGAGGATGTATTGATTAGATTCAAAGAGTGGTTGAATTCAGTCCTTCACCAGGCTTCTCAGTTGGAAAGGAATGGGAATGAAGGGATAGATGTACTTGCAGTCAGTCATTCTGGTACAATACGAATTATTTTGCAACAGATTGTTGGTTCTTTGATTCCTATAGATGCAGAGGTTAATGAATGGGATGGAAAACTCAGTGTTCCAAATACTTCCATTTCTATATTGGAATTTAGTACCTTTAATAACAGTCAGAGTATCTCTGTCGAAGGAATACATCATGTTCATGGCAGAGAAGTAAAGGTTCGTATGTTGGATTTTACAAACACCAATCATTACAAAGTCATGAAAGAGGAACCTAAACTATGAGATTTATCACCGCATCTGTTATCATTTGTACATATATAAATAATAGGACCAAGATATCCTGGACATGAGTAAATTACAATTTTTGTTAGATATACTGTTACAGTATCTAGCATAGCTAAGCCTCTATACTCACAATCCCATACATCACTTAGCATCCACTTTCACTTCTACTAGCATTCACAATCATTTCTTTGCAACACTTGGGTTCGTCCAATTTCAAAACCAAAGTATCCTTATCACGCAACTCCTTGACCGTCTGAACAAATTCATGCCGTGGCATATTTCTCGCACCCAATCGTTGCTTATACTCCAACTCCATACCAAGATCCCACATTTCAAAACCTTGTTCCCACAAGAATTGACCTAATGCAGCCAATTGGACACTACCAGCATTATCCTCCTTGGAAAAACCAGTCAGGGAAGTGTATATCGTTCCAAAGGCATATCCCAATTCTCCACCTACCAAATCACCGTCTAAATTCCATACTTCAATAGTATAAAAAGTGATGGGAAAGGTATTGGTCTGATGAGGTTCCAATAAGGATGTATTTTCTAAAATAGTTTCAAAAGCATCGACAATGGGAGGATACAACCATGATATACCATGTTGATCATGACATCCTTGGACAACCTTACGAAAGGATTGATTGCAAGTCAAGGTGAATTTTTTCGAACGTTTCTTGACATTTTTGGAAATGTGTACAGTGGATCCAGAAGAAGAGTGTAGAGGGTAAATGACACATCGTTCCTTGTGCAATTTCGGAACGAGGTAATTGGGTGTAGCGATTGGTAGAAATCCTTCGTACATGAGTGTTGCGATGAGTCTTGGGTCGAAATATGGAGAAATGAAAAAATCTCCGTGTGAATGTTGCACATATCTGTGTAAATATTTGGGTAGATATTCTTGTGGGTGCTTTTGTACTATAGCTGTCGATGTTTCTTTTGTATTGGGTTCGGAGTTGTCTTGGTCTTGTTTTGACGTGTCTGTTGTAGTGTTGGTAGAGGTATTGGCGTCACTTCGTTCATCATCTAAATCTTGTTTCTTGGAATCATTTTCGTTTGCAGAGGAACTATTTGCATCTTGTGAAGTACTCTTTTTAATTTTCTTGGACCTGGGACCCGAAGCTGCTTCTTCACTGCTTTTGATAGAAGACCCATTGGAAGATGACGAACTGAAGAAATCATTACTGCTCATAGATGACGACTTGCTAGACATACTTCCGCTACTGATACTACTATTACTTGTGGTATGTGAAGAAGAGGATGAATCAGTAGATGGATGAGACTCTTTTTCCAACACTATCGAGTTCTCATTTGAAGGAGAGGTTCTTGTTGCTGCTGGCGATGATTTATTCTGTTTCTTTGCCTTGTTTGCTCGATGTTTTTCCAAGAAATCTGTGAGTCCCATAGCTTATTCTTTTATTAAATTATATAAAGAACTATATGGGCCTAATAGTTCAATAGTAGGTGCAGTACTGAGCATGAACAGAAGTAGGAGTGTTCACGTCTGCGTATGTGGCCAGTTTGAGATGCAATTAGAATTGTTGTGCCGATGTTCTTCGCATCTTCATCTTCTTTGTCTGTGATTGGTTGATTTTGTGTTGACATCTATTTTGGGAGTGTAGAGTGACTGTAGTAAAGACAACCTAATCCCATCACGTCAATCATAAGCATTTAGCCTGTTTTTTGTCGCAGTGGAATTTTTCTCGAAACATGATGCGTTGTGTTCGGATCGCAGATCGCCGAAAAAAAAAAAAGCTAGAGGAGAGCAATCTTACCAAACAGTAGGGCTTCTTCTTTCTTCTTCCATATCTTTTTTACTACATAATTCACTTCTATTCTACAATTCATACCCTTCCATGTCGTGCCTTAACCCATTGAACCTACTTGTCGACTGCCTCATTGACTTTGCAGCAATTGACGCCTCCGACCTCGACCCAGAAACCAAAAGATGGCTTCATAAAATCAAAGACAGTACCACCATCTTTGCAGTCAAACAAGCAGATGGATTCATCGAGTCCGTTCAAGATCCCCCAACTGACGCCGATGTCAAAACTGAACTCATCAACCTAGGATGGAAAAAGACTGGCGAAGGCTTTGATGAATGGACCAAAGATCGTGTCATGAAAATCTCTCATAACATCTCCCCTTCTTTTTCGACCGTGATCCTAGGGCAAGATGACTTGTTTGGGAAATACACTGTGTTGGAAAAGATTGTAGGAGTTGCGACTCGTAATCGTCTCTTGTTACCTTTGGAAGATCATGATTTGGTACTTGGAGATGATGAACTTGCAGCACGTATCAGTGATGATCTCAAGTTTGAAATGGGTAAAGCTTTGCCTCAGACTTATAATACTGATTTCAATATGTTGACAGATGAATCCTTTAGTCGTATCTTTTTCTACGGTATGGGATCTGTGTTGATTGCAAAACAGGAAGAAGTTTCGAGTTCGGAATATGGACCATTTGTTGTGGATCTCAAAGTACTACAGGGACTGTCTTACAGAAGAAAATACAGAAAGCTCGGTTCACGTATTCATTTCAATAAAGATCAACAGCCTACTGCCATTCATGATTATGATACAGGTAAAACTTATACACCAGGTAGTGATGGATGGGAGAATGCCAAGACTTTGGCAAAGGTTGGTGCGTTCCTTCTCATGACTGCAAGAGAACATTTGACTTGGACACATTTGGTAGCTTCCAACATTGCCACCAGAGAATCTACCTTGAATCTTGCACCAAGTCATCCACTTCGTCGTCTTTTGACTGTATTCACTTTCCGTGCAACCGAAGTGAATCTTGCAGCGTTTGATTCCCTTGTGCCAAATACTTCCATCTTGCATAGATCTGCTGGGCTCAAGTATTCTTCCTTGGTGGATGTGTTTGAGCATTCATACAAGTCTTGTACCATTTTTGAACCGTTTGCAGATCGTAAATACAATTCTGCTGTTCAGGAACTTATCGATGAAGATAAATTCCCATTTGCTTCACAGGGTAAAGCATATTATGAGATTGTTCGTGATTTTGTCAAAGATTGGATCTCGAAATGCGGTGAGGCTGCAAGTGATGCGGAGGCAATGGCATTTTATAATGCTGTAAAGGCTGGAACCAAGGGAATGAAGTATGAGATCCCAGAATACTCTGCCGAGAATATGATTAATGTTTTGTCTTCCATCATTTTTACTGTGACAGGATATGTAAGTTTTGACTTTGATTTGAAATGTTACTTTACAAGATACTTTACTCATAATATTCTTTTTCTATACCTATAGCACGAATTGATTGGTCATGTTGTGGATTACACTTTGTTGCCTTCTAGAGCAGGATTTAGATTGACCAAGAAGGATCCTAGTGAAGTTGATTTCCAGTCTTACTTGCTTACCAATGTTATTTCGGCTTCTACTTCCGTACCTATGCCAATGCTTATGCAAAAGTTTCCTAATTTCTTTGGAGTTGGAGGTCCAGAATGGGAGAGAACTGTTTGGGATTCATTCCATACTAAGCTTGTTGCGCAATCGGAAAAGGTTCAAGCTGCAGATAAGAAGAGAGCTGTGGAGTACAAGTATTTCGATCCAGCTCGTTTTGAGTGCTCTGTGTCTGTATAAAGAACTTTTTGTTATCGGAGTGTTTCCTCAGTTTGGAGTCGCCAGTATTTAGAAATAAGATAAGGCTCATCTATGTTAGTATCGTATCAAGCACGAATACTACATCATAATTTCTGCGTGGAATCTTCTATTTGACATTGACCCAATTATTCTATCACGCTTTAATCTTGGACATGTATACCAAAATGAATGAATTGGACAGAGTTATCCACGGTCACGTAATCATTATCCACGGTCTACTATCTTTAGCGTGGAGTGTAGATTGGGGAGGTCAAAAGGTCAAATTCTATACTGTATAACAAACCAGACCATACGTATCATTGAAACTATTCTACTACAAGTCGAAGGAACTCACTTTATACAAGTATTACGATACCATATTATGTCCTTAACAAAGAAAATAAAGATTGAAAGTGCAACTGATTTTACTTTCAGTCCAAATGAGTCGCCTGGAGCTATCCAGAGCCTTCCATCGGAACTTTTGAAAAATATATTTTCCTACATCGGGACTGGATGTTTCAAGCTCATTGGGCCAGTATCAAAAGACTTTTGCTACAACTACCTCACAATGGACAGTGTCGAAAAAACTTATGCTCATCCGATGGATCGTCAATTAGCAATTGATAGAAATAAAGCGACCACTGTAGATGCTGCTTCATCCTTTATCGAACTTGCAGAATATTGTTTTTTAAATGCACCAGATACATTTCAAGCAAAAATCCTTGCAAAAGCAGCAATCAAAAGGAGCAGAGATATTGTTTTGATTGGGCATGCTTTGGGCGTAAATTTCGATAAAGCATTTCAAGAAAATTCACTTGCTTTGGTTGAAATTACTAAAAGGGATGATTTGGAAATGGTTCAATTTCTTGAAGAACAAGGACTCGATATTTCGTTGTTTGTGAATGACATCATCAATGCAGCTTCGTCACGTGGTCATGTACATATTTTACAATGGTTACACGGAATACACGCATTGCCAAAACATGTATTTCGCATATGTTTTGAAGCAGCTTGTGAGGGTCGATTAGATGTCATCAAATGGGCTGAAAATATTTTAGGGAGGAATGAAGAGTTTGAAAAAGACTTCATGGATGCAGCTGCAAAATTGGGGCATCTGGATGTAGTGAAATGGTATCGAAGTCGAGATATTCAATGGGACGAGTTGACACTTACTTTGGCAGCTGGAAGTGGAAACATTGACCTACTTCAGCATCTTCTTGATCACGATTGCCCTCAAAACACTTTTAGAGCATGTGCATTTGCTGCTTCAATCTCTGACCACGGTAAGGCGTTGGAGGTGTTAAAAATATTGCGTTATCATGGACTGCCATGGAATGCAGAAACTTGCGCTATGGCAGCTAGAAGTGGTAATATTGATGTCATAATCTACGCGAGAGCAAAGGGCTGTCCATGGGACTCCACCGTTTCATTTTCAGCTGCAGGTTCGAATAATTACAATGTATTGGAGTACTGTTTGAGAAACGGATGCCCTTTCGAAAGAAGCGACATTTCCTCGGAGATTATGTATTGTTCGGATCGTTCTCAATTGTTGAGAACCCTACAAAGGTTCCTAAATTATTTATTACCATTGAATAAAAATATATGCGAAATTGCTGCTCGAACTGGCCATTTGAATGCACTGAGATGGGTACGAAGTCTGGGATGTCCTTGGGATGAAATGACCTTTTTCTACGCAGTTAAGTCCAATAGCATCGACGTAGTTCAATATTGTATTGACAGTGACTGTCCATTTGATCAAAACATTTCTGCTGCAGCAGTTAACCATTGGAAATATTGCTCGATTGATCTGATGCCCATTCTTAAGCTTCTACACAATAACGGATACCCATGGCACGAAGATGCAGCTGCATTGACCGCGGAAAAAGGTGACCTCAAACTCCTTCGGTGGTTGAAATACTATGGCTGTCCATGGGATACACGTGTTTGCAATGAAGCTGTTCGGGCTGATAATTTTGAGATGCTGGTCTTTGCACATGAAAGTGGATGTCCATGGACAAAAGAAACATTCGCCTATTGCTTTGACATTCGAGCTGGTCTTTCTGTCTACTATCGTGAAATACCCACAAAACATGAATGTTCCGATGAAATTTTTAATTATCTCAAAGAAAATAATTGTCCACAACCAGAACCAAGCGACTGGAGAATATTGTCATTAGAATCTGACTCCGATGATGATGATTAGGCAATGTAGATATATTCCATTAGATACTTATGACATTAGAAGAGATAATGACTTGTTGGTGCATTTTTGTCGGCCCTAAATTTACATTTATTGAATTAATTTACCAACTAATCAAAGAATGTTCATATAGACGAATGAGACGACGAATAATATTTCCAAAGAGAATTTCTTGGTATTCTTGACTGCTTGCCTCGTCTTCTCCGACTTGTTCTCCAGCACTAGCCAAGTATTGATTCATGATATCATTCACACTAACCTTTCCATTACAAACTCCCAGTATTTCACCTTCCAAATCATCTAGCAATGTGAACCATCCTCCATTTCTTTCATCGTGCATTGGCCTGTCAGGCATGGAGACGCGAGTTACTGTCGATACACTTTCATCTCCGGCAACAGTGAATTTAGTTTCGTAGTTTGCAGGGCCAGCACGTTTTGGATTCGTCGCAGGATATAAATTTCCATCTTTAGACTTTTCTCCCAATAAACGACGAACATCAGAGTCTTTTCTCTTGATTACATAATCTCCCAAGATTAAAAGATCGATAGATCCCATAGAACAAAGGAAACTGCGAATGGCATCGCTTGGTGATTCTACTATTGGTTCACTTGGTAAAGTATTGAATGAGGTATTCAATACCATAGGTACTCCTGTTCTATCATAAAAAGTAGATATAAACTCATGGTATGCTGGTTCATTCTGGTACGTCACTGTTTGCATTCTAGAAGATCCATCTACATGAGTCACCGCAGGGATAACATCGCGTTTTGACTCCTTGACCATGGCAGTCATACTCATGAACGGACTGACAGTGCTTGCATTCAAAAGATCATCTCCAAGATCAAACCAATTAGTTGCTTCTTCTGAAAGACAACTTGGAGCAAACGGTCTGAAACTTTCTCTCTTCTTTACACTTTCATTGATGAAACGTACCATCCCCTTTTTACGCGGATCGGCAATAATACTACGATGTCCAAGAGCTCTCGGACCAACCTCTGATCTACCTTGAAACCAAGCAATAATTCCACCAGATTCAATCTCCTCCGACATGATCTCATATCTTGCTTTGTCACTCGCAATCAATTCGAAATCCAACCATGGTGATGCAGAATCAATAGCTCGTTGAATATCGTCGTAGGAGTAGGAAGGTCCAAGATATGGTGATATTGGCTCAGTCCAAACAGGAGGCTTTGATGTGTCATCCTGTTCTTCCTTCTTCTCAATAGCTTGATTTCCAAATAAACCATACGCACAACAACCAAATGCGACACCATCATCACCGGGATAAGGAGGAATAAAAACTTCTTTGAAACCGAGCTCTCTACTTAATCTCCCATTCAACACTGAATTTAATGCAACACCTCCAGCTATGCACAAATTGTCTTGCCCGGTTTTGTCTTTACAATATTTGACCAAATCCATCATGACATCTTCAAGGTCTACTTGCATGCGGTATGCAAGTGAAATAGCATCAAGAGCAGCATTGGTTGGTAGCTTTCTTTGATAATTACTATCGGATTCAGTCTCATCATCGTCAAAATCATACCTTCGCTTACGAACCATGTTTCCCTCATCATCAAATAAATCAGGATCATTACGAGCAAAGAATGGAGTTCCCATCATGTAGGAGCGATCGATCTGTAATTTATCCTCTCCTTCCTCGTGCAATTTTCCCTTGAGGATTGGACGTTCCAACTTTTCTGGAGTAATGGTATCTTGTGAATCACCAAATTCATCTTTTCTCCAAGTATGTCCAAACCATGGCGCAAGACCCATAACTTTTCCACAAGCATTCCAGTCCCCAAAGATATGCGAAGATGCTCTTGAATACAATGCACCAGCACTATCCATATTTTCAAAGCCGTGATTGTACAAAACAGGAGGAGTATTCTCTTGTGTAAAACGCTTAAAGACTGGCTTCACGGAAATTCCATCAGCAGTCTTTTCGAATTCATATACACTTTCTGCTTCTCTCCAATCAAATACACTAGTTTGACTTCTTTCCTTGATATCACTAGGGATGCATTCGTACTCCCCTTCAAATTGTAAATCACTCACATAGCTTTCATCATTAGTCTCCAGTGCACATCTCATTGCTCGGTAAGTTTCACCCATTCCATCCATCACCATGACAAGTCCACTCTCAAATGGAGATTGACAAGCAGCACTGTAAGCATGTGCTAAATGATGGGACATTTCCAACTTTTCCGCTTCAAATAGTAAATTCTCTTCATCTGTATAACCGGATTCAACTCCTCCATTGATTCCCATACCAGCTTCCCATTCCAAATGATCATAATTTTGTTCCATAGGTAATACACGATGATGATGATTGTTACAGACAACTTTGACAACATTGTCTAAATCAAGTTCCAGTTGATCTAAACATAGTTCGACTAAAGAAGCAACATTTCCACTATCATGCTTTTTTCTCGTTAAACGTTCTTTCGACATTGCAAATAGTACCTTTCCAGTATTGGCATCTGCAGCACATAATGTTGTGTCATGAGAGTACTTATTCAACCCCAAAACCAGCTCCGTATTAGGTGGAGCTGCAAGTGAGTTTATATTGGACATGAATGGATTGGGAGTATCTTCATCATCACTGTAAAATGTAGCATCGAAAGGAACAGGTGTCGATTGGATCTTTGTACTTTCTACTCTTACAACATTTCGATGTTTGGAAAGAGTAAAAGATGAAGCAACATTCAACTGAAGAAGGAAGCAGACATTGAAGAGTTTCATCTTGAATTAAAGAAAGATGGTGGTAAACTCTATTTATTGTAGGTTCCAAGAAGATGTATTTGCTATTCAAAGAATTACTGAGAAAGATACGAAAAACTGAAACACATCACTGAAAAAAGATTTTCATTTCGACAGTGAGATGGATGGCTCCAGATGCATTTCATTCTACCGCAGAAATGATAGGGATAGATCTAAAATCGTACTAATCTTGGATAAATTGAACTAAATAGTCTTCTACGACACTTTTTGAAAGTTAAAATTAGTGTTTCATGTTTTTTCATGGAAATGGTAATGGAAGAACCCTATTGTTTCACAATTGAAATTGCAGCTATTGAAATTCAATAGCTCACAGTTCTCCGAAGCGCTTTAATTTTTCACCTTTCTAAATAAGTGACTGTAACTAAAAGTAATTGCATAGAAAAAATAAAAGGAGTGAAGAAAGATTTCTAACATTTTGTCTAGTATTTTTTAAATATGAAACTAACTATTGATGGCTATCCTATGCTGTCTCGTATTTCTTTACGAAGAAAATATATTACACATAATATTGTTGATGCCACAAAATTTATATTGGTAGGAATCAACAACTTCATTGTCCACGACAGATTTCTCTACTTGGACAGGAGTCCCTTCCGATCCAGATGATCCTACAGTCAACTCATCAACTTCTTCTTTGGAACAGATTACTTGTGAAGGCAACTTTTTCATACGAAGCTCCCTTTTCAATGCCTTTTCTTCCTGTTCCTTCTCTTTTCTTGCCTTTTCTAGAGACAAAGTCGCCAATTGTATCCTATAGCAAAGAGCTGAAAAGCCATGGATCAATACAGTATACTGATCAGGATCAGAAGCAGTAATGTCTAAAGTTCGATGTGGAAATATAAGAGAAAAACTCTTTTGCAACTCAGCTTCATGTTCACACTTTTGCCGTAAGAGAGGAGTTCCAAAGCACTCTGGATGAAGTGGATCTACTGACTTTCCAAGTCTCACTTCTTTGCATCGACGCAAATCTAGCTGAGGTAGGTTGCCAATGGTATTTTCGCCATGAGTACCTTTAAACGTCAAAGATATTCCATCATCATGAAGACATAAGATGCGTTCTTTCCCTCCTCGCCTACAGTATTTTGATCTACCATATTTCTTGACTTTGAAACCGTTCTTGAGACGTGCAACGAAGCTTCTGACTAGATAATCAGAGGCATCTGTACATCCTTCTGCAGGGATGAAGTTTATTTCGTCAAAATGTTCAATCTTCATGCTATGTTCTTTTCCAGCAATCTACTTGTGAATCATGAAACAAATGAAAGCTACAACAACAAAGTTCAACGAATAATTCTATGAAGCTTTTTAGAAAAAATGGAGGAACAACTATGAAAACTTGAAGAAAGCAAATAGTTCTTTTTGAAACATATGTATTCTTTGTTTTGCTTTGAAGATGTGGCCAATAAATATCCTAAAAAACTCATTTACTAACGGTCGGGTGATTTCAGCGATAAGCGATCACGATACCCGTGGAAAATTGTCTCTGAAAGGTTTAGATTAGTGTAAATTTTGTCATGCGTGCTATACTAAATTTGTATAATTTTGCTATCCCTGTTCTTTCGGGGATTCAAAAAAGAATCTAATCATTCCCACGTGGCGCACTGCTGTTGCAATGAAAGCTTTCGTCTCGTACTGTATTTGTTACTACTCGAAATAAACGCTGCTGGTGTTGGTTCACCGTCCAAAATAAGTCCACATCACGAAGGCGCAAAAAAGAGGCAGTCCTCTGAGACTAGTTAAAAAGTGACCACTCTTTGTTCACTTTTCTTTCCTAGAGTTAGCTAGCATGAAGATTGAACATATTGACGCTATCAATTTCATCCCTGCAGAAGGATGTACAGATGCTTCTGATTATCTAGTCAGAAGCTTCGTTGCACGTCTCAAGAACGGTTTCAAAGTCAAGAAATATGGTAGATCAAAATACTGTAGGCGAGGAGGGAAAGAACGCATCTTATGTCTTCATGATGATGGAATATCTTTGACGTTTAAAGGTACTCATGGCGAAAATACCATTGGCAACCTACCTCAGCTAGATTTGCGTCGATGCAAAGAAGTGAGACTTGGAAAGTCAGTAGATCCACTTCATCCAGAGTGCTTTGGAACTCCTCTCTTACGGCAAAAGTGTAAGAGTCGATTCGACTTACGAAAGAGTTTTTCTCTTATATTTCCACATCGAACTTTAGACATTACTGCTTCTGATTCTGATCAGTATACTGTATTGATCAATGGCTTTTCAGCTCTTTGCTACAGGATACAATTGGCGACTTTGTCTCTAGAAAAAGTTAGAAAAGAGAAAGCTCTTGAAGATGAACTTTCTCAGAAGAAGTTACCTTCAGAAGTAATTATTGCTGCAGAAGAGGTTGATGAGTTGACCGTCAAATCATCAGGATCAGACTTGAGTAATGGTGATGTACAAGTAAAGAAGTCCACCATCGACAATGAGGTTATTGACAGTACTTCTATGTTTTGTGACATAAGTCGCTTGTTGTGTATAGGAGTTTAATATGAGCATAGAACTTTCAATGGATACTATTTGTCCACACAGTATTTTCATTTGGTCTATATACTAATAATGTATAAAATGTAAACAGCTATAATAATTCAAAATCCATATGGTTCAAAAAATCTTTCAAGATAAATACAGTGCTCTTAGAGTTATTCACAACTTATACAGACAATATCTTTCCTCCATTCTTCAATTTTTCTGCTTCAGTAGCTACATACTCACGTGCCCATGCATCACAAGAAAGAATATCATCCAATACAATATCATCAAGTTTTAAATCATCCTTGTGTGCCTCCATAGCTCCTTCAATCAATTTCGGAATATCCAAAAATCCAAGTCCAATATCTGCACGGAACATTTCATTCGCAGCTTCATTCGCAGCATTCAAAACAGCAGTCATGGTTCCACCAGCTCTTCCAGCTTCATATGCAAGTCCAATACATGGATATTTTTCTACATCTGGTTTGGAGAAAGTGAGTGTTGCAAGTTCTGCAAGATCAAGTGGTTTGTATGGCATCTTAAGACGATGTGGCCATGATACAGAGTATACAAGTGGAAGACGCATGTCAGCCCATCCAAGTTGTGCAAGACAACTTGTATCTTGTGTCTCAATCATGGAATGTACAATGGATTGTGGGTGAATTACAATATCAATATCATCATAACTTGCACCAAAGAGGTAATGTGCCTCAATGACCTAGGGAATGAAAAGTCAGTATGGATGTTTTCTGCATATGCTATGAAATGCAGATGGAATTCATCTGATCCAAATTCGTCATAAACTCACCTCAAGTCCCTTGTTCATCATGGTTGCGGAATCAAGTGTAATTTTCGCTCCCATATCCCAGTTAGGGTGAGTGGTAGCCTTTGCTTGTACTGCACGTGGATCTTCTTCACACATTTTGAAAAGTTCATCCTTGCTGAAATCACGGAATGCACCTCCAGACGCAGTCAAAATAACTCTTCTAAGTCCACCCTCTGGAACTCCCTGCAAACACTGGAAAATAGCACTATGCTCCGAATCAGCAGGAAGCATATTAATTCCATGTTCCTGTACAAGTGGATTAATCACAGGTCCTCCCGAAATCAAAGTCTCCTTATTTGCAAGTGCGATATCTTTCTTCAACTTGATTGCTTCAATAGTAGGCTTCAATCCCGCAGCACCCACAATACCAGTAACGACAGTATCTGCTGAATCAATAGTAGCAGCAGCAAGGATTCCCTCATCGCCATACATGATTTCCGGCATTTTCTGACATCCAGCCGCAGTCAAACGTTCCTTCAACTCCGCAGCCGCCTCCGCAGTAGCCAACGATGCAACCTTTGGTTGATACTTCATAACTTGTTCCGCCATAAGTTCAGCATTATTTCCAGCAGAAAGTGCATCTACTTCAAAGTTATCCGGACATGCATCGACAATGTCAAGAGTTTGTGTACCGATCGATCCGGTACTTCCCAAGAGTGAAAGGCGTTTCTTGAAGGAAGCACCCTTGAGTGATTCTTGTAGAGTGAGTTTTGCAGATGCTTCCGAGTTGACTGGTGCAGCTGGTCGTTCGAGCCATCCTTCTCCTGTTCCCTTTGAGCCAGAAATCATTTTTGCATGGAGGGATGTAGATGCTTTTGGTGCTGCATTTGTTGTGAATGCGTTTGTAGCTGGTGCTGCCAAAAGAGTGACGAGTGCTCCGATTGTTAGCTTCATTTTTTATTTATATATTTTAGTTTAATTGCTTGAAGCAATGCAGATTGGAACTAGGAATGAATTGATGGACCTTTTCTGTTTTCACTTCTTTGATGCAAGGAGAAAAGCTGCTCTACTTTGTGTTCATCGCTCTTTTCATGTTCAACCAGGAACGTCATTCTTTTCCATGTCAAGTTAGGGGTAATATAACGGTATTGAGCCGTTATATCTTGCTCTGTTGTTCTGTTAGGGTCAGTATGTAGTATCGATAGTAATTTAAAGCAATGTACTCAATGGTACTATTTATGTATGATTGAAATGATATTATAATATGATGAAAAATAGTCATCTATATTTTTATAATGTGTACTTGAAGTAAAGATTTGAGTGTTTTTTTAAATTGAAAATTCGCCATTTTTGGTTAGCTATTTTGGTTGTACAGCATGATGTCAAGATACTTTTGCATGTGTATCTTTCGCGTCTTCTCTTTTTTCTTTTCTCTAAAGAAGAGTAAGTGAAAGTGGTGGTGAGTAGTAAGTGTATCTTTCGATGAAATAGATTTAATGAAGGGAGCAATTTCCTTTGTAAATATGAATCTCCCCATAATCGAGCTTCTGAAAAAAATGAAGAATGTAAGAGGTAGCGTGGTGGACGAGCGAAACGTGGACGAATCAACCATTTCAGTCATATCTTGTCGCTCAGATATGAGTATTTCTGACAGAATAGATTGATTCCAGCTAGGATCCAGTCAGCTATGAGTATAAGGCAATCCATTTAACTCATATTTCCATATTTGAGCATATATTAAAATTCATTAGAGAAGCAATCAAAAAAGAATGTCTGATTCTAAGAAAATGAAGCTCGATCAAGATAGCGGTACCACTTCTCTAGCCCTTGCCGAACCATGTGCTACTATGAAGGATCTACCATCAGAAATCTTAAAGAAAATCTTTACTTTTATCGGCAAAGGCCATTATCTGCCAATCTGTCAAGTTTCCAAAGATTTTTGCTACAATTATCTAACGATGGATATTGTCAAAGATGGCAACACTCATTCTCTTGATCATTTTCAAGCCATGCAGCGTAACATGATTACAAATACTGATTCGGCATCCTCTTGTTTGGAAACATCAGAGTATTGTTTTCTGGATGCATCGACTTTATTTCAGAGGAAAGTATGCAATAAAGCTGCATTGAAAGGGAGAAGGGATATTGTGTTTATGGCAAAAGCTTTGGGGGTACGCGTAGACTTGAAGGTCTATTTAAATTTATCTAATTCAATCATGGAAAAAAGAGATCCAAAAGACATACCATTTCTCAGAGAATTATATGATGAAATTCACAATCAAATCCTGCATGGTAGAGATCTAAGCATATATGGTAGATTTAAATTTGTGGTAGCAGCAGCTTATCACGGTAACCTTGAAATCCTGAAATGGCTTCACAGTAACAAAGGGGGTCTTTCATCTTTAGCTGGCAATATATTCCGTGCATTAGCTACAGGGGGGCATCTCGATATCATTATATGGGCAAAGGACTGCGCCAAGCTAAGCTTCGACACACAAGATTGTATCAATGGTGCTGTATCTTCGGGGAACCTCGACTTAATCAAATGGTTGCGTGGTGAAGGCGCACAATGGAATTACTTTACACTTTTTTCCGCAGTAAGGAATGGAAATATTGAATTACTTCATTACCTTTTTCAAAGTAGGTGTCCATTTACTGACCCCATTGCCTGTGCAGAGGCCGTTACCAAAAAGTCATTGGAGGTTTTGCAATTTCTCCATCAACATGGTGTAACTTGGACTGAGAGTACCTGCATGTATGCAGCACGAGATGGAAATTTAGAAGCATTGCACTATGCGCGTTCAAATGGCTGTCCTTGGAATAGCAGTAGTTTAGAAGAGGCAGCAAAATATGGTCATTACGATGTAGTAAAATATTGCCTCGAGAATGGATGTCCCTTCAGCGATGATGTTTGCAGGAATTGTATGGAGTACTCCAATCATGACCAAGCCTTGAGGATATTGAAATTGCTCAGGTCTTTTTCTGTACCATTGGATGCAAAAACTTGTGAAACTGCTGTTGAAAATGGGAATCTAGAGGCTGTAAAATATGCAAGATCACAAGGGGGTTCTTGGGATGCAAATACTTCATGGAAGGCGATTCTTACGAATGATGTGCTGATTATTCAATATTGTTTTGAGAATAATTGTCCGTACTACAACGAAGTGATCTATGAAACCGCTATGTGTTGCAAGGATCCTATCTCTATTTTCAAACTCCTCCAAAACCTAGGATGTGAATGGGGTACTATTGCCTGTAATATTGCTGCAGCTAAAGGGAAACTTAATGTGCTTCGTTGGTTGAGATATAACGGTTGTCCTTGGGATGAAGGTGTCTGCAATGAAGCGGTTCGCGCAAACCATTATGAAATTTTAAAGTATGCACACGAAAATGGGTGTACATGGACAAGAGAAACTTATTCCTATTGCTTTCATAAAGACGGTTTGCGCGGTGACTTTGAACAAATTCCAACTGAACATACATGTTCGGATGAAATTTTCAGGTACCTTCGAGAGCATAATTGTCCGCGTCCAAATCCAGAAGACTGGCAGATAACTGCATCGACAAGATCTGAGTATGATTCTGATTCTGATGAAGATGACGATGATTGGAATTCTGAGTAGTAAGCGATGTTAAGATGTTTGCGCGTCAATAATAATTTAACCAAAAGGTCTACGGAAAACATGATTTTTTATTTGGATACCTATAGTATTCCTTCTGCTCTAAAATGTAATCGACTTTTTTATTTATTCAAGTGGAGTGCATTATTCTTTTATCTTAATAATTATATTCAGAGAACTTTCTACCAACAAAAACAATATCATTCATTTCTTAGAAATCACAGTAACTTGATGAACATCACTACGCTCTTTTCCAATGTAATCATGTCCACCCGTAACTGTAATGCCTACCGAATCTGGGGTAACATTGCTTGCTCTCAGCACATTCACAAGCTTTCCAGATTTCCCACCCTTAGTAACCTCAACAATACCAACACCTGGACAAGATCCTTGAGCGGCGTGACCAACTGTGACAGGAGCAGGACCTCTGAAACCCATCACAATATACTTTCCATCTGGGGTAATGTCCATGAGGTCTGGTGCTGGATCATTCAATACAAGTCCAGCATCATCCGTAACACTTTTGATGCGACAGGCTCCACTTGGCCCGCTTCTTCCAGATTGCCCATCCATACTGACCAGATCGTATGTGCTTACATGTTCATAAGTCTCTGTATCAAAGACCTCAACAACATTCTTAATGCGATCAGCGACATGAACGTATTTGCCATCAATAGTGTTGACAGCTCCGTGAGAATCGCGACGAGTTGTATATTGAGGAATCTGACCCGAAGGATTTTGATCTGCTACTCCATCGACATTTCCATTTGTGTTTGTATTGGTAGGATCCTTAAATACTTGTTGCGCTGGAGGATAGTTTTGCATTGTAGAAGGTCCGGAGTAGAGAGTATCATCAAGTGTATAGAGGGTAAATGTAGATTGATCAGAACCGGCACCACTTGCGGAAACACCAGCATTCAGGAACACCTGGTTTTGAGACTGGGTACCAGCACACCCTGCCCCGTTGACAATAGCATCGCCATACTCACCCACGATCTGCATTGGTGTTTCAGTTGACTAGGTGCACAAACGAAAAGTATGAACGTGATGAGATAAACTGGACTTCTGGACAATTATCTTTTCAAAAAAGTGTTTTCATTTCTTACCTTGAGCACCAAGAGCCCTCCACCTCCCATTGTAACATATACATTACTATTCATGGAAGGAATAGGACAGACAGGAACATTATTTGTACGCTCTCCACCTTCTGTTGCTACAGCATTTGCATCAGTACACCCTACTTCTTTGCAAGCTAGAGCTGGAGTTAAATCACCAGTATCAGCATCATCATAGCTGCCTACAATGGATCCGATCAATGGTCTACCAAAGGCATTGTGTCCGAGAAAGTATGTTGGTTCAGCTTTCAGACTAAAATCCTTTCCAAGATATACACTTGCGCTTCTGTTGAAAGATAGATCAGTGATCTCCCCATCACTGTTGCGTGTGACATCAATGCGTTCTACCATTTTGCCATGAAGATTAGCAATAATGATTGCACTTCCATCAACTGCCCAGAAACTCATATGTACACTTCTCTCAGAGTTAGTACCAGAAGTAGCTGCAACTCTGAATAAGCCAATAGCTTCCTTAGTAGTGGTATCCATAACTCCAACGTAGCCACCTTTTGGGGTGAACATATTTACGTTGATGTAGCGATTGTTGGATGGATCCTTGAGAGCTCCATGAAATCTACCAAAGCCATTGAGATCTTGAAGTGTTTGCCCAGTTTTCACTCCATCGGCATCATATTCATCAAGTGCCAATGGAAAGATATCAAAGATATCACAAGGACCCTGTGCTTTAATCGGAGTGCATGAAAGTGGAGTAGGCTCAGAGTGAACATCTACCATATCTTTGGAATCCCAAATCCACAAATAGGATCCTTTGTTTCCAAGAGTTCCTTCACCTACTACAGAATTGGATTGATCTGGCGCCCAGATCTCATAGCCTTTAGACTTGCTTGCTTTTGCCTTTTTATCGTCACGCAACAAACGCATTGCGTTGGATTTGGTTTCCATCTCCGCATACGAGTTGGAAACAAGGAGGGTAGATATAGTAATGCTTTTGATTAGGAAGTTCATCTTGATATGTTTAAAAGATTCAATATATGAAATATTGTAAATTATGGCATATGGTGAAGGCCAAGTGTCAGCCAAGATATGCACGACGCAATTATGCACGAACGGTTGTCAGATAGATGTCAGCTTTGGTTGACAGCCTGGTTGCCAACTTTATACACGACGTAATAATAAATCTTCTACTTCAAGTCTCCACACAAGGCAAAGACCTTTTCTCTCTCATCAAGACCAAATCCTTTCAAAAGAATATACAAATCCATGAGAGATTGAATTTTGCCAGGGCTACCTCACTTTTGATTGAGTAAAATAGCTTCCCATTTAGTCATTTCGACATTTGACTTCAACTTCACATCTTGCGTACCCATACTTGGTTTTCCATCTGATATGACGGACTCAACACTCCACTTCACTTTTCATTAATTAAAACCAAGTGTGTTTATACTTTGCCGGATGCTTCTAATTGAAAGATAGCATATTTTGTTCAGTGAAGAAGTTTCGTAAATCCTTTGTCTATTTTAGCAAATTTCAATTGTCATATTTTTCCAATGACGAGTCCATATAACTGACAACTGACGAAGGATGTGACATGTGAAACGTGGTACGAGAGGGAAGATGATATTAAGCATAGCGAGGAGAATAGACTAGACAATAAGCTATCTTTTCACACATAACATAAAAGAGCAGTCCTGTGCTGAAGATAGTTCAATATAAACTAGATATATGATGACTCCAGCGAGAAAGAGAATGAGACTAGAAGATGGTTGCACTTCTTTTACAGATCCTCTTGAGCCATCTGCTACTATGCATGACTTACCTAGTGAAGTCATGAAGAATATCTTTAGTTTTGTCGGTAAAGGAAATTACTGCTTCGTTGGTCCTGTTTCAAAAGACTTTTGCTACAATTATCTAACTATGGATGTGATTGAAGACAAGTTTGCGCACAAGATGGACTATCTTCAAGCTATCGGAAGGAACAAGATTACGACAGCAGAGGCCGTTTCATCTTCATTTGAGTTGGCAGAATATTGCTTTTTCAATGCACCTGAAAAATTCCAGAAGACAACAGTTCATAAATCAATAAGAAAAGGGAGGAAAGATATCGTAGAATTAGGTCATGCTATGGGGATCGATGTAAAGAAATTAAGCCTCAAGGAATATATGCCTTTGGGAAGGATTTATCAGCATGTCCTAAGAGACGTAGTAAAAAATGGCAACTTGGAGATGTTGAAGTTCCTTATAGAAAAAGGTGCCAATCTTGAGTCAGAGATGGGAACTATCGTCGAGACTGCTGCGCAATTTGATCAACTGCTTATCTTGAAATGGTTGCACAGAAATAAGTTCAATCCATTTTCAGCAAGTTATCGCTCCCCTTCAGATTTTCGTCTTGGGAATAGAGGGTTGGTGATTGCTGCAAAATTTGGAAACTTAGCAATCGTTGAATGGGGGATAGATATTGTAAAGATCGATTTTACTCAGGACTTCATAATGAATAATGCAGCAAAAAGTGGAAATTTCGAACTCGTCAAATATTTGAAAAGCAAAGAGATGCCATGGAATGAACATACGTTTTGTAATGCAGCAGCAAGTGGAAATATCGCATTACTTCAATACCTGCTGGAAAATGGATGTCCCTATGATGATCCTGGGATATGCACTGATGCAATCAAAATGAATAGTCATGACAAAGTTGTAGTACTTCTACAATGGTTACATGAACATGGTATTCCTTGGGATGAGAGTTGTTGCGAAGCAGCGGCAAAAACTGGCAATCTGAAAGCTTTGAAATATTTGAAATCAAATAGTTGCCCATGGAGCAGAGATTCTCTAAAAGTTGCACTTCAAAATCATCATTTTGAAGTAGTTGAGTATTGCCTTGCACAAAAATGTCCCATGGGAAACAATGACATCTGTCGCTTTGCCATGTCTTGTAATGATCACGATCTAGATTGTAAATTGTTGAAATTACTACGAGAATACTCAGCACCATGGAGCGAAGAAACAACTTCAGCAGCTATTTATAATGCAAACTTTCAGGCATTAAAATGGTGTGTGTCTAATGGATGTCCTTTGGATACAAGTGTCAATATAGAAAACGTTATAGGCCAAGGTAATATTGAAATAATGAAATGGATGAGAACTCAAGGGTTCTTTTTTGATAAAGACACGTGCGCCTCTGCGGCATATGGTAATAATCTTGAAGTGCTAAGATGGCTTAGATCAGAGGGATATTCATTGGATGATCATACCTTCTTTAACGCAGTCAGCAGTGGAGATCTTGATATGATTCAGTTCTGTATTGACAATGACATTCCTTTTGATGAAGAATTATATGTGGGTGCTATCTCAAATAATGACGATCCAATTAACACCATAAAACTGCTCCGAAGTAACGGTTATCCATGGCATCCAAGCGCTTGTGCAAGAGCTGTTGTAGAATGTGATCTCAAACTCCTCCTTTGGTTGAGATATAACGGATGCCCATGGGACGAAAATGTTTGCAATGAAGCGGTAGAGGGAGATAATCTCGAGATATTGAAATATGCCCACGAAAATGGTTGTCCTTGGTCAAAGGAGACATATGCGCGCTGCTTTTCTGAAGAAGGTCTAAGTGGTGAATATGAACAGATTCCAACCGATCATCAATGTTCAGATGAAATCATTGGCTATCTTCAAAAGCACAATTGTCCACGTCCAGATCCAAGTGATTGGAGAATCATTCGATAATATAATCATTCAAGAATTGGAGTTTATTTTGAACAAGTAATACCTATTCTATCAGTTTTTGTAGATGGTGATGAAGATCCATCTTCAAAATTTGGTATAATTTCGAATTCTTTCTTTCTGTCAATTTAATCTATTTTAGCCTGTAACCAATGACGTGCTGAGACATAACGGACTCAACACTCAACTTCACTTTTCATTAATTACATCCAAGAGTTTTATGTTTTAGGTGAAGGGTGATAACTTTGATATTTTGAAGTATGCACACGAAAATGGATGTCCTTGGACTAAAGAAACATATGCATATTGTTTCTCTGAAGACGGTCTAGAGTTTGAATATCAAAACATTCCAACTAAATTTGACATCGAGGTTGCCGAAGAAATCTATGAGTTTCTTCAAGAGCAAAAGTGTCCACAGCCACAGGCACAAGCGATTGGAATATAATTTATTGAGAAATAAATAGCCGTTTCCTTTGAGAAGTCATCATGTTGAATTGATTGCAAGAACTCATAAAGCTCCATGAAATGGATACTATCATCCTCAACGAGAGCTTTGTCTATCAAAGCGAATAGTACATCAATCACGATCAATCACGATTGAAGTAAACTCATGCGACAAGAGGAAATCACACAGTTCTCTCTTATCTACGTCGTTACTATTGTCAACATGAATTTGATTGCCTCGACGTCTTGAATATCATCAACTTCGTCCGATCTAATAGCATTAACAGATTTTGCAGCCAGTTTGCTCATTTGTGGTGAATGACCATCATACGCATATTCAAGAAACTGGAAGAGCTCGATAAAACTGATTTCTTTGTCCCCATTAATATCAATAGCCTTGAACAAAAAATAGATGCATCTTCTTGCTTCCGAGACAGCTTCTTCGCTACTGGAAGTGTTCACTTTTAGAACAAAGTCGTAGAACTCTTCCCTCCCAAACTGTTGAATATATCATAGATATGATTAGCACACACTCATCAAGTCAAGAGAATCAATTATTCTTTTTGTACATGTCGATGCAATCATTACAATAACAAACATTTTGCTTGCCTTTCTGCACTATCTAGTATATTGCTCTATTGCCAATTGAAGCGAGAACATCAGGAATAGGAAGGTGAGAATGTCTTTGAATAATGTAGTACGTAATGTACTATGTACGCTCGTTCGAAAAGTCCTTTTCGAGCCTTTTAAATATCTATATCCATATCCAGTTGGGCTGCCGTCGGGGCGGTTTTCGCGCCAAAAACCCCGCCCCGACGGGAAAAGAAAAAACATCAACATTCCAACGAAAAAACATACGTAAACTAGACATGATATTTCATCTGACCTATTCATTACTTTACACAACAACCAACCAAGTTTCACCTTCCATATTTCATCAAGATATACAATAGGTGCCAATCTAATAGAATCGTGATCGGTAAGTTATAGTTTTGCGATTTGCAGCCAAACGATAAATTTGAAAGTGATGACTAATTTTTCCGTTACAAAACGATACTTCTAGAAGCTAGGCGAGAATTGGGGTCATGGAGGTGGTGTAGAATAGTGTTGCAACGGTTCAAGAGTTGATTTGGGGTCTAATGCGGATATGTACAAGGTTGGATTGGCGACTTCAAATAGATTTTAAGAGTAAACAAGAAATTAAATATTTTCATTTCTACGTAAATTAATTTCCACTCGATAATGCTTCCTTTCCATACCTGTACTTCTTACAAAAAATCGTGAGTAGGCCAGCTTTGACTGTTTGGGCCGTCACCGTCCACATCGTACTCAACTTCATCAGTTTCCTCCTCACTTTCCTCTTCAGTTTCCTCCTTCAATTCTTCCTCTAAATTTTCTTCAGCATTTTCTTTCTCATCAACTTTCTCAGTGATCTTTTTGGTCTTGGCCAAAACCTTCAATTGATGCAAGAAATTATAGACATCAAGAAAGTTTCTTGCAGTCATTTCTCCGTCTTTGCTATCCTTGAATGATACACAAAAATTACGAGGAAATCCTTCGCGAAAAATGGAAACATCAAACGCATTGAATACAACCGTATCCTTGCGCAACTGGTGGAACTTGGCTGGCAAATCCGAAATGCAGCTATTAAGAACAAGCTGATGACCAACATAAGCGACCACGAAAGCATGATTTGAATTACTTCCTTTCTTTTTAAGAATATAAATTTTGAGTCTATTCTCTTCACGATCCTGCTTACCCCCCTTTCGGTAGGTGTCTCCATTCTTCCTTCCGATACGAAACATGTATGAAAATTCGCTTTGGTAAAGCACAGCGAAGTTTTCGTCTTTGATTGAGATTGCCATTGTTATATTTACGTATTTGTTTTTATGAGAAAGTGAATGCAGGTTTTAGTCTTGTTCCATCGGAATCACTTATGGCAGTAAGTCATGGATATGATTTCAAAATCAGTCCCATTTAAAAAGGATTCTTCTTTTCCCACAGGCAAAGACTTCGCAAACTCGAAAGTTCTAAAGTGAACATACATTCTAAAGCAATCAGTAGAAAAATGTTTCAATCAATATGGACACAAGCACTTCAAGATTGCTCTTACACTATATGATTTCTGCGAAATGGCTGGACCAATTCAGCAATCGTTTGAAGAAATAGACTGGACTCTTCTCAAAGAAATTGAAGAGTCAGAGTTGTACTTTGATACTCCAAATGAATTTGAGGATTGTATTTTGAATGCAGAAGAATTGAAAGTTTTTTTAACTCCTCCTGCTGCGGATGAATGGAAAGACTTCTCCAGCAATGAAAATGCCACTATTTTCAATATCGACGATGCGAAAGAAAGACAATGGCAGATGGGAAAAGTCGAGATAGAACATCTACGGAATAAATTGAAAACAACTTTTGGTATTGATTATCAATCTCTATCCTTGGAGGATCTTGCATCATCTATTATCTTCACAACACTTGGTCCAGAAAGTAAATTTGGTTCATTTTTCGCTGAGGAACTTTCGTTGAGTAAAATGGAATACGCGGCTTTTATGTGCACTCTTTTTACTCAAGCTGCCTATCGAGTTAGTGTAACCGAGCTTTATTTGCCTCAGTCTAGATTGAAAGTGCCTATGGAAGAAGAGGATTATCTCAAGATGTGGGAGAATATGGCAAAAAAGAAGAAGATTCCAGAGTTTGAAATGCGCACACCTATGTCACCTATTCCGCTTTGGAAAGGTGTTGAAGAAATAGTAAATACACTCTTGAGAACTGTATCTATTATCGACCGAAGGGAAATCATTTCTATATCGCTTGATGATGATAAAGTTTGGTTCGGTTCAACAAAAGCGCGAACAACAGATCAATTTGACATTAAGTTTACAACTCATGTCAAACCGAATAGAAAAGGCATCGTGGTACATACTGCTGTAACTACAGGGGTAATGGTTCCTGTTGCTGCAACTGTACAACAGACCAATGATGATAGTGTGAGCTGCTTTGAAAGAATTTTCAACTTCCTTTTTGGATCTGGAGGAAAACTTGATTTAAGAAGTGTTGAAGTTCAATCGGATAGAGGATATATGCTACCAAATCTTGTGTTTGATTTGATTCTTCGTCACGGAGGTAATCTTGTTGGTACATGTAAAAGAATTGCAAACTGTTGGCCATTTACACACAACCAAAACCTCGCTGACAACGATACTCGTACACTCATAGAAACCAAAGGAGCACCATCTTTGTTCTTGAAATATTTCAGTGTCGATCGTGGAGAGAAGACAATTTTTGCTTCTTCATTTCGAAATGGATCTGGAGCTGTTGCAACTGCACTTTCAACTTTGCATGGAAATCATCAATGGGAGGGCATTGCATTGAAACCTTCTGAGAGAATTTCATATAAGAAAGATTCAACTTGTTTTGCTTCAAAATTCCTTGTTGGTATTGATATTGATGACGGTGTAAATAAATTTACTGACGACGATATTGAAATTTCTTTGCGAAATGATATTATGAACCGAATAAAGCCATTTACATTGCGACAAGGTAAGATTGTGAAATTGAATTCGCTTTTAAAAAAATGAAATGATTGGCTCATTTTTTATTCTTGTAGGAACTGCAGATTGGTTTTGGCAGCGCAAATTTAGCCTGACATCTTCCCAAGCACATGGAGCCTTCCTCAAGTTACTTCCTGACAAGAAAGATAACGAGGATTGGATTAAAGTTGCAACTTACCTCTATGGTGAAGATTGGACTGAAGTCCTTGGTCTAGGAGCTCAGGAACAAGATAGTTCAGATACAACTACTACAAATGATGACCTAAAGTCGTTTCTTCAAGAGTACGATGTTGGATCGTCGGAGTGCAAAAAATGCGCTGTCAGTTTTTTGCGTGAATATGTTGAAAACGAGATTATTCTTAGCAAAGAAAATGCAAGTACGATTTGGACAGGCATCAATTTTGAAAATGTAAATCGAGCAGAAGTCAAAAGAGACATCAAGGCGATACTAGTAGAATTCAATCCAGAAATGCTTGGAATGAAAAATGCAAATGATACCTTGATGCAAGAATGGCTATCATCTTGCAATTCAAAACGAGAAATTTTATTTTACAAGAACCAAAGTCTAAGAGAAATCATGAAGAGAAGACACTTGAAGAAGAGACAGGGCGTTTCAAATCTTAATGTGTCCGACATGATTGATGGAATTTCAGGTTCTGACAGGACAAAGATTGTTGAAGATGTTTCTCTAGAACGCGACGCAGAAGCATTATCAAACAGGGAAAAAGCTGTTCTAGAAGTTTTAAAAAAAAGCTTTATGCCGCACCAGAAGGGTAAGGATCGGGAGTATTGTCAAATTGGACATCGACTAGAATTACCAATACTAAAGAAGTTTGTGGAGCTCATTCCAGGAGTCCGAGAATACTCAAATGTCAAAGTGAAGAATGCGTACACTGTAGGACTCGCTGCCAAGAAAGATGCAGTGTATGCAAAGGACTCTATTGACTTTCTTTTATCAGTAGAGGAGAATAACATGCGTTCAATCTGGGGTTTTGAATGCAAAGGTCGAGTCACTCACTCAACAGAGGTAGAGGAGAGGCAAAACTTTACTCTGAATCAAAACCCACATCTTCGTATACAATCGAAAGATGTCTTTGAAATGATTCAGCGTGTCAGTGAAAGATTCCAAGTCTTACAGCATGTGTTTGTATACGATCTCGATACTGTTGTTCATGCCATAGGAAACTTGAATGCTTCGCTAATCCGAACATGTATCATTGATTTTGACGATGACATCAAGGATAGTTTTGGAGCTGTGCTTGACGACATCAAGCATGAAACCTTAGAGTGGGCTTATCCTACTGTTCTGACTGGTAGGAACGAAGTTCTACCCATTCCAGATGAGATAGTTGATATTGCTGTCAAATTTATACCAGAGATAAACGATGAAGAGACTCTGCAAGGTGCTGTAAACTTGTGGCACGTTCTACGTCAACAAGTTTTGCCAATGCCATCTTTCCGAAGATTGATCCCAGCAGTATGTACATATTGGAATGCAACAAAAGGAGGTTCAGACACGATCACCAAACTGATGGATAGCTGTATCCTCCGCATTCCTAAAGCATGGATGAATAATGAAACAGTTGCAATTACTCGCCTTGTACAACTTTTGACGACTTTAAATCATCGCCTTCTTCAGTGCGGAACTGGCTCCGAAAATCTCAACTATCCAAGCCTCTTACATTGGCGACATGCTGCAAGTGAAAGAACATCATATCATACAACACTCCTTTTCCATGTAACTGCGTTTCAAAAATATATAGATGAATGCAAGACTTCTGAAGTTATGCCAATGACACGAGTAGAACCTCCTCGTCGTACTGATCGAAGAGCACGTGTTGACGGAATATTGCCTGAGAAAATTGACTTTGCTCCAACTGCCCCAAATATTTGTACTCCGCCAAGACTTGCATCAATGCTTGAAAGCGGCAATGCGCCAACAGAGTACAAAACAATGGCTAGGCGCTGTATGGGTTCTATTGTGCAAGCTTATCCACCAAAAGCAAACAAGTCTTGCGCACTTTGTAAAAAGAGTACAGGTTACTTTTGTACTGGTTGTAAACGTTGGTTTTGTTTCGCAAAACAGAAAAAGAATGTAAAGAATCTTTATTCTCACACTGTGCAAGGAACAGAAATGTCATTCATCAAAACTTGTTTCCATACAGCACACGAAGACTGTTGGAACGAATACTACACTGAGTCGATCAGAGAAGATGAAGTTCCTTGTGTTTCACCATCATAAAAATTGCAAACGAAGATTCAAAGAGGAGAAATTGATGTATTTTTAGAATTATTATAACTATTTAATTTCTTGTTCACTCTAATATGTATTTCTTTTTATGTACAGAAGATATTGTATTAAATAATTGGTATTGACCGTCAGAGAAAACATCATATTCGTAATTCATCAACACTTTTTCTTCCATCGTTGTTTTACTTCGCTTCCATTTTTGCCACCACAGCATAATACCATACTCTAATTGACTATATCATTATTAGAGACGAATATTGAAATGTTTCATTGATTCATGCCAAGTAAGTACCCTAGAAGTCAACGGTAATCCATTCAGAAAATCCTAAAGCCAAATTCATTATTTTCTTCACATCTGTTGGGTCAACATCCATGTCATAAATGAGCCAATTGAGCTTGAAGTCGCCAATCCAACCTTGTACATATCCGCATTAGACCCCAAATCAACTCTTGAACCGTTGCAACACTATTCTACACCACCTCCATGACCCCAATTCTCGCCTAGCTTCTAGAAGTATCGTTTTGTAACGGAAAAATTAGTCATCACTTTCAAATTTATCGTTTGGCTGCAAATCGCAAAACTATAACTTACCGATCACGATTCTATTAGATTGGCACCTATTGTATATCTTGATGAAATATGGAAGGTGAAACTTGGTTAGTTGTTGTGTAAAGTAATGAATAGGTCAGATGAAATATCATGTCTAGTTTATGTAAGTTTTTTCGTTGGAATGTTGATGTTTTTTCTTTTCCCGTCGGGGCGGGGTTTTTGGCGCGAAAACGCGAAAAACCTGGATATGGATATTAGGCTTATCTAGCTCATGTACGAGAAATATAGTTCCATTTTGACAGTATTTTCGTATCCGACCCCACAATCAACCACAGCTGTTCTTCGGCAACAGAACATGGAACATAACACATCCCTGTATCACAAATTTCTACTCAACGCTTCCGTCAAATTGACAACTTTGAAGCACATTATACTCATACAAGAAAAATAATATGAATTTGGCATCAAGCTATCTCACTGGAAGCTTCTTGCTGCTTGCTTGTATGGAGCAGTCGCTTTTTGCTGCTGCTTCTGCGACAACAGCTGCTAGCACTACTGTTTCCAACTCCTCCTTATCTCATGGTTCTTGGCCATGCGATGATTCTGCTTCGAACTACACTCCTCCCGATGATGTTGATATATTTGAAGACTACTTTAGTGAAGAAGATGAATTTATTGCAACTTTTGACGATCCGAATGTACTCAATCCATCCGATATGTTATTCAGAGACGATCAAGAGGAGGAGGAAGGTACTTCTACGGGAATTCCGAGAAAACTGTCGGCTGCTACAGCTGCCATTGGAGACTTTTATGCCTTGGACTGTAATGCAAACCTTGCTACGGAGAACTGTACTAATCTTGAAATCAATGGAGATATCGCTGGTAAATTAGATATTGACTGCGGTGAATGTAAAATTTGGAATAGTTCTCAAGACGTTGTGACTATCGGAGAGGGAATTAACATTTTGGGAAAGCTTCTCTTTCCGACTAATCACAAGGTAACTATCAGAACCAAATACGTGATTGTTCAAGGAGAAGTAAGTAAAATATTCTTTTCATAAATTACTTTGTAAATATCTAACATGTCCTTCCTTTTCACCTTTCTTGCTTTCATAGCTTGAAATTACTTCCAATCGAGACATTGGGCCCGAAAATGAGTCAGTTGTATTCAACATTACTGGAACTCATGATGTTCTTTTTACGAGTGCCATGACTAGTGCACCAAACACTAATGTCTGCCCTAATGGAAGCTGTAACCTAGGTCCCAAACCTTTTGTGGTACTAGGAGGCAAATTGAACATCCGTGGTTTCCCCGATGCCGATAATTCTTGTAAAACTTGGACTCCAATCAAGGATGTAGAACTAAAAGTGCCAACTCCGGATCTTGCAAACTTTGATCAGTACGAAGAATTCCCAGGTAGCAACACTTGTCTTTTGACTGGAACTACCTTTTACCAATCAGACTTTAGTACTGGAGCGGCTGGGTGGTCTGCAAGAGGTGGAACTTTAACCATTGCAGATGGAATCTTGACTGTTTCTGATAGAACTGACCTCGATCATGGACCGACCCTTGATATTTACAATTCTCTTTCTTGCTTAGAACCCGACAAAGATTATCTTTTTACAGTAACTATGAGGTTTGACAACGCGGATAGAAATGGACAGCCTAGCTGGTGTAAAACTGGTGAAAATTCAGGGGGTCATTGGTGGTATTATTGTACTGAAATATTCATCCGAACCAATAATAAGAATGGAATATTGCAATGGGTAACAACCGATCATCGAAGTGGGGACTATGGAGATTGGGTAACTTACACCGGAATTATTAGATTCCCTGAAGAGGCTTTTGTTGATGTTACTTATGCTACTTTGCATTTTCGTCGCTTAGAGCCTGATTCAGATTATAGTATCAAGGACTTTTCTATTAGCTTGCCAAGTCAGGAGTCGTACTATAGTCGGCCTGATGTTTGCGACCAGTTAGTTAGAAATGGAGATGCAGAATCTAATGGATTGAATCCGTATCCATTTTCAAGTGTGTATTGGCAAAGCAATTTAGAAGTACTGGAGGAAACTGGGAACCATTACTTTCATCTTACAAACAGAAGCGTTAGTGAGTGGGTTGCCACCAGCATAGATATTCACCTAGATTGTATGAAGGATGCAGGAGTAGAATATGAATTCAGTGCAAAAGTGCGTCTTTTTTCCGAGTTCGATCACAAAGTTACCTTTATTTTGAGATTACAGACAAGTACCGAAAATTGGTATCGTCATCCAGCAGTAGCTCGTTGTCCCCCACAAAAATACTCAGATGGATTTGTAATTTGTAGAGGAACATTTATAGTAGATGAGAATATGGCAGATGCAACGGAAATGCAGTTACGTTTCTATGACAACAGTCAAGAAGGCAATCGATATGATATCGACATTGATGATGTTTCGATTATTCGCAAAAGAGGATTCGTGGATAAGATTATCGTTTCGCAAAGCGATGCAACTTGTTGGGCAAATGGTGCTACTGTTGAATTTGGTTCTTCTGTTTATCATAGTGTTTGGTGGCAGAAACTAAAGAATACTTTTACCGCAGGTGAGGCTTTTGTATTTCCATTTTCACATCTCGCACTATCCATATCTTGCATCTCATGACTATTCTTTATAGAAATTACAACTTCTACAGCAATTGGAAATGGGGATCTTGCCTTGCAGCTTAGTAAAGCTCCAACCATTCCGATCCTTTCTCAGGTAGACTCTATCACACAAGCTGCAAGAATCGCTCTTGTTTCTAGAAATGTAAAGATTGGGGGAGATTTAGATGAATGGGATGATAATCGAGGTGCTTATTTACAAGTACTGCATACTATCAATCAAGTCCAGCATCTTTCTGGAGTTGAGTTCAAGTATATGGGACGTTTCGCTCAAGATGACAGGTATGTTCGGGCATCACTCTCACCTTACCATATTTGGCTTGCCTACCTTCCTTTACGAAAGATTTGATGGATATTTCTTCACTTTATACCTCATTCACTAATTAATTTCCACTTGCATCATAGGTTCCCCATTCAAATCCAATATTCAGGAGACATTACTGGAAGTATTGTGTCGAAGAACTCCATTTACAAATCGAATCAGAGATGCATCGTCATTGACGGCAGTGCAAATATTACCTTATCTGAGAATGTTGCCACTGATTACACTGGACAATGTTACTATTTCAACCACAATGCAACGGATAACTCTATTCTGAATAACTATGCAAGTTATGGTTACGGACGACAAGATGGGCTGGAAGGTGATTATCAAGGGATAGGTTTTAGACAGATCAATGGCCCTAATACATTTGATGGTAATGTCGCTGTTGGGAATGATGGAAACGGTTTCAAGCTAAGTCAAACTTATAGTTTGAAGAGAGAGGATGGAAGTGATGAAAATATAGATGCAAGATTGAAACAATACGGGATATTCAATAATAACATTGCTGCAGGAAATGGTCACTCTGGATTTATCTTTGAGTCAAATATTCAAAGTGAGCGAGTAGCTTTTCAAAACTTGTTAGCTTATAATAACAGGTATTATGGTAAGAAAATTTTGGTACTTATCTTGTGGAATGTCTGAAACTAATGCAGCAGTATACTAACTTATTTCTATAACCTTGTAGGGCTTTATTTCTATGATGTGCGAAGAGTCTCTGTTGAAAACAGTGAATTCATTGGAAATGGTAAGTCTTGGATAAATTCAAAAATGCTTATAATCACGCATCTCTCTTACTTACGCATTGTATCTTGCATTTTAGGCTATGGAATATCAATGAGAAGAAGCGATGAGATGGAGGTACACAACACAATTGTTCGCGGCATTACCTCAGCTAGAAAGGAAGATCTCAAGCTCGCAATGTACAACTTTCCATGTATTTCTTCTGGTTGGCCTGCTCCAGTCGGCTTCAGAATGAACAATTGGATACGTAGGTTTGATGGGAGCGATGTAGATCTAGAAACTGCTCCAAATCTTGGAGTAAAAATGACTAATGTTCAGTTCTTGCACTTTGACCATGACGATGAGTGCTTTAGCAGTGTCGCGGTAGGCTTCCGAGCTGCTCAACTCAATGATCCCGATGTCGATGATGGTCACTTTAATTATGTATCCTCCTTTGAGAATGTTGAGCTGGGATCAAAGACAATCGACATGGTATCCGCGAAACTTGGAGGATTGCAAGATATTGTGATTATAGATCCGAATGGTTCCTCTGACCCTGCAGGCGCGTCCAATTCTGCGTCTGTTTTTATTTCGGATAGAAGTGAGCTCAAAACTTTCCTATCAAGCTCGGATTGTACTTCTTATAACGAATTTGGCATGGCGTATTGTAAGAATGCTTGTCTTCGGGGTGTCACACTTCTTGTAGATCAAATGGAAACCAAAGATCTCGATATGAAGATCACTCGAAAGACTGATGGAAAATCCACTTATGGTGAGTACCTTCAAAAAGCATTCATTATCTTAGGTTTGTTTTTGATACTTCGATTTCTAATATTTCAACCCATTCACTCCTCTAGGTCTTCAATTCTATAGATTTGATGAATACGAGTTTTTTAACGATACCATCTACGATAAAAATGCTAGAAAATTCTCGATCCCTCTTCCTGCTGGGCAGTATTCCATTCAATTCGAAAGTGATGGAGAGCCAGTATGGCCGAGATATGTTTCAGAACGTTGGGAAGGAATTCCAAACTGTAGCAACCATGCCAATGGACCAGACATTTCTCTCTTTGAACCACCTCTACTTGAAGACGAGTGTAACCAGCTGGTGAGAAATCAAGGCATGGAATTAGGTATGAGATTTTGGCAGCATCCGGATTGGTAGGTTCTCTTCGTTATGATTAAAATCTAAGTTTTGAATGTTTCTCATGACAATTCTACTTTGAAGGCGCGGTAACGGTGGAGGTTACTTTGAGTTACTAGAAAATGAAGGACGAGATAATTCCTCTGCCTTAAAGTTCGCAAGGCGAAGCTCGAGTGGAGATGGAATTGGTCAGAATTTAGGTGAGTATTCTCTCCGCTTTAACACTATCCCACTGTTCTTTGAATATATCAAATTCTCATTTTCAATTTTTGCCTATATAGATACAAGATGCTTCCATTCAAATCTTGATGAATACTTTGAGATTTCGGTTTGGTACAAATCTTTAACTAGTAATGGACAGCATGTCTGCGATCCTTTTGATGATTCGGACTTGAACAGGTGTCCTATTGCTACTTTGAAATCAGCGTACTATGTCGACGAGACAAAAGAGCTAATTAGCTCTTTTGTTTACGAAACTGTAGGTAGAACTGTGGTTCCAGTCAGTACTAACGGTTACTCTTTAACTCATGGAGTTGTGAAAGTCAATCAAAAGAGATCTGAATTAATTCGGGCGTGGATTTACTTGCAACACATACACAAGGATTATGAGATGGTGATAGATACGTTTTCGATTCAAAAGTTAGCGAAAATGTGCAGCGAAGATAATTTAATCAGGAATGGAGATTTTACCTCCGGCCATTCCACATTTTGGAGATCCTGGCCTCACTGGGACTGGCAAAATGTTGATTACTCAATAGTTACTCATGGCAACGGGGATAACGCTATTGAAATATCTAATAAGCAAAACTCAAATCGTGGTTTGGAGCAACTGTTATACATTGATACGGACTGTATTAAGAAGGGAGATAGATTCATAGTACAAGCGGACTTTCAAATGATTCCGAAAGAAGGTAATTCCATATATGTCAGATGCCATTCTGATCATCCACTTGCAAGCTGTGGAAATATTAGAATTTCTAGTTCAGATGTATCCAATGCTGTATTATTTGCCGACAATTTATGGGCCAATTGGAATAAATATGCAGGTATTTATACAGCAACTGGTGAGGAAGATGATTCCATGAGTTTAGTTTTAGGTAGAGGTTCTCATGAAGACGCAAGAATAATCTTCGACAATGTTCGCATGCAAAAGTTGCCTTTTAACTGTGATAATATCCTACAAAATGGAGACTTTGAGTTTGGAGATAGTTCTTTCTGGCGACAATATGGAAATGAAGAGCAGTTTGAGATGGCTGTTGACTCAAACAATGGGAATTACAGTTTACATTATAAGCATGATCCAGATGAACACATTTGGAATTACGTCTATCAGGATCTTGATACACGATGTTTTGCGGAGGGTCAACGATTTGGTATGTAGATTTGAATTTGAAATGAATATCTTTCTGCTTCATCTCATCTCTAACCCTTATTTGCCAATAAAGGTATCACTGCCCAATTTAAAATGATGGATGATATCACTAATGAACCTTTTGATTGCGATGCAAGTTCAAATTGCCCGTATGTCTTCCTCCGAGGTAAGTTTCCGTTTAGTTCCATTTTTCGTAAGACCGCCTTGATGATGGAAACAGACTGATTCTTTTCTTCTCCATTGGCTGGCACAGGTGAGGGTTGCAATGGTAATGAAGAAACAATTGCACTCAGATTGATGAATGAACATGAATTTGACGCTAATGTAGGCTGGGTTGCAGATGAATTCAATCCATATTACCATGAATTCATTGTTGAGGCAGATATTGCGAGCTGTACTTCTATATCTGTAGGATTAGGCCGATATACTCCCTATGGAAAGTCGGTCTTAATCGACGAGATTTCCTTTGGACATCTTTCTACTCTCTCCCCGACAGTAAGTTGTTCAACCCTAGGGAAACAATACCGTTGCTCCCAACTTTTGTATTTGGTCATACTAACTCCATTCTTCTACTAGGCTACCCCAACCTTTCATCCTACAACAGCTGCTCCAGTTTTAACCACGGCTGCTCCTGTAATGGCATCAGCTTCGCCAAGCAGTAATATTGAGCTTCAGTGTCCATCAGAAGGTTCCTCAATTGAAGTTACCGAGCAATCGTTTAGAATTGCACAGGCAAGTTCTAACACTGTTTGCACTCTCACAAAGGTTACGGAGGTTAATGGGGAAATCATAAGAACAATTCCTCTTGCGAGATCTTACGATACTCACCCATGGGAAAGATCTGGAAGCAATGAGGCTCAAAAGTATTTCAGTAAGGAAATAGAATGCTACGACAGTGACTTTTGCCAGATAAATTTGCCTGCAGTAAGCGCTGGGGAAAGTTACCGCCTTTCAAATTATGAATATTCTGTTTCTGCAGATGTTGAACTAGCTAGATTTCTTGAGACCGCAACCTATGGAGTGACAAGACAGGAGCTGTCTTCACTCACCAATGCTGTGAGTAGTAATACTGGTTGGAATACATTTGATGCAATTGTTGACTGGTTCAAAGATCAGATTGATGAGAATATTACTCCTGCTACGAGTCATAGAAAGTTCTGGAGAGAGCGAGTAAACGAGAGAATTCCAACAAGTCAGACAGCAGGAATTCCAGGTAAGGAAAATACAAGACTATTCACTTGCTTGTTTTTGTCCTTATTTTCTAAACATGCAATTTTTTCTCCAGATCATCCTTGTGATCAATTTGCTCGATTTCGTAGGTTCAGCTTTGTGAACAACGAAAGGATGTGGTATCTGCCTAGGAAAGAGATCAAAGTTGAAGGAACTGGACCTTATAATATCTATTACAACGACGAGTTCAGAACACGTGTGGATGACATTACTTGGCCAGATGGATTTACATTCAATCAAAATTATGAAGTTTGCAATCAAGGGATTGGGGAAAGCGTCAATGGTGGATTCCACATTCAATTGAATGATGATACTTGTGTGAATATAGGCAATCCTGCTATTAACCTCGACGACGCTGAAAGTTTAGCCACATACATTGTTGATATCGATGTTTCGAATCTCGAAGCTACTGATTTCATTGCAACCACTGAAAGTCAAATGTTGATGCTAAAGAGTGCTTTGTCTTCTCAGGTGTGCAACAATATTCCTGATGTACCTCAAATGGAAGATCAATTGATATTTGGAAGAGTCTCTGATGGAACTTGGCTTGTTTTTGACAGTCGTCTAACTTTTGATGACAATGACATCTCGTCTCCAATGCCAGATGGAGGAAAAGGAAATCAAATAGATGGAGGTGTCCAATGTTCAAACGTAGCGCGTAATTTCCTGAATGAAGATACTTGTCAGGTAAGGAAATATATGAAGACTATTCACTTGCTTCTTTCCACTTTCTAAAAACGTGTGTCTTCTTTCAGGTTTCCACAAATGCTTGTAGGCCAGCTTCAACATCTTCTGCAGTGTCTGTTACACTAGATGCAACTACTATCTCAGAGCTTAATACTTTGGTCCCAGACCGATACACTTATGAGATTCAAGGAGTCTCTGTCGTAGATATGAATAGTATGACTTTATTCCCAGAAAAGCTTGCGCATCCTTGCACACATAATCTGCGTTCTAGATGGGAACCAATATCAACAACTGAATGTGAGAATCCAACTGAGCTTCAAGATGAAACCTTTGATGCACTTCATGAACTTTTACTTTCCAGTGGTGACGAGAACCCGTACATTACTGATATCTACTTTCCTGAATCTGGAATGATGTGTAATAGTACTGATACAGAAACGGAAATTGAAATCGATGTCTTGAATGTAGATGATGGCACTACAACCTGCTACAAACGAGTACATCCAGACTACAAGAGCGTTTACGAACGTGAGTGTTTTTTTCTTTTTCCAACCTAAAGTGATACACTACTTCTGCTAACTCCTCCTTTCTCTTTCCAATTCAGTTTCTTATTGGGTTGAGAATCATCCAGGTGGTTCTCATGCGATTACTAAATGGTCTGCAGATAATGGAACTACGCTTGTCTTCCCAAATCTAAGTACTACAAGACCTCATCCAATGTCTAGATGGGAAGAGAATAAGCAAAAGTTTGCATACGTTGGCAGGTTTGGAGACCGTATCTTTGTTCCACGTGACTTACCTTATGAGCTTCGAACAGAAGAAGTTACAAACTATTTCAATCCTCCCAATGAGAATGATAACGCTGTCTTGGTCTGCGGATCTTATAATGAAGTTGCAAATGTGAAGTCGAATGAATTTACATTTGGCATTCACGACGATTATGAGTACACTATTCAAGGTGCTAGTCCCAATGGAGAAGATAAAGTGAACGTGTGGTATGCAATGGCATTAGAAGCTGAAGATCAGTTAAGGCAACGTATTGGTAAGAAAGCCTTCATGAATAGTTTGTTTGATATTCGCTTGAATTTAATTCTTACGTATCTTACTTATAGCTTGGAGTCTTGCTCAAATTCTTGTAGTTGTAACAGATGCAGTTGGTAAGAAAGCTTAGATGCATATCTTCTTTGATATTCGCTTGGAATGAAATTAATACTTATAATCTAATATGTCAAACAGGCGGCGGTGTAAGATACTCGGAGTGGTTCCTTTCATACTACGATATCTTTGTTCGTAATGCGTTCACAAATTATAGGCAGATTTTAAAGGAAATTAGTTTTAGCCCTTTAATGGCAGAGCATCTTTCATTCCTTGGATCTCGGAGTTCAGCATTCCTTTGGGAAGAGTATGAAATTAAATCGCAAGCTGATGAGAACTATGCAAGAGAAATCATGCAACTATTCACGATTGGACTAAATAAGCTCAACATTGACGGCACATTGCTTCTAGGCGAAGATGGAAATCCACTGCTGTCTTACACCAATGATGATATTGAGTCACTCGCAAGAGCTTGGACAGGTTTTGACTTGCAACCAACTCGGTCCAATATCGAAGCTGCTGTCCCATCTAGAGGCAATCGGCTTGATCCGATGAGAATTATTGCTGAATGGAGAGATCGTTTCCCAAAGACCGACACGACTGGTGGTTACATTGGTGATAGATATGTGAAATGTGAAGATCTTCCATCTAAAGGATATCTTTACAAAGGCGCCACGTTTAGATTCCTTGGAAGTAAGCCCCTTCCAGAACTTAGCACTGATCCTTCAGCTTATGAAACCCTTGATTCAGTTGCGAGATTGACCCTTTCAACTTCCTCACCTTTGCGTGAAAAACTATGTAATGCAGATACGCAAGGTAATTGTCGCTATCAAACTACTGTAACATTAGATGCAACCATTACAAACTGTGAAAATGGTCCTGAATGCGATCCAAATATGGATACTATTCGAGTTGTGCAAGTTGCAGAGGGTGCGTATTTTGAATATGTCCCAGAACCTTGCGTTCATACTGCATTCTACAATAATCCAATGAAAATCACGCCAAGGATTCGTTCGATGAGAGCAATGTGTGCAAATCCAAATCTAGCCGAAGCCTCAGAGGCCTGCTGTACCCAATTTTCCCTGAATGCAGATAGAAACAAGAAATATGATGGCGAAAGGTTAATGTACGAAACTGCAGCTGTTCGCTGCAGTGCAATGTCTATGATTACATGTGATTTCAATCAAGTCAATGGAGATTATCGTTTGAACGACATGTTCTTTTGGTCCAAAGATTCATGCAACTTGCTTCTAAAGATTGCCAAGAATGGTAACATCGCAATCGTTCATGACATCTTTGATAGCAGCAACATTGTTTCACATGTAGAAGAAAGCAACGAGAATTTCTTCAGAGTGCAATGGACTACTGAGTATGGAAGTTGGCCTTTAGCATCTAATACCTGCGGGACCTGTGCGGTTGTAGAAACTCCTGTAATAATATATAATTATATACAATATCTTTTGCTACATCTATCTTTTTGCTTCTTTCTAAACTCATTTCTAAGCTTATTCCTCAATTTCAACATCACTTTTTAGAAATTGCTTTATCTCGACCCATTTTTCCGGAACAAGTTGTACACACCACTTTGTGACTACTTCACCATCCTCTCCCCTCATTTGCTTCTTTTCCAAATACATTGCCTCTTCAAAGAGTTTACGTAAATACAATTGCCCGCCAAGTCGCATCTTTGTCAAAACAAGATCGATCATATTGGGATTCTTTTCGTTTCTTTTCAATACGAATGCTGGTTTCGACAAAGGATTCACAGGCATATTACCAAAAACTTTCATCAGCGACAAGAGGTAACATACATTTGATTTACTAGCAAATTGAGGAAACTTCAACCAACTATAATTCTCAGTTTGATTTACATTGACCCTTCCAAAGTGAAGTTCTACTTTTCTCTCGTCACATTGTGCATTGATTCTAGTGCAGATCATGAATTCTTTTTTGCATTTTTCAACAATAGTGTCAAATTTCTTTTTGATCTCTGATGCCATTTGAGGGTTCTTCTCTTGAAGTATTGCCATTGAATTATCAGCTGTACAACTGTCATTTGGCGACAGTTGTTTTGCGATCTCTCTCACACGCTGTCGAAGAAGATCGAATTCTACTAATCCATCAGCATCTCTCTTCATTATAAAACAACCTAATAGTGTATGCCTGTCAGGTTTGAAATTCCGAGGAAGTACAGCAAAATTTCCTTTGTCATTGATGGCAGTAGAATATCCACCCTGACAAAACTCTGTAAGATTGTTTCTACCTTTGCCAACGAACATTTGTATCAAATCCAAGAATTCAATTGGGGTCCACTTCGTGAAGTCGGTTTTATTAGAAACAATGAAACCAAGAACCCATTCCACTTTTACAAGATTTGAGTCAAGATCTTTACCTTTCAACTTGCAAAGAATACTATCATTTGGATTTGGGGTGTTGTGGACAATGCCATGAAATAGTTCTCCATGCCCTCTAAAATGTTTTGCATTTGCTCTTCTAAAATACATTTTGTCATCACGTCTTTTCACTTTTTCGCCTGGTTGATAAAGAAATTCCACCTTTACAATAAGAAGTCCAAAGTTTTCAAAGTTTTTGAAATTGATGTCATCAGTGCGAGTTGTGGCACCATCTAATTGGAGATATGCTTTTGGTGGAAGCCTAGCCCTAGTGTTTGTGTTCAATTCATTCTTCTTTGTTTTGTATTCTTGAAGAAATGGCGATTTATTCAAATCAATGTCTGCATTCAAATCAGGTCTACGTGCTCCTCTTTGACTTGTTACAGGAGGTCCATCACTTGATTCTGACAAATCCATTCGACTTGAGACTGGAGTTCTACGAGAACTTGGTGCTGATGAATCTCTTCTACTCGACGCCGGTGGTGTACGTGAACTGGATATTGACAATTCCCTTTGATTTGATACTGGATGTCTACGTGAACTAGATGCAGCCAAAGATCCTCTTTGACTCGAGGCAGGAGGTCTTTGTGGATTCCTTTGCATAGTCGCAAGTAGATTGAGTGTACTGGAGCTAAATCTATTCTGGTTGGAAGACGAGTGAAGACGGCGATTGCCTTGCTTCATGGATATCTTTTGCTTGCCAACACGTTGAATTGAATCATAACTAGAGTCAGAGGAGGAGTCGTCACTAGAAGAAGAGTCGTCACTAGAGTAGGATTCATCACTAGAAGAGGAGTCGTCACTTGAAGATAAGTCAATAGAATCCAAATCAATCTGCTTTGAATTTGATCCAAAACTCAATGCTTTTGTTATGTTTGACTTCATCTCGGATATCAATGAAGCAGTTCTAGAAGAGATGCTCAATGAAGCAGTTCTAGAAGAGGTGCTCGATGCTGACAAACTTGAGTCGTGAAAGACAACATCAGTCATTTGACTGGAATCGATTGGATCTCTTCGCTGACTGACATTGCGAATCCCTCTCTTACTTCCTCTAGTTCTTTTCCTTCCTTTGGATGTAGTATTAGTACTATCTGTAAGCGGCTTTGACATGATGAAAGGTGTGGTCTATTACAACGAATCGGTACTGTTGTGCATTGATAATGAATTTGATTTTGCTTTGTCTCTGCATCGCTTTTTCACGCTGGAACTGGTGGCAAAAAACACAAAAAATTCCAAATTTAGATTTTGTATGAAACAAGTCCCCCCTTGTGAAAACATCACGTAGCTACTTCCAGTACAAATTTCCAAATGATTTCATGAAAAGCCAAACGAAGCCCGACGAAACTTGACGAAGGAGAGAAATGAAACGCTGTTACAATCATAAACATAGCAAGCAAAAGGAAGTAATTACAACCCATTCACCAAAACAACAGAACCTAACAGCACTAAGCATCAATATGTCAAACTATGTAAGTGATTGTCTTTTGATATTATTCATTCATCAAAGTACTGGTTGTCTCAAAATAAAGCTGCCACCTACATCATCAGTATCTACAAGTCTTGAGTGAAGATTGCAAAGCTGCTAAAGAGAGAGGCGAATGTGCCACCAGTCTCGAAGATAAACACTATGTTCCACTTTATTTGTTTACTCAACATATGAAAAGAAAAAAGAATGAAGTTCCTGGTATGCACCATAATCAGAATCATCTACTACATCCGTGCATTCATGGTAAAAGTATGGCAATGACTACAGTGGAGATATGTCATTTGATTGCAGAATTAGAAGCATTCAAGGAAGACAAAGTGCACCCTTATACAATATTCAACTGCTTTCGCAGCATGGAAATGCTTGAAGAAATAGGCAATGACCATTACTTCAAAATGCGTCCTAAAACTACTAGGAGAAGAGTATCAAATGCCAAATACGGATATGTAGGGATTCCTTTCTGTTCGAAATATCATTCAAAAGTACTTACAAAAGACCAAATCAAAAATGCCTTGGAAAAAGCAAAAAGGTATTGCACATTTTGGAATAGTACAGGATACGAGGATTTTGACACAAGATACGAAAAAGCCGAATCGCTTGGACCTGATACATTTCCAACAGGAATAGATCCAGATAACATTGAATTCAAAGTAGTAGAGAGTTGTTGGACTAAGTGTCAGAGAACTGTTAGAGGGAAAAAATGTTATGGGGAAATGTATTTTCCAATTGAATCTCATGAAGGCATCCACTTTACACATATGCGCTGTAGAAAATGTGATAGGAAAGATGCTTTTTACTGTAAGATATGTGATAATGGTAAGTCTTGCAGTGTTCTACTTGTCTTACGATTATCAAAATGACTAAGAAATATTCCAAAGATTTCGCAAATCTTAATAGACATCGGCACTTGGATCACTTTGAAAAACTTCTGACTGAAACACCAATGCTTTGCACTCTGTGTTTAAAATCAAACACACCTGAGCGCCATGGATCTGTTTTACAATTCGAAGATGAAGATTTGTTAGTCAAAGATGCAAAAAATGGGAATATTCTAATATGCAAGAATGCCCTTTGTGAAGAACAAATGAAAAAGATGACTGTTTACAAGGACGCAAAAAAAGTTGATAGAAAATGTGATAGACATAAAATTGTATGGTGTGACATTGGAAAGCATTGTAAGTTTCCATTTACATTTTGTAGCATTGGTACATATCATCTCATATTTCTTATTTACAACAAAAGATGAAGTAATGCCAGTGATTGACGGAGAGCTTGTTGAGAAGGAATGGAACGACCATTTGGTTAAATGCAAAAAGGATTTTGCTCCTAAAAGCAAGATCGAGTACAAAGGTCATTGGAAATATTATATAAACCTAACAAAATGCCTTACAGTACCCAAAAAGAGAAAGTCGTCCAATCTAGAGAGAGAGAGAGATTCCTCAAGGAAGGAGCAGACAAATTCAGCATCTTCGAAGAGGGAAAAGACTGACCCTAATACCAACCGTCGCCGTAGAAGCAACAGATTGAATCCAGACCTACTTGAGGCACATGACAATGATTTGGAGGCAGTTGACAATATGAATAATGATATTTCCAAGGTTGTGAGTCATGAAGAGAGATCCTATGACAAGAGGGGGAGTAAGAGGAGAAAGACATTGAAAAATAATGCATACAAGAGTGATAGGGATGACAAAGAATCATCATCTCCAATAACTCAGAACCGTAGAAGTTCAAGATTGAATCCAGAACTACTTGAGGCACACGACAATGATGTGGAGGATCAAGGAGTTGATTTTGAAAATGAGATTTCAAAGGTCGTCAGTGAAGAGAATTCAGAAGAGAATTCTGAAAATGATAGTGATGATGACGAAGAAAAAGTTTTCTACATTGCACATACACAAGAGTTTATCGATGGGATAAAGAATTATGTCAAATCAAAAAACGGAAAAGCTAAATCTGAGATTATAGCATCGCTATGTCAGAAGATTGACAAGATGTTTGACAAGATCGAAACTGAGAATGCTGCTGAGATTGCTGAGATCAAATCTGAGTGTATTGAGTACATCGACGAGGCTCTTGGAAAAGTAACTAATGTGATTTTGAATGGGTTTCTATCACCAACTAATGGTATCCCAGCAATTGTGAGTGAACATGTAGAGAGGGAAGTCGAGATTCAAATGCAACCACTCATGAGACAAATGGAACAAATGCAAGCATTCAAGAGACAAATGGAAGAATCTCTTTTTGATAATTCCCAAAGTATTGATGAGAGTATTGGCATTGAGAGCATTGGCATTGAGAGCATTGGCGATGAGAGCAAAGATGACAAGAGCAAAGTATCTAAAATGGACCATTCGATCATGAAGGCTGTCAGCTTCAGATCTCGTTCGACAGTGAATTTCAGACCTCAACCAGCAATGAATTTGCAAAATATCTATATTGATAATAGGAATGTCGCTAGAGAGATTGATACAAACGAGCAAGAGAACAATGAGCAAGAGAACTACGAATCATCAGACGAGTCAAGTACTTCACCAGATTCTATTATGGATACTTCACCAGATTCTATTATGGATACCGATCATAACGAATCTACCTCCATGAACGCAGTCAAATTCAGATCTCACCAAACAGCAAATTTCGGAGTCAATACTGCTGACGAATCTACTACTAGAGTGGAAAAGAAGGATCAAAGCCTGTGCGAGTCTCCTGTTGGTAACAATGATGATGCTATTACTCAAGCCGCTGAAGAATCTACTACTTCACGCCAAGTGTTTTTATCTCCTGTTGGAATTCCTAAAGAATCTACTACTACTCGCAATGGGGAACAGAAGCATGAAAGCAAAGTCGTGTCTCCTGTTGGAATCGATGAGAATATTACTCCAGACTCTCCTACTAGGATTGTTGAAATCCTATCATCAATTGGTACCTCTATGAAATTTCTCTCAGGGAGACCAATTGTAATCAAAGTTAGTGACAATGTATTGAACTCCTCGGCACTAAAGAAATATTTCGACATGGATGTTGGTATTCTCCGAAATTTGAATTTGGAAGTAATTACTTTTTATGGAGACAGTCATCGTGCCTGGGAAACTGCATCCCTTCTCAAAGCTTCAAATCTCATTCTGATGAGCGAAAGTCGTGGTATATTGGACAGTAATATGAAAGTCATTCCTTTATTGTCTGTGGAAGAAGCGGAAACAATGATAAAGGAAAAATCCATTACAGGAGATATGACTACAATGGTTCAAGGCGCAATTGATGTTTGTGACAAGGTTGGATCTGTAACCATTTTGAATGAGAATATTCCTAACGGGGTATTGCTTTCAGTCTTCAATCCAGAGAATGTTGAATTTGGTACACGTATTGAGTCGAAGCCATGAATTGATTGAATTGAGTCGAAGCCATGAATTGATTGAATGCGATACGGATCGTTTTGTGGTGGAGGAGGATTAGACTATGATTGGTATTGTAGTTAAGGGGAATTGCAATTACGGAGATCATTGTAGCATTCTAAGATATATATATATAATCAAGCAATAATCAAATGAGAATAGTAGTAAAATATTTTCGTAACCCTTATTTTATTCCATTCTCATTACATAGTTTTCTACAGTGAGAGATGAGTCAAGATATCTACACTTTGCTAACAAACATTCTCGAAATTTGGTAATATTACTTTTCTGACAATTCACAAGATAGCATTTTCAAGTGAATGTGAAATATATATTATTACATGAGAATAAACACATTTACTTCAAGCGATATTCACTTAATTTGAATTGTTGTCGTGGAGGGAGAAGTAATTTCTCAATTTTGAGAATAGAAGAAATGGAGGAAATTATCGTGCGTTGAAAGGTCATTACAGTTAAATAAACGGTTATTCACATAAATTTAGATTAAAAATTAGTCACATAATGAATTTTTTAGTCAAGAATAAATGACAGCACCAATTCAATCTCGGAATAATTCGCACGCATCAATTCAATTTTGTGCTTTGAAAATACTCGGCGGGCCACCATGATTGTATATTTTTCAATTCTCATTTGGGCTTTCAACTCTTCATCTTCAATAGCTCTTAGATTCAGCGTTTTATCGACTTTTTGATCATATAAATCCCAAAATTTTCTTCTCCAAGCAAATATATCGGCCTGTGTTTTCTCCTTTGACTTTTTTTTATTCGAAAATTCCTTTACATACCAGTGGAATACTAAATCGCAATATTTGCAATCATCATAATATAATAGACATTCCAGCATGGCGATTCCAATTAGAGTAGTTTCTTTGTTTCGAAACAACTGACAAATTGAAACAATTGACCGATTAAGAAGAGGCATAATTTCTTTGTCAAGTTCAAAGAATCGGCATATTTCATGATGTCTTTTCTCTTCGTCTTTCTCCAAACTCCAATTCCACCTTCCAGTGAGTTCAAGTATATGAACATCTAAACCGACACATAAATCCGATGCAACACCAGCCTTTTTCACTCCTACTTGTCGGAAGCTACAAATTTCGTCGAATGTCATGTCGATTATATTTTCATCAAAAATATATCGGAAAACGAATAGTAGAAGAGGTATCGCAATGCTATTCTTTTGTCCAAGTCCAATTCCTTTGATTTTTGGATAAAAATGGATTCGCAATGCTTCGCAATCCATAGACCCTGCATCTTTGAAATAATCGTCCACACACGCCAACTCACTCAAGTTTGGTATGAAATTTTTTTCTACTATCTCATCAGAAGCTTTTGATGTAAGTAACATCAGCATCAATCTACTAAATCTTGTCGAGTTGATAAGAATCAGTTTCTTCCAGCATCCAACACATTGAACTGTCTGGTGTTTTTTTAAATCCTTTACAAATTCTCCATACGTTTTTCCTTTAGTATAGTTTTTGTAGTCGTCGATATTTCGCCAATATTGGCATTTCGGACATTGCATAATTTTGTCATCTATACTGATGCCATCTTCATCACTCTTTTTCGATACAATAAGAGAGATCTTTTTATTTCTCGCTTTCGTACGTGCAGACACCCATCTACTTTTTTTATCTGATGAGAATTCATCCATTCTATGGTCGTCTATAGAGAAAAGGGCCCACGACTCCCATTGACTGCGTTTTGAAAAACAAAGATGATTTTTGTAAAACAAGTCACTTCGAAAATTCCCGAGACACATATCTACATCTTTCACAAACTCCACTTTTTCTCTATGCTGCGAAATGTGTTTTGTTTCTACTTGTAATTCTTCTTCGGTTTCAACTTGTAATTCTTCTTTGGTTTCAAACTCGTCGGATTTGATGAATATAGAAATTGTCTTATTTTACAAACTATTTCAATCCTCCCAATGAGAATGATAACGCTGTCTTGGTCTGCGGATCTTATAATGAAGTTGCAAATGTGAAGTCGAATGAATTTACATTTGGCATTCACGACGATTATGAGTACACTATTCAAGGTGCTAGTCCCAATGGAGAAGATAAAGTGAACGTGTGGTATGCAATGGCATTAGAAGCTGAAGATCAGTTAAGGCAACGTATTGGTAAGAAAGCCTTCATGAATAGTTTGTTTGATATTCGCTTGAATTTAATTCTTACGTATCTTACTTATAGCTTGGAGTCTTGCTCAAATTCTTGTAGTTGTAACAGATGCAGTTGGTAAGAAAGCTTAGATGCATATCTTCTTTGATATTCGCTTGGAATGAAATTAATACTTATAATCTAATATGTCAAACAGGCGGCGGTGTAAGATACTCGGAGTGGTTCCTTTCATACTACGATATCTTTGTTCGTAATGCGTTCACAAATTATAGGCAGATTTTAAAGGAAATTAGTTTTAGCCCTTTAATGGCAGAGCATCTTTCATTCCTTGGATCTCGGAGTTCAGCATTCCTTTGGGAAGAGTATGAAATTAAATCGCAAGCTGATGAGAACTATGCAAGAGAAATCATGCAACTATTCACGATTGGACTAAATAAGCTCAACATTGACGGCACATTGCTTCTAGGCGAAGATGGAAATCCACTGCTGTCTTACACCAATGATGATATTGAGTCACTCGCAAGAGCTTGGACAGGTTTTGACTTGCAACCAACTCGGTCCAATATCGAAGCTGCTGTCCCATCTAGAGGCAATCGGCTTGATCCGATGAGAATTATTGCTGAATGGAGAGATCGTTTCCCAAAGACCGACACGACTGGTGGTTACATTGGTGATAGATATGTGAAATGTGAAGATCTTCCATCTAAAGGATATCTTTACAAAGGCGCCACGTTTAGATTCCTTGGAAGTAAGCCCCTTCCAGAACTTAGCACTGATCCTTCAGCTTATGAAACCCTTGATTCAGTTGCGAGATTGACCCTTTCAACTTCCTCACCTTTGCGTGAAAAACTATGTAATGCAGATACGCAAGGTAATTGTCGCTATCAAACTACTGTAACATTAGATGCAACCATTACAAACTGTGAAAATGGTCCTGAATGCGATCCAAATATGGATACTATTCGAGTTGTGCAAGTTGCAGAGGGTGCGTATTTTGAATATGTCCCAGAACCTTGCGTTCATACTGCATTCTACAATAATCCAATGAAAATCACGCCAAGGATTCGTTCGATGAGAGCAATGTGTGCAAATCCAAATCTAGCCGAAGCCTCAGAGGCCTGCTGTACCCAATTTTCCCTGAATGCAGATAGAAACAAGAAATATGATGGCGAAAGGTTAATGTACGAAACTGCAGCTGTTCGCTGCAGTGCAATGTCTATGATTACATGTGATTTCAATCAAGTCAATGGAGATTATCGTTTGAACGACATGTTCTTTTGGTCCAAAGATTCATGCAACTTGCTTCTAAAGATTGCCAAGAATGGTAACATCGCAATCGTTCATGACATCTTTGATAGCAGCAACATTGTTTCACATGTAGAAGAAAGCAACGAGAATTTCTTCAGAGTGCAATGGACTACTGAGTATGGAAGTTGGCCTTTAGCATCTAATACCTGCGGGACCTGTGCGGTTGTAGAAACTCCTGTAATAATATATAATTATATACAATATCTTTTGCTACATCTATCTTTTTGCTTCTTTCTAAACTCATTTCTAAGCTTATTCCTCAATTTCAACATCACTTTTTAGAAATTGCTTTATCTCGACCCATTTTTCCGGAACAAGTTGTACACACCACTTTGTGACTACTTCACCATCCTCTCCCCTCATTTGCTTCTTTTCCAAATACATTGCCTCTTCAAAGAGTTTACGTAAATACAATTGCCCGCCAAGTCGCATCTTTGTCAAAACAAGATCGATCATATTGGGATTCTTTTCGTTTCTTTTCAATACGAATGCTGGTTTCGACAAAGGATTCACAGGCATATTACCAAAAACTTTCATCAGCGACAAGAGGTAACATACATTTGATTTACTAGCAAATTGAGGAAACTTCAACCAACTATAATTCTCAGTTTGATTTACATTGACCCTTCCAAAGTGAAGTTCTACTTTTCTCTCGTCACATTGTGCATTGATTCTAGTGCAGATCATGAATTCTTTTTTGCATTTTTCAACAATAGTGTCAAATTTCTTTTTGATCTCTGATGCCATTTGAGGGTTCTTCTCTTGAAGTATTGCCATTGAATTATCAGCTGTACAACTGTCATTTGGCGACAGTTGTTTTGCGATCTCTCTCACACGCTGTCGAAGAAGATCGAATTCTACTAATCCATCAGCATCTCTCTTCATTATAAAACAACCTAATAGTGTATGCCTGTCAGGTTTGAAATTCCGAGGAAGTACAGCAAAATTTCCTTTGTCATTGATGGCAGTAGAATATCCACCCTGACAAAACTCTGTAAGATTGTTTCTACCTTTGCCAACGAACATTTGTATCAAATCCAAGAATTCAATTGGGGTCCACTTCGTGAAGTCGGTTTTATTAGAAACAATGAAACCAAGAACCCATTCCACTTTTACAAGATTTGAGTCAAGATCTTTACCTTTCAACTTGCAAAGAATACTATCATTTGGATTTGGGGTGTTGTGGACAATGCCATGAAATAGTTCTCCATGCCCTCTAAAATGTTTTGCATTTGCTCTTCTAAAATACATTTTGTCATCACGTCTTTTCACTTTTTCGCCTGGTTGATAAAGAAATTCCACCTTTACAATAAGAAGTCCAAAGTTTTCAAAGTTTTTGAAATTGATGTCATCAGTGCGAGTTGTGGCACCATCTAATTGGAGATATGCTTTTGGTGGAAGCCTAGCCCTAGTGTTTGTGTTCAATTCATTCTTCTTTGTTTTGTATTCTTGAAGAAATGGCGATTTATTCAAATCAATGTCTGCATTCAAATCAGGTCTACGTGCTCCTCTTTGACTTGTTACAGGAGGTCCATCACTTGATTCTGACAAATCCATTCGACTTGAGACTGGAGTTCTACGAGAACTTGGTGCTGATGAATCTCTTCTACTCGACGCCGGTGGTGTACGTGAACTGGATATTGACAATTCCCTTTGATTTGATACTGGATGTCTACGTGAACTAGATGCAGCCAAAGATCCTCTTTGACTCGAGGCAGGAGGTCTTTGTGGATTCCTTTGCATAGTCGCAAGTAGATTGAGTGTACTGGAGCTAAATCTATTCTGGTTGGAAGACGAGTGAAGACGGCAATTGCCTTGCTTCATGGATATCTTTTGCTTGCCAACACGTTGAATTGAATCATAACTAGAGTCAGAGGAGGAGTCGTCACTAGAAGAAGAGTCGTCACTAGAGTAGGATTCATCACTAGAAGAGGAGTCGTCACTTGAAGATAAGTCAATAGAATCCAAATCAATCTGCTTTGAATTTGATCCAAAACTCAATGCTTTTGTTATGTTTGACTTCATCTCGGATATCAATGAAGCAGTTCTAGAAGAGATGCTCAATGAAGCAGTTCTAGAAGAGGTGCTCGATGCTGACAAACTTGAGTCGTGAAAGACAACATCAGTCATTTGACTGGAATCGATTGGATCTCTTCGCTGACTGACATTGCGAATCCCTCTCTTACTTCCTCTAGTTCTTTTCCTTCCTTTGGATGTAGTATTAGTACTATCTGTAAGCGGCTTTGACATGATGAAAGGTGTGGTCTATTACAACGAATCGGTACTGTTGTGCATTGATAATGAATTTGATTTTGCTTTGTCTCTGCATCGCTTTTTCACGCTGGAACTGGTGGCAAAAAACACAAAAAATTCCAAATTTAGATTTTGTATGAAACAAGTCCCCCCTTGTGAAAACATCACGTAGCTACTTCCAGTACAAATTTCCAAATGATTTCATGAAAAGCCAAACGAAGCCCGACGAAACTTGACGAAGGAGAGAAATGAAACGCTGTTACAATCATAAACATAGCAAGCAAAAGGAAGTAATTACAACCCATTCACCAAAACAACAGAACCTAACAGCACTAAGCATCAATATGTCAAACTATGTAAGTGATTGTCTTTTGATATTATTCATTCATCAAAGTACTGGTTGTCTCAAAATAAAGCTGCCACCTACATCATCAGTATCTACAAGTCTTGAGTGAAGATTGCAAAGCTGCTAAAGAGAGAGGCGAATGTGCCACCAGTCTCGAAGATAAACACTATGTTCCACTTTATTTGTTTACTCAACATATGAAAAGAAAAAAGAATGAAGTTCCTGGTATGCACCATAATCAGAATCATCTACTACATCCGTGCATTCATGGTAAAAGTATGGCAATGACTACAGTGGAGATATGTCATTTGATTGCAGAATTAGAAGCATTCAAGGAAGACAAAGTGCACCCTTATACAATATTCAACTGCTTTCGCAGCATGGAAATGCTTGAAGAAATAGGCAATGACCATTACTTCAAAATGCGTCCTAAAACTACTAGGAGAAGAGTATCAAATGCCAAATACGGATATGTAGGGATTCCTTTCTGTTCGAAATATCATTCAAAAGTACTTACAAAAGACCAAATCAAAAATGCCTTGGAAAAAGCAAAAAGGTATTGCACATTTTGGAATAGTACAGGATACGAGGATTTTGACACAAGATACGAAAAAGCCGAATCGCTTGGACCTGATACATTTCCAACAGGAATAGATCCAGATAACATTGAATTCAAAGTAGTAGAGAGTTGTTGGACTAAGTGTCAGAGAACTGTTAGAGGGAAAAAATGTTATGGGGAAATGTATTTTCCAATTGAATCTCATGAAGGCATCCACTTTACACATATGCGCTGTAGAAAATGTGATAGGAAAGATGCTTTTTACTGTAAGATATGTGATAATGGTAAGTCTTGCAGTGTTCTACTTGTCTTACGATTATCAAAATGACTAAGAAATATTCCAAAGATTTCGCAAATCTTAATAGACATCGGCACTTGGATCACTTTGAAAAACTTCTGACTGAAACACCAATGCTTTGCACTCTGTGTTTAAAATACAGATGCTACACTAGATCATTACTTTTATCATGATAATACTCCACCATTCTTGGCATCTAGATTTATTCAGCGATTGGTTTCACAGTCAAACCCAACACCTAGGTACATTGAAAGTGTTTCAAAGGCATTCATCTCTGGATCGTACACGGTCAACACTTCAAGCGGTCCACACACTTTTGGCTCCGGTGAATATGGAAGTATGGAAGCCTTCTTCGCCGCAATCTACTTGGATCGAGAGGCTAGATCTGTTGTTCTTGATAAAGATCCTGCTTCAGGTTCTCTTCGCGAACCTCTCTTGAAAGTAATGGCTGTTCTTCGAAGTATGGAGTTCCAAACGTCTAGACCTAAGCTGAGGATGGGATCTTTAACATCTATCATAGGTCAGCGCAGTCATAGTTTCGAATCTGTGTTCTCTTTCTTTCTTCCTGAATTTGAACCAAGTGGACCTGTTGGAGAGGCAAGATTGACTTCTCCTGAGGCTACTTTGTTAGATATGCCAAAGATGGTTGGAATTTTGAATGGATTACTCTCGCTAGTTACTTATGGTCTAACTAATTGCAACAGCGGTTTTGGTGCTCATCATGTTTGGTCATGTCGTACATATTCATCATCTGCTTATGGAGAATTGACTTATGGCAAGTCCGAAATTGTCGACTTTATATCGGAAACCTTTGAAGGCCCCTCTCTTGCTGGGGGATTAGATAATGTATGGGTCGGGAGAGAATTCGATTTCTATAAGGGTAATATTGTTGAGGACCCTACGAACTCCAACAATCATGTTCTTCAACCAGTGGATTGGAATGGATACTTTTACAGTCCACGAATTTTGCGAAGCTCGGCACACATTGTACATTACCGCTTCTATCCAACTGTCCATAATACTGGAAGCTACATTGGCTACACTGACTATGATTTAGATCCAAATGTTGTTGGTGTAACTTTAAGCTTTCATCACAATCATGGTACCATTGCAACAAATACTTGGATTTCAGGCCAATTTGAAATCCCAGACTCTGTTGCAGCTTTCAGAATTGTAATGGGAGATAGGAATAGTGCAGAGAATACCATTGGATATTTTGATGATGTCTACGTTTCTTCCAGCACGATATTTGTTTATCCTCAACAAATTGGTCAAACTTCACACTCTGCAAATGTAGTGGATGACTTGGCGAACCTTTTGACTGCTGGTAGGTTGAGTGCAGATCATAGAGCTATTATCGTTGAGGCATACAACAAGGCAGGGAGTGCTGAAGATGGATTGAAAGTGGCTCAAAGACTGATATTGACTAGTTCAGAGTTCCATTCTACTAATTTATACAACCCAAGTTCTGTGCAAAGGCCTGGAGTGGAGTTTCCGCAAAGTACTGGTAAACCATACCGAGCTATTGTTTTTATGATGTGGTCTGGAGGTTGCGATTCATTTAACATGGTCGCTCCACACACTTGCGAAAGTAAGGACCTTTATGAGGAATATTTGCAAGTGCGAGCAGGTGTTGCATTACCAAAGAGTTCACTTCTGCCTATTGATGCGGAAGGTCAAGTTTGTTCAAGGTTTGGAATTCATCCAGATCTTCCAGCAGTGCGTGATTTGTATAACGATGAAGATTTACTCTTCTTTGCAAATACAGGAGTTATGAGTCAACCAGTGACCAAAGAAAACTACAGCGTATTGACAAATGTTCAATTGTTTGCGCACAAGTGAGTATCCTTCTACCCAGATTTGCCCTTTGAATTTCTATTTAGCTTTTCTTTACTTAATACTTATCTTCTCCTTTTCCTCAATAGTCATATGCAGCGTGAGTCGAAGCGCATTGATCCTTTGGACGGAAATTCAGGCACTGGGGTATTAGGCAGAATGACAGATGTTCTAAATAGTCTTGGACATAATATCGGTGCATTTAGCGTTGATAAGTACGTCATTTGCTATATTGCTTTTCATTTTATACCTCATTAACTAATTAACACTTGTAACAGGTACTCTGTTGCTCTTGTAGGTACTCCAGGTTTGAGTGATTCTCCAGCAATCGTAAATAGAAATGGAGTTCCGGACGCTTATCTCTACGACGTTGAAAATATTCTCCCAAACCTGCACAACAAGACTTTATCACAGTCACCAGTGTTCAGTGAGACTTGGTCAGATGCATTGATTAAGTCTTTGTCAACCAACAAAGTTCTGAAAGGTGAATTAGACCAAGTTACTCTTTTCACAACATTTGGATCTTCTTATCTAAGTAGGCAATTGGAGACTGTGGCCAAACTCATAAAGACTAGAAGTAGTCGTGGAGCAGATGTAGATGTATTCTATGTGGAGATAGGTGGATTCGATTTACATTCCAAGTACGTATTGATAATGTGATTAATTTCGTTGTGCTTACCTTCATTCCCTCTGTACTAACGTATTCTTTTCACATAGTATCGAAGAGAATCTATCCTATAGATTCCAGGAGGTCAATGAAGCCTTATCTGCTTTTCCAGCAGCACTAAAGGAGCTTAATGTTTGGGATAATACTGTCACAATTCAGACTTCGTAAGTTCTATCGGATTCCAATTACTTTGCCTTTTATCCCTGAAACACTCTAACCTCAATCACTCTTTATAGCGACTTTGCACGGACATTGAATCCAAATGGAGGATATGGAACAGATCATGCATGGGGCGGGTAAGTATTTGACTCTATTATTTAAAGAACATTCATAGGGAAATATAATCTCAATAGTTTCCTCCAACAGGCACTACATGATGTTTGGAGGAAGTGTGAAAGGGAAGAAAATGCTTGGAACATATCCAGACAATTTGACAGACGAAGGTCCGTTGACTCTTCATCGTGGAAGATTCATTCCCTCTTCTCCTTGGGACGCAGTGTTCCAAGGAATCGGCAAATGGACCGGAATACCTCAGAGTCGAATGACAGAAGTTCTTCCAAACATCGAAAATTTCGCTAGCATGCCGTTTCAATTTAATGAAAATGATATGTTTGCAGACGTTCCGCCTCCTCTTCCAACTACGAGCCCCTCAAGAATCCCTTCAAACCTACCATCAGAAACTCCGTCTTCGGCTCAAGCAGAAGTCTCTGAGATACCTAGCAATTCTCCAACAAAATTGACAGAAACACCCTCTCATATATCATCATCTGTACCAAGTGAGAGTCCAACCGATAGCAGTGAAGCACCGTCATTTGGACCTTCATCTCTTCCTAGTGAGAATCCTTCAATGAGCAGCGACAAACCTTCTTTGAGTCCGTCTTCTGTACCAAGTGAGAGTCCAACCGATAGCATCGAAGCACCTTCGAGCGGACCTACGTCGCTTTCTAGTGATTTTCCGTCAATGAGCAGCGACAAGCCTTATTTGAGTCCGTCTTCTGTACCAAGTGAAAGTCCAACCGATAGCAGTGAAGCACCTTCGAGCGGACCTACGTCTCTTTCGAGTGAGAGTCCTTCAATGAGCAGCGACAAGCCTTCTTTGAGTCCGTCTTCTGTACCAAGTGACAATCCGTCAGATAGCAGTGAAGCACCTTCGAGCGGACCTACGTCTCTTTCGAGTGAGAGTCCTTCAATGAGCAGCGACAAGCCTTATTTGAGTCCGTCTTCTGTACCAAGTGACAATCCGTCAGATAGCAGTGAAGCACCTTCAAGCGGACCTACGTCCCTTTCTAGTGATTTTCCGTCAATGAGCAGCGACAAGCCTTCTTTGAGTCCGTCTTCTGTACCAAGTGACAATCCGTCAGATAGCAGTGAAGCACCTTCAAGCGGACCTACGTCTCTTTCGAGTGAGAGTCCTTCAATGAGCAGCGACAAGCCTTCTTTGAGTCCGTCTTCTGTACCAAGTGACAATCCGTCAGATAGCAGTGAAGCACCTTCAAGCGGACCTACGTCTCTTTCGAGTGAGAGTCCTTCAATGAGCAGCGACAAGCCTTCTTTGAGTCCGTCTTCTGTACCAAGTGACAATCCGTCAGATAGCAGTGAAGCACCTTCAAGCGGACCTACGTCCCTTTCTAGTGATTTTCCGTCAATGAGCAGCGACAAGCCTTCTTTGAGTCCGTCTTCTGTACCAAGTGACAATCCGTCAGATAGCAGTGAAGCACCTTCAAGCGGACCTACGTCTCTTTCTAGTGGTTTTCCGTCAATGAGCAGCGACAAGCCTTCTTTGAGTCCGTCTTCTGTACCAAGTGACAATCCGTCAGATAGCATCGAAGCACCTTCGAGCGGACCTACGTCTCTTTCGAGTGAGAGTCCTTCAATGAGCAGCGACAAGCCTTCTTTGAGTCCGTCTTCTGTACCAAGTGACAATCCGTCAGATAGCAGTGAAGCACCTTCGAGCGGACCTACGTCTCTTTCGAGTGAGAGTCCTTCAATGAGCAGCGACAAGCCTTATTTGAGTCCGTCTTCTGTACCAAGTGACAATCCGTCAGATAGCAGTGAAGCACCTTCAAGCGGACCTACGTCCCTTTCTAGTGATTTTCCGTCAATGAGCAGCGACAAGCCTTCTTTGAGTCCGTCTTCTGTACCAAGTGACAATCCGTCAGATAGCAGTGAAGCACCTTCAAGCGGACCTACGTCTCTTTCGAGTGAGAGTCCTTCAATGAGCAGCGACAAGCCTTCTTTGAGTCCGTCTTCTGTACCAAGTGACAATCCGTCAGATAGCAGTGAAGCACCTTCAAGCGGACCTACGTCCCTTTCTAGTGATTTTCCGTCAATGAGCAGCGACAAGCCTTCTTTGAGTCCGTCTTCTGTACCAAGTGAGAGTCCAACCGATAGCAGCGAAGCACCTTCGAGCGGACCTACGTCTCTTTCGAGTGAGATTCCTTCAATGAGCAGCGACAAGCCTTATTTGAGTCCGTCTTCTGTACCAAGTGACAATCCGTCAGATAGCATCGAAGCACCTTCGAGCGGACCTACGTCTCTTTCGAGTGAGAGTCCTTCAATGAGCAGCGACAAGCCTTATTTGAGTCCGTCTTCTGTACCAAGTGACAATCCGTCAGATAGCAGTGAAGCACCTTCAAGCGGACCTACGTCCCTTTCTAGTGATTTTCCGTCAATGAGCAGCGACAAGCCTTCTTTGAGTCCGTCTTCTGTACCAAGTGACAATCCGTCAGATAGCAGTGAAGCACCTTCAAGCGGACCTACGTCTCTTTCTAGTGGTTTTCCGTCAATGAGCAGCGACAAGCCTTCTTTGAGTCCGTCTTCTGTACCAAGTGACAATCCGTCAGATAGCATCGAAGCACCTTCGAGCGGACCTACACTTCTTTCGAGTGAGAGTCCTTCAATGAGCAGCGACAAGCCTTCTTTGAGTCCGTCTTCTGTACCAAGTGACAATCCGTCAGATAGCAGTGAAGCACCTTCAAGCGGACCTACGTCTCTTTCTAGTGGTTTTCCGTCAATGAGCAGCGACAAGCCTTCTTTGAGTCCGTCTTCTGTACCAAGTGACAATCCGTCAGATAGCATCGAAGCACCTTCGAGCGGACCTACGTCTCTTTCGAGTGAGAGTCCTTCAATGAGCAGCGACAAGCCTTCTTTGAGTCCGTCTTCTGTACCAAGTGACAATCCGTCAGATAGCAGTGAAGCACCTTCGAGCGGATCTACGTCCCTTTCTAGTGATTTTCCGTCAATGAGCAGCGACAAGCCTTATTTGAGTCCGTCTTCTGTACCAAGTGAGAGTCCAACCGATAGCAGCGAAGCACCTTCGAGCGGACCTACGTCTCTTTCGAGTGAGAGTCCTTCAATGAGCAGCGACAAGCCTTATTTGAGTCCGTCTTCTGTACCAAGTGACAATCCGTCAGATAGCAGTGAAGCACCTTCGAGCGGACCTACACTTCTTTCGAGTGAGAGTCCTTCAATGAGCAGCGACAAGCCTTCTTTGAGTCCGTCTTCTGTACCAAGTGACAATCCGTCAGATAGCAGTGAAGCACCTTCAAGCGGACCTACGTCTCTTTCTAGTGGTTTTCAGTCAATGAGCAGCGACAAGCCTTCTTTGAGTCCGTCTTCTGTACCAAGTGACAATCCGTCAGATAGCATCGAAGCACCTTCGAGCGGACCTACGTCTCTTTCGAGTGAGAGTCCTTCAATGAGAAGCGACAAGCCTTCTTTGAGTCCGTCTTCTGTACCAAGTGACAATCCGTCAGATAGCAGTGAAGCACCTTCAAGCGGACCTACGTCTCTTTCTAGTGATTTTCCGTCAATGAGCAGCGACAAGCCTTATTTGAGTCCGTCTTCTGTACCAAGTGAGAGTCCAACCGATAGCAGCGAAGCACCTTCGAGCGGACCTACGTCTCTTTCGAGTGAGAGTCCTTCAATGAGCAGCGACAAGCCTTCTTTGAGTCCGTCTTCTGTACCAAGTGACAATCCGTCAGATAGCATCGAAGCACCTTCGAGCGGACCTACGTCTCTTTCGAGTGAGAGTCCTTCAATGAGCAGCGACAAGCCTTCTTTGAGTCCGTCTTCTGTACCAAGTGACAATCCGTCAGATAGCAGTGAAGCACCTTCAAGCGGACCTACGTCCCTTTCTAGTGATTTTCCGTCAATGAGCAGCGACAAGCCTTCTTTGAGTCCGTCTTCTGTACCAAGTGAGAGTCCAACCGATAGCAGCGAAGCACCTTCGAGCGGACCTACACTTCTTTCGAGTGAGAGTCCTTCAATGAGCAGCGACAAGCCTTATTTGAGTCCGTCTTCTGTACCAAGTGACAATCCGTCAGATAGCAGTGAAGCACCTTCAAGCGGACCTACGTCTCTTTCGAGTGAGAGTCCTTCAATGAGCAGCGACAAGCCTTCTTTGAGTCCGTCTTCTGTACCAAGTGACAATCCGTCAGATAGCAGTGAAGCACCTTCAAGCGGACCTACGTCCCTTTCTAGTGATTTTCCGTCAATGAGCAGCGACAAGCCTTCTTTGAGTCCGTCTTCTGTACCAAGTGACAATCCGTCAGATAGCAGTGAAGCACCTTCGAGCGGATCTACGTCCCTTTCTAGTGATTTTCCGTCAATGAGCAGCGACAAGCCTTATTTGAGTCCGTCTTCTGTACCAAGTGAGAGTCCAACCGATAGCAGCGAAGCACCTTCGAGCGGACCTACGTCTCTTTCGAGTGAGAGTCCTTCAATGAGCAGCGACAAGCCTTATTTGAGTCCGTCTTCTGTACCAAGTGACAATCCGTCAGATAGCAGTGAAGCACCTTCAAGCGGACCTACGTCTCTTTCGAGTGAGAGTCCTTCAATGAGCAGCGACAAGCCTTCTTTGAGTCCGTCTTCTGTACCAAGTGACAATCCGTCAGATAGCAGTGAAGCACCTTCAAGCGGACCTACGTCCCTTTCTAGTGATTTTCCGTCAATGAGCAGCGACAAGCCTTCTTTGAGTCCGTCTTCTGTACCAAGTGAGAGTCCAACCGATAGCAGCGAAGCACCTTCGAGCGGACCTACACTTCTTTCGAGTGAGAGTCCTTCAATGAGCAGCGACAAGCCTTATTTGAGTCCGTCTTCTGTACCAAGTGACAATCCGTCAGATAGCAGTGAAGCACCTTCAAGCGGACCTACGTCTCTTTCGAGTGAGAGTCCTTCAATGAGCAGCGACAAGCCTTCTTTGAGTCCGTCTTCTGTACCAAGTGACAATCCGTCAGATAGCAGTGAAGCACCTTCAAGCGGACCTACGTCCCTTTCTAGTGATTTTCCGTCAATGAGCAGCGACAAGCCTTCTTTGAGTCCGTCTTCTGTACCAAGTGACAATCCGTCAGATAGCAGTGAAGCACCTTCGAGCGGATCTACGTCCCTTTCTAGTGATTTTCCGTCAATGAGCAGCGACAAGCCTTATTTGAGTCCGTCTTCTGTACCAAGTGAGAGTCCAACCGATAGCAGCGAAGCACCTTCGAGCGGACCTACGTCTCTTTCGAGTGAGAGTCCTTCAATGAGCAGCGACAAGCCTTATTTGAGTCCGTCTTCTGTACCAAGTGACAATCCGTCAGATAGCAGTGAAGCACCTTCAAGCGGACCTACGTCTCTTTCGAGTGAGAGTCCTTCAATGAGCAGCGACAAGCCTTCTTTGAGTCCGTCTTCTGTACCAAGTGACAATCCGTCAGATAGCAGTGAAGCACCTTCAAGCGGACCTACGTCTCTTTCGAGTGATTTTCCGTCAATGAGCAGCGACAAGCCTTCTTTGAGTCCGTCTTCTGTACCAAGTGTTAGTCCAACCGATAGCAGTGAAGCACCTTCAAGCGGACCTTCAGATATTCCATCGTTTTCTACAAATCCTTCTTCGATTCCATCATCCTTACCATCTATTTCTTTTCTTCCTACTCTTTCCGATTCTTCTATTTCTGAAATAGTTATTAGTTTACGAGGTCAAATAGCATTGACTCAAGAATTAGAAAATGCAATAAGAGAAGGAATTAGATTGGCTTTCGCCCCTGTTAATGTAACTTCTATCATACTTGAAGTTATCAGTTCACAAAGAAGAAATCTTTTAGTGAAAAAAATAAGATTCTTGGAAGTTGGGGACTTCAGTGTACAAGCAACTATTGAAAGCAAAGTTTCCGAGAATGATGCTACAAGTCAAACAAAATTGAATAATGTGGCATCGGCAATTGAAGAAGAAGCTCAAAACAATGGTATCTCTGTCATAGTTGCTGCATCAGAACTTCCAAGCGAAGCGCCATCATTGATTCCGTCTCTGATGCCTTCACAAAGCCCAAGTAAGCTTGCTTCTGCAACACCTTCGCATATTCCGAGCAAGTTACCTAGTAGCTTGCCTTCGTTGTCTAAATCTCCTACAAAATTAGCTTCTAATGCTCCAAGCGCTGAACATATTGCTTCTGAAAATCCAACAGAGATCACGTCTGGGCCTTCATCGCTTCCTTCTTTAGAGCTTTCATTGCTTCCATCAAGTCAGCCTAGCACTTTCTCATCGAATAATCCGTCGTTTGAGCCGAGTCTACTTCCATCTTCGGAACCTTCTTCGTCTCCAGTTGATCTTTCAAGCGACAGTCCAAGTAGTAAGCCAGTTATCGCTTCTTCTGATAGTCCTTCTTCCATTCCATCTGTATCATTGAATGAAGAACCATTCTGTGTAGATGATGATAGCTTTCGTTTAGGAAATCGTAACCAAAGAAACTGTGCTTGGATAGGAAATAATCCAAGTAAGAGATGTGTCAAGCAAGATAGCACCAAGAACAATGCTTTTGTATTTCAGTTCTGTCCTCAAACATGTAATAGATGTGATTGCGCAAATGATGAATGGCTATTCAAGGATAAAGCTAACAAGAACTGCGAATGGGTAGCTAAGCGACCAACAAGAAGATGTTATAAAACCGGAGCAAGAGAAAATTGTAAAGGTGTGTGTGGAGGTGAATGTAGAAAGAATACTGATGGTTGGGTAACTAAAAGTTCGAATTTCAACACCAAAGGTAATTGTGCTTGGTTCAAGAAGCGAGCAAGGAATAGATGTCCAAAGGATTCTGAATCTTATGCAAAATGTCCAAATGCATGTAGTGGACAAGGCGTTGACGATGCACTTTGGATTAGTTCTATTCTCGGCGTAACCAAAGATTGTACATGGTTCGGGAAGAAGAGCTCTATCCGTTGTCCAAAAGATGCGACTTCTTATTACTACTGTCCAATTGCATGTCCAGTATAAGTTCAGCTTTGAAATGGGATGAATAATTTTGAAAATTTTAATTAGAAAACAACCGCCATATTTTTTGGATTGCTTTTGCAGAAAATGGTCTAGTTCTTATAAAAGAAACTGTTTTTTTTCCCACTACATTCTTAAAAATATGAGACTTTTTGATGGCATCGGGCTTTTCTTTTTCTTTGTAGAACCAAATCCAAAAAGTTTTTGTGGCGAAGTCAGAGTAGCTAATTTAGGTATAGACACATGTTTTCTTGAACATGTGTATAATTATGTACGTAGGAAGGTAGTATCCACAATTTATCCATCACACACAAGATAGCTAAAATACGAACCTTGCCTTTGCTTTTTTATCGTCACGCAACAATGAAAAGATAGAGTTGTTTCGTATCAAAATAAGAATTATGTTATGTAAAATATGTAAAGTTCTGATCAAAAACATAGAAGAATTCTCCAACAGAATTCGGGTGAAGAATTCGGGTTCTCATAATCTACCAACCTAACAGTGGGATTTTCTCACTCTCCTCGAATGTTTAAATTTCAATTTCAATAATTCGCATCACAATGTTAGTTCCTGATATACATGATTAAGGATCGTAGATTCTTCCTAATATGAGCAGGCAATGATTTCGTTAGAATGTCAGATAAATTGTCAGCAGTGTCAACCTTGTGTACAACTTGGATACCAGCAGCAACACATTCTCGTACTCGATGAAAACAAATAGAATTATGTTTCTTCTTCAAAGTTGAATGAGCAATTGAAGAATTCTTGTAAACAGCCTCATTATCACAAAAGACATGAGTCGGACCCTCAATTGGAACTCCCATCATACGAAGCTTATATCTCATAGAAATGATCAATTCAGATGCAACGCGGAGTGCGACAAATTCGGATCCAAAGGTAGATGATTCAACAGTCGCTTGCCTCTTAGAATACCAAATAATTGGAGCAGAATTCAAATATAATAGAATGCCAGTCTGGGATCTCCTAGTTATCTTATCACCAGCATGATCACTATCCACGAACACATACATGGACAATGGTTTCCCTCTTGGAACAGGTGCGTTAGGAGGTAAATCTTCAACAGCGTCAGGATATGCCTTCTTCATATACGTTGTCTGTTCATTGATCTCCTCGTAATTGAGACTTAGATTTGGCAAATTCGGTCTAAAGGCTAACTCGTTGTCCTTATGAATGTCAAGAAACTTGAATACATGAATGGCTTGTAAGAGATGTCCAGTCCTTGGTGAAACTAAATATCTAGACAAAACTGATACCTCATATCCAATATCGATCCTACCAAGTTCTACTGCCCATCGCAATATCCCAATTAGGTTCTGAAATAGAGTAACTTGGTCATCAGTACATTCTTCAGAAGTATCAAGTTCAGGTCGATAAGATGCAGTAGTAAATGGTTGCTTTGGACTGTAATTCGGATCAGAAAGTTTCTTGTTGTATTCCAAACCGCTCTCCTTGAGCTTAGCCTTAAGGTTCTTAATGGCCTTGTCAAGATAGGAATTAGAACTCATAGTCCAAAATGGCTTGGCACCATCATCCTCAACTTTTCTGATGTCAGCTCCTAGGTATCTGTCAGGAGGACCGATGCTCTCCTTCTTGACAGTGAAGTCACCTTGGATCTGTTCCATAAATCGCTTTGGATTCTTATCAATAATCAACAGGTCATCAACATATACGAGAATGTATGAGTAATACTCATTTCCATTGGAATCGATGCATGCTTTGTACCATAGATCAGGATCAGCGAGACAGGACTTGAAGCCAAGCTTGTTACCAAGTGTTGCGGCAAGATGATTACGAAATTGTAAAGCACTAGATTTGAGACCATATAGAGCACGGACTACAACGACTACACGGTCCTTATCAGCACCCCATTCATCTCCTGCATAGAAGAATATTTTCTCTTCCGTAGGAGCAGAAAGAAAAGCATTCTGGATGTCACCAGCTAATATATCAAGGTCATTAAGAGCAGCCACAAGGAATCCGATTCGAACTGTATCTCTTGAGACAACACTAGAATAGGTCATATTTGCGGGAACGTTAGTTAAGTGTCCTCCAGCAACATATCTTGCTTTTCGAGTCATATCCAGCTTGACATCGAATACCAAGTGGCACAGTATCTCATTGTACCCAGGCGGCGGTCTATCTCCTCGAGCCAATAACTTGAAAGCACATTTAGCATTGACCATTTCTTTATTGATGGCGTCCTGCCAGAGCGTATTATTATTTGCTTCATCAATCTTGACAGCTTCCTTCCATGTGCCAGGAACCTGTATCCCAAACTTAGTCTTGCCTTTTCTAATAACATTTGATTTCAATCTTGAGATCAGTCGGGCTCGTTGTCTCAAGGCATGATTGGTCCACCACTTAAAGGCAGGCTCATCTTGTACTTTCAATGCTACAGCCAATTCAGCTAGACCTAGTGGATCACCTTCCTTTGCGTCTTTAAGTGAAATCCAGCTCGTAGACTTGTCTCTCCATTTGACTTGGACTTCCCATCCTTTGGTTGTTACAACGTTCCTCTCAACTCCAGCACTGTTAAAGTACGTGCCTTGTTCTTTGGGTACAGCTACAGAATCGTCCTTGCGAATGTCTAGAAATTCCTCAATGATACCACTGTCCCAGCCGTCCTCGTCAGCTTGCTCAAATAGGTTCTCTGCAATCATATTGACTGCATATTCCTCAATCCTGCCATCTGGAAATTCTAGTTCATAGACTCTGGTATCAAGAATAGGATTTTCATTTGCCTCTCCTACAGGGTTACCTGCAGCATCACGCTTACGACCTTTCACTTTGGTAAGTACAGCAGTACCATCCTTGTCAGGCATGATGACCTCAGAATTAATGTAATTGTCAAGTGCCTCGAGATATCTATCATTGACATCTTCAAGCTTAGCTTCATGCAGTTCTTCGCCATATGGTAATTGACTCTCATCATCCTCGACAGGGTCGTCAAAAGCATCATAGTAAACACGCTGAGGGTAGATATTGTTATAGATTGGTACCTTTGTATTTCCAATTTTCTCATGTATACAATCCATGAAGATCTTGGTACGGCGCTTTAATTCATCAGACTCTAGCTCATGATCCGGTATAGGAATGACAGATGATCGAGCTATAAAATTTCCGTTGCTTAGAAGTATCCAGTGACAGAAAGACTGTCCTACCTCATGAGCAGGACCCAACCAACGGCAGATCTTCTTACTTTTGGAGTCCTCATCAAAGTAGTAACACCACTGAAACCAACCAAATGATACATATTCTGAGATATCCGGAGTGTAGTGCATAATCATTTCGTACGGCGTTCTCCCCTGGAGATCGAACAGTGCGGTTGCCAGAAGTGATAAGAGGTCAGCAGTATACTCATAACAAAAGCACCAAAGGCGAATAGGTGTATCAGTACTCATCATAATCTTTCTAGCATATTTCTTGACCTCTCCAATAGCCGGCTCAGCCCTATTCTGCCATGGCGAGTGTGGCTCAGTGAAGGTCTGGTAAACTCCGAATTTCCTCATCAATCTCTTGAAGAGTCCATCCTTGAAGTTACCATGGTTATCAGAGTGCAAACTATACGGCAGACCTACAACGTGCAGGAAGTACCTAAGAGTCCTACCAGTAGTTTCAGAAGTCTCATTTTCACATGGAAGAAACTTATAGAAACCAAGTCCATTAGTATAGATGACTCCTCCTTTGTATCCACGAATCGAAGTAGCATTGACCTTGAGATAGTCACAATAAAACTTGCCGAAGATTCTAGACAATTGTTTATATCGGAGCTGAACCTTGTCAGTCTTGAAACGCCGAGAGAGAGCACCAGTAGTTCTAATGAATTTCGAAGTGGTTGCCTGCAAAGTTCTCTGGGCAGTCTTCAAGCCGATCTTGAGCAACCGTGCCAACTCCTCAGGACTGATACTTTCTTTGCTCTTATACGAATTCATCGCTTGTAATGACTTAAAGGTATCCTCATGTGGATGGAGTACAGAAGTTGATTACACAGCAGATAGCAGATGCAGTGACATGAGAGAAGATCCAACTGGATCATCTTGCACTGAATCAAGGATACTTGAAGAAGTAGAGAATACAGATCTTGGCTGAGAGAAGTTACCACCAGGAACACTAGGATCCCAAGGGAACTTAGCTGACATGACAAGTCTTGGACAGATATGAATTTCATCAGCAGTAGGACGACGAATAGGAATGAACGGCAGTGCCCCATCATATTCTACAGGAATCATGGTACCACAGGGAAAACTTATGGTTTGTGCATGTGGATCAGAGTAATATCGCTTAGGTCTCGTATCAACCCTTACATCAGACTCTTCCGCCTGTATCGGATTCATCAAAGAGTCATCCATCCTATCACCAAGGTATATTGAGTTATTGCATTCGATGATGTATGTCTTGCTATCATCAGTATCATAAGCGTAGAGCACATTTGCAATGGGTAAATCTGGGATGGTTCCAAGTGAAGCACTGAATCCACCAGCAGTAACAAACTTGTCAACAACAAACTCTTCGACAAAGGCATGTTTTCCAGCACAATTTGTATCTGCCCATGAGTCGATACCAAGTCTCGTACCACGCTGATGTTCATTTGCAGTCAAAGTAGGATGCACAAAGGATTCAATATCAAAGGATGATCTAGTTGCAGAGATGGTAGTTGTAATGAACGCTCTAATTGCATGAGTTGGAGTACAAGTGGAACGAAGCAATAGTTCCCGAAACAGTCTACGGAACAAGAGAAATAGGCCAGTCATCAGTAACAACTGGCATATCATTCAGGAGATTCTATTACCGTTCGCATCATACACATGTCCATTGTATGCCCGACCATTGACAGTAGAAATAATACTAGAAGCATCACCATTTCCTCCCCTTGATGCAGACGAGCCAAAAGCTTGACCTGCATTATTGGTAGTGATGGTTCCAGGAATAGGAGGAGCAGCTGGCGGAGGCGGTGGTGGTGGTGGAAGTGGTGTACCAGCACCAGGGGTCAGCAGTGTCTAATATTCATTTGAGACTGAATCGCAGCAACAATGCTCGGGGAAGGAATGGCATAACCGTCACCATTTACAGTAAAGCCATCAGGTGGTGTACGGCCATCTTTCCACCCATTATCGATTTTCGCTTGTTGTACAGCAGCCTTCTGCATTTTGGACATCTTGGAAAACATCTCTTGAGGGTAGTTCCTAGCCTCTGCAGTAAAGTTAGGAAGACCTGGGGAATTGTGGTAAGGATTATTATTGTGGTAAGAGCCTCTACCTCTACCACGGCCACGACCACGACCTCTGCCACCTCCTCTTCCAAATCGTCCACCACGTCCTCTGCCTCTACCTCCTGTATCAACATTATTAATTCGTCTATTGTCAGTATGTGATCCATCTCCCGCCAAAGTACGATATTGTTGAAGTTTAGACGAGAACAAATTGTAATAGGTGTCGAAATCTTTTGGTCCTTGAATGGCATCCCATGCCTGCTTTGCATCCACATGGTATCTGATTGCAGTGATATTCTTCAATCCCTGACAGAAAGCCTGGATCTTCTGGTGATCATTCAAAGCATACTGGGCACCACCATTTGCTAAGTCATTGAAACACTGTGTCATACGATTATAATAATCTTCCATTTTGAAGCGCATCTTATCTCCAGAGTAATTCAGTTTAGTCAAGTCTGTTGCAGCTTGAGCTGCTTTGTTTTGAAGGTGTGTAGCATTTGCAAAGTGATTAACAAAAGCAAAGTGCAAATTAAAGCCTTGATGACGAGGTTGAAACTGTTTCACAAGATTTGCTCCATGTCCTGTTGTACCAATGTACTGGAGGTACAAGCCGAAGAGAGTCTTGGAGTCTTCTTGGAATTTCGGACCTCTTCTGGCCAAACATGCTCTCATCTTCAACTTTCGAGTTGGATGAATGTCATTGAAATTTCCATCAGCTTGACGAATAATGTAATCGATAGATACGCCATGTACACCTTTTGTACGTGAGACGACAGTTAGGAATTTAGCCATAAAATCATCATAATTGTCTGTAGTAAACTTTGGCACATCGATATCTGGTAGAGTTACAGCATCATCATTATCTTTATCTTGTAGTGCTTGGTCACGATAATTCTGCATGAGAGCTAACTGGGCTTGATCCAAGGCAGCAAGACCTGCAGCATCGTAGAGAGCATTACAGCTTGCTCTATCTTTAAGAGTGAAAGATAATGCCTTAAGATTCGCAGCCAAAGCAGGCCCATACACAATACGCTGAGCAGCAGCGCGACCAGAGTTGGAAGAATGGACTTGTGAAATGAATCTATCAATGTCTTCTTCTGAGATTGTCATCAATCGTCTAAATGTTGGAATATAAGCAACAAGTTCAGTGCGAGCTCTTACAACGGCTACGCCTAGAACATTTTGCACAAATGCAGTGAAAGTTGGAATATCATCCATTCTATTTATTTGGTAAATTTGGAAAATTTTATTAGCAAAATATTTTGATTTCATTCCATAGGAATGCTCACACGGTTACTTGCTCCATAGGCTTCTGCTGAGCTCCCAACCATAACTCCAGTTGATCAGACTGAGTTCTAAGCTATTGGTTGGGCTCTCTATAAACATAAGGTTTAAATAGAGAGGTTCTTTCCATCCGTGAGCCAAGGTGTACTGTGTTGTATAACACAAGTACTTTCCATTATCCGTTTCATATTCGGACCTCGTTTTATATGTCATCAGTTTGTGCACCTTCATTGCAGAGGCCGAAGCACATGCGAGGTATAATCACACCAAACTGTCACTAGTCAAACAAATATTCACTTACTTAAATTTCTTTCTTGGTTAGAGCTATTGGGTATTGATAAACTGAAAAGATAGAGTTGTTTCGTATCAAAATAAGAATTATGTTATGTAAAATATGTAAAGTTCTGATCAAAAACATAGAAGAATTCTCCAACAGAATTCGGGTGAAGAATTCGGGTTCTCATAATCTACCAACCTAACAGTGGGATTTTCTCAACAAACGCACTGCGTTGCTGGACTTGGTTTCCATCTCCGCATACGAGTTGGAAACAAGGAGGATAGTCATAGTAATGCTTTTGATTAGGAACTTCATCTTGATATATTTAGGATTCAATGTATGAAATATTGTAAATTATGGCATATAGTAAAACCAAGAAGTGTCAGTCAAGAATTATGCACGACGCAATTTATGCACGAACGGTTGTCAGCTCTGGATGCCAGCTTTGGTTCTCAGCTTTATACACGACGTAATCTCAAATCTTCTACTTCAACTCTCCACACAAGGCAAAAATCTTTTCTCTTTCATCACGACCAAATCCTTTCAAAAGAGCCTCACTTTTGATTGAGTAAAATAGCTTCCCATTTAGTCATTTCGACATTTGACTTCAACTTCACATCTTGCGTGCCCCTACTTTGATTTCCACTTTCCATTTGATGCGACGGACTCAACACTCAACTTCACTTTTTATAAACCTAGTCTAGCTAGGTGTTTGTGGTTTTGTTGAATGTTTCTAATTAAAGATAGCAATATTTCGTAAATCTTTTTTCTATTTTAGTCAATTTCTCTTTCATTAGAATCCAATGACGAGTGGAGTCAGGAGGACAACTGAAGAGAATTCATAGATCATAGACTCCTCTATTAGATTTTCAATTTTTCATACATAACAAAAGAGCAGTCCTGTGCTGAACAAAGTTCAATAAACTAGATAATGACTCCAGCAAGAAAGAGAATGAGACTTGAAGACGTCGGCAGCAATTCTGTTGAGCCCCTCGAGCCATCTGCAACTATGAATGACTTACCTAGTGAAGTAATGAAGAATATCTTTAGTTTTGTTGGTAAAGGAAATTACTGCTTCGTTGCACCGGTATCCAAAGACTTTTGCTTTAATTATCTCACAATGGATGTCATTGAAGATAAATTTGCACATAAAATGGATTGCCAACTTGCAATTGGAAGGAATAAGTTTACTACAGCAGCAGCCGCGTCGTTTTCATTCGAGCTGGCCGAATATTGCTTCTTCAAAGCACCCGAAAAGTTTCAGGAACAATTAGTCAGGAAAGCCGTTAGAAAAGGGAAAGTAGATATCGTAGAAATTGGCCTCGCCATGGGAGTAGATTTGAAGAAAACATTGCTTTACGTAGAAGGTGGTGTCCTTCAAGACGTAGTCAAACATGGTAGCTTAGAGATGTTGAAGTTTCTAATAGGAAAAGATGTCGATGTTAAATCAGAAACGTTTAATATTCTAGAGACTGCTGCTACATATGATCAATTGGCTATTTTAAAATGGTTATATAGAAACAAATTTATTCCATTTTCAAATGGTCATTATGGAGATTTTGTCTTGATGACCGCAGCAAGATTTGGCAAGTTTGCAATTGTTGAATGGGGGGGGTAGATATTGCAAGGTTCAACCTTGTCTACCAGGATATAATGAATAATGCAGCAAAAAGTGGGAGCATCAAACTTGTCAAATATTTGAAAAGCAAAGAGATGCAATGGAGTGAACATACTTTTTGTAATGCAGCACCAAGTGGAAATATCGCATTACTTCAATACCTGCTGGAAAATGGATGTCCCCATGAAGACCCCAAAATTTGTACGAATGCAATTGAAATAAGTGACCATGACAAGGTTGTAGTACTTCTACAATGGTTACATTAACATGGTATTCCTTGGGGTGAGAGTTGTTGCGAAGCAGCAGCAAAAACTGGCAATCTGAAAGCTTTGAAATATTTGAAATCAAATAGTTGCCCATGGAGCAGAGATTCTCTAAAAGTTGCACTTCAAAAACATCATTTTGAAGTAGTTGAGTATTGCCTTGCACAAAAATGTCCCATGGGAAACAACGATATCTGTTGTTTTGCCATGTCTTGTGATGATCACGATCTAGATTGTAAACTGTTGCAATTACTACGAGAATACTCAGCGCCATGGAGCGAAGAAACAACTTCAGCAGCTATTTATAATGCAAACTTTCAGGCATTAAAATGGTGTGTGTCTAATGGATGTCCTTTGGATACAAGTGTCAATATAGAAAACGTTGTAGGCCAAGGTAATATTGAAATAATGAAATGGATGAGAACTCAAGGGTTCTTTTTTGATAAAGACACGTGCGCCTCTGCGGCATATGGTAATAATCTTGAAGTGCTAAGATGGCTTAGATCAGAGGGATATTCATTGGATGATCATACCTTCTTTAACGCAGTCAGCAGTGGAGATCTTGATATGATTCAGTTCTGTATTGACAATGACATTCCTTTTGATGAAGAATTATATGTGGGTGCTATCTCAAATAATGACGATCCAATTAACACCATAAAACTGCTCCGAAGTAACGGTTATCCATGGCATCCAAGCGCTTGTGCAAGAGCTGTTGTAGAATGTGATCTCAAACTCCTCCTTTGGTTGAGATGTAACGGATGCCCATGGGATGAAAATGTTTGCAATGAAGCGGTAGAGGGAGATAATCTCGAGATATTGAAATATGCCCACGAAAACGGTTGTCCTTGGTCAAAGGAAACATATGCACGCTGCTTTTCTGAAGCTGGTCTAGATGGTGAATATGAACAGATTCCAACCGATCATCAATGTTCAGATGAAATCATTGGCTATCTTATCTTGAACAGCACGGTTGCCCACGTCCAGATCCAAGTGATTGGAGAATCACTCGACGTTTTCGATAATGTAATCATTTTAAGAACTGGGGTTTAAAGTATTACCTATTCTATCAGTTTTTGTAGATCGAGATGAAGATCCAGCTAATTCAAAATTTATATATTCGAAATAATAAGAATTCTTTCTGTCAATAAATCTATTTTAGCCATTCCCAATGACGCACTGAGAATACAGCAGTGATCAATGTGGCGTGCATTGTGTGGCGAGTGGCGAATGCACAAAGCATTTGCAACTCGTACAAACTTCGATCACATGAATAGATTCACTACTAGCGACCTACCTCTAGCACAGTTCATTTCTAATTAAATCATGACTCCAGCAAGAAAGAGAATGAGACTCGAAGAGGGCCGAAGAGAACTACTTGAACCATCTGCAACTATGAATGATTTGCCTAGTGAAGTCATGAAGAACATCTTTAGTTATGTCGGTAAAGGAAATTACTGCTTTGTTGCTCCGGTTTCAAAAGACTTTTGCTACAATTATCTAACAATGGATGTGATTGAAGATAAGTTTGCTCACAAGATGGATCTTTTCTTGGCGATGAAGAAGGGAAAGAAGACTTCTGCTGAAGCCGTTTCATCTTCATTTGAATTGGCGGAGTATTGCTTTTTATATGCACCCGAAGACTTTCAAGAGAATGTTGTTCGTAAAGCAGCAATGAAAGGTAAACATGATATCGTTGAAATGGGAGAAGCCATGGGAATAGATCTTATGTCAATAATTAATGGCTGGGATGTGAATTTAATCGCGAGGAGAGGTAAATTGAAAATGTTGCAACTTCTTCACGCGAAGGGACTCTTGGAGGGAAAAAATATTGATGTCATCATTGAACAAGCTTCGAGCCATGGTCAACTGCAGGTTTTGAAATGGCTACACAAGAACGAAATATTTTCCGACTATTGTCGGAAGGTAATGTTCATTACAGCTACTCAACATGGTCATATGGCAATACTCAAATGGGGCGCAAAAGTAATTAGAGGCAAGTTTGCGACCTTTGGTGACCAGCAATTTGCAAGAAGCATTATGGGTTTTGCAGCAAGAGATAGTAGTATTGAATTTGTCAAATGGTGTAGAAGCAAAGATATTCCATGGAACGAAGACACATTTGGTTTCGCAACAAAGGGAGGGAATATTGAATTGCTTCAATACCTTTTTGAGAATGACTGTCCCCATGATGATCCACAAATATGTGCTGATGCAGCACAATTAGATAATCATGACAAGGCGTTAGAAGTGCTACAGTTGCTTCATGAACAGGGAGTTCCTTGGAATGAAAGTACTTGTGCAGCGGCAGCAAGGAAGGGTAATCTGAAAGCTTTGAAATTTTTAAGGTCAAATGGCTGTTTATGGAATCAAGAGGCTCTCATCCTTGCAATTCGGAGTCGGGATTATGATGTTGTGGAGTATTGTCTTCAAAGTAACTGTCCTATTGGAACTCGTGATGTTTGTCACTTTGCTATGGAGGATAATGATCATAATCGGGCATTGAGAATTTTAAAATTGCTACGGCAATTCACAGTTCCTTGGAGTGAAATCACATGCAGTGAATCTGCTCGTGCTGGAAACTTGAATGGATTGAAGTGGCTTTTATCTCAGGGCTGCTTATGGAATCTAAAAAGATGTGCACGTCATGCGGCTGAATATGGTAATATTGAAATGATGATATGGTTGAAATCTAAGGGTTGTAATTTCGATGAAGAAACATTTGCCGCTGCTGCAGGTAAAGGTCATCTCGAAGTTTTACAATGGCTTCGATCTGAAAACTGTTCGTGGGACAAAGAGGCGTGTTTGAATGCAATTAGAAATGGACACATGGATGTCATTCGGTTTTGTATTGACCAAGAATTTCCTTTTGATGAAGAAATATATGCATGTATCATGGAAGAAGTTGAGGATCCAATACCTATCTTGAGGGCACTTACAAAGAGTGGATATGTCGGGCAAAAAATTGCCTGTACTAGAGCTGCAGATTATGAAGATCTCAAACTCCTTCGGTGGCTACGGTTCAATGGTTACCAATGGGATGAAAGTGTCTGCAATGAGGCTGTTATAAATAAAGATCTTTCTATGTTGAAGTATGCTCATGAAAACGGTTGTCCTTGGACAAAAGAAACGTATGCCTACTGTCTCTCTTGGGAAGGTCTAGACCATGTTTACCGTGAGATTCCAACAGAAGCAGACTCACGCTCAGAAGATATCCTTACTTATCTAAAAGAACAAGGTTGTCCACGTCCACAACCGAGTGATTGGCGGGTATATTAGTCAGAATATAAGATAGTAATGGATTTTAGAGCCAAATACCAACAAGAATGCCCTTGGACAAAAGAAACATTTGCAATCTTTTCCTATGTAAAGGTAGTCTAGATCCTGAACCCAATGACTGCACCGCAGGTAGCGTGTCAAATTTTAAATCAATTGAATTTAGTCCAAGCCAGTACGTATGTCTTTTTATTCAATCCAAGACCCGGAAGCGAACAAACAACGAAAAGAAATGAAGAATATCTTTGAAAATCTAATTTGAAGTACACCAATCCATTTGAGTATAATCACTTTTCAAAGACTATCTGTAAACAAAAATTCGTAGAAGCGATATGATGACTCAAGCTAGAAAGAGAATGAGACTCGAAGACGGCAGCACTTCGGATGAAGCCCTAGAGCTCGAGCCGTCTGCTACCATCATTGATATGCCTGACGATTTAATAAAGAATATCTTTAGTTTTGTTGGTAAAGGCAACTATTGCTTTATTGGTCCGGTATCCAAATACTTTTGCTACAACTATCTAACTATGGATGTCATTGAAGATAAATTTGCGCATAAACTGGATTATCTTCAAGCTATCGGAAGGAATAAGTTTACTACAGCGGAGGCTGCTTCATTTTCATTTGCTTTGGCTGAAGATTGCTTTTTGAAAGCGCCAGAAGACTTTCAAGAAGAAGTAGTCAGGAATGTAGCGAGTAAAGGAAAGTTGGACATATTGGAATTAGGACATGCTATGGGGATAGATGTGAAGAAAGCCATGCAAAGAAACATGAAATCTTTCAACTCGATTACTCAAAAAGGGGACTTGAAAATGTTACAGTATTTACACGAGAAGGGATTACTCCCTGAACACCAATGGGAATTGAGGCAAATAATTGATTCTACTGCTTGCAATAATAATTTGGAAATTTTGAGATGGTTACGTAAACACAAAAAGTTCAAAAAGTTGCAGCCTACATATATCATGGATTTATTTTCATCTGCAGCGAAATGTGGTCAAATGGCAATATTCAAATGGACTATAAAATGGGCTAGACCAAGCAAACCTTTAATGAAAAATTTTATGAATGATGCAGCAGCAAGTGGAAATGTGGAGCTCGTCAAATATTTTCGAAGCGATGACTTACCTTGGAACCTACCCAAAACTCCATGGACCCCCAATACATTTTATTATGCAGCAAGAAGTGGAAATATAGAAATGCTTCAATATCTTTTTGAAAATGAGTGTCCCCATGACGACCCTCGTATATGTTCCAATGTAGTTAGCAGCAAGAATCACGAAAAGGCGGTAGAGTTGCTAAAATGGCTCCATGAGCATGGCTTTCCTTGGGATGAGAAGACTTGCTCAAGTGCTGCCGAATATGGCAATCTAAAGGCTTTGCAATACATGAGATCAAAAGGTTGTCCATGGAATTCTGTATCCTTTGTAAATGGTATTCGCAATCTTCATTTTGAAGTAGTTGAGTATTGCCTGCGAAATAATTGCCCTACAAGTGTCGAAGAAGATGATGAAGATGATGAAGATGATGATATTAGTGTTGAAAGTGTTCTTCAGATATGTTTGTGGCCTTATGAAGATTGTGATTATGATCGACCATTCAGAATGCTAAAATTATTGCGGAGTTTTTCGGGACCTTGGGATGAAGAACTGGTCAGTGCAGTTTCTAGGAAGTTGGAAGGCTTGAAATGGCTAAGATCTGAAGGCTATCTATTAGACATGCTCAAGTGTGCAAATTACGCAGCTGAACATGGTGATATTAAAACGCTAAAATGGTTGAAGTCTGAAGGCTTTCAGTTCAATAATGAAGAAACATGCGCCTTGGCTGCTTCTAATGATAATCTTGAAGTTTTACAATGGCTTCGTGCTGAAGGGTCCCCAGTGAACGAAGAGACATTTCGAAATGCAATTCTTTCCAAAAATGTTGACACCATACAATATTGCATTGAGAATGACTTTCCTTTTGAGGAAGAAGGAGTGTATGAAGATTTTATTGAATGTTGTCATGATCCAATATATATTATGAAGCTACTTCGGAAGTGCGGGTATACGTGGCATGCAGATGCGTGCACTCGAGCTGCATATGATGGTAACCTCAAACTCCTTCGTTGGCTACGATTCAATGGTTGTCCATGGGATGAGAATGTCTGTAACTGGTGTGTGAAGGGTAGTGACTTGGATATGTTGAAATATGCCCATGAGAATGGATGCCCTTGGACTAAAGAAACATATGCATATTGTTTTTCTGACGAGGGTCTAGATGATGCCTTTGTAGAGATTCCAACTGAAACAACTTACCAAATCATTTGTTCACAAAAAGTATTTGAATATCTTCAAAAGCACAACTGTCCGCAACCAGACCCAAACGACTGGGATATACCTTAAACATATGATAATAGATAATAGATTATTAATTTTCAAGCATCAACATATATATATAATATATATATATATTATATATATGTTTGACCTCAATAATACAAATATTTCATTTTACATTTACACTCTCGGATTGAAGAATGAAAAATTGTAGAATCTCATCGAAATATTCTGCAGTTATCTCATGTTGATTATAACATACATTAAGCTCTTCTATAAACCAAAGAGTCCATGCATCCTTTTGTTCATCCGGGGTCAAAACATTCCAAACATCTTTATCAATTCCATATGGAAACGGTCCTTGGTTATAGATATTGTACTTTCGACAGATCTCTTCAATCTCGGCAGCTTTCCATCGTGGATTCACAATCAATTCTTTAGTATCTTTGTCAATAATGGATGTTTCTACCAATGTTGTGCTAATCATGGACGATATTGTATCTGGCATTTCTTCAAACCGCGCTGCAAAGTATTCAGGTGTTATAGCTTTGGAGTGTGTTACAAGTACTTTAGTGGGTACTCCTTTCTGTTGAAGCGTAGATGAAATCTGATTCACTCTTTGCAACGTATGTCGATCTCCATCCATCACTGTAAATAAAGTAGGAATTGTTATACTATTTCCATTGCTAGGTGCCATGATTTGTACATTTGTCGCAGTAAAATGAATCTTGTTCCCATAACTTGTATTTGTAGATTGAGTTTTCTCTCCCATCAATGCTACAAATGATCCTCCTGAGCTAGCACCAAACCCAAAGCGGGGTATTTTATATACAACTTCTCGGTCACTGTTTCTAGCACCACAATGAGGCAATAGATAATGTTCTAGCCACTCTGCACCCATTTGAAAAGTAGATTCCAAATCTCGTTCACTCCAGCATGTATTTGGCTTTTCAAATGCAACGACTGTAAATCCAGATTGCAGTGCTAAAAGCATCATATCCCTACCCTGCGGCGAATAAAAGAAGCTTGCTGCCGATCGATTACAGCCATGATAAAAAAATAGCACACCAGTCATGTTACTACATTGCCTAGGTGGAAATTGATACAATACATCTCGATCCTTTATTGTGATCCGTTTAGGCTTCAATGTGATATGAGTGACATCACCTTCTTCATCAGACTTGAATCTGTACTGAAGTAAAGTTTCAACTCCATTCGTTTGGACCCATAAATTGAGATGTACTTAAAAGGAAAACGAAAAGAAGGCTGACTGTGAGGTACTGACAGTATCTTTTTGTATTTTCATAGGTTGTACATATCTTTTCACCTCTACCCTCGCACCGTCTCGTTTGAACATTGACATTCACCATATTCGATAAGAAAATTCTATCATATAATAAGAAATCATAGTATGAGGTAGGTGGTAGGTCAAGCTATCTATTTCTTTCTATTCATAATGAATAGGAGAGAGAAAAGTTTGGGGGTGTTCTCCTCGTACGTACATCAATACAAATTGTCCATGACGTCATTTCTGTGTCAACATTCAATTTACAGGAATCCAATGACCCTCCATTCAAAACCGCTGCACAGTAGACATGAAGACACACTTTCCATAACGAACTACAACGGCACGATAGTCATTTATCTCATGATCTAGTTCTTGACATAAATCGAAACGAATAGAAAATGAGTCCATCGGAAATTATAGCAATAGACATTAGCAGCGATGACGAAAGCATCATCGTGTTGGACGACAAAGATAAAAAGGGCAAGAGCAATCAGCAAGCCATCAACAAGACTCTAGAATCTAGAAAAAGGAATTCAAGCAAAGATGTCGATGGTCAGCCTCAGAATAGAAAACGACAACTGATGGAACGAGAGCTTACACCGTCGCCTCAATTGAAAATGAAGAAGCGGTCATGGCCTACAAGTCAAGAGACGAGTGATACTACCGAAAGAGGAAGATCGATGATTAGAAAAAAAGTGACTCTAGATGTCGATGATTCAGACAATGACTCGGCAGATTCATATAATTCTGAAATAGCTAGATACACTTTGGGATATTGCAACAATTTGAAACGTAGCTCGAGCAATGAGAAGCCATTTGTGACATCTTCACGTCAAGATGAGCGTGAGAAAAGAAAACTTACGCTTTGCGTTGATGATTCTTCAGATGATGATTCATTAGTTGATGATTCTTCAGATGTAGATTTCTACAGTGCAAAAGCTGACTCTTTGAAACGGAGCAATTCCTCAATTCATAATGTACATGGTAGATCGGATAAGGAAAACGATTCGTGGAATTGTACACGATGTACATTTTCAAATTCAATGACGGATATCAGTTGTCAAATTTGTAATGGCGATCCTCCATTCAATAGTTCTAGAAAGAATCAAGCAAAGAAGTCAAGATCTGTTTCTAAGAGAAGTCGAGAAGATGCAAACTTCAAGCATTCACAAAGCTATCTAGACTCAAAACCTACCGCAGAGGAAGCAAGAGATATAGCATTTGCAATGAAACTTCAACAGGAGCAAGAGGAGGAACGGAAACAAGCCAAACTTGACAGAAAGCAGCAAGCAGATACATTACTAGCAATGAAACGTCAACAGGAAGAGGATAAGAAAATCAAACATCAACAATCTCTTCGCAATCAAAAGGAAGAATCGGATCAAGCCCTCGCTCATTTGCTTCAACAAGAGGAGGATAAATCTTTCACCAAGGCTGATGCGGAAAAGGAACATGAAGAAATGACAAAGAATATTACTGGAAAGGCTTACTTGTTGGTTCAGAGAATTGTAGCACTAGTAGAAAATTTGAAATCACATCGTGAGTATTCGCATTTAGTCACTTTGTCATCTATTGAGACCGTTGCCGTGGACGATCTGGTGTTTTTATCCGAGAGACTGTTGGAACAGCAACAAGAATTCGGGACAAACAAGAATTATGTTTTGGGTGGTAATGGAGTTGCAACTTCTGCTAGGAACTCTATTCCGACGTATATTGATATTGGATATCATTATACGGACTCAAACAATATGCATCATATTAGAACCAATGGCCTCATGTCGAGACAGGAGCGGACAAATTCAAATATTTCTGCAACTTCTAAAGGTGCAGTGTTTGGTGATGGGATCTATACAGCCAATAATCCTTCCAACTTTAGTTCCTATGGTAATATTGGATTGGTTGTTGCTCGTCTGCAAGGCAATACAGTGAGAGTTCCGATGGATATGGGACTAGCACGTTTGGTTAACGGAGAAAGCCCTGAAACTGATTCCGCAAATACCATCATTGGAGACAAGACTGCTCATGGGAATAATTGGCCTTCAAGTGATGCGCGTCACGAATTTGTTTTACGGAAAGCTTCCCAGTGTTTACCAATGGTGAAATATAATGGAAGCCTTCTTTCACAGCCAAATGGACTCAAGTGCATTGCTTATCTACACGATGAACTACAAAAGATTATTGATGACCTCTGCAATGATGAGGACGCAATGAAGTCGAAGCCATCGGGTTCTAGCAAAAGGTCTGGAGCATTTGGTTATGCTCGACAAGTTGCAAGTGGAGTCGGGAATAATTTTACTAGACCACCATCTCTGGGACTTTCATCAGCATGGACTTCAAGCATCATGTCGGCTGTTGCTCAAGCTGCTCAAACTTTGCAAGGCATTCCGCCTACGCCCATGCCAGCATATACTGCGCCAAACTCTATGCAAAATCAGCCTTCTTCAGTCTGTTCTCTCACATACAAAGCACCCAAGAATTTCAAAAAGAGTGTATCTCAATCTGCATTTATTCGGGTTTTCAATTCTAATCTTGCTCCAAAAGAAGATTGCGCTATTTGCATGTCTGCCTTGCGTTCACCACAACCAGTCATATCATTGAAAGTATGCAACCATTTCTTTCACACTGATTGTATTGAACAGTCTCTCAAAATGAAACCTCAGTGTCCAATCTGTCGCAAGGCTCTATCTGAACCTCAAGGCAAATCACCATCCGGAACCATGATTATTTCGACAACTCATAGTAAATGTGGAGGTTATAACTGTGGATCCATTGTCATCAATTATTCCATGAAATCTAGTAAACAAAAGAGCTATCATGATAATCCAGGTGTCACCCATGGATCGAAGAGGGCGACAGCATATCTTCCAAACAATCGAGAAGGTCAAGATTTGCTCAAGCGGTTGAAGTATGCATTTTCAAGGGGACTCACTTTTACAGTTGGTACTTCGGCTACATCAGGAGTACCAAATCAGTGCACATGGGCAAGCATTCACCATAAAACAAGTCTTAGCGGGGGACTCAGTTGTCATGGATTTCCAGATCCAAATTACTTCGTGAATTGTAATGAGGAATTGAATAATTTAGGAGTACCGAAGACTCATCTTCTATAATTACAGAAGATAGAATTGTGTCATTGTATCAAGAAAGGATTGGGGGCTTTTTCTAGGTATAAAACAAAAAGTGTAAAATATTCATATGGTTATTCATATGGTTTTTGTAAAGAATATAGACTGCTATTATTGTTTTTATTTCTCATATTTGAAGAGAAATATTTTTGCACAACAAGCATAAACTCAAAGCGACAAATCTCTTTCTCAAAGAGCAATAATTAGATTCCAATCGCTTGGGTCTGGCCGTGGACATTTATGCTTTTGAATGTACTTAAAGATTTCTTTAGAGCATTGGATATCAAAAATACTTGGAATGGAATGATATTCCTTTTCTAGACCTTCAGAAGAGAAACAGTAGGCATATGTTTCTTTGGTCCAAGAACATCCGTTTTCATGTGCAAACTTCAACATGTCAAACTCATTATTCATCACAGCCCAGTTGCAGACGCTTTCATCCCATGGACAGCCTTTGTACTTCAACCAACGGAGGGTTTTGAGATCCCAATATACAGCAGCTCCCTCACATGCGCTTGAGTTCAAAGGATATTGATTCTTTTGAAGTAGCTTTATGACAGGAAAAGAATCAGCAATATCTTCAATTGCATAATAATAAAGTTTATCTGTGCATGGAAAGTCATTTTCGATACAATATTCAACTATTGCAATGCCAGACTTCTTTACAGCAGGAAAAGTATGCTCAAGCACGCACAATGGACATCCAACAGATGTTAGATATTTCAATGTCTCGAGATGTCCTTGTCTCGCAGCTGCTCTGCAAGTTTCTTCCTCGAAAACAACACCTTGAGCTCTCATCCATTTCAGTGCTTTGATATTACCATGTCGAGCTGCATTATATGCACATTTTTGTCCATCCCAAGGACATCCCTTAGAACGTAAAAATTTCAGCTTTCTCAATGCCCGATCTTGATCTGGATCATCCATAGCAAAACGACAGACATCACTGTTTCCCATGGGGCATCTATTTTCAAGACAATAATTCAGAATGTCATCATTACGACTCTTGATTGCACCGATGACACACTGTTCGTTCCATGCACAACTGTTAGATCTTACATACTTTAAAGCTTTCAGATTACCTTTTTCTGCTAAAACCGAGCAAGTCTTTTCATTCCAAGAGACATTGTGCTCGTGCAGCCATTGCAGCATTTCCAATGTTTTCTCACTACAAACTGTTTCGATTAATCTACTGTATATCTCGGGATCATCATGCGGACATCCTTTTTCTAGCAAATATTGAAGCATTACGATGTTTCCACTCGAAGCTGCATTACAAAAAGTTTCTTCATGCCATGGGATTTCCTTGCTTCTCAGATATTTGACGAGTTCAACGTTTCCACTCTGTGCTGCAAAATTGATCAATTGACTTTCTTGTTGAAAGTTGAAGCCAGCAACTTCCTTTGCCCATTTCATTGTCTCTAGACTACCACTTTTGGCTGCTTCGTTCAACAATGTGGACTGGTAGAAGCTCTCTGTAATCATTTCGTGTTTATTCCACCATTTCAAAACTTCTAGTTGATCATTTTTTGCAGCAGTTTGAATGATGGCGTACTCCAACTCATAAATATTAGAATGCCTTCCATAAATAAACTTCAATATGTCCACATTACCTTTTTCTACTATTTCTACGATCTCTTTGGAATACCGCGATAAATTCTTCACCACATCAATCCCCATGGCTTCTCCCATTTCTACGACTTCTACTTTTGCTTCCCTGATCGCTCTATTTACAAGTCGTCTCTGGAATTTTTCAGGTGCATTGAAAAAGCAATATTCGGCCAACTCAAAAGAAGATATAACAGCCTCGGCGGTGGTAATTTTGTTTCTTTCAATTGCTTGTAGGTAATCCATCTTGTGTGCAAACTTGTCTTCAATGATATCCATTGTAATGTAATTATAACAAAAGTCTTTGGAGACTGGTCCAATAAAATAATAGCTGCCTTTGCCGACAAAACTAAAGATATTCTTCATGACTTCACTAGGCAAGTCATTGATAGTTGCAGACGGTTCAAGTGGCATTACATTGGAACTGCTGCCATCTTCGAGTCTCATTCTCTTTCTAGCTGACATGGAATATTAGATAGAGCGCAATGATATAGATTGTAGAAATTGAATTCTTTCAATAGATAATAGGTAGCAGATCAATGATGCCTGTTGTTGTCTAGAGACTCCTGCTGTTATTGCCTTTTAAATCGAATTTCATGAGGTGTGTCATTGGAACAAGTTCTGGTGTCAATTTTTGAAAAACAGCTATTTTATTCAAATAGCTTCTTTTTGAAGACACTCTAAAATCTTGCAGAAATAGCTAGAATTTTATTTTTCTGGCTAGGCTGTTGAGGCCCAATGTCTGTCGTCCGTCCGTTTTGCTACGTACGTACTACCTGTTTAGTGGCTATTTATCCTAAAAAATAGCTACCCCCCCGAAAAAACAAAAAAAAATATTCAAATGAAACAATCAGAGTATGCAGCCATATACTTTCACATCTGCTCTACAATTGTGGCGTATCAGATTTTACCTATTGATTTTTTTTTGTATTGTAATTAAGGATTTTTGAAATGGCCTAGAGGGGGTAGTATCAAAAAGTTCGTCCGAAAACTGACTACATATGGATAATACTACATAAAAAAAATATTTGTACAACTTTGAACTACGGAACATATAACTTTAAGGTGTTATTGAAAGCATCCGTACTTTGGTTTATTCACATTTCTTTATTTTTATGTACTTTTTCCTAATACAAGTTGATACTACCCCCTTTTTCATGGAAAATGTCTTCGTTTTCGGTTTCTCCGCGTGTTTCCCCGTCTCTTTCGTTTCATGTCAGAACACATGTTGGACTTGAGAGTGATACACATACCCCTATTTCTTGCTGAGTTTTTCAAGTTTGACCTTCAATAAATACGTTTTAATAATTAACACATTCAATATACTATTGCATGCATTTGTTTTGAGTTTGGCTTGTTTGTATTGCTATTTTTATGTGTTCCTTCTTGTCAAGAGTGATCGTATGAAAAATTCCTTCCAAGTGCACTTTGAGACACGGATTTCACAGCACTCATCCAATCTTCAGGCAACCTCTCACCATCCTCTATAAGCAAACAGATGGTGTAGATTCTGAAAATCTAATTGTTCCGAGAATTTGAGTACTCCATAGAATGAAAAATTTCATTTTTGTCTCAGGGGGTAGTATCAATCCAGATCGTCTCCCAACCGAGGTAGTATCAGTTCACCTCATATATCTCGACCAAATGAACATAACGAACTACATCAATTGGTACATGTATTCTTCACTATATAATAGAGATGTGTGCGAAATTTTATTTTGTTTTGACTCTTGTAAGTGTTTCAACGGAAGTGTTGTTTCCTTTACAAGAATATTTTTTTGTGTGTGGGGAGGGGGGGTAGTATGGATAAATACCCACTAAACAGGTACTGGTAGAAGCACAGTTTTTACTTTGCAAGAGTTTGCAGGAAAATAATTGCCTCATTGTATTTATTAGGGAAAGTATTACTATGCTCACTAGTTGGAACAGCCCAAATATGAATCATTCAAGCTCTTCTTTACTCTCTGACAATTACCACGACCCTTGGCCAATGCGGTGGCTAGAGAATAGTTCCAATTCAACACTGTACAAGAATAGGGCTGACTATTTCTATTACTCGACAGAAGCGACGATCATCACTTGCACTGCAGGAGCTCTATCAACATTATCTTCATTGTTGATTGTATTCATCATTCTACGATCGAAAGAAATATCATTCTCGTCATATCATCGCATCATGCTTTTCATGAGTATATCCGATATAATTGCATCAGCACCAATCACTCTAGCTACATTGCCCGTACCATCAGATGTTGTATATCCATTTTCTACATTGACTTTGGGAAACAAAAATACTTGCTCTGCTCAAGCCTTTACCATTGTGTTTGGTCAAGTATGTGCAGTGCTTTCAAATGTAATTTTGAATTTATATTATCTCTTCAAAATACGATACAACAAAAGTGACGATTTCATTCGAAAGAAATTGGAACCAATTGGATTTACATTAGCAGTTGCTATTGGCCTTACTGTTGTATTTACAGCCCTGGCATACGATATGCTTAATCCTGTACCAGACTGGCCGTTGTGCTATACTGGTTCAGCATATCCTTGGGACTGTCTTGGAAATGATGAGGTTGAATGTATCGCTGGAGATATTTCATTGACTGAATATACAGTATTTATATCCCTCTTTTTTGGGCTGATGGGATTTGTATTCATTACAGTTCTTATTTCGTTAATATTGGTAGTTTTATCTGTTTTCAAAACTAAAAAGGCTTTGAACAAGATTCAAACTAATGTCGTTAGTGCTGGTGTAGACGAAACTGTTGAAATCGAACAAAGTGGCATTGGAAATACGCATTCTGTATTAAAAGTAGCCTTGATGTATATTGGAGCTTTTATCCTAACATATGGTTGGGTAGTTTTATCCGTTGCCATTGGATCATTCAATCAATTGGGAGCCATACGGTATATTCTCGATCGAGCAAAATTACTCTTTAATCCTGCGCAAGGATTTTTCAATTTGATGATTTTTTTATACAATAAGATACACATTCTTCGTGAATCAAGAAACGAGCCATTGTCATTTTGCCAAGCATTACGAATTGTCATAGTCAATCCGAGTGAAGTACCTGATTTTCTTATGCCAAGTTTAGATATTATCGACAAAGATATAGCCATGAGAAAGAAAGAAAAAAAAGAACAGAAGGAAATGATGGACAAGCAAAATGAAATCTTTCAAGACGACATGGTAATAGACAGATTTGCCCTTTCCTCAGTAAGCACACCTTCAGGATTTTCCAAATCCATTGGTATTGAAAGTCTAAGTGCCACTTCAGAGCCAACAAAACAAGAAACGCTGACTAGAATATCAAATATCTTTTCAAAAGAAGCATTAGCAACAATGGACGAAGGTCAATTTCATCGTGGTATTTCTAATGCGGAGAATGCGTTGAGCATAGGAACACCTGATTCTGTTGTTGGAGGTTCTAGTAGGAATGACGAAGATTTAAGTTATTGGACTAGAAGCTCCAATGGCATTGTTTCTCAAGGTGCGGTGTCATCTTCAGCCAGCACTGTGAAAAGATAAATGTAATTCAATTGTCTCGCGAAAGACATTGCACTATTTGTAAATATATATTGTTAGAGAAAGATTTAATATGTAAAGAGAATGATTAGGCGTTGTTCATATATTTGAGACAAAAATTAAACTGAGTCTCTAGCTAGAGAAAGACGTTATTGTTAAATTTTGGAGGCTTTGGTTCGTTTATTTAGACTAAGAAAACATTCATTTCTCAATAAATTATATTCCAATCGCTTGGATCTGGCTGTGGGCACTTCTGCTCTTGAATATACTCAAAGATCTCTTTTGAACATTCAATATCGTCTGCAGTTGGGATACTATAATATTCATTTTCTAGACCATCATCCGAAAAACAATATGCATATGTTTCTTTGGTCCAAGGACATCCATTCTCACGAGCATATTTCAATATTTCCAAATCATTACTTGTCACTGCCTCATTGCACACACTTTCATCCCATGGACAACCATTGAAGCGAAGCCATCGAAGAATGTCGATATCTTCAACCATTGCAGCTCTAGCACATGCACTTCGATGCCAAGGATAACCGCTGTTTCGGAGTAGTTTTATGATAGGAATTGGATCAGTGGTGTCTTCAATTGCATCTGCATAAGTATAATCATCAAATGGAATGTCATTTTCGATACAATATTCAATGATGGTATAATATCCAGATGAAATTGCAGCACGAAATGTGCCTCCGCCAAATGGACATCCTTGAGACTTGAGAAATTTTAGTGTTTCAAGATGGCCTTTCTTTGCAGCCCTTGCACTTATTTCTTCATCCCATTCGTGACCTTGAGATTTGATCCAATTTAGTGCTTCAATATTACCACGTTCGGCAGCATAACATGCACACATTTGTCTATCCCAAGCACATCCTTGAGAGAAAGCCCATTGTAATGCCTGAAAGTTATTTTTACGAGCAGCTGTTGTACATGTTTCTAAGCCCCACGGCACTGAATTTTTACGGAGCAATTTCAACATCTTCAATGCTCGATCATGATCTTCATCATACATAGCATAGCGACAGATGTCATAGTTTCCAAATGGACAGCTGTTTTGTATGCAATACTCGACTATATCCTGATGGTGATTTTCAATTGCTTTGATGAGACAACTGTCATTCCACGGACAATCGTTCGATCTTAAATATTTCAAAGCTTGCAGATTACCCTTTTCTACTGCTTTGAAACAAGTATTCTCATTCCAAGGAACACCATGTTGATGAAGCCATTGCAGCACTTCCAGCGCCTTTTCATTATCTTTTATTTCCATAGCATGAGTGTAAATGCTGGGGTCTTCATGGGGACACCCAGTATCTACTAGATATTGAAGGAATGATATATTCCCAATTTTTGCTGCAAAACGAAATGTTTGTTCGCCCCATGATATTTCTTGGCTTCGAAGGTATTGGATGAGTTCAAGACCGTCACTTTTTGCGGTATGATCCAAGAAATCGTGTCCTACGTATTCAATCCTATGGCAGTTAAAAACATTTTGTGCCCATTTGAACATTTGCATATTGCCATTTTTTATTGCTTCCAAAACAACATACGATTTGCACTCAGGACCTTGACACAAATTATTCCTATGTAACCACTTCAGAAGCTGCAATTGATTATTACTAGCAGCAGCAGGAAGGATTTGATACAACCAGGAACTAATTTCGACATCCTTTTCAAGAAGTAATTTAAACATATCAATATCACCTTTCTCTGCGATCTCTCGAAATTCAGTATTGAACCGGGTTAATTCCTCCACATCGATCCCCATAGCATGTCCTAATTCCAATATATCCCTCTTTCCTTTTCTAATTGCGTTCTTTACTATTTTCTTCAGGAAATCATCCGGTGCTTCGAAAAAGCAATATTCGGCCAATTCGAAAGAAGACGAAGCGGCCTCTGCTGTAGTAAACTTATTCTTTCCAATTGCAAGTTGGCAATCCATCTTGTGTGCAAACTTATCTTCAATGACATCCATTGTAAGATAATTGTAACAAAATTCTTTCGACACCGGTGCAACAAAACAGTAATTTCCTTTGCCGACAAAACTAAAGATATTCTTCACAACTTCACTGGGCAAGTCATTCATAGTTGCAGATGGTTGAAGTGCTTCAGAAGTACTGCTACCATCTTCGAGCCTCATTCTCTTTCTCGCTTGAGTCATGATATATTGTTCTAGATCGAGTGCGTCGATGGTGATTGAATTGTTTGCTTTTTCTAATGACAGTAATGATGTTAAGCATAAGTTATGAACATGTGGAAAGGAAAAGAAAAATGATGTTGGAATGTTCATGTTGGTTCAATAAGAACCAGAACCTATTATAGCACCATTCCAAAGAGAATAGAAAAGCAGAATTCAGTGTGACGTCATCATCTTGACATAGTTCTACGATTATATTAAAAATCAATCGATTGAATATTTACGCAGTCAGTCTGAAAGAGTAGAGATTAAGAGTAAAGTTTTTGATGTATATTTTTTCGCTTTAGCTTTATATTTTGAAGAAATTAGACTGTCATTGTTTTTGAAAAGGTTTGAAAGCGCTGGGAGACGAGGAAACAAACACCGAACTTATATTCATATCTTCTATAATATGTTCATTCAATGATCCAATCGTCCGGGTTCGGCTGTGGACAATTATGCCTATGGAGATACTCAATAATTTCTTCTGAACATTGGTAATCAGTTGGAATCTCGTCATAGGCCCATTTTAGACCTTCCTCAGAGAAGCAGCATGCATATGTTTGTTTGGACCAAGGACATCCATTCTTATGTGCATATTTCAATACCTCATATCTATCCATCGCGACCGCTTCATTACAAGTCTTTTCATTCCACGGGCAACCTTGGAACCGTAGCCAACGATGCAACTGCAAATCGTCTATGGATACAGCTGCTTTGCATGTGCTTGGATACCATGGATAGCCATTCTTCTGAAGTAGCTTTATGAGATGAAAGGGATCATGAAATTTTCTAATAATACGATCATAAACACCGTGTCCAAATCGAAACTCATTTTCGATACAAAATTCAACTACAGCAGTGTTACCGGATATACATGCTTCAAGAAAAGTTTTTTTACCCATTGGGCATCCTTCAGATCTGAGCCATTTTAATACCTCAAGATGACCTTTACTATGCAGCTTTCGTAGCAATTTTTTCATTGAAAACAACGCCCTGAGCCTTGATCCATTTCAGTGCTTCAATTTTTCCATGCCAAGCAGCATCACTTGCACAATCTTGTCTATTTATAGCGCAACCATTTGAAACAGCCCATTTCAATGCATGAAAATTACCAGTACTAGCAGCCATTGAGCAAGTGTGTTCACCCCACGGTGCAGAAAATTTCCGTAGCAATTTCAATATTCTCAATGCTTGATCGTGATCATTGTTATAATCCATAGCATAGTGACAGATATCACTATTCCCCATGCTGCATCTATTCTGAAGACAATACTCTACCACCTCATAATGATGATTCTTAATTGCTTTGATGAGACAATTTTTATCCCATGGACAACCTTTCGATCTTGCAAATTTCAAAGCTTTCAGATTGCCGATTCTTGCTGACGTGATGCAAGTGTTCTCATCCCAAGAGATATTTTGATTATGAAGCCAATGTAGCACTTCCAGTGCCTTTTCACAATCATGTATTTCGACAGCATTGGCACAAATCCTTTGGTCATCATGGGGGCAATCATTTTCAATTAGATATTGAAGTATTGCAATGTTCCCACTTGACACAGCAGCTCCAAATGTGCTCTCATTCCATGAAATATCTTCGCTTCTCAGATATTTGACGAGTTCAATATTTCCACTCTCCGCTGCGGCATTGATGAAATGACTTTCATCTTGGAAGCTGAAGCCAGCAATATCCTTTGCCCATGTAATCATGCCTAAGTTACCTCCTCTGGCTGCTTCAATAAACAGTACTCTCTTGAAATATGGATATTCAAAGAAATTCCTTTTCTTTAGCCACTTCAACACTCCTAATTGATCACTTTTCATAGCAGCATTAATGATAGAGTCTACCCAGTCATAATTGAATGTTATATGAAAGGTACCTTTGTTGAGTACAAGTTCTAACATTTCTGTGTCACATTGATTTGCAATCTCTTCTCTTTCATTATGTAGTAATGCTAAAGGATTCATATTGGATCCCTTAGCAAGGAACAAACCTTGTCCAATAGCAAGTCCCATTTCTACGATATCTTTCCTCCCTTTTTCCTGGTTTTCAGATGAAAATTTTTAACAATGACGTCGCTATGAGACGAGGCGTCCGACAACTTCCTACACCGCCTTTTAGAACTTCTTCAAAGTATAGTTGGTAGAACTTCATTTTGACAATCCATCTTTGTTCATTCCAAAGGGAAGGTTTGAATACAACAAATCTGAAAGAGGATGAGGGTTGCTACAGTAGACGGCCTCGTGACTCTTTTTTACGACGGGTCGAGAGAACTCTACAATTGGGAACTGGATACGGATTGGTGGGAGGAATGTCATAATCATGATGGAAATATGGATGATTGGGAGGAATGGAATCTATCTGATGAATGAAACTTTATTGGAGAGAGAGAACAGCAGATAATCGTGGTTGAAGGAGTGACAGAGATTCCATTCTGTACTTTTTCTTTTTGCAGGAATATCAAGAGAGTCATCATGGCAGATACTGTCGTGAGAATTGAAAGGTGTGCATTTGGGTATTGTTCGAGTCTTCTCTTTATCAGGCTATCTATCAATTTGGAATATATTAGAGGATCAGCATTCACCCATTGTATTATTCTCAAGAGTATTTTCATTCCTTCAACTTGCAGAGAAATTGGAGGTTCGGCATTTGCTTCAAACAAAAACTTGACTATATTCAACGTCTTTCGTGATACAGAAATTGGAAAAAATGCCATTTGCCGAACAAAATTGCTTCGTGATTCTCATTTTGAATTAAATGAAAGGGGTACCTACCATGATCAGACTGATGATGTACACAATTGGCTCAAGAACATGAACAATGACGAGAAGTATTCCCTCCACAGAGCCTGCGCTTCATTTCAGCCGCTCAAGGAAGTATTACTCACTATTGTTAGAGCGAAAGGTATAGGTGCTTTTACGGTAAAGAATGAGACTGGTATAACTCCATCTCAGTATTTGAGAGAGAACCCATATGCGGAAATTGAGGAGAGGGATATTGTTCGAGATTACGTAATGAAGATGATGGGGGAGTACAATTGAGTTAGTATAAAAATAAATATATTGTGAATCTAAAATTGTGGAATCTTTCAATACATTTATATACCGAAGATTTAAGGTGTTGGTCTAGAAGATTGGATGGCATTGCTTCTCAAGGTTTGGTGTCATCCTCAGCCATCACTGTATTTCACCTTATTAGTAGTCATTAGTGGGTATATTTAGTTAGAGAAGCACCACCATTTGTTCGTTTGTCTACACCGGGGAGGTGAATTCAATTCATTTCTCAATAAATTATATTCCAATCACTTGCATCTGGCTTTGGACACTTTTGCTCTTGAATATACTCAAAGATTTCTTTTGAGCATTCAATATCGTCTGCATTTGGGATGTCATCATATTCATTTTCTAGACCATCTTCACTGAAACAATATGCATAAGTCTTTTTGGACCAAGGGCATCCATTTTCACGTGCATACTTCAATATTTTCAAATTACTATTCTTCACCGCCTCATTGCAGACACTCTCATCCCATGCACAGCCATTGAACCGTAGCCATCTAAGGAGTTTAAGATCTTCATTTGTAGCAGCTTGAGTACATGCGCTTGGATGCCAGGGATAACCGCTATTTCGGAGAAGTTTGATGACAGGAATAGGATCAGGAATATCTTCAATAGCATCTTTATAAAGATCTTCGTCAAATTGGAAGTCATTTTCGATACAGTATTCAACGGTGGCATTTTTTTTGGATGAAATTGCACGAAGAAAAGTATTTCTACCCATTGGACAACCTTGAGATCTGAGAAACTTTAATGTCTCGATGTGCCCTTTATATGCAGCACTTGCACCAATACCATCACTCCATTCACAGCCTTGCGACCTCATCCATTTCAATGCTTCAATATTACCACGTCCAGCAGCATAATTTGCACACCTTTTTCTATCCCAACCACATCCATGAGAAACGCACCATTTCAATGCTGTAAAGTTACCGACGCTAGCAGCAACCGAGCATGTTTTTGAGCTCCATGGTACTGAAAACTCCCGGAGCACTTTCAACATCTTCAATGCTCGATCATGATCTTTGTCACGTACTGCAATGGAACATATGTCACTATTTCCAATAGGGCAGCCATTTTGAAGACAAAACGCCACTACTTCTAAATTGCAAGAATTTACAGCTTTTTCTAGACACTCTGTATTCCATGTACAACCATTCAATCTTGCGTACTTCAAAGCTTTCAGATTACCATTTTTAGCGGCGAATTCGCAAGTTTTCTCATTCCAAGGTATATTCTGCTCGTGTAACCATTTGAGCACTTCTAATGCCTTTTCATGATTATTTATTTTGACTGCATTGGGACATATCATGTAATCGTCATGGGAACATCCATTTTCAAATAGGTATTCAAGCAATGCGATATTCCCCATTCTTGCTGCAATACGGAACGTTTGTCCGCCCCATGATATTTCTTGGCTTCGAAAGTATTGGATGAGTTCAAGTCCGTCACTTTCTGTTGCAACGTTTATCAAATCATTTCTTTCTACCAATTCAATTCTAGCAGTAGCATTTCGGCAGTTGAAAACATTTTGCGCCCATTGAAACAATTGTACATTGTCACTTTTTACTGCTTCCATAAAAACAATAGATTTGTGCTCATCTTGACAGACATTGTTTCTATGTAACCACTTCAGAAGTTGTAATTGATTACTACTAGCAGCATCACGAATAATGAATTTCGACTTGACAGTCGAATGAATGTCAACACCCTTTTCTAGCAGTAATTTAAACATCTCCAAATTACCTTTTTGTGCAATTTCACGAAAAATCCCTCCGGTATAATAACGCGTTACTTCCTTTACATCGATCCCCATGGCATGTCCAATATACGCAATATCTGTTCTTCCTTTCATTATTGCTTTACGAAGTGTTTTCCACTGGAATCTTTCCGGTGCTTTGAAAAAGCAATATTCCGCCATCTGAAATGAACTTGAAGCTGCCTCTACTGTCGTCAATTTATTCTTTCCAATAGCCTGTAGGTAGTCCATCTTGTGTGCAAATTTATCTTCAATCACATCCATTGTTAGATAGTTGAAGCAAAAGTCTTTCGAAACTGGGCCGACAAGAGCGTAGTTTCCTTTGCCGACAAAACTAAAAATGCTCTTCATCACTTCAGATGGTAAGTCATTCATAGTAGCAGACGGCTCGAGTAGCATTTTATGATCGGAACTGCTGCCGTCGCCTTCTAGTCTCATTCTCTTTCTCGCTGACATGGAATGTTGATATAGATAGATGGAGTGGCGTCGATAATACAGCTTGTATATATTCATATATGATATGATATCAACAGAGAGATCATCTAGAATTTGAGATTTCGTCTGTCGAAAGTGGACAAGTTCCCTGCGCATAACCTATTGTATAGGTAATCTAATAGATTAAACAATGACGTCGCCATGAGACGAGGCGAAAAGTGAAAAGCTATGGCAATAGACAATAATAAAACGATACCATAGTAACTAGATATAGTTGACAAAGCTTTATTGTTGCAATCGTTTCTTTAGAGATCAGAACTGAGCCCTGTTCATACTCCAAAAGGAAGGTTTGAAAGGGAAGAAATCTGAGAGAGGATGAGGGTTGCCACAGTAGACCGCCTCGTGACTCTCTTCTATGACGGTTCAAAGGAACTCTACAATGAAGAACTGGCTAATGAGTGGTGGGAGGGATACAATACTCATAATGGAAACATCGATGATTGGAAAGAATGGAATCTATCAGATGAATGCAAAGCCTATTGGAGAGAACGACAAACATGGAAGCAGATAATCGTGGTAGAAGGCGTCACAGTTATTCCACAGTTGACTTTCCATCATTGCAAGAGTATCAAGAGAGTCATCATGGCAGATACTGTCGTGAGAATTGAACCATGTGCTTTTGGCAAATGCTCAAGTCTTGTCTTCATCAAGCTATCTATCTATTTGGAATATATTGGAGTTCTTGCATTCAAAGAATGTGATCTCTTCAGTGTATTCATTCCTCCAAGATGCAGAGAAATTGGAGCCGTAGCGTTCTATTCAAACAAAAACTTGACTATCTTCAATGTTCCTCGTGATACAGAAATTCGTGGAAGTGTCATTTTTGGAACAAAATTACTTCATGATTCTCATTTTGAATTGAATGAAAGGGGTTCCTACCATGATCACACTGAAGAAGTACACAATTGGCTCAAGAACATGAACAATGACAACAAATATTCTCTCCATAGAGCCTGCTCTTCATTTCAGCCGCTCAAGGAAGTATTACTTACCATTGTCAGAGCAAAAGGTATTGGTGCTTTTACGGTAAAGAATGAGGCTGATATTACTCCATCTAAGTATTTGAGAGAGAATCCCTACGCGGATATTGAGGAGATGGATATAGTTCGGGACTACGTAATGAAGATGATGGGGGAGTACAATTGAGTTACTATAAAAATAAAATAAAAATTTAGCATTGGAATCGTATAATATATTATACGTGTTCGTAACGAAGATTTAAATTTTGACATTGACAACGCCATTGCAAATCTCAAAGCACAAGCATTTGTTCGTTTATCAACACCTAGAGGATTTTTTTCTCAAAAAGTTATATTCCAATCACTTGAATCTGGCTTTGGACACTTTTGCTCTTGAATATACTCAAAGATTTCTTTTGAACATTCAATATCGTCTGCAGTTGGGATGTCATAAAATTCATTCTCTAGACCATCTTCAGAAAAACAATATGCATAAGTCTTTTTGGACCAAGCACATCCATTTTCACGTGCATACTTCAATATTTGCAAATTACTATATTTCACTGCCTCATTGCATACACTCTCATCCCATGGGCATCCATTAAACCGCAACCAACGAAGGAGTTTGAGATCTTCATTTGTAGCAGCTTGAGCACATGCGCTTGGATGCCAGGGATAACCGCTATCTCGGAGTAGTTTTATGATAGGAATAGGATCAGGAAGCACATCAATTGCACGTTGATAAAGTTCTTCATCAAATGGAACGTCGTTTTCTATACAGTATTCAACGGTGGCAATTTTTTTGGATGAAATTGCATGAAGAAAAGTATTTCTACCCATTGGACAACCTTGAGATCTGAGAAACTTTAATGTCTCGATGTGCCCTTTATATGCAGCACTTGCACCAATACCATCACTCCATTCACAGCCTTGCGACCTCATCCATTTCAATGTTTCAATATTACCACGTCCAGCAGCATAATTTGCACACCTTTTTCTATCCCAACCACATCCATGAGAAACGCACCATTTCAATGCTGTAAAGTTACCGACGCTAGCAGCAACCGAGCATGTTTTTGAGCTCCATGGTACTGAAAACTCCCGGAGCACTTTCAACATCTTCAATGCTCGATCATGATCTTTGTCACGTATTGCAATGGAACATATGTCTCTGTTTCCAATAGGGCAGCCATTTTGAAGACAGAACTCCACTACTTCTAGATTGCAAGAATTTACAGCTTTTTCTAGACACTCTGCATTCCATGGACAACCATTCAATCTTGCGTACTTCAATGCTATCAGATTACCCTTACCTGCTGCTGTCGCGCAAGTTTTCTCATTCCAAGGTATATTATGCTCGTGTAACCATTTGAGCACTTCTGATGCCTTTTCATGATTATTTATTTCGATTGCATTGGAGCATATCAAAGGGTCGTCATGAGAACATCCATTTTCCAACAGGTATTCAAGCAATGCAATATTCCCAATTCTTGCTGCAATACGAAACGTTTGTTCGCCCCAAGATAACTGTTGGCTTCGAAAGTATTGGATGAGTTCAAGTCCGTCACTTTCTGTTGCAACGTTTATCAAATCATTTCTTTCTACCAATTCAATTCTAGCAGTAGCATTTCGGCAGTTGAAAACATTTTGCGCCCATTGAAACAATTGTACATTGTCACTTTTTACTGCTTCCATAAAAACAATAGATTTGTGCTCATCTTGACAGACATTGTTTCTATGTAACCACTTCAGAAGTTGTAATTGATTACTACTAGCAGCATCACGAATAATGAATTTCGACTTGACAGTCGAATGAATGTCAACACCCTTTTCTAGCAGTAATTTAAACATCTCCAAATTACCTTTTTGTGCAATTTCACGAAAAATCCCTCCGGTATAATAACGCGTTACTTCCTTTACATCGATCCCCATGGCATGTCCAATATATGCAATATCTGTTCTTCCTTTCCTTATTGCTTTACGAAGTGTTTTCCACTGGAATCTTTCCGGTGCTTTGAAAAAGCAATATTCCGCCATCTGAAATGAACTTGAAGCTGCCTCTACTGTCGTCAATTTATTCTTTCCAATAGCCTGTAGGTAGTCCATCTTGTGTGCAAATTTATCTTCAATCACATCCATTGTTAGATAGTTGAAGCAAAAGTCTTTCGAAACTGGTGCAACGAAGCAGTAATTTCCTTTGCCGACAAAACTAAAGATGTTCTTCATCACTTCAGATGGTAAGTCATTCATAGTAGCAGACGGCTCGAGTAGCATTTTATGATCGGAACTGCTGCCGTCGCCTTCTAGTCTCATTCTCTTTCTCGCTGACATGGAATGTTGATATAGATAGATGGAGTGGCGTCGATAATACAGCTTGTATATATTCATATATGATATGATATCAACAGAGAGATCATCTTATAATTTGAGATTTCGTCTGTCGAAAATGGACAAGTTATTTCATGCATAACCTATTGTATAGGTAATCTAATAGATTAAACAATGACGTCGCTAAGAGACGAGGCGACGAAGAAAAGTGAAAAGTTTCGAATACTGTCGTGAGAATTGAAAGGTTTGCTTTCGGGTATTGTTCGAGTCTTCTCTTTATCAAGCTATCTATCAATTTGGAATATATTGGATTTGTTGCATTCGCCCATTGTGATCTCACAAGTGTATTCATTCCTCCAAGATGCAGAGAAATTGGAGGTTCGGCATTTGCTTCAAACAAAAACTTGACTATATTCAACGTCTCTCGTGATACAGTAATTGGTCGAAATGCCATTTCCCGAACAAAATTGCTTCGTGATTCTCATTTTGAATTAAATGAAAGGGGTATCTACCATGATCAGACTGATGATGTACACAATTGGCTCAAGAACATGAACAATGACGACAAGTATTCCCTCCACAGAGCCTGTGCTTCATTTCAGCCGCTCAAGGAAGTATTACTCACTATTGTCTTAGCAAAAGGTATTGGAGCTTTTACGGTAAAGAACGAGACTGGTATAACTCCATCTCAGTATTTGAAGGAGAATCCCTACTCGGATGTTGAGGAGATGGATATAGTTCAGGATTACGTAATGAAGATGATGGGGGAGTACAATTGAGTTAGTATTCTATAATATACTATAAATTTAGCATTAGAATCATGTAGTATTTATACTCGTAACCAAGATGTAAATGTTGACTTTGAGAACACCGTTACAAATCTCAAAGTACCAGCATTGGTTCATTCATCTTCAGTGAAGAGAATATATCTCCCTCATTCAACTATAATCCAATCGCCGGGGTCTGGCTTAGGACACTTGTGCTTTATAAGATAATCAAAGATTGCTTGTAAACATTCAATTTCAGCTGCAGTTGGGATAATAGAATATTCATTATCTAGACCGTAATAAGAAAAACAATATGCATATGTCTCCTTTGTCCACCTACATCCATTTTCGTGGGCGTATTTCAAAATATCAAAGTTATCGTTCATCACAGCTGCATTACACGTCTCTTCATCCCATGAGCAGCCATTGAACCGTAGCCAGCGAAGGAGTTTGAGATCTTCAAGTATGGTAGCTGCTTTACAGGCACTTGGATGCCATGGATAATCATTCTTTTGAAGTAGTTTTATGACAGGAATAGGATTATCAAAGTTTTCAATTGCATTTGCATAAAGTCTGTCTCCACATGAAAAGTCATTGTCAACACAATATTCAACTACAGAAAAATTACCGGATATAGCTGCATGAAGAAAAGTAGCATCTGCCCATTGGACATCCTGCAGATCTGAGCCACTTTAGCAGTCTCAAGATGTCCGTTAGATGCGGCATCTCATGGCACTTATTTCGTCAAAAACAACTCCCTGAGATCTAATCCATTTTAATGCTTCAATATCACCATGTTGCGCAGCATAGTTTGCACACTCTTGTCTATCCCAAGGGCATCCTTGAGAGACACTTCTTTTCAATGCCTGGAAATTTCCAGTACTAGCGGCCTTTGAGCAAGTGCGTTCACCCCACGGCACGGAAAATTCACGTAGCAATCTCAACATTCTCAATGCTCGATCATGATCTTTGTCATCCATAGCATAGTGACAGATATCACTATTTCCAATAGGGCAACGATTTTGAAGACAGTACTCCACGACATCAAAATTACGATGTACGATTGCATTGCGGAGACAGTTTTCATGCCATGGACAACCTTTCGATCTTGCATATTTTAAAGCTTTCAGATTACCTTTCCTTGCTGCGATGGAGCAAGTCTTTCCATCCCAAGGGACATTATGCTCGTGTAGCCATTGCAGCTTTTCAAATGTTTTCTCATTAGAACCCTTTTCGACTGACCTGCTGCATATCCTGGGGTCGTCATGTGGGCATTCATTTTCTAGTAAGTATTGGAACATTGAGATGTTGTCGCTATAGGCAGCATTGCAGAACGTGGTCTCATTCCATGGAATGCCTTTGCTTCTCATATATTTGACAAAGTCTTCCCTGAGGGACATTATGCTCTTAGCCATTGCAGCTTTTCAAATGTTTTCTCATTAGAACCCTTTTCGACTGACCTGCTGCATATCCTGGGGTCGTCATGTGGGCATTCATTTTCTAGTAAGTATTGGAACATTGAGATGTTGTCGCTATACAGCATTGCAGCGTGGGCAGCATGGAATGCCTTTGCTTCTCATATATTTGACAAGATATTTCCACTTCCTGCTATCATTAATCAATACACTTTCATTTTCTTCTTGAAAGTTGAAGCCAGCAACATCCTTTGCCCATTTCAATACCTCAGATCACCGCTGCTGCTGCTTCAAGGATACAGTAATCACTGGGAATAACGATCTTCTCAAACTATTTTTCTTCATCCACTCAACACTCCTAATTGACCAAATTTTGCAGCAGCTTTAATAACTATTGAGCCCACTCAGAAACAATTGGGAACTCTTTTTATGTAAAAGTTTTATCATCTCCAGAATTTGCAATAATTTCGCATTCATAATATTCATATTATTAATATCAATCCCAATTTTCCCCATTTCTAAATGTCTTTCTATTTTCAATATCGCTTTCCAATAGATTTTCCGGTTTAGAAAGCATATTCCGCCAACTAATTGATGAAACAGCCTAGCGGGCTTCCTTTTTGCATTGCCAGAGGATGATGTGCAAATTTGTTAATCCTGTGTTAATAAACAACGGGTCTTTTCTTATACAAAAGTTACTTTTCTTCTACAAATTAAAGTGATTTTCATGACGTTATTCCCCCAGAAGTCATACCCCCCAATTTGTGGCAAGGGTAGAGTTCAAGGATTTGCTGGCGAGAGTCATCACCAAAGTTTCCTGAATTTTTAGTAATGATCGAAAAACGAACAGTAACAGCACCGAAAAAAAGATCGATAAGAACCAAAGAGAAAGAATGCATTCAAAAACTAAAGAGCCGACGTGAGAAGAAGATATTAACATGAAATAAATTAGAAAAGAGAAGGAAGCATTCAAGAAAAAGAACGATTTGGACGACTTACGAGGTTACGTCAAAGGACTGTGCATAAAAAAAGAGACTTATTTCATTTCAGTTTTGAGACAAGAAACGCATTGAATCTAACTTATAAGAAGAAACCAATTCAGAACTGGAAAAATAGTCCCTTCAGCCTTCTGAACAAAATTTAAGATTCGAGCACAAAGAGGATAATGATAGTGAATAAAAACATAGGCTAATGCTTGAAAGGATACATCAAATAAGTAGCAAGAAAGTACAAGAGGAGGATGATTTGAATGTGAATACCAAATGAAAAAACAAAAAGAACGACGAGACAAATTAACAACTTTTCTAAAGGTTGTAAGCCGTGCGAAATATGTTTACTCTTTGAATGATCTACAGAAGAAGTGTCTTGGGGACAAAAGGTGAGGCCTCACAAAACTAGCAGGAGCGTATGATATCTGCAACAATACAAGGGAACCTCTACTCGTGATACAATGAACCATCTACCTCAGAGAGGGACTCACTTTTCTCCAGCAAGGGATATGGTAGCCGGTAAATTGGAGTCGTACACCCTGGAATCTGGGTTACGGATGTAAAGAAAAAGGGACATTATTCCGATAAGTGCCCTGAGCGTACTGGAGACGAAGCGGGAACACAGGTAAGTGGAACTGTTAACGGGAAATTTGCAGATGAGAACCGTGCACAGAAAAGATAGAGTGCAGTTCGGTGTCTTTGCGCACACGCTGATGGTAACTTGGATCCAAATATGAACTATTGGATAATAGAGCACTCACTCAATCTTTAGGACCAGGGATAAACTGGAAAATATCAGGTTGTGTAATGGAGGAGGACTAACGATTGGTATATTCCATACCAAACTAGTTGGAGACTACCACAAGTTGGGGATGACTGTGTGGTACAGCAATCATGCGATGGCAGATATATTACAATGTGTGAAGTGGAGGAGAAATTTCGGGTAACAATGGATTCTACAGTCGAATCTGCTTTCATTGTAACTGTGACCCTGTCATGAAATTTAAAAGGAGCGACAAGGGACTTTATGTGCACACTGAACAGCGGTCAACTAACAATTCCACTAATAAGTTCACATAACGCTTATTTTTTTAGAGAGAACTTTCACTCCTAGAGAGATGAATGATGCGAAGAAAGCTTTCGAATTGTATGAGCGAACATCTCTAAGTCCTATTAAAGAGGCCCTCCGCAAGAATCATATTTTGAATACAAACTAAGCTATCGATATGGCAAGACATGAATACGTACATGGAAAAGACTCTCAGAGGGAGGACAACAAGAAAGAAACCTGTGATTGTGCCCCATTTTATTCCAGAAGGCATACCAGAGGACTGGCAAAGATCCAAAATGTCAATCTCTGTGTCGACATATTTTACTTCTTGGGTCTTTTCATGCATACGATATGTAAAGGAATACGATACGTGACTGCAGAACCTTTGCCAAATGAGGATGAAGCGACTTTGAAGAAAGCTTTGGATAAAGTCTGCAAAATTTTTGAAAGCAGAGGTTTTAAGGTTGCAGTTATTAATGCTGATCAATTTGAATGTCTTAAAGGGAAAATGAGATGTGGAGTAGAATGCGTAGCGAAAGGCGAGCACCAACCTGATGTAGAGAGATCTACTCGCACCCAGGAGGAACATACACGTACTGTAGTTCAACGTGTACCTTTTCTCAAATTTCCGATTGTCATGGCAGAGTCTGCTGCTATAGCACCGTGTTTATACAGGAATTTTCCCAACAAGTAACTTCCGAAGACAGCAAGAACTTTTGTTACTGGAAGAGGAAAATTGGATGCTGCAAACGAATTGAAAGCTTGGGGACGGTACAGTTTTGCCAACGAAACTATAAAAATGATGCGAGCACAGGACTATTGGATTTCCTTACATCCAGCCAACCACAATGGCGGCTACTACTTTATGAATCTGAACACTGGTGAACTTATATGGTAATCAATGGACTAGCTTCCAATGACTGATAAAATCATCGATGCTGTTCACAAACTGGCAATGAACAGAATATGCCGACCATACGTAAAAATGGTAAACTTTTCTTGACAATCCTGGATTGATACATGATTATGAAAATAGAGGAGATCAAGATTATAGATATGAGGAGGATGTAGACTCTGACTAATACAGCGGATTATAATACCGATGTAGACCCGAGACTTCTTGTGGACAGTAGCGAAAGCAATGATGTTTCAGGCTCCAACAATGACAGTGAAGTCAACTTCCAGTTGAACTGAATCTACTAATGATGATGATGACGATGACGATGAAATGCCAGCACTTCAAGAACGTGATGAATATGCTGCGAAATACGATAGTATGAAGATGATAGTGATGATGAAGATGAAAGTGAAACTACAATTGATCCGAATGATTCCTCTTCGGATATGGGTACATCCAGACGAAAGGAGCGCATTAGAAGAGCAAAACTTGAAACAACATTTTGATGCAGCAGCATCCAGTAATGATGATGAACATCAAGAGATTGAGAATATCGATGAGAGAGACGA